>JAQFVV010012542.1:712006-1424013 GCA_028023455.1 Epiperipatus broadwayi | reverse complement strand
TAGACATCGACTGCTTCACTCTTCCTCATCATAAAGTGATACAAAAAAATCAATGAAAAAAAAATTACCCCTTCTTTTTAGTCTAATATAATGTTGGTGAGAAAAACAACCTTAAACAATATACATGAAAAACTACTCCTTTACATCTCTTCATTTCTTTTATATTTTTATTGTAAGTTGTTTTTTTTCACACAGAAATATTTGGTAAATGATGGACCAGTGTGGTTTATTTTTAATTAGCAGTATTGAGATACAACCATTTTCTCCTTCCAATAAAAAAGCATTTTCATGACATCAAGGGAAAAATTTTTTTAAATTCATTTTTCATTACACCACTAGTCTGGGGGGTTTCAACCATACTTTATCCCCTTCCTGAAATTGGTGACATTGCATTTGTCCTCTCTTTATGCGATTTTTGGCTGCCTCAACCAACCCATCTACTATTGTTTTCCTTACTCAAGGTTAATTTCAGTAATCATTTCATCTAGTGGTACCAGCTTTAAAAATAAGCTGCAACATGGCCTCTCCATAATGAAGCCATGCTCAATGCCAGCAGAAACCGGCACTTAGCCTAATGTGTCTTGGTTTATAAAGAAAATCATTTCTTGGGGTTTTATTTGGCTCAAACCTTTGGCTATTGATATGTGAAAAGCAAAGAGGATGATTTATTTTTCTCATGAGATTTTATGCACTGGTTAGCTTGGAGATTCCTAATCGATGTCAACCGATGAATGAGTTGTTGCTTCAAGAGCCAGTTTTTCTATTCCTTAGAGGTGAAGGCTGAACCATGTTCTGATAGAATAGAATTAGGTTTTCGCACCTCAGGGAATTGTTTATCTTGGAGGGTCCGAATCGTATTCCTTGAGTCTGCAGCCTGGACAGGATATGCTTGTACATATTTGGAAAAAACATCATAGGTCACGAGTAAATATTGAAAATTTCTAAATTTGGGCAATGGGCCATAGTGGTTGATTGCAATTAACTCATTGGGCCTTGATGCAGTTATGGGTTTCATAGTTCCAGTGTAAGACTTGTTTGGAAACTTAGTCCGGGCACATGTTGCACATTTCCGTAACACTGTGAAGATCTGGGTGTACATACCTGGCCAGTAAAATTGGTGTCTCAAGGCTTCCTCAGTTTTCCATGGCCTATAATGTCCCAAAGTTTTGTGGACATGCTCGATCAATTGCATCCTAATCTTATTTGGCGTCATGATTTTCCATGGGTTCTCCATGTCTTGTTTGTACACATTAGGTGATTGGTTGCCAGGTTGGAAATAATGTTACCATATTGGTCATCTTGCCAATATCATAGATTTGTCAAATCGCTTCATGGTCATGGCCATGATTCTGAGGGCCTGGTCATTCAGCTGGGGATTTTGGATACTAGCAGGTACAGGATGGTGGCTTAGGATATCTGCCACAATGTTTTCACATCCTGGGCAGTAAGCCACTTTGTATTGGAACTGTTGGAGGGCCAGGTTCCTCCGAATTAATTGATCATTTGTAAGAAAACTCTTATTCAAAATTCCAAACATTTCTGATCGGTTACTATGACCACATCAGACCCCAGGAGAAATTGCCGAAATTTCTGGCAGGCCCAAACGATTGCTAGGATTTCTTGTTCTGTGGTGGTATAGTGTACTTCGGATCCCTTTAAGGAGCGGCTACAAAAATAGAGCACCTGATACTTTCCTTCTTTGTTAATTTGGAATAACACAGCCCCCAATCTCTGCTTGCTACTATCAGTCTGGATGTAAAAGGTCCTTGTAAAATCAGGGTGAATCAACATTACAGCTTGAAGGAATTTTTTTTATGTTCTCAAAAATCCTTGTCATGTGCTTCGGTCCATTCCCATTTATGATCTTTCTTTAGTAACTCTATCAGCTTTCCTGTCTCACAAGTGAAATTTGGGTAAAACCGGTGATAGAAGTTACAAAGCCCCAGAAAAGATCGGACTTGTTTCCAAGTTTTTGGTTTGGGGAAGTGCTCGATGGCTTCTACTTTCTCAGGGTGGACTTTGACCCCATACTCAGTAACAACATGCCCAAAGAATGTAATTTCTTTTACCGTGAAATGACTCTTTTCCAAATTAATTGTTATGTTTTCTTGGGGACTTTCACGGAAAAATCGTTCAAGGCATTTCAAATGTTCAGTGATATTTTTCGAGGCAATTACTATATTGTCCACATAGCAGACCATATGTTTCTGTACCTCTTTGGATAGGACTTGTTTTAAACATCACATCAGTCCTGCCCCACTAATAATGAGCCTAAAGGGGACTCGCATAAACACATGGGTATGTCCTCCATACCGAAATGTGGTATATTTTCGGTGACGAGGGTCCAGGGCCATCTGCCAATAACTGGCAGTAAGATCTAAGATAGAAAAGATCATCTTCCCTGCCAACTGGTCAAATACTTCCTGGATCGGTGGCAGGATGTCTCTCAGGGATGGTGTGCTATTTAATTTGCGTGTGTCCAAACATAGCCGCAAATTTGTTTTTGTAAAATGGCATTTACAATAATTATTTAAGCAATTATTTAATGAATATCATTTTATGGAGTGTGTTATAGCTTGTGCGGAGTTAATATACCAATTTAATAATATTTTACTAAATGGACATTGTGGATGCCGAAAAATGAATATAAAAGGTCGTGACATGTCTAGTAATAAATGATTTATTTGATAAACAGGCAAAATATCCAATTATAATCATTTATCTATCTTATGAAGACCATTTAGAGTACTTTTATTAACATTGTTTGGAAGAAACATTTTTTATAAATAAGCAACAAACAATGCACTACATTAACGAGAATACGTGATATACTAATTAATAAAAATTTGTTTACATCTATGGGAATCGATTAAGATTGTCAAAGAAAGCAGTCTCAAAATAAACACAATAATTAATTGACGTGTAGCGCATTTCAAGAATGAATCATTTTTTTTCCAACACCTAATAAAAGGTCAAGCAGGCATAAATCTATTAATTAAAACACTAACGATGCTAGCATACTATTAGAGGAATATGAATCTTATGGTACTGTGAATTCTTCATCATTTTAAGACATTTTATACTGGAAAAGGTGTGATATGTTCACCCTTTTGACGATATGGTATCGATGGAGAGGTTTGGTTTGAGGCCCAGACAGCTATATGGAACTACTGCAGCACAATCAAACCCTACAAACCTCGTGTTCCACAGGAAGGAGCATCCCTGATTATGAACGATTTTGAGAACTAACGCAATAAAAAAATCGAAGTGTGGAAGTACCATAAAATAAAGGAAAGGTCGGCCAGCAGCGTTATACATGCACAGGAAACTTAATATACTTTCTTTATTCGAAAACCTGTAAATGGTTTGACTCCTGAGCAATAATATACTTAAATAAAGAATCATTCTGAAAATAACTCTTTAACTATGATGTCAAACTAACAAAATTTTATATTTAATTTCGATTCCCATAGACGTATTAACTGATAGAATTAGCCTTACAGGCGACAATAAGAAAAGGTGAAATAATTATATTAACGTTCACGATCTTTTAATTCAATTAACAAAGTAAAATAGGCACCCACAATAAAATATTTTAGAAAAAAAACGTGAATAACAGAAGTAAATATAAAACCAACCTAGCGAGCGATTTCAATTTTAAATAAACGAAACTTTATCGATAGATTTTAAATGAAGCTCCCGCTTCTTTCCAAATTAAACAATTATTCCCTGTCTTCTTTTAAAACTCGCTAGTTTGGTTGTAGACATATTAAAGAAAATCAATTATAGATATATATATTAAACAAAACAAGTTAAATATTAATGGAACCACACAAAGTTATATAACACAAATTAAGCGTGAAAGGTAAGTTAAAATTGCTACAGAGAGAGAGAGAGTTTAAGAGAATTAATAAAAACTCATAAATGAATATATGAATGAAAATACAAAGGTTGAATTACATATTACAAAAGGATTACTTATTAAGGCAGCTCTACACCAGGTGAGGTCACCTACGAACAGGAGGCAATCAGCTTGGCAATTATACAGTCATCCTGCAAGCGCCAGTCAAACGGATGGAAACTTGATAGCATTAGGATAGACAGTTTTCTGAGAGAAAGAGAGAAAGGTATTTCTTTTCTACTCACAGTTCATAGCACCGAACCTCAGTTGACATCTTAAAATTTTTTTAAGGTCCTAAAACGCTTTGAAACTAAACTGACCAAAAAACCATCAAACTCAATTGACTCTTATTTCATGGTACAAAAAGTTACATTTTTTTCCTGCCAAGCATGCAATCTCAGTTGCCCACAGCTATCCCTGTAATCTCTAAAAAAACATTTAATTAGTAAAATATTTTTAAAACAGATAAGGCTCGAAATACCATTGGATAGATTTTTAAAGATTTGAAAACAAACTAACAAAAGAATTTTAAGATTTATAATTTTAATTAACGAAAATCTGATTATCGATAAGGGTAATTTCGGTATTTTGAGCCTTCCCCATTTTACATTGTTTCTACATTCCAATGCTTAAAATACACACATATATAAAAAGATTTACAATTGTATAAAGACAACATTTAATTTTTCAGCAATAAATATTAATAAAATTATTGCTTCATTCATATATATATATGCATCATGCACAATACTGTTTTACTTTACTAAACATAATTAATTTTTACTAGTTTCTCTAATCATTATGCATAGTGTGTGGGTGAATGGCATATATTTACGATGAGGTCTGAATTGCATGCCCCACAGGAGGTTAGTGTACATTGTGAAGCATGAAGCTCGATGATGATTAGACATCGACTGCTTCACTCTTCCCCACTTAAAGTGATAAAAAAAAATCAATAAAAAAAATTACCTTGGTTGGAGTCTAATATAATGTTGGTGAGAAAAACAACCTTAATAAATGAGCATGAAAACTTTACTCCTTGTTATCTTTCATTTCTTTTTATATTTTTATTGCAAGTTGTTTTTTTTTTTCATTAACAGAAATATTTGGTATGAGGATTGGGTGGTGTGTATGGTTTCAATCGTCATGCATTATAGATGCCATTAAACCCATTTTCTCCTTCCAATAAAAAAGTATTTTCATGACATCTCCTCCAAATAAGGTATGGTCCACTATACAAGGGAAAAATTTTTTTAAATTCCTTTTTCATTACACTGCTAGTCTTGGGGGTCTCAACCATACTTTATCCCCTTCCTGAAATTGGTGACATTGCATTTGTCCCCTCTTTATGCGATTTTTGGCTGCCTGGGCCAACTGTCTACTAGCGGCTTCTTGGTCATGAATAGGGTCAGTAACTATTTCATCTAGTAGGACCAGGTTTGGAAATAAGTTGTGACATGGCCTCCCATAATGAAGGCATTCGGGTGTAAAACCGGTAGACTCATTTATCATCTGGTTAATAAAGTTAACTATTTCTGGGGTTTTATTTACCCAATCCCGGTGATTGGTTGATATGTAGGTGCGAAAGAGATGATTTATTTTTCTCATGACTTTTTTGCACGGGTTAGCTTGGGGATTCCTAATCGATGTCAACCGATGAATGAGTTGTTGCTTCAAGAGCCAGTTTTTCTATTCCTTAGAGGTGAAGGCTGAACCATGATCTGATAGAATAGAATTACGTTTTCCCACCTCAGGGAATTGTTTATCTTGGAGGGTCCAAATCGTATTCCTTGAGTCTACAACCTGGACAGGATATGCTCGTACATATTTGGAAAAAACATCATAAGTCACGAGTAAATATTGGAAATTTCTAAATTTGGGCAATGGGCCATAGTGGTTGATTGCAATTAACTCATTGGGTCTTGATGCAGTTATGGGTTTCATAGTTCCAGTGTAAGACTTGTTTGGAAACTTAGTCTGGGCACACGTTGCACATTTCTGTAACACTGTGAGGATCTGGGTGTACATACCTGGTCAGTAAAATTGGTGTCTCAAGGCTTCCTCAGTTTTCCATGGCCCATAATGTCCCAAGGTTTTGTGGACATGTTCGATCAATTGCATCCTAATCTTATTTGGCGTCATGATTTTCCATGGGTTCTCCATGTCATTTGTTTGCACACATTAGGTGATTGGTTCCCTGGTTGGAAATAATGTTAGCATATTGGTCATCTTGCCAATATTGTAGATTTGTCAAATCACTTCATGGTCGTGGCCATGATTCTGAAGGCCTGGTCATTCAGCTGGGGATTTTGGATACTGGCAGGTACAGGATGGTGGCTTAGGATATCTGCCACAATGTTTTCACGTCCTGGGCAGTAAGCCACTTTGTATTGGAACTGTTGGAGGGCCAGGTTCCACCGAATTAATCGATCATTCGTAAGAAAACTCTTATTCAAGAATTCCAAACATTTGTGATCAGTTACTATGACCATGTCAGACCCCAGGAGAAATTGCTGAAATTTCTGGCAGGCCCAAACGATTGCTAGGATTTCTTGTTCTGTGGTGGTATAGTGTACTTCAGCTCCCTTTAAGGAGCCACTACAAAAATAGAGCACCTGATGCTTTCCTTCTTCGTTAATTTGGAATAACACAGCCCCCAATCCCTGCTTGCTACTATCAGTCTGGACGTAAAAGGTCCTTGTAAAATCAGGGTGAATCAACATTATAGCTTGAAGGAAATTTTTTTATGTTCTCAAAAATCTTTGTCATATGCTTCGGTCCATTCCCATTTATGATCTTTCTTTAGTAACTCTATCAGCTTTCCTGTCTCACAAGCGAAATTTGGGTAAAACTGGTGATAGAAGTTACAAAGCCCCAGAAAAGATCGGACTTGTTTCCGAGTTTTTGGTTTGGGGAAGTGCTCGATGGCTTCTACTTTCTCAGGGTGGACTTTGACTTCATACTCAGTAACAAAATGCCCAAGGAATGTAATTTCTTTTACCGCGAAATGACTCCTTTCCAAGTTAATTGTTATGTTTTCTTGGGGACATTCACGAAAAAATCATTCAAGGCATTTCAAATGTTCAGTGATGTTTTTCGGGGCAATTACTATATCATCCACATAGCAGACCATATTTTTCTGTACCTCTTTGGATAGGACTTGTTTTAACATCGCATCAGTCCTGCCCCACTATTAATGAGCCCAAAGGGGACTCGCATAAACACATGGGTATGTCCTCCATACCGAAATGTGGTATACTTTCAGTCACGAGGGTCCAGGACCATCTGCCAATAACTGGCGGTAAGATCTAAGGTAGAAAAGATCATCTTCCCTGCCAACTGGACAAATATTTCCTGGATCGGTGGCAGGATATCTATTTAATTTGCGTGTGTCCAAACATAGCCGCAAATTTGTTTTTATAAAATCGCATTTACAATAATTATTTAAGCAATTATTTAATGAATATCATTTTATGGAGTGTGTTATAGCTTGTGCGAAGTTAATATACCAACTTAATAATATTTTACTAAATGGACATTGTGGATGCCGAAAAATGAATATAAAAGGTCGTGACATGTCTAGTAATAAATGATTTATTTGATAAACAGGCAAAATATCCAATTATAATCATTTATCTATCTTATGAAGACCATTTTGTGTACTTTTATTGGCATTGTTTGGAAGAAACATCTTTTATAAATAAGAAACAAACATGCACTACATTAATGAGAATACGTGATATAATAATTAATAAAAATTTGTTTACATCTATGGGAATCGATTAAGATTGTCAAAGAAAGCAGTCTCAAAATAAACACAATAATTAATTGACATTTACCGTATTTCAAGAATGAATCATTATTTTTCCAACACCTAATAAAAGGTCAAGCAGGCATAAATCTATTAATTAAAACACTAACAATGCTGGCATACTATTAGAGGAATACGAATCTTATGGTACTGTGAATTCTTCATCATTTTAAGACATTTTATACTAGAAAAGGGGTGATACGTTCACCCTTTTGACAATACGGTATCGATGGAGAGGTTTGGTTTGAGGCCCAGACAGCTATATGGCACTTCCTCAGCACAATCAAAACCCTATAAACCTCATGTTCCACAGGAAGGAGCATCCCTGATTATGAACGATTTTGAGAACTAATGCAATAGAGAAATCGAAGTGTGGAAGTACCATAAAAGAAAGGAAGGGTCGGCCAGCAGCATTATACATGCACAGGAAACTTAATATACTTTCTTTATTCGAAAACCTGTAAATGGTTTGACTCCTGAGCAATAATATACTTGAATAAAGAATCATTCTGAAAATAACTCTTTAACTATGATGTCAAACTAACAAAATTTTATATTTAATTTCGATTCCCATATACATATTAACTGATAGAATTAGCCTTACAGGCAACAATAAGAAAAGGTGAAATAATTATATTAACATCCACGATCTTTTAATTCAATTAACAAAGTTAAATAGGCACCCACAATAAAATATTTTAGAAAAAAAATGTGAATAACAGAAGTAAATATAAAACCATCCTAGTGAGCGATTTCAATTTTAAATAAATGAAACTTTATCGATAGATTTTAAATGAAGCTCCCGCTTCTTTCCAAATTAAACAATTATTCCCCCACCTCTTTTAAAACTCGCTAGTTTGGTTGTTGGCATATTTAAAAAAATCAATTATAGATATATATATTAAACAAAACAAGTTAAATATTAATGGACCTGCACAAAGTTATAAAACACAAATTAAGCATGAAAGGTAAGTTAAAATTGCTACAGAGAGAAAGAGAGAGTTTAAGAGAATTAATAAGAAACTCATAAATGAATATATGAATGAAAATACAAAGGTTGAATTACATATTACAAAAGGATATTAAGGCAGCTCTACACCAGGTGAGGTCACCTACAAACAGCAGGCAATCAGCTTGGAAATTATACAGACATCCTGCAAGCACCAGTCAAATGGATGGAAACTTGATGGCATTAGGATAGACAGTTTTCTGAGAGAAAGAGAGAAAGGTATTTCTTTTCTACTCACAGTTCATAGCACTGAACCTCAGTTGACATCTTAAAATTTTTTTAAGGTCCTAAAACGCTTTGAAACTAAACTGACCGAAAAACCACCAAACTCAATTGACTCTTATTTCACGATCCAAAAAGTTACATTTTTTTCCCGCCAAGCATGCAATCTCAGTTGCCCACAGCTATCCCTGTAATCTCTTAAAAAAACATTTAATTAGTAAAATATTTTTAAAACAGATAAGGCTCGAAATACCATTGGATAGATTTTTAAAGATTTGAAAACAAACTAACAAAAGAATTTTAAGATTTATAATTTTAATTAACGAAAATCTGATTATCGATAAGGGTAATTTCGGTATTTTGAGCCTTCCCCATTTTACATTGTTTCTACATTCCAATGCTTAAAATACACACATATATAAAAAGATTTACAATTGTATAAAGACAACATTTAATTTTTCAGAAGTAAATATTAATAAAATTATTGCTTCGTTCATATATATATATATATTGTGCCCTTTTCTATAGGTCAATGATAGTTATAAATGGTCAATTACTAAAAAATTTTTAAATTAATATTATATAGTATTTAAAATTATAGACTATATTAAGCAGTAAAAGATTAATATGATATATTTAATAATAAATATTGTGATGGTGAGAATTGTATCTAATTCTATATTTTTCTAAATTGTTTTTCAAAATTTTATATAATTATTTTATATAATATAAGTAGCAAATTTATTAAGGCAGATAAAATTAGACTAAACACCGGAAATGACTACGTGACTGTCTGGAATATTCTATTTATAAGCACCGCTTTAAATTAATACTAATAATTAAAATATTGAAATAGTATATTATAGAAGTGGATGGAATTGTCACACATCATAATAAAAATAGGTAGTATACACCTTTATTAATTATTGTTTCAAAATTGTTTTAAAGGTAGTTAAATTGTAATCGATAATAATTGATTTAAAAATAATAATGAGTTAACATTTAAGTCTATTACGTCATGAGTTTAAAACTTTAGAAATTGTTTATAAATCCAAGTAGGGATTGACCAATAAAAAAAATAGATCTTGGCAGACAACCAAAATCGCGCCAACTAATTGTATAAACGAGGGAGAACAAAAATGTGTTGACTCCAGAGCAGAGGTAAAATTTTAAGCTCTCTAATTTTTTTTTTCTTCAATTTATTAGTCAATTTTATTATAATTTTAATAATATCTTTGAAAGAAACCAACTGACAATTTAAAAATCATCCGAAGAGAATCTGAGAATAATATGTTTTAAAAAAAAAGTTTTCATAGTAATGTTTCACTAACTTTACAGTAACCTGCCAGTGGATTCTATCGAAATATAATCGGAGTTTTCAATAGAAAATGGATAGATTCTTAAAACCAAGTTGTAAATTTTATAATGTTCCAAATATGTTAATATTATTCATTGATATAGTTTATATAGCGTATCACTATGAAAGCTGCTTTCATGCGTATAAAATCAATGAAAGGACATTGTGCGCAAAGTTAATGAAGATAATGAAAAATAAAAATAAGTATTATTCATATAAGAATAAATGGACAAAAAGGAATTTTAATATTGAAATAGTTTGAATTGCTTTCTTTAAGATGACTTGAGAAAATACTCTAGAAAATAGTTAAAGATCGAAAGTAGTGTATATTAAATAATAATGAATGAAAGTGAAGTTTACCAAGGAAAACACTTGCCTAAAGAAAAAAAAAAAATTTTACAGAAGAGAAATATAAAATATTGGATCCATGGAAAATGCAATTGGTACAGTAATTATTAAATAATTGTAGTTTAACTAGAAATAAAGATGCATCAACGTGCCGAGGTAATATTCACCAGAACATTAAAAAGCTTCGTGGAATAACTAAATAAAATGTTTTCTAATAATTTTGGATTAAACACTAAAACTAAAGATCATCTAAACAGTTTATTAAATGAACTAATTTATTTAAAACTTTAATAAGCATAAAGGAGAACATTCGGACAAAAGAAGAAATAATAAATATTATGGGACTAACCAAGATTTACCGTCAGAAAAATATGTGATTATGGTTTGAATTATTTTCTTTACTAATCTAAGTTAAACATTAAGTTTTAGATAGCGATAGGGAAAACAAAATACATTAATTCATGATATAACATTATATGAAATAATATGTTTTGATTTTGAATTTTAAAATAAAATTGTATGTATGTGAAAATTTGTATATTTGCGATGCTCGAAGAGAAAGAATCCTACTACGAACTCTGATAGGAAGATAAAGATTGTTTTTGGTAACATTTATAATTATTAATGATATATAATGTATGTTTTATTTATTTAGATCAGCTGAGAATCGAATGAATGTAGCGCAAAAGTTTTATTGTTATTATTGTTGTAAAACGCATTTTTGAAAACAACACTCTAAAACACTTTGAGATGTGATTAGATTTTTAAAAATATGCATACGATAATCATTTTATGTGTTATTAATATAGTTCAATATAACCGATGGTTATGTGATATTTTCTGCTAATTTTCCGATTGGGATATTTAAATGTTATTTTAATAAAACGTAGATGTTGAACCTACAGTGTAATAAAGTAAGACAAATTGTTCTTATGGAATAGGGAAATGTTTTTATATTAGCGAATTTTGTTTATTGTTTTTAAAAAGTAGTTAGTATTTTATCGATGTTGAATACAGTAAAAATCTCGAGAGATAGTTTGGGTAGTGACTTGGTAGTACGTGGTGATTCGGAAACCAAGAGAATGTATTAAAAACTAGGATGCTACAGGGAATGAAATAATAGGTAGTTTTAGATGTTAATCAGTGTAGTTAACAAAGCCCTATGACTGGTACACATGTTGTCTTGGATAGTGGTATTTTATATATTTCTTGTGAGTCGTACTAGATGTTTGGTAAAGCTGAGTAAATAGCTGCCACATCACGCTTATCGCCAAGCTTATTAGACAATGAATGTCGGACCTATTCACACTGTTCCATACATTTTTGAAGTATATTGCGGATAAGTTATCTATCTATCTTCCCAATATCCTATACATCTTTCGCTATCTTTATCTGTATTTCTTGCAACTACATCGTTATATGATAAGTCTATTAAAAGGGAAACAATAGATATTTTAGAATGTATGCCATGCTATTATTTGGAATAAGAATAGTTAATGTTAACGAAGAGTAGATTATGATTATTGAAAGAAAGATGCAGATATCCTAAGAAGGGAAGGAGTTAGAGAATTATTTTAATTCCTTTTTAAGAAATGAACTATAATTTTATAAAAGTATATCCGAATAGAAATATACAAAAATATTAAATATAATTTCACGTTTTCTTATTGTTAATTATATTTTAAAAAATATAAGTATTGCATATTTAAAAATACAATAACATTCGATAATTATAGTATATGTGAAACTGTAACAGGTGATAATTAAACCCGTGTTATAGTATTATACATGAGTATGGCTTATGGAATAAATGTATTATAGTTTACGAGCATTGGAGAACAAACGTTAAAAGTAATAATAATATTTGAATAATATGCGGAGTGACTTATATAAAGTTACAAGAAAATGTAATTTTCTTTTAAAAACCATATTGATTGTAAAATTATGATGTTATAAATGATGTCATAATACAGTAACTTTGGTATTAAAAGGTGAAGAATGGTGTTACCCATAAAATAGTTAAAATAAGTGATATGATAAACCTAATGAGAAATAAATAAATAACTTTTAAAAGGCATAATAAGTTTAATTAATGATAAAAGAAATATAAATGTGTATAATTCAGCTATTGTAATGTAAATAAAAATGAGGATATCTCTTGTAAATACATGTAGATGGATTTGTTTGTTTTATTTATTTTTACTGATGTTAATAAAATTTTAAAATTTGTTTATTAAAACTTGTGTCTGAGTTTTGTTTTCTCTACATCATTGCATGAATTCACAGGGTATGTTCACAACCATTAAACTAAGTATATGATTGTTTGCACAAAAGATAAATAGAGAAGTATGTTTAATCTTAAATATTTATTGATGTTCTTGTAATTAAATAATTATAAAATTGCATTGCGTTACTGGTCATCAATCCATTATCATAATATTTTGCTAAATTATATGCTATTAGTTGCCACTTGCTTTATTTATCAGATTATCTAAACACTGCCACTTATTAATTTATTTTATTACTTAAAGATAAAAAAGGGGATATTAGATTATTAACTAATTTATTACGGTTATAAATTCGCGATGAAAGAAAAGCTGTACTAGTTGGATTAAGCAATGAAGATTGTGATTATTATTGTTTTATTATTAATCCAATTGCAGAGTAGTAGATTATGACATAAAATCCCTTATCATATTTTGCTACCATATGTTTATTAACATATGAATAAATTTAAGAACCTGAGATTATTTCATTTGAGCTAGATGATTACTATTATTATTATTAGAGATAAAAGATTAATACTTTAATTGTTAAATGAGTCTTAGTGATTAGAAGTTGCGGAAGTCATAAGAATACTATGTAGTTATTATTTGTAATAGTAGTATAAGGGGGGATAGTGTTCTTATGCCATTGAGGTGGTATCCTGTGGAATATTGTCTCAATGTAATCTATCTTGTCACCCGTATTTCCACTTCTAGTCTCATGAATTCCTGAATATTTATTTGAGTTAGTTTAAAACAGAACCTAAGTTAATTTTAAGAAACTTGAGCTAGTAAAGCATTTAATTGAATATTTCAATTATTAGAGCTAGAACCCGGTTAGGTGATTTTCACTATATTATATTTATTTTGGGGGAAGTGGAGATGCGGGAACGGGGTGGTTAGATCATGGCCTGATGTGTAGTGGAGCTATACACATGATTACAAGGCCAGAATATATATATATGCATCATGCACACTACTGTTTTACTTTACTAAACATAATTCATTTTTACTAATTTCTCTAATCATTATGCATAGTGTGTGGGTGAATGGCATATATTTCTGATGAGGTCTGAATTGCATGCCCCACAGGAGGTTAGTGTACATGGTGAAGCATGAAGCTCGATGATGGTTAGACATCGACTGCTTCAATATAAAAATGATGCAAAACAATAGACTACTAAACATTTTCTAATATGGTCATTTTCAGAGAATAAAGTGATTTTTTTTCCGATAACCTAAGTACTAATTAAACTTTAATTATGACACTTTTTAAGAAAATTCCGGGTTTTAATAATATAACAAAGTTGAAATTTCAAATTTAGTGCTTAAAGGATATCAAATTTCCTATCAATATATCTGAATTAGGATTTATTTTTGGAACAAATTAGTAATCTATTTAACCATATGTAAAGCTATACTCTGGTTTAGTAGAGTAGCATGCATTGGATTACCAGATTCATGGATCATAGTTCCACTCCTTAATATTCAGTGGCTCTAATGTCTCAAGCAATGAATCATTCCATTATTTATCCTTAGTACTTATAATATTAACTTTTCTTGCATTTTGATTTTTAACTGCAAGATGTCATTAGTTTTAGAGTAAAGGTATCCACATTGTTCTGCAAAAATTATTTTGATAGTAAAGGTATCCACATTTGTCTACAATGAATTGCTTCCTAAATAAAATATCTGTGATAGTCTACTGATACTGAAAAAAATTAACATCAGAAGACCTAAGAGGTAACTTTGGATGATACTTTACTGCTTTTACTAATATGCATGAAGGTTTCCAAACAATAAATTGTCTTCATTCTATTCTAGAACAACCACAAGCTTGAATAATCAGTGGACACCTGATGGTATACTGCAATAAAATCCCCAACTCAAGACTGACCAGTTTCTGGCTCATGCTTTCATCAGTGAAAACTAAGATTTAACATTGAAACTTATGCATATAGCAGCCATCTTTACTTCTTTATATTACTTACTAATACTCTGAAAATTTAAAAAAACCCTAAAGTTTCAAACTCAAGATGATTCATTTGTACGATCTGACACCAAATCAGTTTCTATATTGTTTATAACTATAGGTCTGGTCATGGGGATTGTATAGCACTACAATCTGGTATTCATTGATTACTCAAGCTTACAGTAGGTAACTCTAGGAGAGAATGAAAATAACTTTTTGGAAGCTTGTACGAAGTAGTATGATGTAGACAGAAAACATCCTAATCTTTTACTAGCAGTTTTAGAAATTCAAAATTTAGTGATATCAAGTCAGTCTTATAATGAACAACATTAAAATTCTCACATCTCATAAATTGGAAATCCTGATTGAAAATGTGACCTTTGTGAACCGTTTATCAGAAGACTTCAGATTATTCTATCCAATAAGAATACAAATTTTTGTCAGCTTTTTATCTTAATTTTAGACCATAAGCAGATATTGAGAAAATCAAATTTTAACATCTCTAATTTTTCATTGATGCATTTAGAAATCAAAAGAACAACAAATTAGACATAACAAAGCCATGTAATTTTTTTTCCAATTGATATATGATCGTCATTCTTCAAAAAAAAATTATACCTTTTTTATCTCCTTTTAGAAGATGAGTTTCAAGTCTCAAAGGATCATCTTTATTCAGTACTTAGCTCTATGACAATCAGTGCTTTTCATTATAACTTATTGGTATTGTGTGTGTTTCTACCCATTAAATGAGCCATCTTTCAACCATACTGGTTACTGAGACTTTATGAGGTGAATTACTTTATCTACATTTTTCCACATTTGTGTGACAGGGAGATCCTTAAATGTACAACTATTTACCAAATAAAATTCCTTTCGCAAATCAATTTTTAAAGAACCATATATATTGAATGCATTGTTTTAAGTGATGTCACAATTAAAAACCCCTAATCTGATAAATTCATCCCTGGTTTAGTGCAATGTAGAGTAATCATGGAGCTCGAGAATTATGGATTGCCATCTAGTTTTATTGCTTTTTGTACTCAAATTTTTTATGAATTCCCAATCAGTAAGGCATTAGATTATTATTTATTTTCTTAATACGATCCTGCATTGTTTAGTGCTGTCTTAGAGTGACAAATTTTGAAAATTAATTTAATGAATTTCAACCCAAATGCCATTTCCAATAATCATATATTTTGTAAACCCCTGTTTTCCTAACAATGCTGTATTTTGTTTAATGCAGTGGAGAGACAGACTCCAGAATAAAGATCCGTGAATTGTAATATCAGACCCTAACTATGCAGCTATCTATGTAAAAACATTAATTGACAATATTATAGCCAATAAAATAAATGTCAGATTACTCATCCAAATAAAAACCAGATTGATCATCGAAAGACTACAAAATAGATTGATATATGTGACTAAAAGTCATTATTATATAAAAATGTCAATTATTCTCTATTTAGCACTAAAACCAATAACATCTCAAAAGCATCATTTATTTATCCAAAAAGAAAAAGATATTACCAAAAGGGTATATATCTACTACCTCTCAAAAACATTTCCTTGAAAACTACTGATTGGTTAATGATTTCATTTTTTAAATGTTTGGATAATTGAATCCCTGATTTGATTCAATTCACTGATCTAAAATTTATGAATCCACTATCTTCCATTACTGCTTAAAGCAAATTTATGTTATAAATATCTGTTCAAGAAGTAACATTTTTTATTTGTTCTAAAATATTTTTATAACTTAATGGCTAAAACAACATTTTTTAATTGCAAATCAACAAAAATAACTCGTAAAGAGAAATTAATATATTGTACAGGCTTAAACCTGCATTTATATATGTAATATATGCAGGATTCAAACCCAGACTTTCACATGACCTACTACTTTCAGTGCCATCTCATATTGCTGACCCACCTGATCACACACATGTCGAAATATGAGATGGCACTGAAAGTAGCAGGTCATGTGAAAGTCTGTGTTCGTAAAGAGAAGTAAAGTTAGTATTTTATTTTTTAAATTAGTTTCATTTATTGAAATCACATTTAGAATAAAAAAAATGTAAAAATTGAAGAGTGAAAGTAAGATTTTAATCATTTCAGCAATACAACTAAAAAATATTTAAAATTAAAAAAATGATAAAATACGATGATTTTGTATACCATCCATGTTAAAGGTAAAAAAGAAGTTTAAATTGAATTGTAAAACATCCTTACAAAAATTTAAATTTTATTTAAACTTTTCAAATATATTTAATCTTATTGGCTGAAGACAGGTAGGTATTGAAATAATGTCATTCACTTCATGGCTAGTTAAAACGTTTCAGATATATTCAATTCTTATTAATAAAGGTACATTTTAAAATGAATAATGCCATTCATTTCATGGCCAGCCATGTGGTCTTCCACATGGTAGTAAGCTGCTTAAAACTTTTCAAATATATTCAATTTCTATTAGTAAAGATAGGTATTGAAATCAATAATGTCTTATTCATTTCAAGGTCAGCCATGTGGTCTTCAACATGGTAGTAAGCTGGTTAAAACTTTTCAGATATATTCAATTCTTATTAATAAAAGACAGGTAAGTATTGAAATGAATAATGTCTTATTGATTTCATGGTCATCCATATGGTAGTAAGCTGGTTTTCATTTGTTGTGAGATAGCTAATAAATATAGCAGTACAAAAGTTGTAAAGAAAATTATATAAAATAAAAGAAACATCTAACAGTAATCATAATAAATAATGTTCAAATTTTAGAATATTAAAAATCATATTTTAAAATAATTATAAATGTTTTGCATTGGTGGTCGAGAGGTTAGCGCGACTGCCTTGCACTTGCAGGCAGTTGCCTGGGTTGTGGGTTCGCGTCCCGGCCGATGCTATGACACTTAAAAAAAATATATAATTATAAATAATAATAAATTTGATAAAATGTATTTAAAAGAAACTAATAAATTATATAGACTGTTAAAACTGTTTCTTATCAAAGATTAAAATAATTCATGTCTAAAATTATATTAACAGGATTTAGTTACATTGGAGTGAAAATAAATAGATTTTACAAATATTTATTTGGTTTAAATAATTAGATTAAAACTAAGGTAATTTAAAGATTAAGCTTATTTTAAAATTTAAACTTGCATTTTGTGAAAAGAGATTTTAAACCCAAGGCAAAAAACACAGGCAATTAAATAATTAGGGTGTTTTTAAAATTCATGTAATTAAAATAAAATATGGTTATAAAGATGTTGTAAATAAGTGATTATTAAGTATTATAAACAATAGGTCAAAAGTATTTGTTTATTCAAGTTTCATCAAAATGCCATTAGAATGGCTAAATGGAAAAACTGCCAACTGTTTGAAAGTTTAATTTGGATCACTGATGAACTCAAAGTGAGGGTGGAAATTTGCCTAAATTTCAGACTTTTAAGAACCAGAAACTGCTAAGGACATTATAGTAACATGTAAAGAAAAAATGTAATGGAATCAATTAATACATGACATTGAAGGAAAAATTTAACTCACTTAAAAAAATTCAACAATTGCTGTATTTACAACAGCTAAAATACAAAATTTGTTTCATCTTTTTTTTTTCATATACGTATATGATTAGTTAAATTTTTATCTCCTTTCCCCAAAAAAAAACAAGGCTTTTTTTATATATAGAAATTGTTAGCTATGAAGGAAGAATAAAGTGTTTATATATTATTTAAATGCTTAATTAAGGGAAGAAGTGAATGTTTTGTTAAAAAATTCAGCATTTGCTGTTAAGCAAATATAGATAATTAGCTGCATTTAAAACAGCTAAAATACAAAATTCACTTCATCTTTTATTGTGTATATGATTAGTTAAAATGTTATCGCTTTTCAAAAAAAAAAACAAGTTTTTTTTTCATATGGAAATTATCAGCAAATATGTAAAGTTAAATAAAATAACCAATGATGCAATATTATTTTAAACGTGAAATTTGCAAGGGTATAAAATATTTAATGTGAAATGTCCAAGTGCTTAAAAAATAGGAGTTGTAGTATAATTATTAGAGTTGTAAGTAAAACTAATTGTTTATTTTAAAATTTAATCTATATGTAAATTAACTCTCACAATAATTACCATGAATTAATTTTATGTGTGTTACAACTTATAATATAAATGCAGTTGTTAGATCACTGTTGAATGATTAAAACTATATCTATATTGGCGAATTTATTCATGGTTTTGTTTTGTATATTCAAGGTTTGACCATCTCAAGTAATTGAGTAGAGACATTGTTAAATTTGAGGTCAGAATTAAAGAGCCATCTTAGTTAGTGAAGTTGACTTATTAATAATAAATTTGAACTCAAATCTAAATTGGCCATTCTCTAGAATTATCATTGGAATGAAGATGTATTGATTATAATAATCCCATATTAGATACATATTTGTGACCATGCTATGAATAAATAAATATTGTATTTATGAGGGTCAGGCATGTATAGGATTATATCTGGGTGTATTAAATACCAGGGATTTACTCTATGACAAGTGGGTTTGATCATAGAACCATAGTAGAATTATAATAAGTAATTGAAAGATTAATATTTTAAAATTAATCAAAAGAAATTTTGAACACTTTACAAATGACTATAATCATTATGTAGTCATTTTCCAACACGCATGTGAACTAAAAATTAAAAAGTAATGAAGAAATATCTTATTAAAATAATTACTGCCATTAAATTATAATCGTAATGGTAATTAAATAATCAAAAAAATGAAATTGTTATGATATAGTCAGTAATGTAAGCATGTGTAGAAAAATAAAATTATATCTTGTCTGACAATTACAATGTGTGTGGTCTGCATAATAATTCCATGTCCATTACATTGAGAATAGCTCATGTCTATACAATTTGATCAGCTCTTGAAAATATTGATCATGTAGTGGCCATCATCACTGTATATTAAAGAAAATATTTCAAATTCTATAAAAATATATAAAGAATATCATTATCATCATAGTCAACCATTATCAATCCACTACAGGATGAAGGTCTTTCCAAGTTCAATCCATCTCTGATCTCTAGCCTCTCTTCACCAAATTACCCCTGCACACTTATTTTATCCATCCATATCATATGTGATCTCTTTCTGGGTCTTTTACAATCTCTTGGAATCCAGATTTAAGATTTCAATTGTCCATCTACTATCATTTCTTTTAGCAATACATCCAGCATAACACCTATTCAATCTTTCAATGATGTCAGAAACACTTGTTTGTTCTCTTACCTATATATTGCGTTTTTGATCTCTTCTTGTTATTCCTAACATACATCTCTCCATCCTTCTTTGAGTGGTGTGGAGTCTCTCTAAAACTCTTATGTTAATAATATCTTCTATTAGAGGAAGTTAACAATTACAAATACCTTGGTAAGATTATTACTTCAGATGAAAACATAATGGATGAAATTAATTATAGAATTAAATTTGTTTGGAGTGGTTTTGGTTGAAATAACTTAATATTAAAAGAAAACATGCCTACGTATTTAAAACGGAAGGTTTTTTAATGTGTTTTACCAGTTCTTACCTATGGATCTGAGACTTGGACACTTAATAAAGAATATATGCGAGTTTAAAAGTATAGTCAAATGGTACCAGAATCAAATCAAATTTAAATGTATAAAGTGGATTATTGCAGTATATAATACATTTTGAATGGTATTCTTTTTCCAGGTGTTGTTGGATAATCAATGATAGTACTAATTTGGGAATCGAACCTGGGACCTTTAGATTCATAAATTCTGAATTTAAGATTATATTCTAACTAATTAGACTATTCTGAAAAAGGCAATATTCAATAAAATTTTATTACATTTATTGATGAAGGTCTTCCTGATTTTTTCATTTCCTCTTAAAGACAAAATTAATGATTGTTTCCAAGCATTTTGCATTGTCACATCAGGTTAATTTATGGAGTTTTCTTATTGTAATGTGATCGGCTTTAAATTATTTTTCCCTCCCTGTGCAATATCATATCTTTTCCCAATCAAACATATGCTCATTGATACATGCATAGTCTGTTATATTTAGTCATCCTTTCCCACTTATTCAATTATTACTTTGTGTTTTTTTATATTATTTTTCAATGAATTGGTTGGTCTCCCCAGTATCTGATCTTCCACATTCACATGATATTTCATATTTTCAGTTTCTGTTTTCCAGCATTTTGAGTTTGGGTTTTGTGAACTCATCCTAACTCAGCAGAAACTTATCCTCAAATATTGGACTTATTCTTAGTACAAGATTATTAAGAAACTAACCAATGAAATAATAAGAAGAAATAGATGGCCAAAGGCATTTAATCCTAAAAATCCAGAAAATTGTCAACATATGTGGAGATGGAGTTCAGTTCTTTCTTATGCCAAATTAAATCAAAAAATCAGAATTAAAATTAGCAACTTTTGGTTCAACATATGAACGCTTACATTCTCTATCAGCCTCTAAACATCTTTCTGGGTTAGATTTTGATGTATCAATGCCTCTCCTAACAGTTTCATTCTGTTCAAAATCCCTAGGAATATTAGTGAAGTATAATTTCACTCTTACTAGTCAAGGGAAGAAAGAAAAAAATAGGCACTTTATCACAGCACTCAGATAGCACTGAATTATAATTTGAAGCATTTCATAAATAATGTAATGAGAGACTGTTTCATTTGTTGAATGAAAGGCCATAGCATTAAGGTAAATCTATTAATGGACACAAATACCACCTTCAATTCTGCAATCTCCCAGGCAATTTTATCTGAATCTATAAAGAGGTAGGCAGAAAATGATCCCAGTTTGTCAGGAAACTGGATAAGATGAATACTATCAAACCAAAACAAAAACAAGGGATCATGTGAGAAGCCAAAACATACATGTATCAAACAATCCACATTAGTTTGTAAAGTACAGGAATTGTTATCATGTTAGTCAAAAAGCAGCAGTATCCTTTTTTAAAAAAATAAATCTATAATAAGAATAGAAGAGTCCATTCTAAAAACCTGAAAGGTAAAGCAAAATCAAAAATGAGAGACAAAAAATTAGCTCTTAAAGTCTGATTTATAATTAATGATACACCTATCAAAATATGTGGGTTATTATTAATAAAAAAATAATAAACTTCAATCTAGCAGAAGAATGATTATTGATTACCAAGTCAATCTAATACCACTCTTGGATGAAACAAAAGTTATAAATTATTTTGAATAAAAATTCATTTGCTCCTTATTGTGTCTGTTGTGAAACAGCAAAGCAATATATTAACTCGTGACTGGTTCAGTAATTTACACTATGCAATGATTCACGTGAACCAACTCACAAATGTAATAAAATTAAAGACACTACCCAGAAGTGATTAATAAAAAAATAGATCTGTATCTTAGGACAAACCTGTCAGTTCTGAGAATCATTATGATAATGAAAACAAAATTGCTGAAATATTGATAGATACTTGAGTTGTATACCATAATTTCAAAGTGGCCATCAAATGGATTCCAGAAACAATCATAAAAAGTTTCCATACAGCAGTTGTCCAAACCATTGATAGATAACACCATCAAATGCCCAGAGATCAATTAAGCCATACAACAATTAAAAGTTTACCAGACTTAAACCACATCCCATAAAAAATCCAGACCTCATGAAGAAACTAGACCTGATAATGAAACTAGACTTTAGAATGATGAAACCAGACCATAAGAGGAAACAAGATGTCCTAGATGTTCAACAAATTATCTTAAGAACTATATACTTCAAAGCTTACTTTTGCTAGGAAAAGGGAATTTTGTAAACCCCTTCTAATTAAAAATAAAAACTTCCAAATAGTAGACTTGTCCTTACTACAAAATTATCATGAATGGATTCAACTTACAATAAAAAGTGAATATGGTAAAAATAAAAAATATATTACATTTAAAAGTGAATATAAAAAATAAATAAATAGAATATAAAATTATAAAATATATAATATATAGATGATAAAAAAAGAATTAATTATTAAAAATAATATAAAAATAAAAATGATTTAAGTGATTAAGGATATTTATGCAGGTATATATATATATAAGGTAGTATAAAAACATATGTAGGATATAAAAGAAACACTTCATAATATAAAATATATATATAATATGTAGAAACTATGTGTTTATGTATAAACATTAACGTATTTATGTATATTATAGATCTGAAGAATATTGCTGGAGCAATCGAAACCATTATGATAGTAAAATAAGTGTATAATATATTGTAAAAAAAGTGAATAAAGATGATTGATAGTAATATTGGATACAACAGACTAATAAAATAAAATAAATGGAAATAGACAACAAACACCTTAAACAGGCTAATTGAAAATCTAGTTCTGTGAATCTGATTGTTTTCAGTAAATATAGGGATATGGAGGTCCATTTGAAAGGGAAAACAGAACTTTCACATGTTCAGACAACTGTTAGTTGTTAAATAGTGGTACTACATTGTTCACAGTAGAATGAGGCATGGTTAGGTCTAAATCAGGAAGCTTCTAGCTAAAATTGTCATCATACTTGTACACAAGGTAAGTCATGTATATGCTGGAGGTATCTGGATCCTCAAAAAAGTCACAGAATTCTTCCCAAACATTCGCTGAACCACTAGAAATTAGACTTGCATATTTTGACAATAGTAATTGAGATGAACAATTGTTGCTAAATGTTTCTATATATCATTAAAAACAAGTCATTACTTAGACAATCCTAATATCAATAACAATCAACTATTTCAAACTGTTGTCAAGGCAACTCCTTTTAACAATAAAGTAGAATCCCCTAGTCTGTATATGAAATACTATATATATACTATTTGTATTATAAATATGCATAATATATATATTACTTATATTTATTTTTTGATTTGTGTGTTATCATTAAATGGCCAGGAATATTACCACTCAACTATACTGTAGTATAAAAACAAGATTAGGATTCATGGTAGTGTACTATAGCTATGGAAAGCTGTTCTAATATTAAACTGTTTGCATATTTTCTTTAGTTTGTTGGCTATTCCTGGAACATACAGATACCTATAATACCTATAAGTGTTTTTTTCTTTTGATGTTTTTTTTTAATTGTTTATGATTTTGTTAATGATAACTAATAGGCAACCATTCTTCATAGTGCTAATTCTATTTAAAACTTTTCTTTTTCCAGTCACTTATTATTGATTAAACACCTTTTGCCCTGTTCCATATTGATAATACAATTTCAAATTTTTGTGTTTCGCTCATGATTAGATGTATGTGTTAAGTATAAATTTTTCTTTATGAAGTATTAATAACGTACAAGGTTAAAACCTTCAACAAAAGACCTTAAAAATGCTTATGTGACAGCCAATCAGATGTAATAATGACTGCACGTGGAACTCTCAATTCAAGAACACAAGCCAGAATATAAGAAAAAGATGGGACCCACCTTCTTCTATACTTAATTTTTTTTCTTTTTTCCATATGTCATAGCATCGGCTGGGAGAGGAACCCGCAACAATCGTCTGCAACCAACTGTTTGCTTGCAAGGCAGTTGTGCTGACCTCTCGGCTAACAACAGTCAGACTCAAGCATTCTGAACTAAGAGTGCGAAGCTTAAAACATCTTCACACTTAATTCACATAAGCATTTTTAAGGCGCTTCTGTTGAAGGTTTTAGCTTTGTACGTTATTATTAGATATCTGCTAGCGCTTAATAAATTTATATATTTACATTTATGAAATATTATAACTGCTTTATTATTTCATTGCCAATATAAGAAGTTCTGATGAAGGTTTCTGGGGCAATCAAAACTGTCAATAGTGGGTTGTAAAAAGCATTGTGAAAGTAAAAAAGAACATAAATAATATTATATACATTTTTCTAAATATTTTTAACAATATTCGATGATATAAATAGTCCAACATATAATACAAGTAAAATACTGCCATCACACACTTTTAGGCAACCCTAATTAAATTCAAAGTTTTAAAAATTATTTTTCACGGACTGAAAAATTTTCTTCACGGACCAGCTCTTGTGGAACACTAGTCTGACACTGAAAAAAACGATTTCTTATATCAATTAAATAAATAAAAAATCAACCATCGTCTTTGAAATTGATAGAAATATTTAAAGCAAACATACTTTTACTTAGCCACTATTAATAACATAAACATGTTTTTACGAATAAATGAATATTACTTTGCAGTAAATGTAGTTTAATTACGTGTATATACTTTAATAATAACATATCGAATATTTAAATATAGTGGCACAAAACCTGATACTCGGAGATGGTCAAAGGTCATCAACGCTAGACACTATCTCGCAGCATTATGAAAGTTATCTTAGCACTTTTAATTTTAGCTTCAGCTATAGGTTATAGTTATTGGAAATTATTATATCATAAACCGTTAACAGTGAAGGAAACTTTAAATAAAAATTACGATTACATTATAGGTAAGTTTTTCACATTAAAAATTATTTCGGTATTGTAATTCGACATGAGTTTTTGACTAGTAAAGCGTATTTTCATTACTTTCCTAGAGTTTGTGAAAGTATAACATCTGAATATAATATCAAATAAACGGTAATAAAATAGTTTTAATTACATAATATTCCAAAAAATATCCTCATAAAATAGTTGATATAATGTCAGTTTTTTTTTACTTTCATAGTTAGAAAACAAAAACTAAACTGGTTTAGTCAACTTGTAAAACAAATTATTAACTTCCATAGTAATCGTTTTGCTAATGTATGTGTGTGTATATCTATGTGCTATAAATGATTTTTAGGTTATGTAGATTGTTTTAATTGGGTTATGATAGGTGATTTGCTAGAGGCTGTTTGAGATAAATAATAACAATAAATCATTCGGGAATTCTAAACACCATTATTTATTATTATCACATTCATATATTTTCATAACATTCTACATTTTCATATGAAGTTTAATAGCATTTTATCTAATAAATTTTCTTATGGCGACATCTATTATACAATTAGAATTATCTCTCTATAAGTTCAAAAATAACGTGACCACATACTCAATTCAAATAAAAATCTTACTTGTTTCAAAAGATATTTGATGAGTTTTAATGTGAAGTACTGTGATATTAGAGCTGCGACATGAAGAATTATAATCGTTTAATCATTAACTTAATTAGGTTATTAAATCAAAAACATATTTTAAAATCTACATTAAAAAAACAACAACAATTTAACAAAAAAAAATACGAAAAGCGTTAATGTGAAGAATAGTTATAATGAGTGTTTAAATCAAATTGAGTGTGTGTTTGCACGTGCATATTCTGCATAATCTATTTTAATACATTGTACAGGGTTACCCTGCATTTATATATGTAATATATGCGGGATTCGAACTCAGACTTTCACACGACCTACGACTCTCGGTGCCATCTTATATTGCTGACTCACCTGATCACACACATGTTGAAAAGATAAATAATCACCAAGGTACGTATTTCGTGCTAAATCAGCACTCATCAGTTGGTTCAGATTACCATCTCCACACATATATACAATTAGTGCTCAGCTTTATATTAAGATAACCAATCTTCATACTTTAATGAGTGCTGATGGGTGATTATTTATCTTTTCAACATATGTGTGATCAGGTGAGTCAGCAATATAAGATGGCACTGAGAGTTGTAGGTCGTGTGAAAGTCTGAGTACGAATCCCACATATATTACATATATAAATGCAGGTGTAAGCCTGTACAATTTAAAATAGATTATGCAGAATATGCACGTGCAAACACACACTCAATTTGATTTAAACACGCATTTTAACTATTCTTCACATTAATGCTTTTCGTATTTTTTTTTTTGTTAAATTGTTTTTTTTTTTAATGTAGATTTTAAAATGTGTTTTTGATTTAATAACCTAATTAATTTAATGATTAAACGATTATAATTCATGTCGCAGCTCTAATACCACAGTACTGAAGTATGTAAGAACTCTTTTAATGCAGCGTCAAAAAGTGGATAAATAACTTGGGGAGAACATTTGCATCTGTGCAATATAATAGTTGTTTGGATTATGAACTATTTTTAATACAATTGTATAAGATTTGATGTTTGTATTTATATATTTTGTTACATTTATTGTCTACAACATAAATGTATTAAATAAAAGTACTATTGTTATGTTCACATATTGAAAAAAAAGGAATGATACATTGATAAGTATATTTTGTTTTTTTATATGTCAAATGCGTTGACCGGGAAGCGAACCCGGGCCAGCTGCTTATAAAGCAGCTATGCTAACCACTAGGGCACCAACGCATTGACTCTATTTTATTGTTTTATATCATTTTTGCAGCATTTCAATGTAATTGGTGTGCTCATCTATTTTAAAGCACAACATAGCAATTGAGCTAAGATTAATATCAAATATTTATGATCTAATATATATATATATTTTTTTATGAACTAAAATATCTGCATTGCTATTTGTTTGAAAAGTTGTGGTACTAGAAAGACCAAGTTTCAGATTCAACATTATATTTTCACTTGATCTGACATTTTTAATTTTAGCTAATAAGTGACTTTGAAACTTTAATATTTGAATTCTCCAGGTCTAATACTATGTTAAAAGTACAGAGCTTTAATTTTTTACACATTCTACATAAAACCTTTATTGAGTATATAAGTCTTACACCATTGAACTAAATATCATTTTAAAAGAATAGTATATATTTGTTTCAAGAATGTTAGCATTTTATTACAAGCACTGTAAAAATTGGTTTTCTCAAATCAAATATCATATTAAATAATCAAATGGATTATAGTTTAGGAGTTCATCAAGAATTTGGGCCCCAGAAGTGGATTTAAGATGCAATCCATGAACTCTGAAATCCAGAATCTTCCAATCTACTACTGTACTGTACTACACAGGACAATTGCATGCTGAATGTGTAAAACTCAATCACATTTATCTTCATCTTACTTTAAAACCATCTCTATTTTAAACTTAAGGAATCAATATTTATCATTTATAATATAGTGTTACAAAATTCTCATTTTTAGACTGTTTTCTATCTTTTTTCTTCATTAATGATGACTTAATATTCAGAATTGAAAATCATTCATTTACACATTTAGGAACCATCTTTAATACTTTTGTACTATTCAATTTAATAAACTAAAATTTAAAAAAAATTAAGGTTTCAAATTCAGGTTAATTCACCTATGTAGCTGTCAATATGACACCAGATCAGTTTCTATATATTTTGAGACCTCAATTCCTGTACTTCTCTTAATACCCTTTGGCTAACCAACAACAACATCCTGCTTATTTGTGTAGCTTGTAAAAGCAGTTATCTTCACCCTACTATAGAGTCATCTACTGTAACTTGAGGAATCAGTGCAACAAATCATATGATGCTATATTTTTTCCTCCTCCTGACTGACCATTTTCTGGCCTTTGACTTGATTGTGTGATGTTATTGTTGGTATTAAAAGTATAGTTGGTATCTACAGTTTGTATAGAACTTATAAAATATCACATGACTCTAACTTACACATCACTGTTTCAGCAGCATATTTTTTTAGCTCAGGTATACCATCTACTTGAAACTAGCCTGAAAATATTGAAAAGGACAGTACTGAATAGTGATTTATTAAGCACTATCATCTGACATTTATTAGTTACTAAACCTTACAGTAGACGGCATAACTATGAAGAAAGAAAAAAGTTCTTACAGAATTCTACAGAAATTGGCCTAGGATCATATCTATACAGCTATGGGAGTTAGGTTGCCTGGGTTTAAAATCTTAGTGTAAGAAATTATAAGATATATAAAGGAACAAGAGGCTTCTAAATGTTTAAAGGCATTAGTTTCAGGTTTGAATCCTGATTTTCTGAGAAAATCAAAGGCCAGAAATGGATCCATCAGGAAATATGAGGTTTTATGTTATTACACCATTTGGTATATATTGTTTACTTATAATAGGGTGAAGATAATTTGTTTTTCAAAGCATATGACAGGTCATGTGATGATGTTTAAATTTCTTAATAAAAATTATACATCAAATAAAGTTCAAGATCTATGAACTTTCTGATTAAAAACTGTTCCATATTTTCATAGAATTGTGTTTAGCTATTAAAGTAATTCCTCTCATATCCAATATATTTGGTTATTAATCTTACCACTGAACTATCTATAATTATAAACTGTATGTAATTTATATGTTCATCTATGAAACAATTTAATTTTTAAAATGTACACATTAAGATGTCAACAAAAAAATACCATAATGAAGTTATACAAATGACTGAAATTCAAACTGTAACATCATATCTAGAATTTTTTTTAAATCTTTCTAATAATAAAGTGCTGACCCATCCCTATAAATCATGGGAAATTTTATTTAATTTTATCTTGGATTGAAAATGTTTATGCTAAATTAATTACATTTGCTTTTAAAGTAAATAAGCTTATTTTACAGTAAATACAGCACTCATCCATAAGTATAAAGTAAAAATTAAACAAATAAAGAAACATAATGTTAAAAACAATATGGTATGATTTTCTCATATGCTTCAAGAACAGAATTTTTTGTGGCGACATATTAACCTTTGTGGACAAAAAATAGAAAGAGAAAATTATTTGTATAAAACTGATATCTCTAAAATATATAAAAACTGGTCTAGTGTTAGGTATATAACTATGCAAACAAATTGGAATATTCAAAATCAGAGTTTTGTTGAATTTCATACTATTAGATTGAAAAGTATAAAAGGGAAACAGATTATGGGTAAATGTGCAAATGCATTAATTCTAGAACTGCCTATTACTCCTCACAAAGGCTGAATTCGGAAAGTAATCTGAAAATGGGATAAATATCACCTGGTTTCCATTGGTTACTCACACTTATATATAAACAATTCTAAAATAAAATAAAAAGAAATGTTATTGTATTCTTGAGAATATGATTGTTAGAAATATCAGAATACTCCCACAATAAGCTAACACAGGTTACAGCTGATTTGATAAATTGCCTCAGCATTTAAAAACGTCTAGAATCTTAAACTAATTTAAATACCCAATATTACATTATTTGAAATTAATACAATTAAATTTTGACCAGACCTTATATGTTTATTTAGTCATAGTAAAAATAAGTACTTTTTCCAGCTGACTCCAAAAGAGTGATTTTTAAGGATTCATTTTTTTGACTCTGTTTAATATGAATAATGTTGTGGCAAAAGAATTTGTATACTAAATTAATTAATGAGCTCTCTATGTCAGAATTATCACCAGAAGCAAAAAATAATCCATATTCTAAATTCCTATTTCTCTGACATTTCTATTTATCTTTGTAGAGGATTGAGATCAAAAGGGTGACTAATCCATTTTATCCCAGAAATTTGTAGATGATTTTAAAATTTTTGTTTAATGCCATTCCTTGTACAGATGAAGATGGATATGAGAATTAAAGATTTGTAAATTATAGCTCAACTTTGTTATTTTCAGTGTTCAAATGTCACGTGATCTGTTGAACACACCACTGTTTATTTGATTATTTATCAAAATCACAGAAATCTAAATACATTATTTATCTAAATATTTCAACTTCTTTAATCTACAAAAAAAATAATTCTTATCCCCATCAGACTTTGACAGGAATTATACAGGGTATATATTTCAATGGCATCATTTATTTACATAAATTTCACAAATCTATAAAGAGTGTTTGAATAAAAGGTTTTCAGAAAGTGGGGCAGAGCCAGTATTTACCTATCTATTGCTATTTGGTTCCAAACCTTTCAATAAATATCTGAAATTAAGAATAATAGTGAACCCTATATACATCTTTACAAAATATACATACAATACAATTTAATTTTTGAAGTATACACATTTTTAAAAAGAAAATAATATGCAAGAGAAAAATAAAAAAGCATATATATATAAAAGTAGTACAATAATAAATCTAGAGGGGTGGGGGGGGGGAGCAATGACATAAACTGAATTTGGAAAATGGGGAAATGGCTGATTGAAAAATGATTGAAGATGGTGCTCATACAAGTGGATGTACTAAAGAATTTTTGAATTCATATTTATGAATTTCTGGTGTTTTTTTTTTAATTTAATACTTTTTCACATTGTTATTGGGCTTGGCAAGTCAGTGAAAACAAATGATTATGACAGTGGGTGAATCAGTGGTAAACTGAGACTATAGGTTGGTGTATCAGCAAATATAGTAATATTACTGCAAATGGCCAATCAGTGAACACAACTGTGGATAATTAGTCAGTGAATATAGGAGACATAGTTAACGAGTCTGTGGATTCAAGGAAACTCCTGTACTATATTACCATGATAATTAAACACATAAATATCTTGGTAAAAAGATTACTGCTTTTACTTGTTTATTAGTCTAATAACTTCTTTAGATCAGATATAAGAATTAAAGCATTTTAAAATGTTATTTTTTCTTAATCAAGGAATCCATTTTCTGTTCAATGGAATGTATTTGAGTCAAAAGAGGTTTCAAGATACATCTTTTTATTATTATTATTACAAAATGTACAATCCCAATAATATTTAAATACTACTGAAATATACTGAACCTTAAATGTAATTAAAAGGGATTTGAACACAGACTTTCAAATTCTCTTCAGCTATCCATTCCATCTTAAATAACTGATACACATGACCACATACATGTGAAAAAGATAAATGACAAGTGCTGGCTGGTTCAACATGAAATTATTTATCTTTTTCACATGTGTCATGTGTTTTGGATATCCAAGATGGAATGGACAGCTAAAGGGAGCTTGAAAGTCTGTGTTCAAATCCCCTTTACTACCAATAATCATTTTCCACCTTTTGAATAAATATATTGATGTTATCAATATATATTTAACATTCTGTTTATTATATATTTAACATTCTATTTATTTATTAAGCATATAGGAAGTATGTAATTAAATAGAGAAAGGCTTTAACATTTACCATATGTGTCTTTAATGTTTATAACAGTTAAACAATGTAGTGTTTTGATTATAGGGGAACCTCTCAAACCTTGGCACAAGATCGTGGCATTATAAAGATAAGAATGGCCATCTTTAACCTAAATTCCTACCAGTTTCTATATTTCCATTAAAAAAGATCATAATATTAACTCTCTGTAAACTGCAATATTTCATGTAAGTTAATTTGTGAAGGAAGTAGTAGACAGGGGGTGAAGAGAAAAATAGCTTCACCCTCTCAAATCAAGATGCTTCGGATTGACCTATATAAATGGAAATTTAAGTTAAAGATAAGACAGCCATTCTTATCTTTATAAAGTCGCTATCTTGTGTTGAAGTTTGAGAGGTCCCTCTATAGTCAAAAAACTACATTGTTTGATTATTATAAACATTGAAGGCTCATATGATTCAAAGCTTTTCTTTATTTCAAAAACAATATATATTTAGTAAATCAGAGGTTGTTATATTAATATTAGCCCAAATATAAATCAAAACTCAGATAAAGATGAATATATCTATTTAATAATCCCCACTCACACATGGAAATTTTAACTTCCTGTTCTTTTACATCCATGTACATTATTAACGCTGTGGCATGATGAACTAACAAATGCTGGTCTCAATCAGGGATGTCCAACCTTTTGATGGTTCTAGGCTACATTGTAAAAAAAATTGCCTCTGGCTAAATTAAATATATAAACATTACTCAAAGCTGATAAGCTAAAAAAATGTCAGTGCATAATTTTCGAGATGCCCCTTAGATAAACAAAAATGTCCTCACATAATAATCCCAATTAGGTAGCAGCCCATTTGGAGTGTCATCAGGAAATTTCTATGTTTGTGATCATTAATATAGAAAATGTGCAAAACATCATTGATATATATAATATAAAGATAAAAATAAAGAGGGCAAAAGGAAACTAACAGGGTATTTCACATTGTATATTAGGATTTAAATATGTTAATTTAGTCACATTGTATTAAATAATCTCAAAAAAATCGTAATGTTTTAATTAAATTCAACAAAACATCACATGTTCACCATATTTTATGCATACACAAGCTGTTATTAACATTAACAAAATCTCCATACAGTAGTTCCACCCAGTGTAAGCCTTAGTAATCAATGGATGCAGGAAGATTTATCATAAAGATGGGATTTTATGCACAAACCTTCCTGCATTCATTGATTACTAAGGCTTGCACTGGGTGGCACTATAGAGAGTTTGCTAATGTTAATTTTAAATAAATTCATGATTTTGTGGTGGGCTACATGCGAGTCACAAGTTGGACACCCCTGGTTCAGATAGTGGAAATCGTCAAAGTTGGACCTAAAGTGTTGCAAATCAATTGTACACAGTATATATATTATTTAAAATTATAATACAGACAATATAACTGAAATGTATTTTTAATTTTTTAATTATACTTTCTTTATAATTTGTATTATCAGCTAATAAATTTGCCTTCAGTTCCATATTCGCAAAATTATTTCTAATCTCCTTTATAAATAAACTGAGACAAAGAGTTTGAGAGATTTCCGCCTGTAAGAAATTTGCTTGAACTTATTGTAATGAATAACTCGTGCTGTTTACTCTTTCCAATAATTTATCCTACGTGACGATTAACAATGCAATTTCGCATTTGCCTAATAATTTTTTAAGGCTTTTAATTTAGTAATCGATCTTTCATTTGCTTAAGAATAATTTTAATGATTTTATTTTTACATCGCAGAAATTGTATCTGTTCTTATTGACCCATCTATTAATACTAAGTTTTTTTATATATATTTAGATTATGAATCATTAAAAATACATTCATCATTGTGTAGATGAAAAGAAAAAAAAGTATGTTGAAGAAAATCAAAATAACACCCAGCCATTTAATAGTATGGGGTTTAAAGTAAAATAATAATTCCTGGTAGTAAGCGGGAGATAACTCTAAGAAAAACCAAACAACTCTCTTTTTCAAAGTAATAACTGATAATCACTTTATATAGAAAAATTTGAAATAAAAATTGCATATTGGCCTTCTGATATTAAATTATTAATACAATATAATTTTTATTGTCTTTGGGGATCTGAGGCCAATGTCTCACAGTTTAATGGAAATCTGCCTCTGATCATCCACAAATTTTGAAATAAACTCTAATATTGTGTAAATATTTAGAATATATTGAACATATATACGCATACTTAACATTAGTGTTTATGTAAATTACAATTTCACTTCATTACAAATTTTATAAATAAATCGTCAAGCATTGGTGGTCGAGAGGTCAGCACAGCAGCCTTACGAGCAGTTGTCCTGGGTTAGCGGGTTCGCTTCCCGGCCGATGCTATGACACATGAGAAAAAAAAAATTTATAAATCCACTCACATAGAAGTTTTTTAGAACAATAGTTTTCCAATTTTAGCAACAGATATTTTAATGCTGAATTACAAATAAATCTATTCCACAACATTCTCTTTGACTTCTAACCTTGTATACTTTGTAAATTTTAAAAGTTATACATGTAAAACTTATAGTTAGTCTTGCATTGGTGGTCGAGAGGTCAGCGCGACTGCCTTGCACTTGCAGGCAGTTTTCCGGGTTGCGGGTTTGTGCCCGGCCGATGCTATGACACTTTAAAAAACTTATAGTTCAAAAAGTTGTTTTAATTCCGTTAAATTTGCTCCTATCAACATACCTAGAATATAGTTGCCTAACTAAAGAGAAGATGCCCGAAGAGTAACAAAAAATACCTGTTCCAAATATTAATTTACTAATAGATGATGGAAATTATAATTTACATTCAAAATATTATTAAGTGGATTTACAAAAGAATCAGGATAAAAATATGTTGAATGTACTTTAAAATAGATAGAATCTGTTGAAATTATAGTAATTCTGTTAGGCTATAGACATGATTATTATTTTCTTTTATAATGTATTATTCAAATAGAAGTCAATCTCCGATAATGGGCTATTTCTTAAATATTATAAATCTATGCACATTCTCCTGCCGGTAAGAATTTAAAAAACTTAAGTGAATCACTTATGTTTAGAGCATATTTGTATATACACAAACTCACACTGACCATGCTTAAATCAGGACTTGAGTGTATTGTGTGCCTGATGTTATAATCAAATATTCAATAGTACAATATTTAAGAAATAGCGCATTATCGGAGATTGACTTCCATTTGAATAATTTCAAAGTTTTCAGCACTTTATAGTAAATGTATGGATATATCTAATCTCTTGTGGATGGGTTGAAATATCCAGATCATTCGTAGATAATGATCAGACAATGATTAAAGACAGCAATAGCTAGAGATTGCTGTATATACACTTGAATATGTATTTGTTGACAAGATACAATAGAGACATGGAGGTGGTCATTATGATGATAATGAATGATCACCAAAAATTCCAAGAAATAATGATTTTAATCTAGATAAAATCAAGGATGAGAATGCTTTTAAGTAGCTTGATTAACATGATTAAGTAAGTATTCATAAATATACGTGTGCTCAAATTACACTATATACTATGATATTCTTAATCTAATCCTACAGAGTTATATGGTTGCCATGTTATTATTCAAATAAATAAGATAGTAACTAACAATGTTTATGTCAAGCTAAGGAGATACAAAAAATCAATGTCATATATCACATGACTCCATTTTTAAGCTTGTAAATAAAAAATAAAAATCTCTGTTAATTTGTTCTAACAAGCTTTATTAATAAATGTCAGCTAAACAAAGCTTTGGAACACCTCAGTGAGATACTAAGATAGTCTGAAAATACCCTAGCACCTTACTGAGAAGTGCCAAAGCAGGAAACCATTGGTCTGAAGTTAGGGAGTGGTTTTCAAGATATACATTTGTAATGCTTTGTTTAGCTGGCATTTATCAATAAAGCTTGTTAGAGCAAATTAGCAGAGCTCTTTAAGGAGATACAATCATAAAATTTCTTTAATATGGGATATTTCTTTCCATGCATATAGCTGTAACTGAATTAAGTTGGATAAAAGATAAGGAGTCAGATAATAAGATATAAAATTTAATAAATTAACAATAAAATAAAAAAATCACGAAAATATAATTAAATAAGAAACACACACACATACTTCTTCATTGCTATAGAAACAATGCATAGTGCTAGCTGAAATCTATATAAAATATTTGAAACTTCCCATAGCTAAATTTTTGTAGCCACACACCCACTCTCTTTTTCAATAGGCTGCAGAAATTCAGGCTATTCTTTATTTAAAGGGGGTGTATGGATGAAGTAATGTAGCTATGGGTGATTTCAAGTATGCTATATTGAAACAGTGAAGATTCGTATTCGAATCTTAAGTTTCACCTTTTTCTGTTGTCTCTCACTGACCGGTCTATCCCGCCCAAATTTAAACTTTTTGATATCTAATTTTTTTTTTTTTTTTCTTCTTTTTCTTTTTCTTTTTTTTTTTTTTTTTTTTTTTTTTTTTTCTTTCTTCCTTTTTTTTTTTTTCTTTTTTTTTTTTTTTTTTTTTCCCCTCCCCCCTCCCCCCCCCCCTCCCCCCCCCCCTTCCCCCCTTTCCCCCATTCCCCCCCCCCCTCTCCTCCCTCTCCCTTTTCCCCCTCCCCCCTTCCCCCCCCTTTTTCCCCCTCTTCTTTCCCCCCCCCAAATTTTATCCCCTCCTCTCTCCAAAAATTATTATTTTTTTATAAAAATTATAAAAATAATTTTAAACTTCCCCCTCAATTTCTTTCATTTATTAACACCCTTTATAAAATATTTCCTCTAATTTAAAAAAAATAAATATTAAATAAAAATGTTTGATTATTGGCTAACTCGAGAATAAAATCATGAGTCTCTTGCATATCCCTGACCACCATGCCTAAGGAAATATTTACTAATGTCACATCAGATGCGTTGTTTTGTGGACTGTATTGTGGAACCGATAAACTATGTTCAAACTCAGTACCACGGGTGGCTTCGCTACTCGATGGTGCTGCTGTTCTGTATGGTGGTCGAATTCTGCACTATGTTTACGAGTCACACGTTTTCTGACCGTTACAATATGAAAATAATATTGTTAGAAATCATTAAAATTACATTTGTGAAATGACTTATCTATACAGATAGTGAGTAAAAGTTTAAAAGATTTTTTAAAAAAATAACCATTAATAAAATATATTTTAAAATTAATTTCATAAATATACTTGACATACACAGATTTACAACAAGAAAACACTAACATTGTAACTTAAACATTTAAATTACATTGACAGATATAAGTGAACGTAAAGTTATAATATCATTTTAATATTTATCTACATCAATTAAATGTCATTTTACTTTAATTATCCAATAATGCAAATTTCTTAGCTTTTAAAACATAATTTTCTTAGTTATTTGCAGACATAGCACTTAATAATTTTTCAGTAAATGTAATACGTTTAATGAACTAAATAATAACACTTTACGAACTCACTCCTGCTGTGTGTAATCCTTCCAACAATATGATGATTATGGATAACTATACTTCAAGCAAATGAATAAAGACATTGGAAAAAAGACGATGTAATTTTCACTGAACCACAATCTAATGTTGGAAATGCTAATATGCAAGATCTCAAGGAAATGTAAATGGAAAATAATTATACCAAAAACGTATACAACATATGCTTTACATCTGAATAAAGTTTGTAATTTTTGCCTGGTGCACTTTCAACTAAGTTATATTAAATATAGTTGTGGTATCATATGCCATGACTGTAACTAATATAACTTAATCAAAAGTGTATTGGGTAAAAAGTACAAACTTTATTCAGATTTTAAATGTTTCTCATATACGTTTTTACATAGTTATTTTCCATAAACCAGAATCTGCCTGTTGGCATATAACTACAAACCTTACTTAAATATTGTTTTTATTATTTAACATTTATATAGTTCACATTGGCAATATTTATTACTAATTAATACACTTCTTGCCATTGGGAGATTGTAATAAGAAGTGATATATTGACCTAAAATAAAGTTTAAAGATTATATCTGTGCTAAAAATAGTGTAATCTCTAACCTAATAAATTATTATTAATGAACATACAATTTATCTTAAGACTATGATCATCAATTATTTGAATTCTTTTATAAACTTAGCTCTTGTAATTTGAATATTGTAATGTACAATAGATAAATATTGAACAATGATATCATTTGAGACTTGAGACAACTGAAGAGTGCTACTTAAGTCAGAAATGAATCTTGGGCCATTTTTCTTTTTTCTTCCAATGTGTTTTATTCATTTGCTTGGAAAGCAAAATTGTCCAGAATATCTAAAATGGTGTGCATCTGTAGAGAAAAGATGGTGGAATTAAATTAATAATACCATAGAATGATATTACTTTTAAAGAAGTCTGAAATATATATCCACATGATCCACACTATTTTATGTGATAATGATAATACTTTGAATAGGTGTAGAGAATATTTTGAACACCTTCTTACAGTTGATGAAAGAATTGGAATGTGTGCTTTTAATATGCCAATCCTATCTACTCATTTCAATTTGGACAAAAATACCCAGTTTACAGATATTAAAATAGCTCTTTGTAATCTTAAAAATGAAAAGGCTGCCAATCCTGAAGAGATATCTGGAAGAATATGGTGTGATGTAGCAGCTAATGGAAAGATTTTAGATATATTTAATTCATGAAATTGTAAAAAAACAAATCCTAAAAATACTTTTTATTCTCATTTATAAAAATAAAGGTGATGCAAAATAAATATATACAAAATGTATATACAGAAAAGCTTTATTATTCCTAATAGCATATAGTATGTTTAGTATACTTAAAATTTTGGCAACAGTTGTCCAATGAGCTTATGACATTTATCAAAGAATAAACAAGATAGGGGATTTGCATAAAATTTGAATAAATGATAAGTCTGTTATAATTATTATTTAATATGACTCTTATTTCTATAGCAAAGACACTTTCAAATATTTTTGATGTATTGGTTGCTCTGGTTACAGATGAATAGCTAGTTACTAGAATCAATTTATTTTTATAGAAAAAAGTATTATAAATATGATTTTTATTGCTATATATATGCAAGAGAAATGTTATTGCTGTATTATTTTTATTCATTTCAACCAGATATTTGACTCAATTAATCAAAGAGATTTGTGGTATTGTTTGAAATAAGCTGATTTGTCCAACAAGTTTATTCTTCACATGATCACTGTTTATGACTGTATAAGCTAATGAGCTTGGATTAAAAATATTATTGTGTTTTCAATTTAAGTCTCATAGTTTTGTAGTTTAGTAGAGACAAAATATAGCTTCTGGAGGGTTGCATTAGATCCTAAGGTCTAAGTGCAGTACTTGCAGATCCAAGTCTCCTCACTGATGATGGCCACAAGCCAGAAACTAGTCTGGGGATATTGGATGAGTATGCACTAGATGGGGATTTTACGCACAAGCCTTCTAGCATCCATTGATTATTTTTGTCTAAACATTATTGAAATAAACAAGCTCATAAATAACGTAAAATTTAAAATTGGAAATGAATAATAAAATCAATTTGTTGTCCGTAAATAATTGAATTACAAAGAAAAACATTTTGTTTGAAATAAATAAGTTTATAAAAATTTAAAGGATTGTTATCAATAAAAGTATAATTAATTAGTTAGAATGAGGGAGAGGGTTTGCTTTAGAAATGTCAAAACTAAAAGTCTAAAGATTGATTGAAAGGGGGAAGAAAATTAACTTAAAAATAAAAGTTAAAATATGACCGTTCAAGAGTAATTTTTTTTTAAGTAATTGAAGATGCTCTCTCTTTCTTCACTTAAAACATTAAAGGAAAAAAAAGGGAAAGACAAGTTGAAACTAAAAGCTTAAAATATAAATCTTTTATATAAATTAAAAATATCTCTTGTTTATAATGAGTTGATTTTAGAAATATATATGTGCGTAAATGATGAATTGATTTTAGATATAGCAAAATGTGAGTGCTAAATATTAAAGAATAAATGAAAGTTATAAGAAATTTTTTCAAGAATTGTATATATTAAAAGCTACATAAAAGAATGGAATTTGCAATGGCTACTAATTACAAGATCTCAAACAACAGGATTAAAATCTTATCGAAGGAATGTATTTAAAAACAGTGGAGGAATTTCAACCACACATACATCTGGCAGACAACAAAGTGACAACAGGTCATCATATAAATAGTGTGGTTTTTCAGAGTGCAGTTCAGTTGAGTTCAATCTATCAGTTGAGATCACAATCGGATTAAATCAGTTCTTCAGTTCAGTTCAGTCAATCAGTTCTAAGTCAGTCTTCTCATGCATTTGTTAATAAAGGCCATGCAGTGCTGAGCAGCTTTTAGGAGCATACAATGAGCTCCAAGCCTGTCCTAAATACCAATGGCTGCATAAGATGGAAGTAATGCACACCTAATAATCTGAAGCCACCCAATGTCTGTCTTAAAGAGTAGTGCACAAAATAAGCATTAAGTCTCCAGAAAACTTCAAGTCCAACCGGTTGGAAAGATTTTCACATGAAGCAACAACCAGCAAGAAGTCAACATTCAAATCCTATAGGTAATGAGCAACTTTTATTGTTTTTCCCTTTCTAATTAATGTAGCCATTGCAATCCTTGAAGCCTCCCAGAGTCAATTAATAAATGAACTCTATAGCATGCATAAAGAACTATTAATTAATGTGCGTGTTTTGAAATGTCATGTATGTGAATGCTTTATATTTTATCTTGATTTCATGTATTTATTTAAATGCCACGTATTATTTAATGCTTGTGTTATATTCTATTTTATTATATGAATTCAGAGTATGTGCGTAGTCGTTATATATAATTATCATTGTCTAATTTAATTAAGTTCTTATAAAAGTATTTAAAATTGGAATAATAAATGTGTAGTTAAAATAAATTGTCTTTAAAGGTAATATGTGTCAGTCAATCTTTTTACCACTAATTAAAACAGTAAAGCAACCGTATATTATCCTTTTGATTGAATTAGTCATGGGATATTTTGAGTGCTGGATTATGGACCTACTGTCCAGAGCATGTTGGTTACCCTGTGTAATTAGCTGGTGCCAGAGGTTTATCTCAAAACAAATAAAGTGCTTTGGATAGTGGGGGTTTGAATCTAGCAGTCAAGGTGGGCCACAGTCTGGAAATGTGTTCGTGTTATGCATTGCACAGCTCGGTCTGATTGTGGGTATCATTGATGGCTCTGCTATCGATGGTATTCTCTCCTCTGCTCAAAGGGATGGTCCATTCACGTAACATTTATAATGTAAAAATATAAAATTATGATAAATAAGGTTTAAACCCAGTTAAACCTAGCAAATAGAGTATTGCAGATTTTATAATGAATGGACATGGTTCAATATATATATATATATAATCATTAAAAGCCAGTCAACACTTTGTAAGGTATACATATGTGCAGTTACATTACTGTCAAATAATAAAAGAAATATCGATAAATCATTCAGATAAAAAATTTAAAAAAATTAATAAATTTATTTAAACCAATATATATAATTGCACAGATAGCAAACTATTACCTAGAAAATTTATACAGCAGGCAGATACGTATGGGTAAGATCCAATTCTTATTGACCGATAGCCCTAGCCATTAGCTTATGGAGAAACTGAGCTTAAAATACTCTATTTATTCAAAAATTCTCTAACTCTTGATTCTTTAAAAAATATTTTTAATATAAAAATAAGTTACTGCCACAATTAATCAAAAAACATTTTTCTTATTGCACACACACATTAAAAGAAAAATTCTGGAAACTAAATGAATTTAATTTACGTCATTTGCATGGATAGATGAATTTAAGATTTAATATAATTTCAATATTTTGTTAAATGTAAATACACTACATAGATTACGCATTTATATACTTGATTCTTTTAACTCCAGGCTACAAGTTCACATCCAAACCAATGCCAGCTTACTGATATACCGATGTGATCAATGCAAAATGAGGATATTAGCATAAAAAAAACTATGCTGACAGGAATGTGAATCTGTAGCATGATATCATTAAAGAAAGAATGACCCTCATCCAGTACAGGAATGTGCATCTGTCTTGCAAGGTAATCATTTGGAATGTATTAGAGGTGCCCCATAATGTGGGATTGCGGTCTTTGCCATCTTACTATCACCAACCAGAGCATAAGGAAATCAATGTCATAGGAAATACATCTACTACCATTTGCAACACAATGGCTACACTTCTGGGCCATGCATTGAGTTGAGTATTATGCCCTGTATGCTAACACAGCACAAGGAAATGAGAATCTTATGCACCTCCCCACATCACATTAACATAAAACACCCAGTACATTCATCCACCAGCATCGATTCAACTACAAAACAAATAGCCCAAAATTAACCCCCTTAATTAAACTCACATAATCTTACGAATCTATGCAGCCATTTAAGCTTATTTTTAAATTATTAATTTAAAAGAAATTACAAGAATGGAAATAATAATAATAATAATAATAATAATAATAATAATAATAATAATAATAATAATAATAATAATAATAATAATAATAATAATAATAATAATAATAATAATAATAATAATAATAATAATAATAATAATAATAATAATAATAATAATAATAATAATAATAATAATAATAATAATAATAATAATAATAATAAAAAATAGCAAACGTATTAAAAGAAAATAGAACAAATAATTTCAATTTCTGCTTAATCAGAAAAGAGACTACAATTTAGGTACTGTTTAGATAGTATTTAAAAAGTTCTTTTTTAAATTATAAAGTTCATACTTTCTATGGCTGTATGTTTATATGAAGTCCCTCTTGGCGGTCCACAATGTGTTGCACAATTCCAATAGTCCATTTAGTATCAATATTGTTTTTGGAAAGACCAGTCTGTTGTTTGCTGCTTTTCAAGAACTATAGCTCTGGGTGTCACCTCAACTGGTGCAAATGTGGGAAACTAATTTATTGCATGACCTTTACATTTTTGAGGTCTGCAATACACGCAAATATGCTTAAATTACATAATGAACAAGAGTAATCTCAAAGAACAAAACTCCACTTAGCCAATTTTTTTTTACTTCTCTTTTATATCATTTTGAATTCCTTATCATCAAATTACAGGATCGATCTTGCCTGGCTTCATGATGATCTTATTGGCAATGATGATTTTCTCTGTGGACCGTGTATTCATTCGCATCATATATTTGACAGTTTACTTTTGAGTGAGGAACATAAGACTTTATTACTAGGAATTTTTTAATTGATCTCTTATCTGACTAATTGGTTAAATGCCCTCAAGGGCGTGTTTGCTATTGAATCATTTCATTTAAATAAATAAATCATTTCCATTCTACTAAGATTTAAACATAATTTTTGAATAGAAACTAATTAACGGTTTTTATTATTTTCTTTTACATTATTTTAAAATAAACTTTTATCTTTAGATTTTAACTTTAACTTAATTTTAAGTAATTATTTAGTAGTTTGCCATCTGTGCAATTGTGTATACTGGTTTAAATAACTTTATTAATTTTTATTACATTCAAATATCAGCCTTTTCAAGCTAATTGATCACGCGCCTTATGAGAGTGTTAAATAAATGAATACTTTCCTCTTAAATCCAAGATATAGTATTTATGCAGGAATAAAAAGGATCCTCTTATTCCTACAACTCAAATTCTTTTATATGAGCAAATCTGAAGTACTGTTGAAGAGAGCGTGAGTAGAATTCTCACTTTAAATTACTATTTACGATGTTTTTTGACTGAATAACGTAGGTGAAATTGTCTAGAATTTACTAAATGTCATTCTTACTGAAACTTAATTATGAGTAAATAAGCAATTATTTTATCAAGCGTTGTGTTTACAATTATATTACATTCAAATATCAGCCTTTGAATGATTTTATTTACCAATATTTCTTTTACTATTTGACAGCAATATAATGGCATATAAGTAAACTGTTACAGTTTAAATAATCCCAGTATCAATAACAATCAACAATTTCAAACTGTTGTCAAGGCAACCTCCTTCTAACAATAAAGGTGGAATCTCACCTATATTAATGGTCCAATATTTTTATATAGAAACTAAAGATTGCAACTTGAGCATAGAGATTGAAATCATTGATACAAAGAAGTCTAAATAAACCTCTTTAAACAGATAAATATAACCTATTCTGAATTCAAACTAATAAATAGTCAACTATATTATTACAAACTGCAATTATAATTTTCAAATTGCACCTAAAGTACTACTTAAATTTTATATATTGTAACGGGATAGCGTTACATAGGGTTTAAATCTAGGAAAATATATGTATTATAACGAGACAAGTCGATGTAAACAAACACACACACACTCAAGCAATACGAAAGACTCGTAGCAGTATATTTGTAACCTTTAATAGTTTTCTTCCCATTTATAAACTACATGTATAAAATACAGATAATAATTGTCTAATTAAATAGTTAAGGCTTTCACATAAAATTAATAATGTAACATGCTCTAAAATAATATAATAAAGGAAAATATAATATGCTCTAATAAATATTCAAAGTTAATTTCCATTTGTATACGCCACGGGATATTTAAAATGTTATTTTTAAATTATAATTTTAGCAAAGGTAAAACTCATAGAAAAGATTTGAGAAAAGATTAAATGCTCGACTTCTAAAATTAATGTAGATTGTATTGTTCTTGTAAAAACACGCACACGCATGCACTCAGAGTGTGAATGAATAAGGTTTGTTAACTGAGATTGCAACATGAGATTGCCGAGACCAAAATTTGCCTTAAGCATAAAGGATTGAGTGAACATTACGTCAAACACGGACCTGAACGACAACTCTTAAAAATATGGAACTCTGGGGGGAGATTGGATCCTAAGATAAGGATCACCTCTTATAAATATCAAACGAAATCTATTCAAGGATTATATTAGGTTTTTTTTATTATTATTATCATTTTTGCTATTATTGCTGTTGTTGTGTTTTTTTTGGTTGCTGTTATCATTGTTGATATCGTTGCTGAAAGAGTTCTTCACTTAATGTGTTTAGTTAATATAGCGTGACATAGAATAATATTCTTTCAGTTCGCCGTATCCAAATCCAAGATGATCATTATGAAATTAATACTGAGAGCGTCGATTGTCATGAGGGGCTAGAAAACCCTTCAGTGATTGATCGACGCTCCGCCACCGAATATCTCCGAAGCTATGGAAATTCAATAACATCTCCACGTGAAATTAATGCTCCAACCTAATAATTATGTTCCGAGAAATACCAACATCGTCCAGACCGTGCTATGCTCACTTTTAATAAACGAATCACTTCATCATGAAAGCCATCTCCCACGTTCAAATCCTCGTTTCACTCAAAGCAGCGGAAGTCAAATCAAAATCCTAGGTAAATAGTTTATTTTATATTATGTTTCATTCACTCAATTCGTAAACTCTTAAAGGCAATCTCATAGTTAACTAACTTACACTTGCGTAAATAAATCATAAAATTTGCTGTAACATTTAATCTATTATTGCAATCTACCTTAATCGTAGGACTTTCAAAACATGAACTTTGAACTTAGGTAAGATCTAATAAACCATAATCCGTACTCTCAAAATGTAAAAAGGAAACTTGTATTTATCATTCATACTTTATTATGTTTAATATGTTTCTCTGCGAGCGTGAATGTGTGTGTGCGTGTGCGAGTAAAATTCAAATAAATATTTTATATTCAATAAATTCGTTCAGTATATAAACAAGTCGAGCATTTCTCAAGTCTTTTCATACAATTAAAGTCTTATATCATTTACTCTTGATCGTTAATAAATTTATCGTTAAATTATACTTATTTAGATTTAGATTTATTTTCAATGTTTCTTTTAAATGTAATATGCCAACATCGTGCCGTAAGTCACGATGTTTATTTATTTTCCCTTAGTTAAGATAGACTTAAGAATTGGGCGGGTCTATAATAAATATATAAACAAATGTCAAACAATTATATTGTGTATAGCATATAGGGGGATGATCTTATAAGCCTAATTGTTCGGGGCATAAACGAACCGTCGTATTGGTCGTAAACAACCAATAATCAAGTCTAGTGCTGGGATCAATCAGTTAGCAAACTAAACTTCTTTCCCATTAGTGAACCGTGCGTCTTTTCCGTAAGGAGTTGTCTTTGAAACAATCATATAACGGCCTTGAGTAACCTTATTGGTCCATGCTGGGAGTTTGAGCTGGTGGGCGGGATTAGACTTCGAAATCGTTTTGATGTGACGTAAGGTGATGCGAGAAATTAAAATCCACTTAAATAATCGTATCTGGCGCCCCCTTGTGTGGATAGTGAATAACTATCGATATAAGTAAATAAATAAAGCTTTACGCTATGTCACGTTTATTTCGAAGCCCGTAATCTCTGTTAGGATGAGGTGGACCCTTACAATACATATCCCTTATGTTTTGACTGTCCTGCAGTCTTCTTCAGAGCCGGTTTACTTTAATCTTTTAAAATAAAAAAATTAAAATTAAATGGTTAAACTGGCTCTGAAAAAGACTGCAGGATAGTCAAAACATAAGGGGGGTGTATATATGTCCAATAAAAGGCTTTTGCTAAAAATTGTTGAAAGTGGTTTGGATAAATTGTATTTATACAAAATAATGCTATTTTTTAAAATATATATTTCCAAATATGAGTTTAAAAAATTCAAGTTACTATATTTAGGATGTAATCCTTTTAATCTATTGATTGTATCTCTTATACCACATTAAGATAACTGACTATTTTTTTAAAGTCATATGTAAGAATAATTTATACTCTCGTGCATTTTAGGAATAAGGATTATTTTTCTTGCCTCTATTCCTTTTTCCAAAGAATGAGAGTGACTTATAATGGTACAGGTACAAAACTAATAATCTGAAATGCCTGATTCTAGAGATTTTTTGGATTTGTGAATTTTTTGGATTTCTTTTATTCTTCACTGTATGAAAAAACCTAAATCATCATTAATTATAATTATAGTCTATAGTTTTGTTCATATATAGATATATTCTGTGTATTATATACATTTATTTTGTTAATAAAAACTTAAAACATTAAGACACAATACATGCTTGTTTTTATATCAGTACTAATTATTTTATTTTAGTAATTAAAGCAATAAATCAAAATATCAGTTTACTCTCATTGATTAACCCTTTTTATTTTGTAATTTCTTGTTTTTCCACTTAGCAGTTCAGTGTAGTCATTTTTAAAAAGATATTTTAACAAATTACCATAAATTGAATAGAAATTATAATATTAATATCATATATGTTCTTCATTAATTTTTACAGTGCTTTTTTATAACCCACTATTGACAGTTTTGGTTGTCCAATCTTCTTCAGAACTTCTACTTATATTTGCAAATTCTGAAGAAGATTGCCAGGGAAATCGAAACTGTCAATAGTGGGTTGTAAAAAAGCTTTGTAAAAAGTAAAAAAAACAACATAGATGATATTAATATTATATGGATTTGGCAAAGCAATAAGAAAGATAAAGTTAAATAAAGATTATTGGATTAAAAGAGAAAAAACATAGTTTATCATATTTAAGCTTATTAATTTTTAGGTATTTACTGATTTTTTTTAAAATTTTGTTTGCAAATGTGATTATAAAACAATTTATTTACCACAAAAGTTTAAGATTATCTTTAGGATTTCCTTTGTATATTAGAAGCTTTTGAATAACAGATATTTTACCAAGATTCTTTTGAGAGTTACCATTAGAAAACAACAATGCTTATATTTCAATTTAGTACCTGATTTTATACTTTTTACAATTTAGATATTTTTAGTATGTGAAGGGAAGTCATAATTCTTAATTACCCATGAGATAATGTACATAGTAAATGCATGTTTGATGCATTTTGATTTTTTAAATAAAAATATTATTTTAAAGCATTATTTTTAAAAACTAAAACCTTAATGAAAATTATTATTAAAATGCTATATATCTGCAATTGATTGATTTTATAGACATTAATCTTCAAACCTTTCTTAATAACAAATCAAAAGATAACATTCTTTTATATTTATCTTCTTTATCTTATTACAACAGATTAGATGAAAAGTTAATGTATTAAGTATGTACTTAATATATGATAGGTATTATATATTTTATGTTAAAATTTATTATGCCAAGTATTAAAATCAGAAAATATATATTGGTCTGGGAGCATGAACAAGGAGTCTAAGAAAACAATGAATTGGAAAATGTATAGCTATTGATTATTCATATTAAGTAGCAACAATGTTTTTTATAAAAATAATTTAAACTGCAGTAAATATTTTAATTCCATATTCAAAATAATATATTAGAGGGTGCAAATTTTCAGGTATATAATAATCACCTAAGTATTAGGTTCTAACTCAGGCTATTAATGGAGTCCAATGATGACAGACAGAGTAATGACTTCAAATATTACAGTTAACTAAGAAAAATTAATGAATAATGGTCACAAAAAACATCTGTTGCTATGAAGACAAAGATGTGGGGTAGAATCACAAACATCTTTTCCATCTTTTGTTTAGAAAATTTTGATACATTATATTTTACCTTTGTGGCTACAATGTCTTGAAATTAGGGATGATCAAACCAAATCTCAGCTATGATTGATCATATTTCTGCTCTAAAAATGGCATTGAGATTATGTTCTAACACATTTCTGATTATTAATTACTTGCACAGAAATTCTGTTTCTAATATTTTCTTACTTTTTTTGGACCTGTTAATATTTAAAAAAATGATATCAAGTTTAGCAGGCTGGGTACACCTTTGTTATGATGTGGTACTTGGCAATACAATTATTCTAAGTAGAAATAAAGTTAAACCACTAAACATCACATGATCACCATCTCTTATTCTAGCGCAATTATTAAATAAGGCAAAACTCTCCATACAGTAGTGCTATCCTGTGACAACCAGAGTAATCACTGGATGCCAGGAGGCTTGTGCATAAAATCCCTATCTAGTGCCTACTCATCCAATATCCCCAGACTAGTTTCTGGCTTGTGGCCTTCGTCAGTGAGGAGCCTTGGATCTGAGAGCACTGCACCTAGATCTTAGGATCTAATGCAACCCTCCAGCAGACACCTTTTAGCTCTACTTAACTACAAAACTATGAAAATGAAATTGAAAACAATAATATTTTCAATCTAAGCTCAATAGCTTATATAGTCATATGGGTCTGAACATTTTGAAGTTATGGAAGAATAAATATGAAAAAAGTGATTATACAGAAAGTGAATTATTGGTTTTTATGCTGGGTTTGGGAAAAGATAAAGGGGATTTAGATATACAGGTTATAGAGTTGACAAAGATTATGTTGTGGAAATGGGATTGAGCAGAATATGGGAAAATTTAGAGTGGGGAATGGAAAATAAAGTGGCTAACAGGTTTATCTGGGCATAATTGCTGAGATGTTCTTGACTTCGTTTAAGGAGAAGCCACAATACATCACATCAGATCCTAGAGATAAAATTCTAAGAGCAGTATGTTTATTCTATTCTGAATCCATTAGCTATGAACTTGAATAGCACAGTAAATTTCTTTAAAATAAATAAAGATAACTGCTTTTTGAAGCATATAGTAATCACGTGAGAAAGATATATGACATTGTTAGATGTAACATTACATTGTGCATAATGTATTTTTAATGCATAAAACCATATTTCCCCCCTCGATTTTTGTATATACATAAAAACAAAAAAAAAAACAACACACAATTAAATCATAAAATAAAACATATTACTAGATAAAAATTGTTGTTTTTATTTTTTTTTAAAAAAAATCGTATACTTTTAGCATCTCCATAACTGAATTGCCATTTTTTAAAACCCATTCACGATTTCTTTTTTTCTGCTAGATTATACAAAATCTCATTAGAGATCAAAAATCTATTTGTAACAACTTTATATACTTTTAAACGTTTAAACAATTTACTTTATTTACTCTGCAGTTTAAAGAGTGATAAATGAGTAAAATTTAGAGTTCAGTTTATGAATTGGAGCGCTCAATTAACGAACCATCTGATTATTTTATTCACTCAAAAATGTAATGTATGTTTAATAACATTAGATTCTTTACAGGTTTCATTTTTGATATAATCATAATTAGTTGCTTTGGGGTCATATGCCATTTGAACATCCAAATAGCATTTCTGTTTTGGATTAATTGATCAAAGTGATTTTTTTATTTGACTCACCTGGGAATTGATTGAAGTACTTTTCATTTTTGATTCCATCACTTTACCAGCATTCGATGATACATTATGTTATAAGTATCAGAAACAATCATTTCTTTGGACTATGGTTGCTATATACCACATTCAAGATTTTACAAATATTCACCAAAAATGATTCTAAATATTTGAAAGACCAAAGTTTATTTAGAAAATTTTATCAATAAATAAAAATAATCCATGATTTCTTGTTCTAAGATTCAGATGAAACTCATACATAATTTGAGATCCTGAATTAACAGATTGGGAGAAGCAATGCAAGGACCTTGAGTTCTGCTCACAATATTTTTAAGAAATTCTCTAAAGTTTCAGATAATGATAAGTTTTGTTTTTGAAAAATTTAATTTTTCAAAATAGATAAATATCACATAAAAACAAATTATTTTTGTAAGTATCATAACTTTTTTTGTGAGAATACGATTTGTTTCAAAAATTTCATTTCACATCATATGGGTTTAATGTTAAAATATTAGAAAATACTAATTTGTATATTAATTAAAATTACTATTATTTTATTATGAATATCCTTGCATACTCATATCTATATTTTAGGCATGGTAAAACAAATAATGGATCATACCAAATTTTCATCTGAGGAAGGGATCACAAGTATACAAAAGCAAAGGCAAAACTCTCCATACAGTAGTGCCACCCTGTGCCAAACAGAGTAATCAATGGATGCCAGAAGGCTTGTGCATAAAATCCCTATCTAGTGCCTACTCATCCAATATCGCCAGACTAGTAGTTTATGCACAAGCCTTCTGGCATCTATTGATTACTCTTTTTGACACAGGGTGGCACTACTGTATGGAGAGTTTTGCCTTTGTTTACAACAATTATGTGCTAGTATAGAGATGGTGACCATGTGAAGTATACAAAAGGTTGTGAACCAATGCTTTATACCATGCAAAGCATTTTGTCAATGAAAACATTATATAGAGGGAATAATAAAGTATGACAATTCCATCAGAAATGTAATGATTTAAATACAATAATAATACTGCTTCTTACCTAGAAAAATATTAAGAACTTAACTATATTCTTGATGAATTTTTGGAACTAAGCCTTTTCAAAGGCTGACATTGTTCTTGGCACTAAAAATGCATTGAATTTTAATTTAAGCTGTTAATATTGTCTTTATATAAGAAGCAGTATTATTATATTGCTCTTTATGGTAGATACAGCAATGGAGTGTCAGAATTTGGTACCCAAGATCCATAAAGTTCTATATTCTTTCTGAATTCCCAGCATGCTTTGGTGCAGTGGTTGAGTGGCAGATGCTGAAGCTCAAAGTCCATGAATCGCAATCCGGCTCTGTTACTTCTTCTGCTTGAGTTTCTTATAAACTCCTGAATAATAAACCATTAAGTTACTATTTTAATTCTGAATTCCCAGCATGCTTTAGTGCAGTGGGTAAGTGACAGACTCTGAAGCTCAAAGGTCGTGGATCCATCATCAGTGAACTTTCAAATAATAAACCATTTCATTATTCTATTCCATGCTTGATTTAATGCAATTATCAAGTGTTTGATTCTAGAACTTAAGTCTATGAATTGTGACTTCAGCTTAATTATACCAATGGTTGAACTTCTTACAAGCTTTGGAGCAATAGACTACACAATTGATATTGTATTTAAGGGAAACAATATATAATGTTTTTTTTAATTCTGTGTTTATCTTCCACGAAAATCATTTTAATACATTAAATATCAGCCTTTTACAGCTATTGTACATGCGCTTTTACGAGTGCTAAATAATAAATGAATACTTTCACTGCCAATAAAAGATATAGCATTTAAGAAAGAATAAAATGAATCCACTTATGCTTTTTGAACCCAAATGTTGGCATTCATTTATTTTTTATCACTCATAAAAGCGCATGTACAATAGCTGTAAAAGGCTGATATTTAATGTATTACAATTATAAACATCATGCTATATAAATAAATGCTTATTTAAAATCATTTTGAAAAAATTGAAATCAGATACATCCTATTACCATCAGGTGATGTAAGAAAGTCATGGTAAGTTTAAATAGTCAGCGGCAAGTATAAAGAACCCAACAGCTCTTCCACAAATTGGAGTAAATGTGTAAGATCAAAAGAATGGAGACGAATTGAGTTTTACAAACATCAAAGAAATGTTGAAAATAAATATTTTATCTGTGTGCTTCCAAGTATCTTGAATGGTTTATTTGTGTTGAAGTATAGTTAGATTTGATTTTTACCATTTACTAATATAAACAAATAGCTAAGTACAAATGGTACTATTAATTGGCTGAGCACTTTCGAGAATTTTATCTTCTCGAAAGCACTCAGTCAATTAATATTACAATTTGTATTTCGCTTCACCATTGCCTGCATTTTAGCACATTTAGACATATTGTTTAATTGGGAAGTCTACATTTTTCTTACTCTTACATTAATATAAACAAAAAATATCAACACCCTCTTCTATGCATTTAACATAATACAAATATAATACTTTATTCAAACTTTCAAAAATATCTGATAGTTTTGACTATCTAACAAACTTCTTCAGTGTTCTTTACACTATTTAAAAAATAACTTATTTTGCAGTAAATTAGTAGTAATACCACTTGTAACATTTAAGTATTTACAAATGGCTTACCTTGAAAAAATTTTCTAATAAATCATAATTTATTAGGTAATGTGGTATTGATTAAATTCAAAACATGTTTTCCCTTGAAAATAATAACTGTGGATGTTCGTTTTTTACTACTTTTATAAAAAATGCAAAAATAATCAGCAGTTTAGTATCTATAGGAAAAGGATCTCTGCCCTTTCTTCCTACTGTTGAAAATAATATCATGTGACAATTATAATTTTGATTTTAACAGTAAACATAGTAACACTTGTTTCACACGAAATAAATTAGTGACCCTCACCATTCTTATAATATCCAACAAACATTAGAATTCTAACTTAGTTAGCCAAAGGTTGTATGCCTAAAAGCAAATCTCAGTGAAACTTATATGCACAAATTTCTGGATTTATCTATCTGGAATTGAATCCAGGCCATAGCATGGTAAAATGGCATTTTAACTATCATGCTACAAATCTCTTTTATATATAATTGTAAATATGTTAAATGTGAGTTACTTGTTTAATGTTACTATAAAATATAATTATAAAAAAAGAAAGCTACATGGTCAAGCCTTAAATTTATAACGTGTTCATTCATACAAACTGTTTGATTTTGGAATTATACACTCAGAGATAGAACCTGTAAAAGATTACAGCTTTATATATATAGGTAAAATTAAATTACTACAAAATATTAGTCATTTTTTAGGATAGAAATTATCATATTGTTTATAACCCAAATATATACTTTATATATTAATTAATCCAATGGTTGCGTGTTAATTCAGCATGAAATGCATCTTGGAAATGATTTATCGTTTTCAGATCTCTATTTATGTGATTACAGTACATGTGGTGAAGTGATAGTTATAATTATATTAAACTTGGGATAAAATTGAATGGAATTGAATTAATTACTCTTTGTGGTTGTATTTAATAGCAATGAATACATTCATCTCTAATTAAAATGTAAAGTATGCATATAGGCTAAAAAAATTTAATAAATTATTAATAATAATCATTAAAGTATTTATCTGGGGAGGATGGTGTGCAGTAAATTTGACACCTTCGTAATAAATTGTAATAATTTGGCATTAATGAATATTGAACAAGGATAATAAAGAAATGTAAAAGATTATGACCTGTGCTAATTGATGAATGGTGGCCATTTACCTTTCTCGGATAGCCTTATTATCATGCTTGCAGTATATGTGATAAAATGAAAATTATAAATACTTAGAATTAATTAATTTTAATCAAATTAAAATAAAATAGATAATAAATTCACCAATAGTAAGACTTACAAACTATGATTTCATAACTAACCAATAAGCTTTATGCACAATTGTTTGTTAAACATCTGCTATCAACTGTCCAGTATCTCACTATAATATACAAAGTCTTTTTTCATAAATATCAAGCAACATAAACAGGCAAAATTCTCCATACAATAGTACCATTCAGTGCAAGCCAGAGTAATCAATGGATAAAAGAAGGTTTGTACATAAAACCCCTATCTAGTGCCAACTCATCCAATATTCCCAGACAAGATTCTAGCTTGTGGCTTTCATCAGTGAGGAGCCTTAGAATTAAGATCTCTGCACTTAGATCTTAGGATCTAATGCAATTCTCCAGCAGCCACCCTTTTATCTCTAATTACAAAACTATGAGTTTAAAATTGAAAACACAGTAATAGTTTCAATCCAAACTCAGTATGTTATATAGTCATATAGGTCTGAACTCAGTTCATTAACTATACATTTTGGTGTCTTTGGTTCTTTAATAACCATAGCCACTACTGTCCTATTAGGCAGGATTGTATTAAAGCACTAAACATCACATCCTCAGATCCAAGAATCCTCATTGATGAAATCCACAAGCTAGAAACTAGTCTGGGGATATTGGATGAGTAGGCATTAGATAGGGATTTTATGCACAAGCTTTCTGGCATCCATTGATTACTCTGGCTTCCACTGAGTGACACTACTGTATGGAGAGTTTTGCCTGCTTTAACAGCTTGAGAAAGCATAAGAAATGCTAATCATGTGATGCTTAGTGGTTTAATGCAACATAGTCATGATTCTAAAATGTAAAATAATTATGCACAGAGGACTCATTAAATACTAAAAAATTTTAATGTGGTCGAAAATAAACCTAAGGCAAAAACTACAAACAGTAATGCTTTAATTGGAAATTAATATAAATCAATAACCCACTTTATTATAAATCAAATATGTATCTTGCTAAACTGAAAAACAATCTTATTAATTGCTTCTAATCAAATTTAAATAAACAAGCCAATAAAGTTACTGGTAACAATATTTACAAAATTACAAATTTTTTGAATGGTTTATTTAAATATGATTAGAAATAGTTAATTTTATTATTTCCAGTTTAGCAAGATGTATATTTCATTAATGTATATAGAGAAAGGTATGATGCTTGTATATATATATTTTTGTATATATATATAAATTTAAAATACAATACCCATTATAAAAATATATATATTGTAATGGGCACATACGCCATTACATTTTTTTTTATTATTATTAAACATGAAAAAATAAAAGTTCGCAAATAAAACTTCTTTTTTTTTAAGAATTAAAAATTGAAAATTAAAAAATCATCTTAAACTCGTATATATATAAAATCGCACAGATGAAAAAAAATTATTAAAATAAAACTTTATTAAAAATAGAAAAAGTATTTTAAAAACAAAAACTTAAAAAGTTGTAGAGATAAAAATATATCTTTAATTTTGGAAAACACATTAATTAATCATAAAATGGAAATGATTGTTTTAATTAGTCAAATGTAAACTAGCTCTTGGGCATTTAAAATGTATAAGCAAGGGTCAGATAGGAGAGAAAAACAATGGGATCAGAATGGCCAATAAAAGAAATCACTCATGGAATCGGACCTCAGTGAAAAGACCATCACCATTGTCATGACGTAATGTCTACTGAATCTGAAAGTCTACTATAAAAAGTGAAGGAAAAAAGAGGAGGGGAGAAATGTATAACAGTAGTGGTGATATGTGTTAGTGCAGAATTGAAAGAGAAGGGATTGAAAAGATGCACTCTTCAATCCCTTCAGTTCTGCTAAAAAAGAAAGAGAAATGATCTATCATTTTCTACATTGAGGACCAGCTAAAGTAAAAAACCTCCGGATGAATAAATAAAATGGCCAACAGAATACCAATCTCTTTAGGATGGCATGGGAATTCATGTTCAAACAGCAAGCAACAGATAAAAAGGAATGTTTTAAAATCTTAAGAACTTTTTGAACTCTAAGCTTTAAATATATTTCTAAAACTCCAGTATACTAAACAATAAGAACTTTAATTCTAAAACTTGTTCCATATTTAAAATAATTGCAATAGAATCCTATCTGACCAACTTAATTTATTAATAAGTAATTTTATTTAATGTATTTCTTTTGTAAAATCATTTCCATTTATTTATTTATTTATTTTGTTCTTTAAGTTTTTATTATGATTTCTGTTTTTCATTAAACTAGATTATATAAATGTTAAATTTAAGTCGGGCGTGAATTGCTATATAGATTTGTAAAGTTATATTAGGGGAGGGTAATCTTAGGTTATTCATTCCATAGTTGAATTAGGTCAATGGATTGGATATATTGGTGTAATTAGTAGATGTAGTACGAGATTCGCTACGGGCGGAATCACTTTATATGCCACACACTCCCGTTTTGCCTATGGAAGGAATTATAAGATGGAGTCCGCAGTTCTTTCCTATGGAGTTTTTTTTAATTGCTCTTCTCATCAGATAGATGTAGTATTCCTATCTGGACAAGAGTCAATTTCTTTTCTTAACCTATATTTGTGCTGTCGTATTCATATTATATTGAATACATCAATATATCAGATGGATTGATATTGGTTTAACTGCGAACTTTTGGCCTAAGGTTAAATAAAGGATAAAATATTTTCTTTTCAAATGCAATCTATGTAGTCTATTCATACTCAATACTCTAAATAAAAATGCATTAAATTTAAGTTGGGTATAGACACTTGCATGGATTCTTTACCAGTTAATTATGTTTTTGGTTTTCATATTTGGTCAAAATATATAGACATTCAGTAAATAATGATACCTTATGGTGAGTATCTAAAATGTATTTATTCGGATGTCTTTTAAGTTATTGGTGTCAATGTGGCATCTTATGATGAATGCCATTGGGTTTCTTATGAATTTCCCTCTGCAATTCCATCAATGACTTTGTATTTTGATCATTTATGTTTATTTTGAAATGTTTTTGACCGCGTAATCTGTGTAACTGATCTATACTCAACATTATAAAACAAACTTTTATAAATCCATCTGTGCAAACTTATAAAAATTAAAATGTAAATTAAACTCTAAAATAAAAATAAAAAATAATGTTAAATTTTAAAATGTAAACATACTAAAATAATAATGCTAAATGTTATATATATGTGCGTAAATAAATGTTTGTGTGTTAACTTCTGGCAGTGGTTTCCTTTAATTTGAAAATGTTTTTAGATAAGAATTATTTTATTATCTCTGCATCTTGACTGAGCTAGTGACAATGGGATAATGATCGGAATCAAAATATATAAAATAAAAAAATTTTTTTTTTCAACTTACGTATCTGCCTACTTTATAAATTTTCTAGGTTCAAATGCCTAGTGGCACCCTGTAGTGTAGATTACGTTAAGTTTCCTTCCTCTCCGATCATTATAATATATATAAAAAAATTAATGGCAAATGCAATATTATAGTTTAAATTCTTTTGTAGCGCTTTCGATTATATGGTAATCCTCATCAGCTTTAACTGAATTTCGAAAGCACTACAAAAGAATTTAAACTATAATATTGCATTTACCGTTAATTTTTTGTTTATATATATATTTCACCTCTGAAGAAGTCTGTTGGGCAGGCAAAATTGTCAGCTATTTTTAGAAGTTTGAAATAATAAAATATTGTTTGCATTATATAAATTGATTTGAAAGGTGTGCTAGTATTGATTGCTTATATTAAAAAGAAAGATATCTGCTTCGATTGCTATGTAAAATATCCATTATGGCTGTTGTACTCTCTAAAAATATTGACAAATAACTATGCAGCATGGGTATATTTCAGTAATCACCAACTATTCCAAAATTATGTTGATCATCATGTGACTATAAGAACCACTTATTCTATATTAATGGAATCATATTGACTAATTTATTGTTAATATTTGCTACTTTCAATCATTTTTAATAAATTAGCCTAATTTTTTTTTCTCATGTGTCATAGCATCAGCTGGGAAGCGAACCCGCCAACCTGGGACAACCCCCTGTAAAGCAGCGGTCACTGACTTCTCAACCACCAATGCTTGACAAATTAGCCTAATTTGGTGCAGCTAATCATGGCAGGATTAAAGGCTTAGTTTATTAATAAACTTTAATCTCACATCAAAATACATAGTAAACATATTAATATACTTTGAATTAGATGAAAAGAAATCTGAAGAGATAATAGCTCAAATCACATGGCTAAAACATTTTTTATGGCTATCATAGTATAGGAAAAGATTGATAAATCACTCTAAAATGTATATACATTTTTAAAAATCTCAATGAATTGCCTTGAAATGTCACCAATCATCCATGCAAATATAATATTTGCTTACACGGTCATGTTGCAAAACTTACTGTTAAAGCCCAAAATTCATCTTTTAAGCTGGTTGATAATGACGATTTATGAAATATATGCATGCTGAGAAGTGATTTGTCTTTTTTTGTAAAATATAGTATGGAATCTGCTATGCATGTTTTCTTTTGATTATTTATAAGTACTTGCAAGTACATTAATTTATGTCATATTTTATAAACATGAAAGACAACTTATTAAATAATAAATTATGGAAAGTTATGCCATTCATGTGGGAACATTAATATATATATATACTGGTATATTTAATATTAAAAAGTTTATTCCAGAGGTTTTTATTTATAAATATATGTAATCATAAAAAACAGTCAATACTTTGACATCCCAATATCAATAACAATCAACAATTTCAAACTGTTGTCAAGGCAACAACCTTTTAACAATAAAGGTGGAATCCTAACTTTATTAATAGTCTAATATACTTATATAGACATCTCCAATTTAAATGCAAGATAATATAAGTGATTGCCTGTTCCACACGCTTTCAATACTATTGTACTTGAAGGTGTTGTATTTATTAACTATACATTTGTCTTGATATTAATTTACAGTTTTTAAAAATGAAATGTCTCTTACTTTATGTTATTTATTTGTTGGCTGTATTAAGTGGGACTTTATTTACATTTGGGATTCTTTGTAGAAAAGCTTGTCTCTTTAATATTTGGGATGGTAAATATAAACAATTAGTATATGCTTGCAGGCATTCTGACAAAGTGGGATGTAGCACATGACAAGGACATATTCCATTGCCTTACATATGTATAATCACATGATAACAACCCAAATATATCTAAACCATGAATTTTCAATCTGTTATGAAGGCAGTCTCTACAATTAAAGAATAGATTCGTCCATTTTTTTATTTATAGATGTTGCCTGGACATACAGATTCAAAATTTTTGGTTTAGATCAGCTTGAGCTGTTATAAAATCACTTAACTTTGTGCAAAAGCAGATTTATTATATACATATATACACACACATACATCATGTTTTGGATTTAGATCCAAATCAGATAAAATTTGAAATAAAAATTTCACACCGATTCCCATATCCATGTATGATGATTATTTCTTGTAATCTGTCAATATATTGCTTGAATATACAATTGAGTCATGATTAATTTCTTGAAACACTTTAAAATTCAATAATGTTGTTAGCTAAGCAAACTTATGCGCTTCATTGTTCGGTGCGATTCCAAACAGCTGGCCCGGGTTCGCTTCCCGGCCAACGCATTTGACATATAATAAAAAAAAAAAAAAACCTCTAGATTTTTTAAAATAACAGAAAATAATTTCTATTTTTTTTGTCTATTTTAATTATTTTTATTTTTTGAATGGATGACAAAAATGCTAGAGCATACTTATGATATTAAAGTTTATAGCTCAATACTTTTTAGTCAGGTTTCAGTCGCTCTGAGAATTAGACAAGAACAAGAACTATTATAACACATCCTAGTGAAACTGAGTTTACAAAATCTTTAAGTCAATTTGAGTGATTAGATTAATCTCGCTTACAAATACAATTGACATTTTCAAAAGAAAATTACCGATTTTTGGAATAATATAGAATTTGAGCTATACAATGTGCATCGGTTGAAAGCTCTCGTTTCTGATTCTAAAAGTATTTTTTTTAGAAACAATTGTAAAGCTTTGTTCTCAATTCTAAAAAGTTTCAAAGTGAACAATAAATGTGTATTCAGAAAAAAAAAAACTTTCTAGTTTAACACATTTGTAGTAAATGGCTAATGAGTGTTTACCAGGTGATAGTGCAGTTGAATGTACTCCCTCAGGTCACTTCGTAACTTTTGCTTTTATCAGTGGGATATTGTGATTCAAAACTGGAATTAATGACGTACCTACTACTAATATTTTCATATCGTAATCATGGCTTAAATATGATGTAAATACATCAAAAGAGCTTTTGCAAAAAAATTAGTCTCTAGAATTTAAGTTAATAACCAATATAATATCAGTTGATTTTTTTAACTTACAAAATACTACATAAACACAACTAGGTCTCTACTTTAATAAATATATCAAAAGGACACTAAAAAAAAATTAATTACTGTGGTAGAATTTAAATTTCTGTGAAATAAATATATATATACCAAAATGCCTATTGTAAAACAATCTTTCCTACTATAAGATTTTGGTTTATATATATATACTAAATCTAAAACTCTGAAATAATCTGTACAATATTCATTATGTCAATATAATTGTATATGGCTATTATTATTATTTTTTTGTATTGGTATTGTAACGATATATAAATATGTCGTTACATTAATTTAAAATAAAAACTTAAAAGTTCGCAAATAAAAGTAAAAAACTAAACGCTAAAATTAAAATGTTTTGTTAAACGTATATACATTCGCACAGATGCCAAACTTTAAAAATATTTTTTAAAAAAACAACAAATAAATAAGTATTTGAACGTACTTTTTTATAAAAAAAGTACAAGATTTAAAAATAAAAACAGGTATTAATTAATTCTTGTAATCTGTAAATGGAAATGATTGTTTATGAATTATCGAAAACCAAACTGGCCCTTGGGCTCTATTATAATTAAAATGATCTGATGAAAGATAGATAAGAAAATAGAGAGAAATTAGCTTGACCAATGGAAGCACCAAGCCTTGGCTCGGACCCTAACGAAAGTGATGGATTAATGACGTTTTGTTGATTGAATCCGTGTGGATAATATAAAAAAGAAATACAGTTTTTTCTGACAGTTCCAGCTTTTTGTGTTTGAGAGATGTGATAGGACGCACATATCACACTCTCTATTTAAAAAAAAAATGAAAAGACTGTGATTCCTTGAACCAGCTATTGCCATCTCCAGAACATTATCTTCCAATGGAGGCATCGCGGGAATTAAAAGCAGAAACCTGGACTCTTCTACCGTGAGCTATGAACTTTACAAATTAACAACAACAAAAAAAAGTAATTAAGAACTTTTGTCATTGTTTTTTTTAAAGATTCAGCTAATTTAAATTTTAAAATGAACTCTTATTTGATTCTCAAATTAATAATTGATTGTTTAAATTTATATAGTTAAGTTTTACTAAAATCATTTCCATTTTATTATTTTTATTTGTAGTAATATTTATTGTAGAAATTATTAAATGCATTACATTTAAGTTGGATATAGACGTTGCATAGATTCGTTAGCGGTTAATTATGTTGTGGTTTTCACAGTCGATTAGAATATATAAGTCAACAATGTCACTGCAGTGTCTTATGATGAACACCAAAGGGTCTCCTGTATTCCCTCAGCAATTGACGTTATCGATTGACTTTGTATTTTGATCGTTTGTGTTTAATTTGGAATGTTTTTGACTGTGGAATCTATGCAGCCGATCTATACTCGACATTATAAAACAAATTGTATAAAAATAATATGTGCGAACGTATTTAAATGTTAAATTTAAGTCGGGCATGAATGGCTATATAGTTTTGTAAAGTTATATTAAGGGAGGGTAATCTTAGGTTATTCATTTCGTAGTTGAATTGGTTCAATGGATTGGACATATTTGTGTAATGGTAGATGTAGTATGAGATCTGCTTCGGGCAGGATTATATATATATGCTGCACACCTTCTGTTTGCCTATGGATGGGTTTGTAAGATGGCAAAGGACCGCAGTCCATTTCTATGGAGTTTTATGTTTATTGTTCTACTCGCCAACAGATGCAGCATTCCTGGTTGGTAGAGAGACAATTTTTTCTCTAATTCTACTTGCTGTTCAGATGTACATTCCTGACAGTGTAGTATTTTGTGTTGTCGTATTTTCATGCTACATTGAATACATAAATATATCAGATGGATTGGCACTGGTTTGATTGCGAAATTTGTTGCCTCAGGTTAACTCAGGGAAGAATATTTTCTTTTCAAATGCAGATCTATGTAGTCTATTCATACTTGACTCACTAAATAAATATTAAACTCATGGTTGTAATTTACTTAAATGTAAAACTAAAGATTAATGGAAAAATCTAAAATGTTGAATTTATTCCTCAAAATTTAAATGTTATTTTATATGTGCGTAAATAAATATTTTTATGTGTTAATTTCTGGCAGTGGCTTTTATTAATTTATATTTAAGATATAAATTAAGATATAGATTTTTATCTCTGCGTCTCCACTGAGCTAGTGACTTGGGCTAATAATCTGAATATTTAAATAAAGTGGAATCTTAACAGTGCGTATCTACCTACTCTATAAATTTTTCTAGGTTTAAATGCCTAGATGGTGCCCTGGAGAGCAGATATCGTAGTTTGCGGTTAGATTCGATCTTCACTTTCATTTCGATCGTTATAGTATATTGAATATTGTTAGAGTTTATTGCAAGTTTTATGTGTGTGTGCTTGCGCACGCGGGTATGCACCTGCATGCTGTAATACCATAGGTCACATATACATATCGATTAATATTGTGATTAGTTTTATACTACATTTCAATTTTAATAATTAAATATCTAGCATACATTAATAAATATTTGAATTACAAATTTTAATTTTAAATGCATATTATTTGATTTTTTTTTCAAAGTGGGAATTTTTTTAATAAGCATTATATCTTTCATAAAAAAAATGTAAATTTATTAAGAAATAAAATTTGCAAATATCTCTGCAATGCTATAATTATATTGTTCTTCCATAAGATGTTAAAAGCAAATAGAAACCAGTCCTCAACTTGAGTGAGAATGCAATAATGAAAAAATATTCAGTTATCAACATAGGAGATCAGACTTTCAAGCAACCTTCAACTATTCATACTACTGATACGCGTGACCACACACATGTAGAAAAAATAAATAATCACCAATATATGTATTTCGTGTTGAACCAGCACTCATCAGTTAGTCTAGATTATCATCTCCTACACACATATATAATCAGTACTCAGTTTATATTAAGATAGCAAATCTTTATACTTTAATAGTTAGGCTTCAATCTACATCAACTCTTCAGACATTTATATCATTGAAAATCTTATGATAGAATGCCCAAATCCCATGCTGATGCCAATATTGCTATGCCCATGTTGACCTCAAGTCACTCTGACCCCTCATGTATAGGACAGTATCCATTTAAATACATAAAAGAGGATGGGCAGAATGGATACTGTCCTATACATGAGGGGTCAGAGTGACTTGAGGTCAACAAGAGCATAACACAATATTAGCATTAGAATGGGATTGTGGCATTCCATCATCAGATTTTCAATGGTATGGATGGCTGAAGAGTTGGAGGTTGAAGTAGATTGAAACCTGTCCATTATAGTATAATGATTTGCTATCTTAATATAAACTGAGCACTGTTTATATATATATGTGAAAGATGATAATCTGGACCAACTGTTGAGTGCTAGTTCAGCATGTAATACATATATTGGTGATTATTTATCTTTTCTGTATGTGTGTGGTTATGTGTATCAGTAGTATAAGATAGAGTGAATAGTTGAAAGTTGCTTGAAAGTCTGTGTTCAAATCCCTATAATTATAATTAAGTTCCAGGTATAAGAATGCCTGTATTTCAAATTTATCAACATAGGCATGCAATTTCAGTGTTTGATATCACTAACCCACCAAACAAACAAAGGCTGTTGCATGCATAGTCAGAGAGGCTGATCGGAGTTTCCATGCTGGAGAATGACTGATATGTTGGAGGTAAAATTAAAAAATGCGCTGATAGAAGCAAAATAATTTGAAGATTAAAAATATGTTTATTTGATTTATGATGTACAATAATATTTTAATTAAAGAGGATTTGAACCCAGACTTTCAAACTCTCTACAGTCATCCACTGTATCCAATATAACCAATATCCATGATGACATACATGTAAGAAAGATAAATGATTTCCAATATACATATTTCATGCTGAACCAGCATTCATCAATTGATCCTGATCATCATCTCCCACCCAGGATCAACTGATGAATGCTAGTTCAGCATGAAATATGTATATTGGAGATCATTTATGTTTTTCATGTGTAGGTGGTCATATTGGATAGAGTCACTAACTCTACAAAGCTTGAAAGTATGGGTTCAAATTCTCTATATTACATCTAGACTCCTAGTATAGATACATAAAGTACATTTGCATTTCAAAGCTTAATTTAATTAATGACAGTTTCATCTATCTAGCAGTCTTTCTTCAGATGAAGTAAATACTTGTATAACATTTTTATATTAATGACTTCTTACATTTTATAGAAAATATATTAATTTAAATTTAGTATGCTGCATACGTTATAAAGATTTTCATGGTATAATAGGTAGCAACATTTGCCATTACCCTACAACCTGGATTCAAATCTTAGATATATAAAATGTAAAACTTTTTTCAGGATCCCCTCAGTCTTATTTTTCCAAACAGCCAGTTCATAGCCAAACTAGTTAACCATCTGATAATAGTCAGTAAATGAATATGTACTTATATTTTTACTAGTTGATTAATTATAAATTAAAAACACTCAAATTTTTTATCAACCGGAAATTGTCAAATTTTGTTTGATTGCTGCTATTTTTTGACTATTCCTATAGTGGTTATACTTGGGTTATTTTAAAACTACTTTAGCTTACTTTTTATATAAACATATTTATATGTATTACCCTCAAACATACATGTATATATACATGTATGTGTGGTCTCTTTCTGGGTCTTTTACAATCTCTTGGAATCCAATTTAAGATTTCAATTATCCATCTGTTATCTCTTCTAAAAATATGTACAGTCCAACCTCCCTTTAGTCTTTTAATTCTTTCAACGATGTCTGTAACACTGTTTGTTTTCTTACTCATGCATTGCATTTTTGAACTGTTCTTGTTACTCCTAACATGCATCTTTCTACCCTTCTTTAAGTGATCTGAAGTCTCTCTGTATTGTTCTTCTATTAAGTGTCCAAATCTCAGATCCATAAGTAAAAACTGGTAAAACATATTTATTAAAAATCTTTATTTTGAAAATCATAGGCATATTTACGATTAATATTAAGTTATTTCTATCAAAAGCATTCCAACCACATGTAAAATGAATGGATGAAATAAGCAAGTGTACAGGGGTGACATGGAGATGAAAAGCTAGAGATTGGAGATGGATTGCATTTGGAGACTTTCATCCTGTGGTGGTTGATTATGATGATATGTATGTGTGTTTACATAATCAAATACATTTTTATTAATGCATCCCTCATTTGAACTCCACCATATCACAACTATCTACCATTTTCAGAAAGTCTGATTATTTTTTCTCACAGTGCATGCATTTACTTATGTTAACAGTTTGATAACATTCACTATACTATTCTAAGATAAGATAGGGAATGGTTTAAATTCATTGACGACTAGTGAACAATTGTTGCAATACATATGTGAATAAAATATGGATATGACTACAAATATCATATCCACCAAGGGCTTTGATCATTCTATCTTTGGTTTTTCAATGAAATGGATGGTTGAATTGTTGGAAGGATGAGAAGATTGAAGCATGTTCATTAAATTTTAAGGATTTTCTATTTTAATATAAACTGAACATTGATTGTATGTATGTGTGGGAAATTATAATTTGGCTCAACTGTTGAATTCTGGTTCTGCACAAAATATATAGGAACTAATTTATATTTTTCACGTGGGTATGGTCATGTCTACCAATTGATTGAAATGGAGTGGAGGATGAATATAGACTGAAAATCCTAACCTTTGCTTGCTCTAGTAAACATTCAGTATACTGAATAAATAGGTTAATTATATATTGTAACGATATATAAATATGTCGTTACATTGATTTAAAATAAAAACTTAAAAGTTCGCAAATAAAAGTAAAAAACTAAACGCTAAAATTAAAATATTGTTAAACGTATATACATTCGCACAGAGGCCAAACTTTAAAATTTTTTTTTTTTTTAAAAAAAACAAATAAGTATTTGAACGTACTTTTTTTATAAAAAAGTACAAGATTTAAAAATAAAAACATGTATTAATTAATGTAATCTGTAAATGGAAATGATTGTTTATAAATTGTTTGAAAAGCAAGCTAGCTTCGGGCTCTTGTATAATTAAAATGATCTGATGAAAGATAGATAAGAAAATAAAAAGAAATTAGCTTGACCAATGGAAGCACCAAGCCTCATCCCGGACCTGAACAAAAATTTGGATTAGTGACGTCTTTGTTCATTCAATCTGGAGATTTACTATAAAAAGAGAAATATTGAGTTCCAGACAGTTTTTTTCGGACTTGATTTGATAAGAATGGTAAAACGCACTTGCCGTTCTCTCTCATTTTTTTTTTGTATTAAAAAAAAAATAAATAAAATATGAAAAGACTGTGATACCTTGAACCAGCTATTGCCATCTCCAGGACATTATTTTCCAATGGAGGCGTCGCGGGAATTAAAAGCAGAAACTTGGACTCTTCTACCATAAGCTATATGAAATGAACAATTATGAAAATCAATTAAGAACTTTCGTCAAGTTTTACAAATTGATAAACAAGCCAACTTAAATGTTAAAACGGACTCTTATCTGACTTTTGTAAGTTTTTAAATCAAATTAATAATGTTTAATTTTATATGTTTTCTGATTGATAAAAATCATTTCCATTTTTTTTTTCTCTTATTGTATAAATTATTTGTTGTTTAAATTTTAAATGAGGGAATTTAAGGTTGGGTATAGACGTTGCATAGATTCGTTAGCGGTTGATAATGTTGTGGTTTTCACATTTGATTAGAATATATGTCAACGATATCACTGCAAGCATCTTACGATGAATGCTAATGGGATTTGTATATTCCCTATGCAAGTGACGTTTATCGATGACTTTGTATTTTGATCGGTTGTGTTTAATTTGGAATGTTTTTGACCGTGGAATCTGTGCAGCTGATCTGTACTCAACATTTTAAAACAGATTTTATAAAATGCATTTGTGCGAACGTATCTAAATGTTAAATTTAAGTCGGGTGTGAATGGCTATATAGTTTTGTAAAGTTATATTAAGGGAGGGTAATCTTAGGTTATTCGTTTCGTGGTTGAATTGGCTCAATGGATTGGATATATTTGTGTAATAGTAGATGTAGTATGAGATCCGCTATGGGCAGGATTATAGATATACGCCACACACCCTCTGTTTGCCTATGGATGGATTTGTAAGACGGCAAAGGACCGCAGTCCATTCCTATGGAGTTTTTTTGTTTATTGTTCTACTTGTCAACAGATGTAACATCTCTGTTGGTGGAGAGTCAATGTCTTCTCTAATTCTACTTACTGTTCAGATGTCCATTCCCGACAGTATAGTATTTTGTGTTGTCGTATCATGCTACATTGAATACATGAATGTATCAGATGGATTGGCGCCAGTTGATTGCGAAATTTGTTGCCTAAGGTTAAATCAGGGAAGAATATTTCTTTTCAAATGCAGATCTGTGTAGTCTATTCATACTTGACTATCTAAATAAAATATTAAACTCATAGAAACTTAGTTAAATGTAAAATTAAAAGATTAATAGAAAAATCTAAAATGTTGAATTTATTCCTCAAAATTTAAATGTTATTTTATATGTGCATAAATAAATATTTTTATGTGTTAATTTCTGGCAGTGGCTTTTATTCTTTTATATTTAAGATATAAAATTTATAGATTTTTATCTCTGCGTCTTCGCTGAGCTAGTGACTTGGGTTAACGATCGGAATATTTAAATAAAGTGGAATCTTAACAGCGCGTATCTGCCTACTTTATAAATTTTTCTAGGCTCAAATACCTAGATGGCGCCCTGGTAGTTGCAGATATTGTTTTTGCGGTTAGATTCGATCTTCACTTTTATTTCGATCGTTATAATATATATATATAACATTAAAACCAGTCAACACTTAGACAATCCTAATAACAATCAAAATTTTCAAACTGTTGTCAAGGTAACCTACTTTACAATAATGTGGATCAATAACAATCAACACTTTCAAACTGAGGTTGCCTTGACAATAGTTTGAAATCTTTATTGTTAAAAGGAGGTTGCCTTGACAACAGTTTGAAATTGTTCATTGTCACTGATATTGAGTTTATCTAAGTGTTGACTGGTTTTAATGATTACTTACAAACCCCATTTAGCTTTGAACATTATTGATATATATGACAATATCAAACTTCATACTTAGTAAATATTGACATTAACTATTAGAGTATACCATATTTGATTTTTTCTAGTTGGAGCAGGCTCAGCTGGAGCAGTTTTAGCAAACCGGCTTTCTGAAGATGTTACAACAACAGTACTACTACTGGAAGCTGGCGATGATGATTCTAAATACCCAGAAATTCTTGTACCCTTCATGATGGCTGATGGAGTTATGAAAGACTCTGACTGGCAGTATTTTTCAATCCCACAGACAAAAGGTTTTCAAGGACTTACTGGAAAGGTAATTACTACTATTTATGATTAAATCCAAATTAATACTGTTAAAAAAATCAAAGTCATTTCCCAATAACAATAATCATTGTTTGGATTGAGCTTTAATTTAACGTTACACTTTTAAAAAAATACATAGATATTTTGTATAAAGATAAATAGAGGTTTTTACTTGTGCTTAATGTCAAATAATATAGTATTTTAGGAATAATCTAATTATTATAATTTGATTTTCAAGTTTCAAATTTCGTGCACAGATAACTTAGACACCATTCATTTCTGATAAAGATTCTCAATGATTTTTGCCACTAAATCAAATAATAATAATTTCAAACTGATAAATACTGAACAAATACTGAAGACATATGCATAAAATTGTAACTTGGGCATTTGATGGGAGCTGATTTAAAGACCATTTCCTCATTCAGATATCTTATTATATGTTTCAAAAATTTATGGTGAAATGAAATTTTAAGTATATCTAAAAATATATTAATCATTAAAAAGAAAAAAGTTGAATTATTTCATATGTTTATTTTTAAAATAGATATAACAATGATGAATGGAGATTTACTTCTGGGCTAGAGGTAATCTCCATCTTAATAAATAATTAGTAATACTCATTAATGTAAAGATAAAAGAAAGATTGATAATAGAATTAAAAAACATTAACAAGTACAAATACCTTGTTCAGATTATTAATACAAATACCTTGTTCAGATTATTAATACAAATGGAACCATAATGAATGACATCAATTGTAAAATCAAACTTGGATAGAGTGATTGTGGTAGCTTAATATTAAAAAGAAATATGCCTATGTGTTTGAAAAGGAAGATTTTTAATAAATGTTTTACTAATTCTTACTTATAAACCTGAGTTTTGAATACTTAATAGAAGCACAATATGGAGACTTCAGACCAGAAGTACAATATGGAGATTTCAGACCACTAAATGACATATGGAAAAATGTATGTTAGGAGATCGAAATAGATGGTACTCATATTATTGAAAGAATTAAGAGACTGAAGTTGTGTTGGGCTGGACATATTGCTAGAAGAGGTGATAATGGATGAACTGTTTGAAATCTTAAACTGAATTCTAAGATGTCATAAAATATTTAGAAAGAGACCACATGAGAAATGGATTGAATGAAATAAGAAATTGTGCTGGGATAATATGGAGAAGCTAGTAATCAGAGAACATGGATTGAATATGGAGAGACCTTCATCCTGCAGTGGATTGATAATAGTTGAAAATTATGATAATGATTTATTAATATATTTATCTGAAGTGGTTAGTATCAAGGTTGTGAGCACAGAATGTTTGACACTTGTAAATCAAAGTATAAAATCTGATATTAATATAATACTAAAGAGATGTTAAAGATATGTAATGATTGTGATCTGGGTCAAGTGATGAGTGTTGGCATGAAAGTGCCCATTCATTTATTTTAAAAATATGAAATGGAAATTTAAGTATATTTTAAAAAAGATAAAAATAATCTAATGATAAAACACAATATTCTACATTAACCAAATAAGGTTATAAATTCTAAACTCCATATCTGAAAAAATGTTTATACGATATATAGAATATAAACATTGTATTTCTCTATTTCAAAACTAAATATATATATTATATTAGACCAATGGTTCTCAACCTGTGGGTCATGATCCCTTTGAGAGTCGAACAACCTTTTCACAGGGGTCGCCTAAAACCATTGGAGTATCTGGTATGATGTCATTATTGTCCCAACTCCATTGCATACAAAAATAATTTTAAGATTGGGGGTCACCACACATAAGGACCTGGGTTAAAGGGTTTCAGCATTAGGAAGGTTGAGACACACTCTATTAGACCAAACAATATTTTTAAATTGTCATGTAAGATTTTATGCTAGAATTAATAAAAAAAAAAAAAGATGAAAGTGCTGTGGGTAAATTTGGTATGATGGTAGTTATGAGAGATGAAAGATGTCACAAACTTGTGGAGTTTACAGAAAAAGAAAAAACTGCATATTATGGGTACTTTCTTTGGGGAAAATGTTAAAGGAAAATGGACATGAAAACTTTCAAATGTATTCCAACAAAAGTGGATTATAATTTGACAAGCAGAAATATACATTTCAAGATTGTAATATTTTTAATAGATTAAACACAAGAAATGTTCATCAGTTAGTGAGATAGAAGATGTAGGTTAATGAAAAACTTGAGATAAAAACTATCAAAGATAGTTGATACAAAAATGTAGCATCTTCCTAGTCAATTTTCTATTGAGATAAACTGATATATGAAGAAAAAAAGAACAATATAAATGAATATAAGCAAAAAAGCTAAAGAAGAGAATCAAAATGTGAAAAAGAATATATTGGCATCAGAAAGAAAGCTGTTTCTACACTAAGAAGAAAATATATAATTATTATTAAAAAACGAAATGACATCATGAAGTTTTTTATAAAGAATCATATAGTCATTAAAAAAACTATTCCCTACAATTACTACATATTATGACTTGCTAAGTATTTTGGATAAAGAGATGATACATACAATTAAATTTATGAAGAAGGGAAGTGTCAGGAAATGATTGAATGATTATAAATATTTTAAAAGAAGCAAGTGAAGAAATAGAAAAATTCAATAGTATTCTCCATACAATAGTGCCACCCATAGCAAGCCTTAGTAATCCATGAATGTAAGAAGGTTTGTGCATAAAATACCTACCTAATGCATATTCACTTGATATTTCCATTTTAAGAAAATTTTCTATGCGTATTCTAGACTTTCAAAAAAAAAAAATCTAAACAACCAAAATATTCCAGATGAAATAAAAGTATCTTTTACAGAGCAAAGTAAGAAATGATATGGCAGATTACAAACTCATAAAGTTTTGTCATGCTTGTATTTAAGTTTTATTTATATATTGGACTATTTCCATTATCAAGTATTGAGTATTGAAGGTCTTTAATTTCCAAATGTCAATAATGAGACTATTTATCCAAAATCACAGCTTCTAAGGTTCCCATTACCTCATCAATTGGGCTAAACCCAAATCTTTATCCTTTAACCAACAATTCGGTAGTAATCAGATTTTAATTGTCTAATATTTTTATTTATTTATTCCAATGTTAAGATATTTTAACTTATTCACTGTTAATTAAGATAATATCCAACAGATTTTCTAATTACACACTGGTAATTATATTGAATAACATATCTGTACTGTAACATTTCACTACACCATTCTCATGCATCCACTTTTAACACTGTGTAGAAGGATGTAATCATAAACATATGACCAAAGTCTTGTGAAAGAGATGCATGATCCCCAAACTGCACATTTCATGCTAAACTAGCACTCATTAATTGGCCCAGACCACAACCTCTTACACATATTCTTATATCATTGTTCAGTATATATAGATAGCAAATTACTACAGTTTAATTGTTGTGGCAAACAGGTTGCTTCCGCAACTTTGCCACAATCTATTTTTATGGAAGTGTATTAATGATTTTTATCATTCATTCATTAGACTAGAGATTATCCAAATAATGAATAATATATCTGTAATGTAATTTTTCACTACACATTCTCATGCAAGGTAGAGACTAATTTCTATCCACTTTTAACACATTGCAGAAGGATGTAATCATAAATATATTTCCAAGGATATGTGACAAAGATGTATGATCACTAAAATTCAAATTTCATGCTGAACCTGCACTCATTAGTTGATTCAGACCATAATTATACTACAGATATATTATTGATTTATATGACCAAGGATATGTGACAAAGATGTATGATCACCAAAATTCAAATTTCATGCTGAACCTGCACTCATTAGTTGATTCAGACCACAATTATACTACAGATATATTATTGATTTATATGACCAAGGATATGTGACAAAGATCTATGATCACCAAAATTCAAATTTCATGCTGAACCTGCACTCATCAGTTGATACTACAGATATATTATTGATTATTTGGATAATCTCTAGTCTATTAAATGACAAATAAAAATTATTAGTAATTGTATTGGTCAGGGAAAGTGTTTCTCTCTTACTTACAAAAATCAAAATACTCTGTACATCTAACTATATTAATACAACCAGTAACATATACAAGATAAACATTTTTTATGGAACTATTTACAAATTAATATTGCAAACTTTGGAAATACTCAATTACCATAACATATAATCTAGAGTTACATTTATACTGACTTAATTTTTTCCCAGATAGTCCACCTAATTGGATATCAGCTGTAGCTAACTTCTACTTTCTGTCTGTATTATTTTCTACTTAAATTACATAAACAATTTACAATTTAATGTGTATAGATATATATAAATTATATGTTCATATATATTTATATTCATATGTTTGTATTGTGTTGTAGTTCTGAAGAAGATTGCTGGTGCAATCGAAACTGTAAAAGAGAATGGTAATTAAAGCATTGTGAAACAGTAATAAAGTGCATAGATGATTTGATATTATATTATAACAATTTACTATTATTTATATATAATTTTAATTTTTACTATTTATGTACATAAGTGAACAAACATCACATGATCAGCATTTCTTATTCTTGCTTATAACTGTTATTAAAACAGGCAAAACTCACTATATGTATTGCCACACACAGCAAGGTAGAGCAATCAATGGATGCCAAAAGGCTTGTGCATAAAATACCCATCTGGTGCCTACTCATCCAATATCTCCAGACTAGTTTCTGGCTTGTGGCCTTCGTCAGTGAGGAGCCTTGGATCTGAGAGCACTGCACCTAGATCTTAGGATCTAATGCAACTCTCCAGCAGCCACCTTTTATCTCCAGTTAACTACAAAACTATGAGTCTTAAATTGAAAATGTCTTAATATTATCAATTCAAGCCCATCAGCTTATATAGTCATATAGGTCTGAACTCGGTTCAGTACCTATACATTTTGGTGTCTTTGGTTCTTTAATAACCATAGCCACCACTATCCTTAGGCAGGATTGGTTTTAAGCCAATAAACATCACATGATCACCACTTCTTATGCTTGCTTATAACTGTTATTAAAACAGGCAAAACTCACTATACATATTGCCACACACAGAAAGCTAGAGCAATCAATGGATGCCAGAAGGCTTGTGCATAAAATCCCCATCTAGTGCCTAGTCATCCAATATCCCCAGACTAGTTTCTGGCTTGTGGCCTTTGTCAGTGAGGAACCTCCATTGATTGCTCTAACTTGCTGTGTGTGGCAATACGTATAGTGAGTTTTACCTGTTTTAATGTACATAAATGCAGATTTTTGATGAAGTGGGCTATTTTCCCCTAATTATTTCTGCTTTATTATCCGATTTTAATTGTATAGCTAAGTGCACTTTTGGTGACAAGTACCAACTATTTTTAATTAGAAAATAAAAAAATGGGTGGAAGAATGTTGAAGCCTTAATATCTGAGACTTAAAACATCCTGATGAATAATGCATTTTGTTTCATCGTTTCTCTAAAAAAAGTCTGTTGGAAAAGCTATTCTTGGTGAGAGTTTATCTTTCTAGTCGTTTTAAATCTGATTAACAACTATTACAAATCAAAAATGAGGCTCAAACAGCCAGATATGACTCTGCTTTACAGATCCACTTAAAAATCAAGTTTACTAGACCAGAATTTGCATGTTTTAAGCAATAATTTCATAGTAACGGAACTTCTAAATTTGAATTAACACTGACAAGAAAGTTTAAAAATAATTTTGTGGATTAAAACTGCAATGAAGATACAAACCATTCACTGATCATAATCACTTTAGATCTTTTTTGATGCACTAACATTTGGAAATAAAGAAAACAATATCACGGTCATAATAAGCCAGAAATGTCATTCTTTTATATAATGACAATATTTTGAATAGGTGGGAAAAATATATTGATCACTTTTTGTATGTTACAAAAATTAAGATTACATCTTTTAATGATGTATAAACTTTATCTACTCATTTAGATTTGGATAAAGATATTCAACTTAGTAAGGTCAAAATTATTCATAATCTTATAAATGGAAAGATCATAAAGTTCAGATGAGATATCTGAAGGAGTTTTAAAATGTGGTATGTATATGGTAGTTTCAAAAATATTGAAATTTTTTAGGAATATGTGATATATGCCTAACCTTAAGCATATTTCTTCCAGTTTTTAGAAATAAAGGAAATAGGCAGGTTTGCAATAATTATTACAGAATATCATTTTACACTACAGCAAAGATACTTTCAATGTCAAGCATTGATGGTCGAGAGGTTAGCGACAGCTGCTTTACAAGCAGTTGTCCCGGGTTAGCGGGTTCACTTCCCGACTGATGCTATGACATATGAGAAAAAAAAAGATCCTTTCAATGATTTTAGTGAATAAGATGTTTTTCAATATCTTGAGGAAATGTGATATGAAAAATAACTATACACAAAAAACGTATACTATACACTTAAAATCTGAATAGAGTTCACAATTTATGCATAGTACACATTCGAGTAAGTTATATTAATCACAGTCATGGATGTGACAAATATAACTTAGTCAAAAGTGTGCTAGTCAAAAATTGCAAACTTTATTCAGATTTTAAGCTTATCTCATATACGTTTTTGTGTACAGTTATTTTCTATATTATAGATGAATGATTATTAATGGGTGTATGTGGTTTCTGAGAATTAATAAGCACTGTAGATGTTTTTGATACCAAGTAAAGGTGAAAAGCTGCCGGGAATTAAAACGGTATTCATTGATTTAGTCAAAACTTTTGATTCAAGATCTATGGCATTGTCTAAAATTAATTGGTTGTCCACCAAAGTTTATTCATATGATACAGCTTCCATATAATGAAATAAGAGAACGTTTATTACTGCAGATGAAAGATCTAAAGCATTTATAATGAAAGCTAATGTTAAACATAAAATTATACCCACTCCAAAATTGGTTTTAATTTTTATGACATGTCTTTGGAAGTGGTTACAAACTGCTTAATGAATCAGAGATCAAGATGTGATATGGATTTGATGTTGATATTTTTAATATGAATTGATTAAAAACAAAAATTTCATCTTCTTGGATTTTGGATGTATATGTTATTTTTGAAAGTTCAAAAGATAATCTACTCAATGTACTTAGTTTATGAATGCAATAATATAAAAACTTCATTTTAGTAATAAATGTTAAAAAAAACTCAACTTCTTCATCAGCCAGTAATGGGAAAAAAATCTTTAGTAATTTTAGCTTGGATGATTAGCAATTGGAGAATGTAAACCAATGTAACTATTTTGGTAGTTTTTTAAGTAGAAAAGTGAACTTAGATATTGAAGTACAATACATATTACAAAGTGCCTCCATTACTTTTAATATGTAATATTTACTAAGGCAATAAACCTAAAGCATGTGCGGTTGAAAATGCGAAGGTAGGGACCTCTACAGGTCTTAACCACAAGCTTACGTAATCAATGTGCATTAAATAAATTTATACTTTATATGTTGAACCTTGAGATATATCATCACAGTAAAATAATTATTGCAACTAAATTAACTGTATATAGTGTTATTTTACCTAATGTATTATATGATGTGAAACTTGGATACCCTATTAGTGCAATATAAGAATGTTAAAAAAGTTTTATTTAAAGATGTTTCATAAAATTTTAAAAATATGGCAAGATCATAAGACCAAGCGATATGTTCTTCAACTTGCTAGATATGGATCTTCATCAGATTGAACATATAAAATGAATGAATAATACAAGAATGGTTTTTATGGATGAAGTAGATTTTGTTTATTTTATAAAAATAGTTTTAAAGCTCTTTTAAAGAAGTATAATATTGGCTGTGTTTATAGGAAAAATATGGAAGTGAATGGAATACATTGGAGGGTCCCAGTTAGACATGGGGTTGTAATATTTTAGAAAGACAAGTTTTCGGCAGAAGAACTTAAAAGACAGCATTGAAAAATATCAAATAAGCAGTTAAATTAGCACATTCTATATGTAAATGTATTTATAATTTACTTATTGATTTATTTAGTCATTGTCAAATTCATTTCTAATGTACTATTATTTATTTAATTTTGTTTTATTATTATTATTATTATTCTTTTCTGTTGGAATTGGAATAACCATATGACCATATTTGTTTGTGAGTAGCTTCTGCTGCTGTTATAATAAATTACACCACCATTTAGTTTGTAAATTTTTTACTAATTATATGAGGCAAAATTGTAACAATTTACTACAGATAAATACTCTTCATATAATAGAGATATATATGAGAGATAGGAACTTATGAGTAAACCACTAAATATCACATGATCACTATCTCATACTAGCACAATAATTGTTATTAAACAATTCAAAACAAAACAACACTCTCCATATAGTAGTGCCATCTTGTGCTAACAAGAGCAATCAATGGATGCCAGAAGGCTTGTGCATAAAATCCCTATCTAGTGCCTACTCATTCAATATCCCCAGACTAGTTTCTGGCTTGTGACCTTCATCAGTGAGGAGTCTTGGATCTGAGAGCACTGCACCTAGATCTTAGGATCTAATGCAACCCTCCAGCACCCACCTTTTAACTCTATTTAACTACAAAACTATGAGAATGAAATTGCTCTCAGATCCAAGGCTCCTCACTGATGAAGGCCACAAGCCAGAAACTAGTCTGGGGATATTGGATGAGTAGGCACTAGATAGGGATTTTATGCACAAGCCTTCTGGCATCCATTGATTGCTCTTGTTAGCACAAGATGGCACTACTATATGGAGAGTGTTGTTTTGTTTTGAACTTATGAGTACTGGTTCAGCACGAAATGCTTCTTTGGGGTCATTTGTCTTTTATTGTATCTTTATTTATATGAATTAAAAAATAATGGGAAAGTATTGTACCAGTCAAGCTAGCACATTCGCGCAACAGAATCCAGAATCCAAGCAAAGATACCAAGCCCGACCAGTATGAGATGGTTAGATCTCGAGACTGACCGCACTTCAACTCCTTCACCTGTGCTCCAAGACCACCTTGAAGATACATATAGATATTATTTTAACCGCGAGCCAACATAGGTCAGGGAGAAACAATGAGACTCATAAAAAAGAATGGAATTTATCAACTATATATATTTAAAACTAATTAATGCATAGGAAATCACATATATAATATAAAGAATTTTGAATTGGATTGAAATAAATAAGATCGAGAGCAGAGTAATTTATTAAATTGTATGTTTATTTTTGCAGATTAAATTTGACAATTTTTATATATATTATTCTTGCATTTTACAATTAAACTGCGCGTAGCATCTAACATTTTTGGAGAGCGCTTTAACCTTCTCTCCTTACAATTAAAATTATTTTACATTGGTTGTGCTATTTGATGAAATTAAATATTGTTTTCATCATTTGCTTTATTATCTTATTGATCAGTCACTGCATTGTAGCTATGGGGCAGATTATGCTAATCCCTCTTATTTCATGGTTTTCAGCTAAGTAATCAGACGAAGCCTTGTTTTCACATATATGTGAAACATTTAAAGTCAAATTTATCTATAATATTATTAGTTCAAACTATTGTACATGAGACCGAAACTAGCTCTTGAATATGTCAGACAATGGCTGAAACTTAATTTAAGGGAGGAAGAGTTGGCAACCAAAAGAACCAATGCGCTATAGTGCTGGTAAACAGTTATAATAAATGTTGCTCTGCGGATGGATTAATATTTAGGGTTTTGTGATCAACACCGGAGCCCTATGACCGATCGCCATGCTGCTAAAGAGGGTTGGGGTAGCTAACACTATTGCCTGGAATTTGACGTCAGGTCTTATTCGTGTGCGACCCAAGGAGTGTAAGAGGGATGGCCGTTCCGAGTCCCATCTTAAAGAAAAATGCAACATAACGAGAAAGTTTAAATGTATAATAAAATTATCACATCCGCCAAGCAAAAGAGTTGAAATAATTTAATATTTAGCCACGAGAACGATAGCTAATCAGTGGAATCATTAGCGCCAACTCTAATATAGCATTTTTAATATCATATGCTATACGTGGACGTACTTTTAAATATTCTTTGCTTTCTAGTTTCAATCTCAAATAACACATTTGATTACGCGATTAATAAAAAAGAAAAAGGGGAAAAGTATATTTGGAGGGCTTTTACAAAATGAAATAAATAACAAATATACTTATTCAAGGCTTGGATATTGCTTAGTGAAAATTAAATTGAAATTTACTTTGGGTTAAAACAAGATTCCCATTTTAAAATTGCAAACAAATAATTAAATAATCAAGGTCAAAATAATAATCAGCACATAGCCAATTCTTAATAGTTATTTAAGAGGGTTTCGAAACAGCGTGCATTAAGCTATGATAAATAATTATTAAATGAAGAGGGGTCATTCTCTCTTCTCTTTATTATTAATATTGAATGCCCGCTGTTTCGAGGCATTAGCATATAATTTATATTTTAAAATAAAAAAGAAATAAAGAAACCATAGTCACAACTGCAGTGAGAAAATTGAAAATAAAATTATTAAAATCATTCAGTTAGGAAACATTAGAAAGTAGGTCAGAATTATAAAAAAATAATTAAATTTAAGAATAAAATTTTACATTTAGCAATTTACTTGAATTCAAGATTTTAGAATTAAAATAAATTTTATAAGTCTAGACTTAAAGAAAAATTAATATATTGAACTGCAGTTAGAAATGGTGATGTTACCGGTCATCTTGTAGTACTTGAGCTGGAGTTACGGGAGTCTTTGTGGCGGCTTGCGGCATCATCTTCTTCCCCCGGTTAGAGCGGAGATGTTATGGCGGCATACTGGTGATGGTGGTTTTTGGATGGAAGTAAAGGCCTACCGCCTTCACTCTGGAGCTTAGCCAAGGCTGCCTGTTTTAGCCCGACATTTTCTCTCGCACAGATATAAAAATTATTGTCTTAACTGGATGTCAAAATGTTCACGGTTGCTTTTGGTTCAGGATATACGCTGGATTCAAAAGCTTAACGATGATCAAAGAAGGCAAAAATTCACAGATGTAGCATTCAAGCTGTAAAGATTTCCAAGATTCAAAGCTGTCAAGGTTTCAAAAAAGTAAAGATCTAAGATGGCTCCTCCACTTTACATGGCCTTTTTTAAAATGATCCCTTATCAGCCCACACACCTTGGAATTTCGTCTCCATCAAGATTACAAAATTTTTAATTTGCTTATTCAATTAGTGGTTGATTTCAAACATGCTGACATTCCTTTTAGGTGTTATAACTTTTCTCTGATTATCAAATTTTTAATTAAATCGAATTTTAATCAGTTTAATCCGATATTAGATTTTATTTTAATTAGTCAGGAATTTTGTTCTGATTTTATAATTTATGTGTAAAATCCCTGCTGTAAACATATTTTTAATTAGTGAGGTCTCCAAAATAATTTAGAATCAATTAGCTAGATTATTTTAAAATTGGCTTTTCTTTTTAGAAACCTAAGGCAGGTGTGGCATATACTGATACAATTGTTTACAGCAAAAACTTTACTAAACTTTTAATTCTCCGAAAAATACTTTTATTTTTAGAAAAAAAAAATCTTTTTTTTCTTTTTAAAAGGCTTGTCAGCGCATTTGCAATCAATCACCCTTTCAATGTGTTTTTACATTAAATTGGTTTATAATAAAAATGAAACTTAAAATTTAATAAATATTTTAATCACGCCACTATGCTATATATATATTCAATATAGGTGGATTATATTCCCACATACGAATTTAAGTAATAAATTAATAAATTGACGCTACATTATTACTGTTTAAAAATATTACGCGATAAAATTATACGCTATAACTCTGGCAATACTATTCAATTATAGCGTTCTTTCGTATGTGCGTATATAATGCTGTTGATATAGCCGTGATTGCAATTTTTAGCTTACAAATCTTAATTTAGACTTATTAAACAGGTTTGAACTTAGCACAGACGAGTGGGTTATTAGGATGGTTGGTGAAACGGTGAGGGATTTGAAGACAACCGTTTCAGTATGGAGGTTAATATATCTATAAAGATATTACACATGGGAAAAAGAAATGTGAATAACTCCATGTGTGTGTATGTTTAAAATTAAAAAATCAGATATATTAATCTTTAACTGAGATTTAAAGTTTATATCAGTGCTAGAGATAATCTCTAGTTTAGAAAATGATTAGTAATAATCATTATCGTATTTATCTGAGGTGGATGGTGTCAAAGTTGTGAATGAGTGAGTTTGACAATGGTAAATAAAAATGTAACAAAAATAATTTAACATATATGTATATACAAGTAGAAGACTTCCACAGATTTAGAGATTTAAGTGTTATTTAATATGAGGTTTGTATATTATATCATAGTTAAATTTCACACATTTAAATATGTATTAAAGTCTAAATATATAAACAATTTTTATTTTAGCAAGCTAGGTTAACTCGAGGCAAAATAGTTGGTGGATCTGGCAGTATTAATGGTCATGGCTACGTTCGTGGAAGTCGCTATGACTTCGATGAATGGGCATACAGAGGTTGTGATGGTTGGAGTTATAAGGAAGTTTTGCCTTACTTTAAAAAATCTGAGAATAATAAAAATGAAACTCTTGTTAAATTAGGTAAGTTCAATTTCTAACATTAAAATATGTTTTAAAAATATTGATAACGACTATTATAAAGACATAAATCACTCACAAAAAATCACAGGCAAATACTTTTCCATCCCCTCTTCCACTCCTTTCCTCTCCATGTTTAAATGCTTATTTAACTGTATTTCTATCTGTCTATGCCTATTTAAACCACATCTATTTATCTATCTATTACTTATATGACTTTCTCTTTGATCATTCATCAATCCACCCATCAATTCATTGATTAATCAATTAATATGCATGTACTGATGCTTTTATTCATTATGTATCTATTTATTAGATACTATCAAGTTAACATTGTTTTCTGAAGATTTATATAAAAATCATTTTTCTAAAATGAACTAACACGTTATTAAATCAGGCAAAACTCTCCGTACAGTAGTGCCATTCAGTACAAACCAGATGTTTAGTGGTTTAACTAACACGTCTGATTTTTAGATTTCTCAAAGCCATATTTATCATTGTGATGAAAGAATCAATCCATCTGATTATTAATCACCCCCTTTTTCTTTCATTATCAATTATCCAAACAGAAAAAACTTAAAATTTGTCTCATGATATAATGAAAACAGAACAATTTCAAATTGGATTATTTATAAATTTAAATCATCTTTTATATAAGCCACAGCAAGCAAACACTTTTTAACATACATACCCATACGCACAATTCTAGAGGAATAGTCTTGATGAGAAACTACTCATAAGTTTTATACTGTATTATCTAGTGAAGTCGTTCCTTATTTTATCTTCATGCTAAATAAAGAGAATAATCAAATCATTTTATTGATTAGGAGTTCAAAAGAAATTCAGGTGCTGGAAGTGATGTAATTGGGCTGCAATCCATGGACTCTGAGCTTTAAAGTCTGGTATTTTTCTATTGCATTACACCGGACAAGGTGGCTAATAATAACATAATATCTATTTACCAATAATTATTGTTAAGGCTGTTTAAATTGACTGTAGATTTACTGCTTGAAAGTTAATATCCTAATTATTTAGCATGTATTTGAATTCTCATATATAGGAATGATAGCCAGATATGCCATCCACTTTGGCATCAAGTCTTTCAAAGATATATGTATATGTTACTATATACATGGAGAAATGTTCAGACAAGGAAAATATCTTTTCTATACTTTTAAATTCTGATTGTGTTGCTATCATCATCATCAACCATTATCAATCCACTGCAGGATGAAGGTCTCCAAGTTTAATCCATCTTCTCCAATCTTTAGCTTCTCTTCTCCACATCACCCCTGCATACTTTCTTATTTCATCCATCCATCTCACATGTGGTCTCTTTCTGAGTCTTTTACAATCTCTTGGAATCCAGTTTAGAATTTCAATTGTCCATCTATTATCATCTCTTCTAGCAATATGTCCAGCCCAACTCCACTTCAATCTTTTAATTTTTTAAATGAGGTCAGAAACACCTGTTTGTTCTCTTACCCATACGTTGCATTTTTGATATCTTTTTGTTACTCCCAACATGCATCTCTCCATACTTCTTTGAGTGGTCTGGAGTCTCTGTATTGCTCTTCTATTAAGTGTCCAAGTCTCAGATCCATAAGTAAGAACTTATGTTACTATATATGTGTAGAAATGTTCAGACTAAGAAAATATCTTTTTTATACTTTTAAATTCGGACTTCCCTAGTATCCTGTCAAAGTGTCTTTCATTATCCTTTTTAATTTTTGGTTTTTCATTAGTATTATTCAATATACAAAATTAACAAAGTGTATGACACACTTGAATGAGAAGCTATAAAGATACACAGAAATTATTACACGCACTTGAACCCCCATTAAAAATAACTCTGATTAACTCAGGAAGTTTTTATTTAGTAATATTTACCTCCAGTAATTAATCATTATATATGATCATATAATTTGACAATTTTTATTCATTCTAGGATTTGATTCATTGATATGTGCTCACTATTTAAATGTTTTGATATTAATTTTTTTGTCAAATTTTATTTATGTTCAACAAACATTCTCTTAGCTTTCAATATAAATAGATATTATAAAAAAACATTACTTGCATAAAAATGATGGGCACTAGCTTATAAGTCCTGCAACATGTATTAGAGCTGCTATGCCTTTTCACATCCATATTAATCCACTGATAACTTTATAATCTTGTGATCTGATCAAATAGTGTGTACACTTGTATCTTGTACGAAGTTAAAATAATAAATTCACCAAAACAGTCTACATGTATATATTTTTTTCACAAGATTTGCAAAGTTATCGGTGGTCTGAAAAGGCGAAGCAGTTCTGATGTGTGACAGAAATTGCAGCAGACTAAATCTAACAATACTAAAAATATTAATTTCTAACAATACTAAAAATGGAGAAGTGTCAAGTTGTCAATATGGACATGGAGATATAGGTATTTGATGCCTTTAGATCTCCTGCCAAATAAGAATTATTTATAAGATGCATGCATGATGAGAAGGGATAGTCTGATATTCTGAGTTAATGGATTGTTGGGATTTTGGTGGAGTTGTGACAGGAATGCACTGATAAAAGCAAAAACTAAAACTGACATAAAACAGCACATATTCATAAAAATAGCTGCAATTCAAGCCAACATTTCAATATTAAAAGACATTCTTAATAACTTAGTAGTTTTCAAGTTAAAGTATTTAATCAGAAAAGTCTCCATTTTTTTATTTCCTTTTTATTCTTTTTAAAGAAGACATATAATATTAATATCATCTATGTTTTTTTATTACTTTTAAAATGCTTTTTTTACAACCTAATATGACAGTTTCGATTGCCCAGCAATCTTCTTCAGAACTTCTACTTATATCTGAAGTTCTGAAGAAGATCACTGGTGCAATTGAAACTGTCATATTTGGTTATAAAAAAGCATTGTAAAAGTAATAAAGAATATAGATGATATTATATAGATTTGGCAATGCAATAGGAAAAATAAAGTTATAATACTTCAAAACGAAGACAACTTATCTTGTACAAATATTAAAACTGATTGGATTGTTGATTTAATTTGTAGGAAGGTATTGTTTTCTTTCATTTTTATACTTGAAGAGTTTGCCTAGTGGAGAAACCATTAATAGTGAATTTTGATTTATTACTTGCTAGTATTTCAAATTTTATAAAATTCTAATTTAATTTTATAGTATTTACGAGTTTTTGTCATTTGATATTTTATGTATTATATATAATAATGATTTTTCCTTTCGGTTGTATTTGTAGTTCAAATTTGCATATGTTTGTCTGGTCTATGTAATGAAGTGGTTTTTATAATTATGGCAAACGTTACTGAATTGTGAACTTATCTTTAGGTTATTAAGAAGAAACTACTTCATTAGACAAATGAACAAACATATGCAAATTTGAATATACATATGTAAAATAATTGCCTATTATTTTTGCACAGCAGTGACATCTTGTGATCATTATTTTCACTAAGCTCATCTTTGAAAACATATAATATGCTCAATAGTGTGATTTATAAACTTATTTTTAAATATAGGTTACCATGGATCTAGTGGACCATTAATAGTAGAAGATTACTCCTATGATTCTGATTTGTTAACAATGATTTTTAATGCTGGACAAGAAATGGGATATAATTACGTAGATGTAAACGGAGAATCACAGTTTGGTAAGTTTAATTTAAAATTGTAAACTTATCTTCTATTATAAATAATACATTAATTATTTTGAACTCATTAACAGAAAAATAATAAAAAAATAATACCAACAATGACATTATATCATTTCTCATAAGGTTAAATCTGACCGAGGTATAAAGGTATCTGCATGTAAACATATATAGACATTGACCTGGAATTAGATCTATGTGAGCGAGTTGTCTTGGGTTCAAAACATTAAAGATTTATTGAAATTTTAGATTATTAGCTTGACTAGTATAAAGGAGTAAAAAGTAGCTACTGGATGCATAAGTATATTAATTCCAGCTTTGAACCCTAATCATTACTGATGAAATCAAATATTGAAAACTGATTGGAGGTTAAAAATATTATAATAGAATAACTCCTGGCATCCATTTATTACTAAAAGCTTAAAGTAGATGCCTCTAGAATGAAACAAATAGAGCTATTCCTAAAATAAAATAATATATATATATATTAGAAACCAGTCAGCACTTAGACAATCCCAATATAGATACCAATCAAGAATTTCAAACTGTTGTCAAGGCAACCTACTTTTAGTATTAGTGGTAAAATCCCACCTCTATTAATGATCCCATATATTTATATACACACTAAAGATTGCAACTTGACCACAGAGATTGAAATTATTGATTGTTGGAATTCCACTTCAATATTGCTAAAAGGAGGTTGCCTTGACAACACTTTGAAATTCTTGATTGTTATCTCTATTGGGATTGTCTAAGTGCTGACTGGTTTCTAATAATTATATGTATATGTAAATAAATAAATGACTCAGATTATATGTAACTGAACAGGAAGTAACTGAAACTTCCAATGAAATATATAATGTAAATAAACTTTCCAAGGTAGATGACATCACCTATCTTTTTAGCATTTGTTTTTACATATGTGCACTGATGGTTCAAATATTTTAAATTGGATGTAAATAAAGTTTTAATTAAATCATGTATATTGCACCCACAATATTATTTTTTTTCCCAGGATGACTACTCTAAAAGAAATGGGTGCTGATATAGTACGCGCTCGGTGGCCATTTTGAATTTGAAAACAGTCAAAAGCACCCAGTCACAGTCAAGAAGAAAAAATGGCTACCGAATGTAAAACAATGCATTCTCACAAGGGAGAAAAGATAATACTCAAGGAAGTTACTTTTAGTAAATTATTTACTATTAAAGTTCAAATAGAAAGAAGTTCACATAGATATTAATTAGATGAGTAAACAAACCCATTTGGAGATAAATGAATTGTAAATTATCAGCTGTGTGTGAAATAAGATATTTTCACACACATTCCCAAAAGTAAATGGGATAAATTATAATCAGTAATATAATTTATTGTTCTTGTTATATTGTTAAATTAATGCCTCAGCAAAAAGAAATGTTTGCTGACGTATCTATTCAAGTTGTGCAAATTGTCTTCTCATGGACATAGTAGATGATGCAGACAACAATGTTTAAGAACTCGCATAGAAAATTAAGTTAAAGAAAAAGAATTGTATGTACATGTGAAAAAATGGCAGTCATATCTCGCATGATTTTGACATCAATAATCCCTCAATGTGTCAAGCGTTGGTGGTCAAGTAGTCAGCACAGCTACCTTATAAGCAGTTGTCCTGGGTTTGCAGGTTCACTTCCCGGCTGATGCTTTGACACATGAGAAAAAAATAATCCCTCAATGTGGAATATATATGTGGAACACATAGATTGTTATATGAGGATCAGTAAAATGTAAGATGATAAGCTTAAAGTTTTAACACTGTGATTATGTTCTACAAATTGCTAAGCAATTATGTGGTTCCATGACTCCAGATGTATGGTACAGTGAATTAATAGAAAATCTTATTTCATATTTTTATCCAGTAGTAATGAAGAGAATAGCTTGTTTATGTTTTTGAATGAAAAAACAACTAGTTCGATAGAATTACCATGATTACAATCTGGGATTACATACATCGGCCAGACATTGTGAATTTATGATGGATTTAGAGGAAATACTCCTGGATCAACTTCTATATGGAATGTCAGACCACAATCTTCAGAAAACTCTATGTGAAATGGATATCATATACAGAAAGGCTATTAAAAAATGTATAGTTCAGGAGCTAACAACAGATAATGCATGTATCCAAATATCAAATGCTAGCAAATAAATTTAAAAATACCACAAGAATAAACTGTGCTAAGATGGATAAATCACCTAAAAAATTCATAAGAAATGAATTAACATGATATTGTGGTGGAATTGTAAAGCGCACACAAAAAATATGCAAATTCAAATCGGAAAAATGCCATATTTGTGGCCTTAAAAGACACATCTCACATTTGCAGAAAATCTGTAAAAGACAAGCCACACCTGGACTTTAAATCAGGGAGAGGCAGAACTTGTAGAAAGTTAGTGATAAAGTCATTAAATGATTCAAACAATGGCTGAACTACTTTGAATATGACCATTTGTGAAATTAAAGTCAATATGGGGGTTGACTGCAATGCTGGATTATCGATTCTTTCTTTGAAGAAGTGGAATAAAATTGATGTTAAATCTAAGCAAGTGGACAACTTTCAAATTGTCATCATTTTGAACTGTTTTCCAAATACAAATCACACACACACACATTACTTGTGAAATTATGAAATCAAAATACTCTTTAAATAATCAAATTTCAATGTTAAAATTTTGTCTTTAATGTTGCCACCTATATTTAACATGACAGAAAAGAGAAATAAAACGGTTGGCAAGCGAATATTGAAACAAATTAAAAGAATATATCTTTATTTTAAAATATATGTGCTCATCTTAGAAGAAAACAAACTTTAGCAATCTTCACTTTATTATCAGAAACAACAAAGCATATATTTGTTAAATTCCATACGAAGAAACTTTATTTCACGGAAGCTTAAGAATTCCACGTCGAATCTCCAAACAAACGAAAGTAATGGCCTAACAAGGGACAATTATTTAGCACTTGTTTTCTTAGTGAGATTCATTATTTCCCCGTATTATTCACGGAAAATATATTTGACTTCCAGCAAATACAAGCAAACATTTTATGTCACATGTTGATTTCTAACATTAATAAGAAAGTTCAACAGCTGTGCTAATATATACAGTATATTATTACCATGAAATTATTCATAGAGGAAGACCGACTTTAATTTCATCCACAGCTGCTATAATATTGATTTGTCATTCCAAATCACTTTATATTAAACCACTGAATCTTACAGATAGCTCATCAACTTACGTGTACTACTTTAGTGCAATGGAGGATCACGTGATGTAGGAATAAAACATGTATTGATATAAAGAAATCAAAATAAACAAGATCACACAGATATCCAAACCAGCATATAATGCTTGCGTATTACAAATAATAAATGGAGCTTATTCTTCAAGACATATAACAGGATCTATAGTATTTAGCAACCAGGAATCTCATAATATTTTATACTATTATGTTTTACTGATGCAGAATACTTGATTCAGTGTGGGGATACATATTGAACAGTTACTTATAAAGCAATTTATATAGGACATGGGTTTCTAAATCATATTTAGAAAATCATTCTTGTTTAGTATAATTATGTTTTAAACCACTAAACATCACATGATCACTATTTCTTATGCTAGCACATTACTGTTATTAAAACAGGCAAAACTCTCCATACAGTAGTGCCATTCAGTGCCTTCTGGCATCCATTGATTACTCTGTTTGGCACTGAGTGGCGCTACTGTATGGAGAGTTTTGCCTGTTTTAATAAAGTTTGTTAGTTCTTTAGTTTAAGAATAATTATATTCGATCAGATACAATTAAGAGAAAATATCCTTCACTATTCTAAATCGTAATGTCATCAATTGATTATTTTTAATATTAACTCTATTAAAGGTTTCACTAAATGGCAAACAACAACAAACAAAGGTAGTCGTTGGAGTACTGCTAGAGGATTTCTGCATCCAGTAGCACACAGAGAAAATTTGCATATATTCATTAATAGTCATGTGACAAAAGTATGTGAAAATTTGTTTTATGATTATGATAGTTATAATAGTTTATACAAAATAAATTTAGAAAGGCAGATTTTATGATGGAATTTTAACATCATCATTAATTCAAATAATAATGCATTGTGGGTAAATGATGAAACGACACACACCTCCCTGAGTGTATGACTGGAGGAAAGTTCTCCATTAACCCTTCATAGAATATCAGTAAAGAAAAAGATATTATTCATCATGATGCTAATTGTAAAGATTTGAACAGTTTTTTCTTTTTCTGTCTAGCTAAAATAGATAGTTACCCATTTATCATTTTGTAGTGGATTGTATCCTAAATTAATTACGAGCCAGATTTAATTCACCATCATAGGTATAGCAGGGCTTTTTTCTATTAAAAAAAGATTCTGGAACTAATTTCTTGTCAAGCTTTTTACTAAAGAAAATTATATTCCTATATCATTTACATGAAATTTAAAGCAGCTTTTCCAATGCGCTATGAAGCAAATAAAATTAAACAAAATTTATCATATTTTTTTTATTTTAGACATGTCAAATCTAAAGTTAAATAAACAAATTCAAATATACAACTGATAACTAAATGTAAAATGAAATTGTAAAACTATACAATTGAATAAAAGTTTATAATGATTTCCAAAGTTTTACCCAATTCTCATCTCATAAATCGTCTCGATTCATTTTCTTAGTGTTAGTGTCTATGGCCAAATGATATTCTCCATTTGAGATGATTCAGGAACATCAATTTGCATCAATATTTCCATATTTTCTGTTATCATTTTGGACTTTTTATTAGTGATACCGATGGTCGAGAAGTAATTGGAAATGTTTTTCATTTTTAAACTTGGAATAAACTTTTTCACTAAAAAATAAAAATAACTACGTCAAATTTCATAAAAATAAAGAAATTAGATATTCCAGACATTATCAATCACTATGTTAGTAGATTCAACCACAAACATCAGTTGTTACTGGCTGCACATGGGTGCTGTAATCAGTCGTTGACCACGAGTGACCAATAGGGATGTGAACGATTCCACTTCTCACTACAGGAGAGAGCCAATTTTGAATCCATCCATATTTCATCTGATTCATAAAATACCATATTTTTTTATTTGTTGGAATTATATAAATACGGATTGTACTTATATACATGCGATACCATTTCATCTAATTATGTTTGAAACATTAAAAATACACTTAAAAAGGTGTGGGAATGTCCTTCTACTGCATTACATGGCAAAAAAAGTCCTGGTTATAATTAAAAGATGAATTATTACTAGACTTGTTATATCAAGAGAGTGTAATAAGATTTTATCAGCTTATTTTTACCATTTGTATTAGGTTCAGTATTACTCTGTTTGTGTTACTGCAAGGACATCTATTGTAAACTTGAGAAATTAATTAACAGTAGATGATACTTCAATATCAAAACCACAGAGTAGTTTTTGGCACTTGGCTTTCAAAAAAGAGGACTATTAATTCCATATCCACACATATGGTGGTATTACTGTCTAGAGTTCATTCATTACTTAAGATTACAATATATGTCTTTAGAAAAGAGTGAATTATTGTAACTTAATGCCATAGAAAATGCATTTGTAGAAGAGCAATTTTCCCATAAGCAGAATTCCAATGGTTCCTACATTTTCTTTGCTACAAAGCTCATTCATGTACACATATCTTATAGTGGCCAACCATTAGGTTTTCAAACATATTTTTAGCAGGGACAATAAAAAATAATCAAATGGTTTTATTACTCAAAGGTTCATAAGAGTTCAAGCATCAATGTGAGATAGAATTAGGCCACAATCTATGGAATTTAGTCTCCAAAGTCTTCTATTTATGGATATGAGTAGGAATTCAGGTAAACAATTATATATGAGTTTTATAGATATAGAGAAGGCATATGATAGAGTAAATAGAAATAGATTATGGATAGGTTTAGTAAATTTGGGAATGGATGGAGTTTTAGTAGATATTATTAATAAATTATATGAAAATAATTATATATATATCAATTTGGGGATATAGAATCAGTTAAAGTTAAAAATGGGGTGGGACTAAGGCAAGGATGCCCCATGTCACCTATTTTGTTTGTATTGTATTTGAGTGAAATGGAAAGAGCAATAGAAAGATTAGGAAGAGGGATAGAGACAATTATATATGAGTTTTATAGATATAGAGAAGACATATGATAGAGTTAATAGAAATAGATTATGGATAAGTTTAGTAAATTTGGGAATGGATGGAGCTTTAGTAGATATTATTAATAAATTACAGTATATGAAAATAATTATTATATATATCAATTAGGAAATATAGAATCAGTTAAAGTTAAAAATGGGGTGGGACTAAGGCAAGGATGCCCTATGTCACCTATTTTGTTTGTATTGTATTTGGAAGAGGGATAGAGATACCGTTAATAGGTATTAAGAGAGTATATATTTTGTCAGTTTTTTGTTTTTGCTGATGATATATTTTTGTGTGTAGAAAGAAGAGAAGATATGGAAGTTATGTTGAGGACATGTGCAAGGATGGGTAAAGAGATGGAAATTAAATTTAGTGAAGAAAAATCAAATATAATGATGGTTAATACTTGGGAAAGAGAAGACGTAGAATTTTTGTTGGGAAATATTAAGTTAAGTGTGGTGAATAGATATAGTTATTTGGGAATTATTTTAAGTAATCAGAAAAATTATTTGGATGAATGGGAGAAAAAATTGATAAATGAAGCAAAGAAAAGAAGGGGATTGATAAAGAAATTAATACCAGTGTTTTCATATAATAAATATGATGTAGTTAGAATTATATGGAATGAGTTGCAGTAGCAGGGTAAACATATGGTAATGATGCATTATATGTTAATAATGGGGTATTAAATTACTTAGAAAAAGTTCAATGGGAAGTAGAAAGATATGCATTGGATGCAGATGTATGGACAGCAAGGGAGGCAATTCAAGGAGAAATGGGATGGTCAAGTTTTCATATGAGAGACGCAAAAAGTAAAATGAAAATGTTTGATAGATTGCAGTTTATAGATAATAAAAGAATAGTCAAAATAGTATTTAATTGGGTTATGAATAAAGGGCAGGCAACAAGGTGGGTGAGAAAGGTAATACGGTATGCAAAAGATTTGGATAAAGAATTTATATCAGTATATTTGTACAAAAGATGGGATGATTGCATTAGGAGGATTGTTGAGTGTTATAGTGGTAAGGAATGGGATAAAATAATAGATTTATTAATAAAGAATAGGGAGTTAGAGAGATGGTGAACTAGTATGGAGAGTAAAAAGAGTTTAAATATATATAGAAAAAAACAGAATATTAGGTGGGAGTTAATATATGATAATAACAAGGAAAGTAGTTTATTGTTTAAAGCTCGAATAGGATCTTTAGCAACAAGAGAATACACATGTAAATGGAAAAATATGAGTGATTTAGTCTGTAAATTATGTAAGGAAGGAATAGAAAATATTAGGCATTTGTTAATTGAATGTAAATGCTTGAAAACAGAAAGGGCATATATAATGAAGTTATGAAAAAATAAATATGAAAAAAGTGATTATACAGAAAGTAGATTATTGGTTTTTATGCTATGTTTGGAAAAGGATAAGGGGGATTTAGATATAAAGGATGTAGAGTTGACAAAGATTATGTTGTGGAAATGGGATGGAGCAGAATATGGGAAAACTTAGACTGAGGAATGTAAAATTAAGTAGCTAACAAGTTTTTTTTAGTATAATTGCTGAGAAATTCTTGACTTCGTTTAAGAAGAAGCTACAGTACATCACATCACCAAGAAGCCTGCAAGTGATAAATTTCTATTCAATTTTATTATATTTTTGCTATGTTCTATCAGGACAATCTCATAGTTATGTCTATAAGCACTAGAACAAGAGCTGGCCCGAAGCAATAATCAAAAAATAAAATGTTTTACTACTTGCTAACCATAATTACATTTCTTTTTTTTTTCCTGTCAAAATTTTGTAACTTGAAAGCCGTGCCATATCGAAGTAAAACAAATTGTAGCTACTCTGGATGTGCAGACAGTGCGGTGAAGTAGATTTTTCAGCTACCCATAATGGGTATGCTTAATTTCACAGAGCCAATAATGATTCTCTTCGTTGCAATTTTATCTATTCAATAGAACATTCAAAAAAATAAAATATAATTTTTTGCATTACATGTATTTTATTTTGTCAAATATTGGTGGTCGAGAAGTCAGCAACAGCTGCTTTACAAGCAGTTGTCCCGGGTTAGCGGGTTCGCTTCCCGGTTGATGCTATGACACATGAGAGAAAAAAATATTCATTCAAAATTGCACAGAGCCGTATTTATAAATAATCATAAATAAATAATTATTTATCCATTATAAAATTAATATGTGCAATTTTATTTTGAGTAAATAAAATAAACATAATGCAAAAAATTATATTTTATTTTCTCCAGTGTTTTTTTTTATTTAGCGAATTCTCCCCAAAATGAATAAAAATTTTACGAAGAGAATTATTCTTGACTTGATTTATAATAATTGTAAAGTAATGTATCTATATCTGCAAATAAGATATTTTTTAAAAAAATCTAAGTATTTTTTTTAGAGTGAAATACACCCCTCCCCCCGCATAAAAACATTGCTAGGGGAGAGACGATTGCTGCTTTTTCTCTCGCTGGCTCTGCACATGAAATTTGTGACGATGTGGAGGGAGGAGATCATTTGCTTCTTTTTTTTTTTTATTAAATAAAATAAACACATTTCTTTAATGCAAACAATTTTCTTGGTTACATTAAAAATTTAGATTTGTGTCAAAATTAAAAATTATTCAAAAAAATATTTCAGTTAAATAATACAGACATTTTTTATATTTAGCTTTAAAAAATTTATAGTATTTCAAAAATATCAAGAAATATTATTAATCAATATTTCAGTTATTCCAGTCTATTATAAGTAATTAAATTTTATCTGTATTCATTTCTACATTTTCTTTTAGCTTGAAATATGTATGCACACACACTTAAAGGTTTACGTACACTGTTGAGTGCCATTAGACCAACATGTTTTAGTATTGAAATATGTACATTGCAGAATTTACCAACTCCAATTCGATACAAATTTCTATAATTGTTTCTGCTGTATATAGAGCAATTTTTTCAGTATCAAGTTAGTAAATTGTAATTTTTATCCCTCTGAGTTGATTTATTACTAATATTGTATTGTACATAATCAATACCTTTCTTGTGTAAATATATTAAAGTAATTGCTCCCAGTTATATGTTTGATGCTCTCATGCAATATATAAACTACATGTTGTTACCATGATCTAAATAACTATTAGACCATCTCTGTGATATAGTATTTAAGTCACAAAGAAAAAATGGCTTTAGTTCTTTGCAGTGAGGTAATCATAAATGCAAATATTTATTTTCATGTGTTATGATTTTCCAAACATATTTTTAAACTCTTATTATGTTAAAATCATAATTATAATGCCAATTATATTTTCATAACTCAATTCATTATTTTCACCATTGAAAAGATCTTCACTGAAGAAATATCAATTTTCTAATTTAATAATTTACTAAGAACATTTATTTGGAAAATGGATTGAAAAAATATATACCATGTTTTTAATGTCTTTCACATTTTTGATAACTGTGACTGGTGTTGAAAGATCTTTTAGCAAAGTAAAAGATTTCAAATGGCTAAATCAGGCTCAAACATCTTGCAATTCTAGTTAGGATGAAAATATATCTAAAACAGATCTCAAAGAAGTAATTAATGATTTTGCAGATGCAAAGATGAGAAGATGGATATTTTAAACAGATGAATTTCATTTATTTTATATGATAAATAGCTAAAAGTTGTAATGGAAATGAATGGGGAGGGGGAAGGGTGAGTTTTTTGCCTTTGGACCCAATTTTGGTAACTTTACCACTGATCTAATTAATACTTAAGATTTACAACATATGGTACTTACATATTAGTCCTACTTTCCATGTTTATGATGGGAAGGGTATTTGTAATGGCAAAATGCCATAGCTGACTTTAATTTGGCAATATTAAAAAAGTCAACTTTTAAAAACATATTAAAAATCACAACTATGACATTCTGCCATTACACCCCCACTTAAAAAAGGCATAGCATTCTGCCATAACAAACATGGACAGCAGGTCTAATACGTAAGTACCCAAATGTCTATACTTTACATTTATATTATTATAATTTCTATTATATTTATCTTTTTACTGATAGCATTATTTATATTTTTTCTTCTAGGTATTATTTAATAAAAATAAAAAAGCAATCGGTATTGAATACTTTAAAAATGGGAACTATCTAACCGTTGGTGCAACAAAGGAAGTTATTCTCTCTGCAGGAGCTCTTAATAGTCCTCAAATCTTAATGTTATCTGGAATTGGTCCTAAAAAACATTTACAAGACCTAGGGGTGAATATTTGTATTCTATTTATTATTATTAATAGTTTTTTTTTCATGGGATATCTTCTACCAGTCTCTTTGAGTTTAAAATATTCACACCTTTTTTTCTTAGCTATCACATATATTTTACCATTAGCTTTTTTTTTTTTGTAATTCATTAGAGATTTCTCATAATTCTTTTCTATTAATAATGGGCCAATTTAGTTTCTTTTTTGTTATATATATATAAATTTATATATATATAAGCTTTATATCAATGATAACAAAGTGATACACATTTGGAAATGAACTCGGAATAAAAATATAAAGTAAAATAGTGTTTAAACAGCTTATTGAAGTACAAATGCCTCACCAACAGGAAAAGCAGTACCACCAGGCTTACCATCTACTGAATCTAGAGAATTTGGTTTGTTTTCCATTTTCTTTTTACGTCTAGACAAAAATAACTATTTATTTACTAACCAGTATTGGATAGTTAGCTGAGTTGGCAATGAGTCAGTTACTTGAAAGTAAAATTGTATGATAGTTACATAATGAGTCTGCATTTAACAAATTAATAATAGGTAATATTAGATCAAAATTAATTTCTAGGAATAACTTCCTTAAAAAGCTAGCTGCTCTGACTTAGGCCTGTGATGCAAATACTTTACGGAGTTTTTTTAGAACTTGCATATTCTGCTATTGAATAACATGTTCCTGATTGGAGAAAAGGTTCCCATACTAAGCTTTTGGATGGCAGTGGCTTTCTATTATTTATTCCTCTGCTAGATGTTGTTTCACAGAAAATGAATCTGGTAAGTAGATTGAATTGCCAGTAATTCAAAATATACAGCTCCACTACCTAAAATCCATTACAAGTCAAGATCTCATTTTTGGATGTTCCAAAAAGCATCTGCAAAGCATAAAAAATAAAATTCTTATGATGATTAACATATTTATTTTTCCAGATTTAACAATAAAATGAGCTGGATTTGAACATCTTAGATGCAACTGGAGTATCACCAACAGATTTAGGATGATCCATATTTGGTATGCTCATCTACTTTGTAAATGAAATTTCTCAGCTTCTGATCTACACAAATGTGTCTAAACACAGACTATGAATTATTGACTGAAAATTTATGTCTTCAATAGCAGAATTAAAAGATTTAATATTAGTAAAGCCACTGTGAATGAATTTCCTGTGTGAAATCTCTGGAATTTTTTTATTATATTTAAACTGATTAAAAAATCTATATGCTAGATAATTATTTTTATTTTATCTTTATATCTTTTTTATTTTGGAGTTGAAATGGCCTTCTTCATTTGTGAGTGATTGATAATGATGAGCAAGATTAATGTTAGTGAAGTCTTAAAAATGTTGATTTGTTAAAATAAATGAAAAAGAGTTTGACTACAGTAAACATCTATTTGGCATTGAAAAGATATTGGTAAAGATTTAATTGCACTATAAAGTATTATTTCAATGTTGGTTTTCAATTACAATGTATAATCCATTCACTGCCATCTGTTGCTTGGAATTTATTCACCGAATCTATTATTAAAATTGTTTCAAAAATATTTAATAAATACCTTTATGCAGACTTCTTCTGAGATAAACTTATTTTAAGATAACTTTTTGGCTAACAATTAACACATCTTATTGCTATGTTTATGATATATGCTTCACATTTATAGATGGCCCATAGAAAAACTAGCTAACTATTCCAATAATAACCAATAAAGGAATATCTAATTGTTTCAGGTAGAAAGAAAATCTGGACTGATCAGATGACTATTAATATGGCAACATACAAAATACTAATGTGATTGTAATGAGTGGCAAGGAGATGTCATCCATCTACTGGTGCCAAGTTCATGGTTGTTACCTTTTAATTTTTTAAAATGAGATGATTAAATAGCAACTAAAGTAAAAACTTGTAATCCTTTGATTAATATTAATATCATTTATGTTTTTATTACTTTACAATGCCTTTTTTACCCAGAATTGATGGTTTCGATTTCTACTTATATTTCAAATCTTAGTAGAAGTTCTGAAGAAGATTGCTGGGGCAAACGAAACCATCAATAATGGGTTGTAAAAAAGCATTGTAAGAAGCAATAAAGAACATAGATGATATTAATATTAGATGAATTTTACAATAAAATAAAAAAATTAAATTATAATCCTTTGATTAGTCTGTTAATCTGCAAAGATATATCTTTGAATTCAAATTTAGAAAAGATTTCTTTCATGTCATTGACTGTTTATTAAGAAATCTCAGAAGATTTTATATAATTGAGTCAGGGGTAATCTATTATTAATTGAACATTGGCCAGTAAGTTAATATTATTCCTACTCAAAAATGAAGATATGCAGGAAACGCTAAATGACTGTTAATGCATTAACCATGATATTGTGATTGCAACATAATACATCCTTTACATTTGGTAAGAAAGTTAAATCTAAATTTCATCCTTTTACTAGATGAAAAGTTGGTAATGACAGCTCAAATAAATATGGCCTTAAAACGTAAGTAAAAAGCTATATTTTTGAGCATAACATTTAAATATTAATAAATAGATGTAATTCTATAAATTGAAGTTAAAATATTACCTAAAAACTTTATGTTGTTGTTTGAAAAATATATAAGGATTAATTCATGGATAGAAAAAAAGTTGAAACATAGTTTAAAGAGATAATTTTTTAATAACTTTGTTTTTGCTGAAAAGTGAATTGGATGTGATTTTCGTAGAAACAATTGGAATCTCATCAATATATTTGTAGCAAATTATGGCTACAAAACTCATTTAATATCCACATAGGTAAAAGCCTGAAATCCGGGCAAAGCTGCTTGGAGCGTTGATGCTAGACAAAATCAATGAAATATAACGTTACCGGGCCACCGCTACTTTTTCTTTTTTTATACAACAAGGTTTTTTTTTTTTTTTAATAATATTGATTAAACGAATAATTTTTATTTCATTTAGAACATGATTTCTTTATTATTAATCAAATTTTGATATTCATTTTTGTTACTTTTTGTGGTTTTTTTGTTGGAACCTGATATTTTTTCAACAAATTTTGCTAATTGTATTTTTTACTTTTTATCATTTTAAAACTTCGGACCGTTTCACGATGTCAAAAAAATTTGTTTGAATCCCACCGCCGATAAAATAGAATACAATTATTTGAGACTTGTTTAGAACTTAATTCTACCTTTCTTTTATTTTTATTTTTTTGGCTTGACTAAATGGTTTTTCTTATTATTATTAATTTTACTTTTTTTTTAAACACAACTTGTTTTCACTTGGATTTAGATTGTGTTTATGTTTGAATTAGCCTTTTTTTTTTTTTGGCTACTACAAGAAACAGCTTTTTGAGCGGGGGAGGGGGGGGGGAATTCGTACTGTTATTATTAACAAAAAGGCCAACAAAAATAGTCAATTATTTTAACAGCGCTGAAAAAAGAGAATCAACTTTGGGACTTGTTTCAAATTTTGATTTCTTTTTGGTTGACGTAATTGTTTTTCTTAATACTAAATCAAAATTTACTTTTGTGTTTTTGCCGATTCAAAAATTGTTTTCACACTCGGAAAAAGAATTGTAAACCAAAAAGTCAAGAATTTAACTTTTTTTCCTTTTTTTTAAACAACTTCTCACTTTTTACTTTGATTTCTATTTCGTTCGAATTCCCTTTTTTTTTTAGCCTTCTACAATAAACTGCTTTTGGGGGTGGGAGGGGTATTTTGTAATTTGTTATTCTTAACAAAAAGTCAAACAAAGTCGTCATTTATTTTAACCCCGCTGCAAAAAATTGAATCCAAATACTTGCCAATTTCTAATGAAATAAAAAACAACAAAAAAGGACACAAACTTTGGACTTTTTAAAATTATTTATTCCATTTTATTGCTGTAATAAAAAGTGGACATTACGTTTGCCTGACAAAAAAAAAACACAATCTCACACACTTTCTGTACTCGGCAATTTATCTGAAGAAAAGTTTCAAAATTGCACGTTTGTCTCAGACCTTTTAGTGGTCTCGAATATTTTGCCCACCACGCTGAAATGTGACTTAGCACGTGAGCTTTGTTGAAGTCTGTTCGAACATACACTTTGCCAATTTTTTAATATTAACCTTTTTTTCGGGAAGGGTGGGGACCATATGACAATTATTAATAATTAACAACATTTTTTAAATCGAAATGACATTACTTTATTACAGAGATTTGAAAAAGTCATACCGCCTTGAAATTTAAACACCCTCAAGCGATACGGTAATCAGCTATGAATAGAACGAATACGCGTAAATAGCTTCGAAGCACAAAACAGACCGCAATATTTTTGTGCAATGTCATGTAATGCGGCCTAGCTCTAATGGGTTAATACAATATGTAAATGTTGTATTAGCCTGTAAGGCCGTGGCCGCCGAATCTATAGTTTTGATGGCAAATTTGAAGAACAAAATAAAACCACTAATGTTTCCATTTCCTGACTAGTCCACACATTAAATAAATAATAAATAGAATTACATTTAATTGTTCATTTGATAGATTAAAGAAGTGCACTGTTGGTTGTTTTCATTGAGAAGATATGGTTTAGAATAGAATACAGAAGTGTTACAATTACATAAAAGTCTTTCACAAAAAAATTTACTGCAGAAAAAGTTAAAAGATACCATCACAAAACATCAAAACCTAATGATCCAACATGGTCTATGTGTGGACATATTTGTGACTCATAGATTAGTTTCTATGACTGACACTAAATTCATCTCTGAAATATTTTTTTCCCTTTCCATCTTTTTTTTCCTTAGAAGTGCGATTGCCATATTTTTTGTGAAGAGCTGTGACTGATTAATTAATCTTTAATTTAACATTAAAATATATATCAGGTAAAGAAATATAATCATTTATAACCTTGCATGAATTATAGTTTATCATTAAATAAATAATTAGATAGATACAGGCTTTAACTGTTATCATATATATGACTTCAACATTTATAATAATCAAACAATGTAGTTTTTTGACTATAGAGGGACCTCTCAAACCCTAGCACAAGATAATGACTTTATAAAGATAAAAATGGCCATCTTATCTTTAATCTAAATTCCCACTTATATCGGCCAATCTGAAGCATCTTTATTTGAGAATGTGATGCTGTTACTCTCTTCACTTTTTAAGTCCATTATTTCTTCCACAAATTAACTTATGCGAAATCTTGTGATTTACAATGAGCTGATGTTATGATCTTTTCTAATGGAATTGTAAAAACTGACAAAATATGATTATTAAATAAATAGTAAATAATGGTAATAAAAATTGAAAATCATGTGATGACTCGGGCCAAATGAAGTGATATATTCATGTTGAAATCGATCTTATCAATATCTGCAGTCATATTTAGAGAAATTATGTAAAAGAATACATTATTTGAAAAATATATAGTTATATGTATATTTTGTATTGCATATATATAATTGCAGTATATATGTATATGTACATTTGTAGATACCTGTTTTAGTAGATTCACCTGTTGGAAAAAATTTGCAAGATCACTTAATGGTTCCAATATTTTTTTCATCCAAAAATGGAAATGCTTTGACATCTGACAAAGTGAATAGTTTACAAAACTGGTTTGAGTATAATATTTTTGGTTCAGGTAAATTTAAATATTTTATTATTTATTCAATAATAGGCTTTTATTTTATATCATATAAATAACAAAAAATATTTATAAATAGATTAGACACTAATTAATAGGGATTTCATTATTCTTATTCAACTAAATATTATTTATATATTGTAGTTTTTAATTTTAATGTATTTAATGTTTTAAATATAACATGTAAAGAGTTTGGTTTATTAATTATTGTTCAAACAACTTAAGTTCTTTATCAGTCTGTGACCAAAAAATTCTCAGCAACGTTTAGTTTGGGTGGTTATCAACCTGAGAATGCAATCCAGTTTACATACCTTGGTAGTTTTATAAGTAGAAAGATGGATTTAGATATTGAAATACAGCATAAACTCCAATATTCTGTTACTACTTTTACCGAATTAAAAAATAAAATATTTCATCATCATTGAAAAACAACCACTGCGATTATGTTAGCTGTATAGAGTTTGTTATTTCACTTAATTTATTATTTAGAAATAAGACTAGGATATCCTATCATTACAATATAAAGGCAACTAAGAAGTTTCATTCAATTATGCTCCATAAAATTTTATAAAATACAATGGCAAAATCATAAAATAAAGCAATATGTGCTTTAACTTGCTGGATATGACTATATAGTCAAACTAGAAGTTTATTATTCTTATATCTTGTCCTTTACATTTTTTCATTTCTCTTCATATATTCACACATATTAACATTTTTTTATCATCTCCTCTTATACACTTTAATGCAATCTTTTTTATAATTCCTCTTTATTTTGCTTACAGTTTCAACTGTCCTGCAGTCTTCATCAGAACTCTCTATAAGTTTCACTTCTCGTTTTACAACTGTAACTGAAATGCTTACAGTTTTGACTGTCCTGCAGTCTTCATCAGAGCTCTATAAATTTTACTTGGTGAAAGACTGCTGGACAGTCAAAACTGTAAGCAATTCGGTTACAGTTGTAAAGAGAGAAGTGAAACTTATAGAGAGTTCTGATGAAGACTGCGGGACAGTTGAAACTGTAAGCAAAATAAAGAAGGAATTATAAAAAAAGATTGCATTAAAGTGTGTAAAAAATGATAAAAAAAATTTTAATATACAATCAAACTATTGTGAATTCACACCTTCATTGGATTGGATATATAAAACGAATAAACAATAGAATCATTCCTAAAATGGTGTTTTATTTTTATGGTGATCTTGAGTATAATTTTAATAAGAGAATTATCTTAAAGTCATTCTAAAAAATACAATGACAATTATTTCCATTGCAAAAATATGGTCAGAATAGAATGCATTGGAGAGTGACAATTAGACATGGGATTGAAGTATTTTTGTTAAAAAAGTTTCCTGCCCAAGAAATGAAAAGGCAAAATTATAAAGTATGAAATAAACAGAAAAGTGGATCAGCATATTTTATATGTGGATACATTTGTGTTTCACCAAGTGGTTTGTGTAGTCATAACAAAACTCATTTCTAGAGCACCTTTTCTTCTTGGAATTCGAATGACCACATTCATTTACGAATGGCTGTTTATTGCATCACAGTAATAAAAAAAACATTTACTGATTTATTATTTTCATTCCAGTTTTTATTTAAAATGCTAAACTTAAGAGTTCAATTATTTACTTATTTTCACTTTTTAATTCACAGGTATTTACTAAATTGTATTTTTGCCTTTATTTTTATTTTAAGTATGTATGCATGTATTATTATAGCAACAATATTATTATTATTTTTATTTACTCAATTGTGTTTATTTTTAAATACATGTTTACTTAAGATTAATTAAACACTATTACCTCAGTAAATTGTAAATAATACTAAAGTAACAACATCTATTAGTTGTAAAAGCTTAAGATAGATGTATAACGTAAGTGCTTTGTGGAGTAATGTTAGAGCATTTCAAAGGTTTAATTACTGGTCATGTTACAGGCAGTCTATTCATAGCCAATTTAATAAACCATCAAACATTTTTTGATAAATCAACATTTAGCTAATCTTAGTTAAAAGTAAAATAAGAGTACCAAAAATAATTGCTAATCAGAATTTGTAAACTGCCACTAAATATCACATGATCACCATTCTTTATGTGTACCCAAGCTACTGATGAAAGCCACAAGCTAGAAACTAGTCCATATTTTGTATGAGTAGGCACTAGATAGGGATTTTATGCACAAGCCTTCCTGCATCCATTGATTACTTTGGCTTGCATTGAGTGGCGCTACTGTATGGAGAGTTTTGTAAACTGATATTACCAAAAGGCTGTTCGAAGAAGTTTTTCCTTGTAGTGGGTTATTCAAAATTTGAATTGGTTAAGATTTTGAAAAGCTGAATAATCTCAAATATTTCAATTGGTTCAACATACAGGATAGCAAAAATATAATAAAGCTTTTGAATGCTATATTCAAATATTGCTTTAGCTTTAGTTAATAGAATAAAAATATGAAAATAAACTTAAATGGAATAAATATTTCAATAAAATCTATCTATATTAAAAACATGACAGGCCAATGAATATTCAAAGAAAATATTTATTGATTAAAAATGATCCCAAATAGTGCTACATTTCAACATTACATTCTATATTAACTAACTAAAAGAGATATAAATAAAAAAAATACAATTACTCTTTTACATAGCAGCTTTAATATTTCAACTAGAAGACAGGGTTTCATCTAAGATTGCAGCATTGACTGTAATTTGTGATGAAATCCAGTCTTCTGGTTGAAATATTAAAGCAGCTGTGGAGAAGAAGTAATTTTTTTACATTAAATATACATATTAATGGTTGACAATGATAATAATGATATATTAAGAAGAATAAATCAGTCTTTTTCAGATTATGAATTTCTTTACTGCATATATTAATAAGGTCAAGATTATATTGGATCAACTCTCCTTTGATATTTATAAGTTTATCCTTACTAACAGTAGTGGAAATTCAAAATGAAACTAATATAGCAGTCGGATGAAAATATGCTATTAATAATTATTAAACTAATAATCCATTAGAGAAGAATGTAGATAGAATCTAATTTTTAAATAATCAAGCAGAAATTAATAATTGTAAATACAAATTCAGGATATCTTAACAAAGTGCCATTTATTCACAGCTTAGACTGGTTTCCTTTTCTTAATTACATATCATCATCATCATCAAACATTATCAATCTACTGCAGGATGAAGGTCTCTCCAAGTTCAATCCATCTTTTCTGATCTTTATCTTCTCTTCTCCACATCACCCCTGCAAACTTTCTTATTTCATCCATCCATCTCACATGTGGTCTCTTTCTGGGTCTTTTACAATCTCTTGGAATCCAGTTTAAAATTTCAATTGTCCATCTATTATACATTAACCTATATTAATTTCATATTTACATATTGTAACCGGACCACCACACAACCCTTTTATTACTTCAGTTGTAACAATTTCCTGATGAGCATGTTGCAGGAAGGAACTATCAATTGGCATTACCCAATGCAGATGTTAACCCCCCCTACAACAATATTTCCTGCTCATCAGAGGATATAGTACCATAGAGGCTGGAAGCATCTAGACATTTATATGTTTGGTTTTCCAAATGGCACCACTAGAGTTCCATCTCACTACAACCTAAATACCCAGGTCTAGTTATGCCAGACGTAGCTCAGGAGGCATGAGATTCTCATGAACAAATGCAATGACTGATGAGTAATGCAATAAAAACAAAATAGAATTGAACAACCGGATAACTAAATTTAATTTTTAGTAACAATAATTTTAATTAATAACAATTAATTTGCAAGTTCTAATAAAGTTCATTCCTATCCATGTGATGACTCATTTTCATTTCATTTATGAAAAGGTTAGAAGCAGTTTGTTGATCAATAGTTCATTTGCAATTCATTTTAATAAAGTTCATCCTTCATTTCAAATGAAGGCTCATTTTGATGTATCTTAGGTAAAGGATTCAAAGGGTCTTTTATCTAGTAGACGTCTACCAATTCTGCATGAATATTTTCCACTCTGTATTCCACATCTGTACATCTTTTTTTTAGGTAGGTAAATAGGTAAGATGAGCTATTCCAGATCTGTAAGGTTTCTATAATTCAGCCAAGTATCAATGTACATTGGTTCTCATAAGTTTCATTATTTTCTTTGTATACAGTCGAAATTCATGTAAGCATTTGTAATTTTTATAGTACATTATTTTATTCTATTTATCAAACAGGTAATGTGAACAAATCTTGGTTTGTGGACTATTCATAGTCCAGTCAGTGTAAATGTGCATCTATGTGCATAAGTTTTATTACTTTCTTTCCACAAAATCAATATTCAGATGAGCATTAAGCATTGGTCATTTTATGACAACATGCAGATGAGCATTTACAGTCCATATAGTATTTCATTACATTTATCAAATCCAGTAATGTAGTTTAAATTACTCCCACAAAATTAATATTCAGGTAAGTATTAAGCATTTGTAATTTTATACCAATATGCAGATAAGCATTTAGAGTCCATATAGTATTTCATTACATTTATCAAATCCAGTAATGTTGTTTAAATTACTCCCACAAAATTAATATTCAGGTAAGCATTAAGCATTTTCATTTATACTTTATCACGAATAAATGATTTTCATAATTTTAGTTTCATTCATAATTTTCCAGTAACAAATGTATTTTCATGCAGCTACATTTATTAATAATTCTTTTTTTTATATAATTTATAATAAAGACGTTTTGTTTGTCTTTTAAAGCATATATAATTTTAGTTTAAAAAATACATTTTGTTTATCTTTTAAAAACACATATAATTTTAGTTTAAGAAATATGTTTTGTTTATCTTTTAAAAACACATATAATTTTAGTTTAAGAAATACGTTTTGTCTTGTCTTTTAAAAAACATATATCGAATATTTTTATAAAATCATTACCTTCATTTATCCAGTTGTCGCTTCAAAAAGGGGTCATCGCATTTCAGCTGAATGGCATTATTTCCTTTCTATGATGTCTATCCAGGCAAATCTAGAAAAATCATGGCTTAGAATGGAGAGGAAAAGCGGTTACGTTAGCCCTCCATCGCTATGTTTTCTTTTTTCATTATTAACAGTAGTTGTAAAGGTTATATTCCAAGGTGACGAAAGTCAGAGTTGAGTAACACTTAAATAAGAATTTTAACTTTTTAATTCTTCACTTTTCTTACTATCTTTTTCTCAAAAAATAAAAAAAATCTTCTTTAAACATACACTTTAAAAATCCAATCTAATCTGCCTCTGAACTTCCAACTTGACTATTTATATTCTCACCTGTGGATTGATTAAGCAGCCTTTCCCACTGTACCTAATTTGCATACTGCTCTCATTTAAGCCCGATTGCCTTTCTCTTCATAATGATTGGATAATCTACTTTTTTAGTGGGATAGATAAGAAAGCATAAATATTAAGCCATGTTTTTCAATTTACTAACTTTGCCTCAAGTGATTATTACACTTTATTCGAAAACATCCAAAAATTAAAAATGTAATCAATTTAATACATGCCAGCTTTAAATAAATATGTGATATATTTAAATTATATTGTAATCCAAAACTATAAAATCAATAATGATTTTCTTTATTATTTTCTTTTCTCAATTACAGAAAATAATAATTTTCTTGTAATGTCATAAACTAAACTTTTTATACATCTGCTGTTTTTTAAGGTGGGAGGGTAACTAGCTCTTAGAATAAATATACATGTGAAACATCGTTCTTGTTTCAATATATACACACACACTTGTATTTTCTGATGAAAATTAGTCCTCCGGTTGAAATATTAAAATGGTTGTGAAGACAAATAATTGTGTTTTGTATTTTATTTATAAATTTTCTTTAATTAGTTTATCTATATATTTACTGTTTTCATACATATATATGTACAGAAATAAACTTTTAGTTAATTAAAAAAATATTATAATTAAAATAATAAATATAATAGTAATTAACTATTATACAGAGTCTTTCAATCTGCAGAAGTAGTTTTGGTTAATTCCTTAATCGTCCTCAACTGTTAATTTCAAAAAAAGAAAAACATAATGAAAGCAATCTCAAATTTTAACAGTAGCAGTTTGTCTATTAATTATATTCATTTTATTTCTATTTATTAAAATTACCTCCTTAATTTTTTTTTTATTAGGGTTTTTCTCCTTGTAATGAATCTTCACATTTTCAAGATCAAACTTAAACTTATATTTACATGTCCTTTCATGATCCAAGAAAACTGAAGCAGTCATTAAATCACTATTATTTTTACTTTTCACATGCTTATATAACAATTCATGCTCTTTTAATCTTTTTTCAATACTGCACATCAATTCACCTATATATGAAAACATACATTAACAAAAAATTTGATATTCATGATTATTTTTCTGCTTGACAGATATTGCCTTGACAACAGTTTGAAATTCTTGATTGATATGTATATTGGGATTGTCTAAAGATTGATTGGTTTCTAATAGTTATATATATGTGTGTGTGCATTATGTTTCATATTATATACACTATTTTTATGTTAATAAATCAAAAGGAGAATAGACAATTATTTAAGGTAATAAACCATCCAATATTTTTGGATAAATGGGTATCACCCTATTCTTCATGTAAAGTTGAAATACATCCACTCTAACTACCAATTGGTTACCTGGTATTGTCTTTCCTGTTACTATTGATTCTCATACACATGAGTTGAGTTAGCTGAATAAAAATATACAATCAGGTTATTTATAATTAATATGATTTTAATACTAATAATTCTCAGCAGGACATTATATGGATAGTACAACCATGAAAACAAAGTGCAAACTGCTCTAAATATATTCTGTGCTTTTCCTAGAAATCTATTATGAATCATGTTAAAATTAATTCAAACAAGGGCAATAACTTGATGAAGTCTTACAAACCAAAGTAATTTCTAAATTCTCAAATGAATTTCTCACAGCTGTAACTCAATTCACGATACTGCTGTTGCATTTCAATTAAATGTGAAGTGATTCCCTGGATATTTAAATGTTTAGCAAATCAGTCATCATTTCATTGCACACACGTGTTGGTTCTTATCATAGGAAGTTGAACTGATATTAAGTCCTGTTATATAAACAGAATATTTTTATAAATCTCCTGTTTACTCTCACTGTAATTTTTAATAATTTATATTCCCACTCTCATATATTATTATTAGTTCTTTCATCTGTTAGTCAGCAGAATACAGAGGCAGCAAAATACCTGTGGTCCGTTATTTAACAATGTTTATAAAAATATGGTTTAGTTAACTAAGCAAAAACACTTTAAGATCAGTTAATGATAAAAGTATTAACCCACCATGGTTAGTTAATAATTTAAGCAATAATATGATTTATTGAATTAGTAAACAAAAATATTAACATAAACGAGGAATTAGTTAACTAAAACAATAACACAATGTGGGTTAGTAAACAAAATATAAAGACACTGGCATATTAGTTAACAAAGAAATAACACATTGAAATAAATTAGCGAATAAAAAACAAAATATGATGAATTTCTGTATAAGTATATTATTAAAACTGAACAGAGACAAGACAGTATTGATAAATCAGGATTTTCCAGTTTTCAGTCCAACTCTCGAATCAAAATTCATAAATCCGTTTGTAATAATTGTTAAGCAGATAGAATGACTGGATAAAAAATATTTAATCTTTTCATTAGTACAGTATTTGATATGACAATGCTAGACAATATTGTATTCATTAGTTTGTAATAACATAAACTATTAAAATATAGCAAAACCATTATTAATTTTTATTAGTCATTCATTAAACTAGAAATTATCCATTTAATGAATAATTACAAAATTTACCACTTCCGTTATTTTGCTGTAATATCTTATATAAATGCACTTATCCACTCTACTTTCAACACTTTTTAACAAAAACTTTTTATTGTATATATATATATGCATACACAATCTTACATTTCGACTGATTAGTTTTGATTGTATTGCAAGTTTTAGATCGATTAAAGATTCGGAATTTGTAACAGCAAAGCAAAAGAAAAAATACAAATGCTAATTAGAACACAATCCCCAAACATTATGTATCCAAATCAAAAACCGTTTATAATTTATCTAAGAAAGCCCTCTCTACAGATGAAGTTTCGGTTTTAGAAAAAGATTTTAATTTTGCTTTAAGGCATTCCCGGATATCTTTTGAGAAAATTGTTTGTAATGTTGAATCAGCTCTTGATAAAATAGATTCTTCTTCGGCTGATTTGGCTAGAGCTGAGATTTCCAATATTTTAAAAAAGGCTAAGCTTCCTAAAAATAATATCTCAAAGAAAGAAAGACAAGCATTAAATAATATAAATTCGAACAAATCAATTGTTGTACTTCCAGCTGATAAAGGTAATGCCACTATTGTTATGGATCGTGACATTTACCATAATAAAATTTTAGATTTGCTTAATGATAAAACTTATAAACCATCAAAAAGAGATCATACTATGTATTTGGAAAAAAAAAAAAAAAGCCATTATTAATAAATCGCCCATTGAAACAGAGATAAAAAATAAAATAATCCCTCGTGAAAAATCATGTGTCCATCCAAAATTTTATGGACTTCCAAAAGTTCACAACCCAGATATCCCCCTTCATCCAATTGTAAGCGCAATAGGATTTCCAACTCATATTTTAGCTAGATATTTATCGCATTCCATTAAACCTCCAATCCCATCTATTAAATCATATATTAAAAACTCTTTTCACTTTATTTCTGTTTTAAAAAATTTTTAAATTAATGCTAATGACATTTTGGTCAGTTTTGATGTGTCTATTTGTTTACAAACATTCCAATTGATGAAGCTTTAAACGTAATTTCACAACGCTGCAATTTACCAGACCATATTATTACTTTGATTAAACAGTCTCTTGAACACATATTTTGTATACAATGGACAGCATTGCAGACAAGTTTTTGGTACTCCTATGGGCTCACCTATCTCAGGAATAATAGCTGATTTATTTATGGAAAATATAGAAACTCCTGCTTTAGAATCATCATCTTTAAAACTTCTTATTTGGCTCAGATACATAGATGACACTTTTCTCATGTGGCAACATGGAAAAGATAAATTAGATGATTTTTTCTTACATTTAAATATGCATCCTCATATTAAATTTACAATGGAGACAGAGTCTGATGGAAAACTCCTTTTCTTGATGTTCTAGTCACCAGAACACCAAATAGTTTATCTTTTTCAATTTACAGAAAGAATACACACACGGACAGATATTTACATTCTCATCATCACCCAACTCAGATAGTTTCCGTAGCCAAAACTCTTTTAAATAGAGCAATTAACCTTTCAGATAAGTCACATCTGAAAGAAGAAATAAATCATATTAATAGTGTTTTATTAGCAAATAGTTATAATTATAAATTTATTAAAAAAGCCTTAATTCAAGTCCAAAATGGACAAAATAGGAAACAAAAAAAATGATAAATCAGCTATTAGGATTTGTGGTCCATATGTAAAAGGAACTAGAGACAGTATTGGACATATATTAAAACACTATAATATAAATACAGCATGCTCTACTCATCAAAAGATCAGAAGTATAATAACCAAGCCTAAGGATTCAATCCCTCTTGAATCTTATGGTCTTTATCAAATCTCGTGAAAATTGTAAAGCTTCTTATATAGGTATCATCGCATCAGTGTTAGGAGAGATGAGAATGCAAATGCAGTTAAACAACACTCATCATCATCAGCACTCTCACTCCATACTATAGGTTCAGGTCATAAAATTGATTTTTCTAATACCAGGATCATATCCAGATGTGATAATCTTTACCAGTGCAAAATTAGAGAAGCCATTGAAATACTTAAAAGGCCAGATTGTATCAATAAGCGAGATGATACATGCAAACTTCCTTCTATTTGGAAAGATTTTTTTAAAAAACATTCTTAATTTAACATTTTTGCTATTGGTGGAACTTTAACGTTTTTTTTCAAATAGGCGATTGTAGCGCCTCTACAACTGTCTTTCTACCTTCTATCACCCAGTAGATGACTTGTGTGATCAAGTCGAAATGTCAGTATATCAATATTTAAAATTTTTTAATATGGATGAACCTGCAAATTATATCTTTTATATATGCAACCCGTGAAATATCAATATATATATTGTGTAGATAAATATATTCTATAACTAAGTTGCACTGGCAATTAAATAAACTAATATAATCTTCCTACATAAATGGGCATTTTCTTTATTTAAAAAAAAAAGTTAAATAACAGAATATTCAGACATGAACAAATAGAGTTAAAATGTAACAAATTGAACATGCATTCTAATTTTTGCTCAATTTTCCAAGCTTAACATATGCAATTTTAGTAAGTTTATGACGACTGTATATAAAATATGTTTCTTTTACTTTGAAAGAATGAAAATATAAAACCTAATTATTTTTTTGATTTCCAAAGGGTTTATTTTGTCAATTAAATTTATTAGTTTTGATTAAAGATAATTAACTAGTTTTGTAAAAGAAAATAGGAAAAGAATAGGTTATAATTAAGTTTGTAATCCTTAACTTGTTGCAGTAAATTAGCTGTTTATTAAAAAATAAGACCTTGCTGTTTGATTTGGGGTTACATCATGAGTTGAAAAAAATATTTAAAGCTCAGTTTCAAAAAGCAGATCAGATGGAATAATTTGGAAGAAACTAATCACTTTAACAATTCTATGTTTTAGCACTTCCAATTAACAGCAAGTTAAACTTATTCAGCAGAACTCCATGAAGTCAAAGAAGATGATGAAAGTTTAAGTAGAATAAGAAGAAACTTAATATCATAGGATTATGGAAAATTTTCACTGATTATTGAAATTTAAGAATGGAGCACAGAGTAAAACAGTGTATCAGCTGTGCCTATCTTCAGGATATAAAGCTTGCCGTGAAACCCAGCTAAATGGACAACTTTTGGAAGCCTATTTAATGAATTGACCTAATAAATTGCAAAAAACTTATCTTTAATATTATGCACAGAACTAAGAATTTTAGAAAAGAGGAAAAAATCAAGTGAAAGTGAATATATTAAAATTTAAAATGACCTATAAGAGCCAAACTTTTATATTGAGTAATCGAATTTCAAATAATTATCAAAGTTGAAAGTAGTTAGTTTTACAGTTGAAAAGTATTCAAGGAAGTCAAGCTTTGGTGGTCGAGAGGTCAGCGACAGCTGCTTTACAAGCGGTTGTTTCGGGATAGCTTCCCGCCTGATGCTATGACACATGAGAAAAAAAAGTATTCAAGGAAGAAAAAAAAACTCTTGTCTTTAGAAAAATAAGCCCAAAGTAATTTAGAAATAATAGCCTGAGGGTGCACAGAAAAGTAAAAAAAAATCACTCAAATCTTCAAGATAATGTGTTAAAATAATATATACATTAGTGGTCGAGAGGTCAGCGTGACTACCTTGCACTTGCAGGCAGTTGCCCGGGTTGTGGGTTCGTGTCCCGGCCGATGCTATAACACTTAAAAATATATATATATACATTTTCTTTTTGGGCTCAAAAATTAAAAATCAAAGTACCTAAGTGAGAATTTTATTTTTGCCTAATTCTATTCAAAAATCATTTTTTTTAATTTTTATTATTAGATATACAAAAACATTTTCTAAATTATTATTATTTATCAGTCTTATCTGGAATTTTATGATAGAATAGATTCTGTTACAAATGTTATTTTCTTGTATGTGTTTATGTTATCTTATTAGACATTTTATATATTTTTATATAGGTAGTAGAATATATATAACCTGTACATTAAAGCTTATTATTTTAAGCAAAATACAGATCGAATATAATATGAAGTTATTATAATAATGATGTATCATGTAGTAAAATGCTCATGTATGCTATAATCAAATCCTTGTTAGTATTTTATCTTAAAATAACTTTATTTTATTAAAGTTTAATGTTTGATCATTTCTATGCTAGTACTATCATCATCAACTATTATCAATCCACTGTAAGATGGTCTATCCAAGTTCAATCCATCTTCTCCAATCTTTAGTTTCTCTTCTCCACATCACACCTACACAGTTTCTTATTTCATCCATCCATCTCACATGTCATCTCTTTCTGGGTTTTTTACAATCTTTTGAAATCCAATTTAAGATTTCAATTGTGCATCTATTATCATCTCTTCTAGCAATATGTCCAGCCCAACTCCATTTCAGTCTTTTAATTTTTTCAATGAGGTCAGTAACACCTGTTTTTTCTCTTACTCATATATTGTGTTTTCAATCTCTTCTTGTTACTCCTAATATGCATCTCTCCATACTTCTTTGAGTGGTCTGGAGTCTCTTTATTGCTCTTCTGTTAAGTGTCCAAGTCTCAGATCCATAAATAAGAATTGGCCAAACACATTTATTAAAAACCTTCCCTTTCAAACTACACCATATTAAATTTCATTATTTGTTTGTGATGATTGGATAATAATTTATCAGTTACATATTCATAAGTAATGACAATGTATTAAACAGCTAGTATTATGGGGCATAAATACATTATAGGGATAAATTGACCATGTGATGATTATAGTACTACTTTTAAAGTTATATCTGCACTCTCAATAAATTCAAATCATTATTAACCCATTGTATTAGCCTGACTGACAGAGAGTTGATATAATAAGTTGGGTATCAATAATTTTCACTAACATTGATACAAATAGTTATTTACATATATATTTTATCATTAAAAACAGTTAACACTTAGACAATCCCAATATAGATAACAATCTCAAACTGTTGTCAAGGCAACCTCTTTTTATCAATAAGGATGGAATCCCACCTTTATAAATGGCTCACTATACTTAAATAGAGAATTGGTGCTAATTTTGTGTTCTACTGATTAAGAAACACCTGTTTGCTTTGAAAACCTGTTTCATTTTAGTTGAAAATTTGCAGTACTATTTTAATTTAAATATTCACCACTGCATTCTGTTACAATATATGTATATATAGGGATAATAATAAATAAAACAAGTAAACCAATTAAAATATTTATTAAAGCATAAATAAAATATGTATTTCAACAACTTCACAATTAAAAAAGGAGTAGTTTTCTTACATTGTTTTTTTCCCCAAAATTAGAATAAATAAAGTGATGTGAGAGGAGAGTTTATGATGCAGTCTAATCAAATATCTCAAATTTTTATTTGATTATTAAAATGAAATTTTATGAGACTCTCTTTATTTATCTTATATAAAGACTTTACGTTTAGCTTTTAGATGTATTTCATTATCATAAAAGATGTTATTTTATATACTGATAGTATTGCTTATTAATACGTAAATTCTATAATTCTATGTAGATCATAAAAAGTATTTCTCAACAAATCTGTCTCCAATTCAGATGCATGCACAGACATATATGCTTGTAAAATATCATTATTAATATACAACAGTATCGAGCTACTTATCATACACTAGGGCTTCCTCTGCAACATTCAGAATAAGCATGCATATTATTATTTTCAATGCAAGAGCAGGGATACCATATCGGCAGGCATGCATATCATATTTATCATAAGAGGAGGAATACCATTTCGGCAGGCATGCATATCATATTTATCATAAGAGCACATATTTGCAATTATATACTCAAGACAACAATTTAAAACACATTAACAGAAAACATGTTTCAAATTTTTATTAATTTAACATATTCATGCTTCACATGATCACCATTTCCTATGCTTGCTCATAATTGTTATTAAAACAGGCAAAACTCTGGCCTGCACTGAGTGGCACTACTGTATGGAGAGTTTTACCTGTTTTAATATTCATTCCTTTTACTAATATTGATTATGTATGAACATTATATTAAATAAATACACATTTAAAGCATAAATCCACACATTTGAATTACTGAAGTTACATTATTATTTTATAATCAATTTCAAAAAATTATAGCAAACATTTAGTTATTAATCATGTATATATATATCACATAATAATTGTCAGCCATTATCAATCCACTGCAGGATCTCTGATCTCTAGCCTTTCTTCTCCACATCACTCCTGCATACTGCCTTATTTCATCTATCCATTTGGGTCTTTTACAATCTTATATATATATAGAACTTTCAATGATTATTTAAATTCAGGTTTATCTGCAGTGTCTAATATCTTAATTACTTATCTAATCTTATCATCCGTTTTATTATAAATTTATGTAAGATTACTATGACATTCAAAGTAAAATTGTTTATTGACTTTAAATCGAATTCTGACAACTTTATTAATGTGATTATAACGATTTATTCTTTTAATAGTGTCAAACATTAATAAACCTATGAAAAGTTTTTATGATCTAAGAATAAAATTAAAATATTATTTAAAACCTTAAATATTTAAAAAATTAATTAACTTATGGTTGCAAAATATATCTATAAAACATTTCCAAAACTCATACAACAACAATAACTGATATACTTATATTATAAGCTCATTCATAAATTTCAATAGTTTATATTAGTTTTTATATATTCAGTATATAAGGACTTATGCACAAATGGAGATATCATATACAGCATATAATCTTATAATTTAATTCTTAGTCATAAGTCTTTTAATTATTTGTTCAGTACTACTCATATCCCAGCTGTTGACTGGAAATACTTATTCTTTTATTTTTTCCCCTTGAATTTTATTTATGACATTTAATGTTGACAATCCCTTTTAAATATAATTTTTGGCTTTATTTACTAAGTTGCTGAAGAAGGTAAGATAATCTATGATGTTTTTTTCCTAAGACATTTTGAAGACTTTCTGTGTGAAGTTGATTCTCTAGCCTGCTATAGATTTCTGAATTGGAAAGTAAGCTAATTTTAACATTTATTAAAATTTAAATTAATAATTTGTAAAGCGCATACTCATTATGTAAGTAATGTATATTAAGGCTATAACCTTAAGACCATGTTCCTAAAATGCGACAGTAGGGACCTCTACAAATATAAATATAAGATTAAGGACTTAATATATATTAAAACTTAAATTTTAACTAGTGATTTCAAAATTTTCTTATAGCCATTTCTATAACACTGCAGGCAAATATTTTAAATTATTTTCTTTTTTAAAAAATGTCAGTCTTAACATGTCATCCACATTCACTCACAATTAATAAAACTTTTGTTAAGTATTTTATATGTTTTAAAACATTAATTATACAATATTATTACCAACATTCCTCTCTTTAATATTAGACTTAAAATTAACTTATACAATATTAAAAATTATCTTACATAATATTTTAAAGAATCCTTACAATATATATATATCATTAATGTACATAGGAATGTTTTCATGGGTTGCAGATATAAAAGACATGTTTTTCAGGTTCATCCATGTAAGATTTTAATTAAAAATTCAACGTTTCAACTTGATCAAAACAAGCCCCCAGTTGAGGGCATATGTGATCAAGTTAAAACATTGAATTTTTAATTAAAATCTTACGTGGATAAACCTGCAAAATGTCTTTTATATTTATAATTAATAAATGAAAAGCAAATATTACACACATACATATAACACATGCTTATTTGTTAATATTATGAATTATTTGCTTTCTAAATATAAGTTATTATTATTATTACATACTCAAATGATTTTAATATTCCTTGCTTTGCCTATCTTGTTATCTTACAGCCTCCTATTACTGCTTCTTATGAAAGAATGGGTGACGATAATCACATAAAATGATTTGTATCATTTTATATATGTGTAGTGAAATTCACTTCAGCAATTTCTTTTCTCCATTGGCAGGTCCTTTAGCTACTGCAGGATCAGTGCTTGGAATTGGTTTTATTCAAACTGCTGCTGTAAATGACAGTCGGTTCCCAGATATAGAACTTTATTTTCTTCAAAGTGTTTGGGGATGCGATTGTGATAAGAAAGGGGCACAGAAAATGATAGGAATGACTGATCAGGTTAAATTAGACAAATTAGTTATCTAATTTCATTGAATTTTTATTTGTAAATACAATGCATTCCTAAAACTATTTTGTAGATGGTTCTATCATGTGAGTATTGATTCCAGAAAATTATATACAATTAAATGTAATAAACAAAAAACTCTGGAATAAATTCTGCAATATTTAAAACATCAATATTTAAAAAAAAAAAATAGCTATAGCCAGATTAGAGCTACTCGGGAGGTTTTGTTTTATATATATAATCAATTGGATAATTTCACATTTCATAATCTCATAAGTTATTCAACTAATGATAAAGATATCGATAGTAGTTTGTTGGACAAAGATGCTGCTCGATGGCACCATTATTACACCAAAACTATGAAATATGAACATTCCCAGGCTATTGATTTTAATTTATTTTGCATTTTTTTAATTTTAAAGTGGCATTTTTGTGCTTTAGCACATAAATGGCGCCATCCAGCGGTGTCTTTGTCCAGCAAACTATTACCAAGATATCAAACTTACTCTTCTAATTATAAATATATATATATATATATATATTGGGTGTGTGTTTTATAAAGAACTTTCATTCCTATGAGTTACAGATTTAAATATCTGAATTTTCTTATTATGTTTGATGGAGGGATTAAGATATTTAAACCTTCAGCTCACCGAGAAATAAAAATTCTTGAAACATATTTATATATAGCGAGAAGTCAATTTGATATCTATGCTTATGAGATCGTGAAGTGCAGTGTAGGATGAACTATGAAATGATTTATTTGCTTCCTCAATAATGATTATTCTTTTCATATATATTCCTTAATTATGGAGTAATAAATATTTCATTATGTGATCTAATATGGATAACAATAATATGCATTTATTATGAGGTGTTGTAATTTGCAGTAAAAGATATGTAATAATGCTGAAGGCTAAATGGGTTTTTAAGTAATCATTAAAAGCCAGTCAACACTTAGACAATCCCAATATCAATTCCAAACTGTTGTCAACACAATCTCCTTTTAATAATAAAGGTGGTTGCCTTGACAACAGTGTGAAATTGTTGATTGTTATTGATATTGAGATTGTTTTTAAGTGTTGACTGGTTTTTAATGATTACTTACAAATCCATTTAGCTTTGGCATTATTACACTTATTATTTAATACTATTATGCACGGATAATGAAGCTAGTATATATAATTGAAAGCAAATATAAAATACTGTTTTAGCTGATCGCTTTGGAGATTTCTTGCTCTCATATTCATAGCTACTATCTTGTTAATTTGAGAATTATAATTGCAGTTTTACACTTATTATTATTGCACTTATTATTTAAGTAATGCTTTGGGTGAAATTTGAGTGTTTATAATTGCAGTTTCTAATGTTATAAGTGACTATTATTAATCTGCATTTAGAATAGGTTTTTACTTATCTGTTTAAAGAGGTTTATTTAAACTTCTTTGTATCAATAATTTCAATCTTTGTGGTCAAATTGCAATCTTTAGTATCCCAATAAACATCACATGACCACCACCTCTTATGCTTGTGTATAACTGTTGTTAAAACAGGAAAAACTCACTATATGTATGCCACACACAGCAAGCTAGAGTAATCAACTATATAAGCTAATGGGCTTGGATTAAAAACATTAAGGTGTTTTCAGTTTAAGACTCATAGTTTTGTAGTTAACTGGAGATAAAAGGTGGCTGCTGGAGAGTTTCATTAGATCCTAAGATCTAGGTACAGTGCTCTCAGATCCAAGGCTCCTCACTGACGAAGGCCACAAGCCAGAAACTAGTCTGGGGATATTGGATGAGTAGGCACTAGATGGGGATTTTATGCACAAGCCTTCTGGCATCCATTGATTACTCTAGCTTGCTGTGTGTGGCATACGTATAGTGAGTTTTAATCTTTAGTATCTATATAAATATATCAGATCATTAATAAAGATGTGATTTCTCCTTTATTGTTAAAAGATTGCCTTGACAACAGTATACAAAACTGCTGATTGTTATTGATATTAGGATTGTCTAAGTGTTGCCGGCTTTTAATGATATATTGCAAATGTATTCAAGTTTTAAAACTGATTGCACAACCATGGTATTTATAAGAAAAGTTAGCCTCTCATATCTCTGGTGGAGAAGATCTAATCTCTGGAAATCATTTGAGGAATGGAGATTTTCCATATGTATATTTACAGATTCTATATAGAGATTATAGAATAAGGATTCATAAAAATGATAGGCAACAGAAATTTTGTATTAAAAATAAAATAAAATAACAAAATCATTACAGTTATGTGACAGATTTATACACTTTAAATAAAATAAGTCAGAGGGAAAGATGTATAGTTTGGAGACAGAGAAAGCTAAAGACCAAAATCATTTTTGTTGTGAATAAATGATAATACATTGAATGTGTGTATGTGGACACATAATTTACAGAAATTGGATATAAAATACAAAAAAATAAATAAATTCAATTTCATGTATAACATTTAATAACCACTAAAACATCATCTGATTACCATTTCTTATGCTTTGCACAAACTGTTAAAACAGTAGCAACTCTCACCATACAGTAGCGCCATCTAGTGCAAGCCATAACATCCATTGATTACTATGGCTTGTACTGGTAGCACTATTGTATGGACAACATTACTACAGTTTTAACATTCAAAAAACTTAAAGATTATGTAAATATGAAATAGAATAGTATTTTTCACTAGGTACATATTAATATAATGAGAAAAATTCCTAAAACATGAAGTTTTCTCTTAATTAATGTAAACTTAAGAGCATGCTAACGCTCTAAACAAGCTTTTTTTTTAATTTTTATTATAATAAATGCTACTACAAGAGAAGGCATTCAAATCATCTTTATCTTAGATTGTCCCCATCCCCAGACCGGTTTCGACCTATGGGTCTCTTATAGGTCGAAACCGGTCTGGGGATGGGGACAATGAAGAGACCCATAGGTCAAAAACGAAGATGGGGACAATCTAAGATAAAGATGATTTGAATGCCTTCTCTTGTAGTAGCATTTATCATAATAAAAAAAAAGCTTGTTTAGAGCATTAGCATGCTCTTAACTTTACATATTGGTAATTGCAAGCTATATATAAGTCATGTGACATCTGACTTTTTATTATTACTTAATTAATGTATTATTTGAATGGATTAAAAAGAGAACAATATTTTATTTACTCTTTTCAAATAGGAAATAAAACTAAGGTTTTTAATTATACTCTTATAAAACTCAAATCACCCACCACAATATTAAGATATTTCAGCAATGTTCTCTATGAATAAATATACATTCACAGAGAACATTGTAAATATCTTAATATCGTGATATCTTTCTGTGTACAGAAAGTAGATAAGATATGGAGGTTAGCTGAAGACTTGCACAAGAATGAATAAAGAGATGGGAATTTAGTGAAGAAAAATCAAAAGTAATGATGATTAATATCGAGGAAAGAGAAGACAAAGAATTTTTATTGGGGGATATAAAGTTAAGTGTGGTGAATAGATATTCCTATTTGGGAATCGTCTTAAGTAATTAGAGAAGTTGCTTGGATGAATGGGAGAAAAAATTGATAAATGAAGCAAAGAAAAGAAGATACAGATAAAGAAATTAACAGTGTTTTCATATAATAAATATGATGTAGCAAGAATTGTAGAGGAGTGGCAGTAGCAGGATTAACTTATGATAACGATGCATTATGTGTTAGTAAAAGTGAGTTAGATTTAAAAAAACTTACAAAGAGTAGTAGGAAGACATGCATTAGCTACAGATGTGTGAATGGCGAAGGAGGCAATTCAAGGAAAAATGGAATGATCAAGTTTTTACATGAGAGATGCAAAAAATAAAATGAAAATGTTCAATGGATTGCAGTTTATGGATAGTAAGAGTATCCAAAATAGTATTTAATTGGGTTGTGAGTAAATAACAAGATGGGTGAGAAAGGTAGTACGGTATGCACATTTGAATAAAGGCTTTATGTCAGTATACTTGTAAAAAAGGTGGGATGATTGTGCTAGGAGGATAGTTGTATTATAGTGGCAAAGAATGGGATAGAAGAATAAATGTATTAATAAAAAATAGGGAGCTGGAGAACTAGTATGGAGAGTAAAGAGTTTAAATATGTATAGAAATAAACAGAATATTGGGTGTGAGTTAATTTACAATAACAGCAAATAAAGTAGTTTAATGTTCAAACAATCATTAACAAGGAAATATACACACAAATGAAGAAATATGAGAGATACAGTCTGCAAGTTATGTAAGGAAGGCATAGAAAATATTAGGCATCTGTTAATTTAATGTAAATGCCTACAAGCAGAAAGGGTACAAATAGTGAAGTTGTGGGAGAATAAATATAAACGATAATTATACAGAAAATGAGTTCTTGGTTTTTAGGGAGTGTTGGAAAAATAGGGGGAATCTAAATATAAAGGCTAAACAAAGATGATGTTATGGAAATGGGATGGAACAGGATAGAGAAGAATATGGGAAAAATTTAGGGGTGGGGAATGGAAAAGAAAGGTGGTTATCGGGTTTCTCTGGACATCTACCTGAGAGATTTCTGACTTCAATAAAGGAGAAGCCATAACGCATCGTATCATGGTGGGTGATTTGATTGTTTTTTATCTATTTTCAGCTATCGATATGCATTATATTTTCTTATAAGTATTGATATTTTATTAACAGGCATTTAAACTCTTATTGTCTCACAATTTTGTTAAAAATGAAAAAAAAAAAAACTATTTTAATTTAAAATAATATATCTGTAAAGTCAAATTTTTTCACTCTCATGAAGTTACATGCTAAAAGAATATAAAATATTACCATTAGTCTTTATATTATTATTATTTCATATATAACCTTAGTACATGCACCTTGTGTGCTTAATTTTATTACAAGACATCTCTACAAATCTTAATGGAAGATTCGACTAAATTGATTCAAAATATTTCTAAATTTAAGATCTGAATATTGATTCATAAATGGAAAGATTTTGCGAATGCTAATGTGTAACAGAAATAATGGACTTAATCAGTGAAGAATTTATTAGCTTCACACTCTCAAATCAAAATGCTTTAGATTTGACTATATAATTAGAAAAATAGGTTGAAGATAAGAGTGTGGCCGCTCTTATCTTTATAAAGTCGAATCTTGCGTTAATGGAAATCTTTAGATTTTCAAACATATTTCATACCAGTGTTGAATTAACTAGTCATATTTACAAGCATCATTCTGATATAGTTCTTAACTGACAGAACAACCATAAATAAATGTAATTTTATTTGTGCACATATGTTGACTTTAATTAAAGTATTAATAATAATAATAATAAACTAATATACATATAAAATCAATTTGCTTACTGGATTAAGGAAATAAAAATTAAATTAAAAAATATATTAAAGAAAAATAAATTAGATATACAATGATGCAATTAATATTTTATGAATAATTAACATATAGGCTAAACTCTCCATCCAATAGCACCACTCAGTGCAAGATAGAGTAATCAATGGATGCAGAAAGGTTTATACATAAAATCCCTATCTAGTGCATACTCATCCAATATCTCCAGACTAGTTTCTAGCTTGTGGCTTTCATCAGTGAGGAGCCTTGGATCTGAGAGCAAAAGAATGGTGATCATGTGATGTTTGATGGTATAATTAATATATTATTAAAATGTAATTGTTTGATATTATGGTCAGTATATTTATATTTAGAATCAAAGAAATAGTAAATATATAAACCATTTATGACAATTTCTTCCTCAAATAAGCAAAACTAAGGCCTAGTAGATGACATTTTGTGTAAATATATTCAATTTGTATAAAAAAAAAAAAACCCATTAAAAAACAGCTTTCTAAATAAATTGATATATTTTTATAACCCTATTTTTAGGCCAAAGAAGGTTATAGGTCATTACAAACTAAGTATTTTTTTTATTGCTGTTATGGTAATTTTAAAAATAATAATTTACTTTTCTTTAATTAGTTACAAGGAATCAATGTGCAGATTAAAGCAAATAGATTTGATCATTTATGAATTTCTTATTGATACTCTATTAAAATTGTCAATGAAACCATTTCCTGTGGCCATTTTATTGAATCTAATTTTTATTATATGTTTGTGTTAGATTGTGAGATTCAACTTGGTAAGCATTTTGTACTACTTTTCTTAGTTATAAATAATTCAAAATATAGGATATTAACTCACATGTCAATCCATGCATTTGAACAAATGTGCCAATTTATTCATAATTATTATATTGGAAATGTTTAAAATGATAAGCGCTAAACCAGCATTATTAATGAGATATACCATTCATCGTTATTTTTCAATAACGAGTCATGTCATGAATAGAGATAACTTACTTATTAATTTAAATGTTAGAGAACTGGATGATTTATATATTGATATTTTTTTTGTATGTGAAGGCTAACTTACCTAATGTACAGATATTAATAATAACTTCTATTTTTGTATTCCACTAATTAAAATAAGCCTATTTCATAGAATAAAGTATAATCATAGTTCATGAATATTTTGCTATCAAATAAATATACCAATAGCTAGCACATAACTGAAATGGTGTAGGTCAAACCTGACTATATACAGCAGTATTTTTATTTTATGGATAAGAGTGTTACTTATGCACCAATGTAGACAAAATATTAAATGTTGATATTTCATACATCATCATCATCACCCATTATCAATCCACTGCAGGATGGTCTCTCCAAGTTCAATCCATCTCCTCCAATCTTTAGCTTCTCTTCTCCACATCACCCCTGCACACTTTCTTATTTCATCCATCCATCTCACATGTGGTCTCTTTCTGGGTCTTTTACAATCTCTTGAAATTCATATATAGATAGGTATATTTGGTTTCATCTAATTATACTAATTGTATTCTTTTAAATATTAAAATATTCTGGAAATTCAATATTATTAAAACGTCTATGTTATTTATTTAAATAATAAACAATGAGAGAAAACATTTTTTTTTTCCTTTTGTAGAAGTTATTAAAATATTAATGTAGAGTGGATAAATTATAAAATGTTTTCCCAAAATTATAGTCATTGAAATATGTAATATAAATAAAATGTTGGTTAATTAAAACCAAATTGTAATCGTAATAAAAATAATAAATGTAACAGTAATAAACTATTATAAATAGTCTTTAAATCTGCATAAGTACTTTCGGTAAATTTCTTAAACCTGCAGTTGAGGCAGATTTAAGAAATTAACCGAAAGTACTTCTGCAGATTTAAAGACTGTTTATAATAGTTTATTACTGTTAAATTTATCATTGAAATATGTACATAAAATATATGAAGTATGAATTTATCAAACACTCCTAATAAAAGGGTTAATCACAATTTAACAATATGTCTGTATAATAATATTGTCATATTAATGAATAATGATGTTATCTTTCTTCTAATTATTGGTAGGTGTTGAAAGAAAATAAATAGTGTACCAATAATAAAGACAAGTAAACAGTATTAAATAATTTTGCCTTAGATTTATATATACACTAAAAAACAATAAAGTATGTGAATATACATTACACAGTCACACGTATTATGCAATACAAGAATACAACAAATCAATCCAATTAAAATATTAGGAAATTTGTGGTTTATACAACATGAACACTTTGTGTAAAATTCTTATAAGGTAAGCATGGAATAATTAAACTGCAGTTGTTAAAATTTTATATTATACACTCAAAAGTTTAAATTTTCTCATTATCTCTTTGGATAACCACTAGATTAAGTAAAAATTTGTAATATGCAGATCTGTGCTTAATAAAAGAAAGAAATATAAAAATTAGTAGCGTATAACATATAGTACACATAAATATTGAATTTTCTCTGATACCTACCACAATAAAAAGTAAATGCAGATGTGTTAATAAACTGGATGAAAGACAGGAAAATCAAAATTACTAATTTATAATATAATACACATAAATATTGGATTTCCCCAATATCTACTACAATAAAAAATAAATCATAACTGGAATGATATAAATCATTTCATCATGATCATAATTTAAATACCCATATGTAACACATGTACAATTGTTTAGCATACCGAATACCATATGTATATATTGTGATAGATTTTAATGCCCTTAAAATTGCCATAATACAGATAACTTTAAAATGTTTATTTGCCTACTACTATTATGCATTTACTAATATGTATATAATTGGCAGTAGTATATTCCTAATCTGAGACCACAAGAGAAGAATCATTTATTTTGTTTTTCAAAAAACAAATACATTAATTAAACATGAATCAATGTACATAGAGAGCCCTATAGTACAGAGGAGTGCATTTATTTGCCTGCCATACTTATAATTTGACAGCTGAACTCAGACTGAATGAAATTTTTTTCAAGAGGCCTATAATTTTTTCCCTCGGGTAGCTGATCTCTAACCAATCTAGTTAACCAGCCAATTATAGTCAATAAATAGATATCTAGATAAGTAGTTGGTTCAAAGCCAATTCATCTGACTAATGTTGGTCCATAAATATTCTGGGAACAAAACAAAGATAAAAAATCCACTTGAACTCTAACCATCTGACAATGCCTAGTGAATACTGCCTTCACCTTAACTATTTCTTTATGAGGAAATGTTGAAGAGGCCGTAGTACTATTATGATATATATTTAAAAAAATTTTTTTAATATATATATAGTTCACAAATAGGCTCTTAACAAGCTTGGCAGAGTATCCCCAACCCCAGACCGGTTTCTGCTACTTGCTTCCTCAATGAGGTGCTAGGATATTCATGCTTAATATCCTAGCACCACACGGAGGAAGCCAGCAGAAACTGGTCTGGGGTTGGAAATATTCTGCCAAGCTTATTAATGCTTGAATATCCTAGCACTTTACTGAGAAATCCAGTAGCAGAAACCGGTCTGGGGATATTCTGCCAAGCTTTTTTAAGAGCTTAATCGTGAGCTCTGTATATAACATTTGCAATACAAGCTTGTTGAATTAGGTTATCTGACATATAACTTGATTTATATATGTTCATAATGTATGCAAGTTCATAAACAAAGTTACAATATTTAAGCCCAGTGTTCCACTGACATGATCTTAAAAAAATAATCATGAATGTGAAGAATTATTTATCTTCTAAACATTATCTGTGATCACAACTGTCATTTTCCACTTGCATACAGTGAACATCTAAATAGTTGCTTGTGTAGATATTCTTATATATCTGTTACAGCTTTCTTTACTTAAAAATAAATAAAATATTAATGATAATCATAATTTTTATTCTGAGAGTATGTGAATTTTATTCAGTTTACATTACATATATACCTTCAACAATCCAATCTGAAAGCATATATATATATTGTAACGATACATAAATATGTCGTTACATTAATTTAAAATAAAAACTTAAAAGTTCGCAAATAAGAGTAAAAAACTAAACGCTAAAATTAAAATGTTTGTTATACGTATATACATTCGCACAGATGCTAAACTTTAAAAATATTTTTTTCCATAAACAAAAAAAAAAAAAGTATTTGAACGTATTTTTTTTTAAATAAAAAAATACGAGATTGAAATATAAAAATATTTTAATAAAAAAATAACGTAAGTTAAAATAAAAACAGGTATTATTTAATTCCTGTAATCTGTAAATGGAAATGATTGTTTATTAATTATCTAAAAGCTGTGTAATTAAAAAGTCAGATGAAAAGTTAGATAAGAGAAGAAAGAAATTTTAGCTTGACCAATGGAAGCACTAAGCCTTGGCTCGGACCCTAACGAAAGTGATAGACTAGTGACGTTTTGTTCATTGAATCCATGTGGATAATATAAAAAGGGAAATACAGTTTTTTCGGACAGTTCCAGCGTTGTGTGTTTGAGAGATGTGGTATGACGCACATACCACACTCTATAAAAAAAAAAAAATGAAAAGACTGTGATACCTTGAACCAGCTATTGCCATCTCCAGAACATTACCTTCCAACGGAGGCGTCGCGGGAATTGAAAGCAGAGGCCTGGACTCTTATACCATAAGCTATATGAAATGAACAATTGTTAAAATCAATCAAGTTTTACAAATTGATAAACAAGCCAACTGAAATGTTAAAACGGACTCTTATCTGACTTTTGTAAGTTTTTAAATCAAATTAATAATGTTTAATTTTATATGTTTTCCGATTGATAAACATCATTCCCATTTTTTTTTTCTTATTGTAAAGATTATTTAAATGTATGAAATTTAAATTGTTTATAGACGCTTGCATGGATTCGTTTGCGGTTAATTATATTTTGGTTTTCATATTTGATCAAAATATATAGACATTCGATAAATAATGATACCTTACGGTGAGTATCTAAAATGTATTTATTCGGATGTCTTTTAAGTTATTGGTGACAACGCAAGTATCTTATGGTGAATACTATTGGGTTACTTATAAGTTTCCCTCTGCGATTGTCGGTATCAATAATTTTGTATTTTGATCGTTTATGTTTATTTTGAAATGTTTTTGACCGTGGAATCTATGTAATCGATCTATACCCAACATTTTTAAACAAATCTGTGCGAACGTATTTAAATGTTAAAATTAAGTCGGGCGTGAATGGCTATATAGTTTGTAAAGTTATATTAAGGGAGGGTAATCTTAGGTTATTCATTTCGTAGTTGAATTGGTTCAATGGATTGGATATATTTGTGTAATTAGTAGATGTAGTATGAAGTCCGCTACGGGCAGGATTATAGATATACGCCACACACCCTCTGTTTGCCTATGGATGGGTTTGTAAGTCGGCAGAAGACCGCAGTCCATTCCTATGGAGTTTTTTGTTTATTGATCTACTTGCCAACAGATGTCACATTCCTGTTGGTGGAGAGTCAATCTCTTCTCTATTTCTACTTATTGTTCAGATGTACATTCCTGACAATATAGTATTTTGTGTTGTCGTATCATGCTACATTGAATACATGAATGTATCAGATGGATTGGCGCCAGTTGATTGCGAAATTTGTTGCCTAAGGTTAAATCAGGGAAGAATATTTTCTTTTCAAATGCAGACCTATGTAGTCCATTCATACTTGACCCTCTAAATAAATAGTAAACTCATTATTTGCAATCTACTTAAATTTAGAATTAAAGATCAATATAAAATGTTAAACTTATTCCTCAAAATTTAAATATTATTTTATATGTGCGTAAATAAATATTTTTTATGTGTTAATTTCTGGCAGTGGCTTTTATTCTCTTATATTTAAGATATAAAATTTATATTTTATTATCTCTGCTACTCGCTGAGCTAGTGACTTGGGCTAACGATCGGAATATTTAAATAAAGTGGAATCTTAACAGTGCGTATCTGCCTACTTTATAAATTTTTCTAGGCTCAAATGCCTAGATGGCGCCCTTGTAGTGCAGATATTGCTTTTGCGGATAGATTCGATCTTCACTTTCATTCCGATTGGTACAATATATATATATAATTTTTAATATTAATAATGTTCTTACATTTAATCTAATCTTATTTCTCATCAGTCATTATTATATGCTAATATTACTTCACTTCTTATGATGGTTAAGTTTTCTTATGATTTGCATCAATGACTTAATCCCTTTTACCTGACTTGAGTAACATTTTGATTAAATAAACACTACAAAAGTCTCTCTAGAGTATCTTCAAATTTCATTTCCACTTTTTCAAATCTTCTGTAATTTATTTGCAGTGGAAACATTAAAGTATTTATTTTCAACTCAAGATTCACTCTTGATAAAACTACTGACAAATTAATCACGTATATGTGGAAAAGTAATATATTCTGAAGCTTAAACGTCTAAAATTCATAATAGTAAATTATTTGATTATTTATAAAATAATGCATATTATATTGGTGTGGAGAGTAGTAATAAGAAAAAAGTTCTAAGGCATTCACATATACCAAAAAAATTGTTAGGATAAATTTATTTATCACTATATTTGAATACGATTGTTGGAAATGTAGAAATATCCGTTTACAACTACATCACTGTTCCAAGAGCAGATTTAATTTCAGTTAATCAAAATGATTTTGAGATATCTGCGATGCATAGCATATGTTTCGGATGCTCATGTTGACTGATACTGTTTATCTGGTAAAATAGTTGTAGAAGATGAAAATGTAAATTTGAAAGCCGAGAAAAAAGTTGTAAAAACGTACTATACTTGATTTGTTATGTAAGACAAAAAGTTAAAGTTTGAAATAGTAAGGATAAAAGCAAAAATTATAACTAATTAATAACTTCCTTGGAGATTTTGCTATTGGGCTTAATCTTATCTTCAAAGCTTGACATGGGCCTCAATGAATCAATGTGTAAATTAGTTTTTAAATCAATAGTATATAATGTATTTCAGTGACAAGGACATGTATACAGTGGTAATCATTTGTTTTTGTAGTGCTACAATGAAATGAAAGCACCTAACATAGATAATCAATTTGTGTATTAGAAAATATTGGGAATGAAGTTGTAGTTTTTCAAGTTTTAAAAGCAAGACTACATTAACCACAGTGGTATTTATAAACATGCTGTTCTATAAGTTAGGATAGTTTTTCACTATTTTAACTAGTATGCATAATTGTATTGTAATAATATACTTTATCTACTGTATTTCAGATATATCTATTGTAAGCTTAAATAATCAATAATCACTAGATAATGGTGTGACACCCATATCCCCAGACTAAAGTTTGGTACACTAGCTTTCAATAATGAGCAATTGTAGTGCACCTATATAAGTACAGTAGACATCTTTACAGAAGTAGTAATTCACTCTATTCCAGAACCATCTTTTATGTTTGAGTAAGCAATGGATAATAGATGGCAGCACCATATCCAAGATCATAGTGCATCAGCAAATTGAGTAAAATAGAATGAATTACTGTTTTTCAGATATTGAGAAATACTGCGAAAGTTGTGACATGACTTCTCATAGGCTTCCAAGAACAATTATCTTCACTTACTCTAAAGCCATTTACAGTAAGTTTGAGTATTCAATGGACATTAAGTAAAATAGTGCTTACAATGCTAATCTATAGTAGAATAAAATAATTGCACTTGCAAGCATATGATTGGTCACTATTAGTAACCTTCTCCAAAAATTAGAAGAGATCTAGTTGCTATTGAACTTTTTATAGTATTGAGCTATCAAAAATATACAAAAATAGGTATGTATCAAATCTATATAGTCATGCAAATGAATTAGCTAAAATTTGGAAGTTTAGCTTTTTTTTAAATTTCATGTTATTAGTTTAAATAATTTGAAAAAGTAAGATAGTTGCTGGATGCATAAGTGATTAAATCCACTTTGAATCTTAATCTTCATTGATGATCAATCTAGAGATAGGTATTTATATGATTATACCATCAGTTGTCCATTGATGATGACTTATGGTATCAATATCTTTGTTTAGTAATTCTTACAGTGTATTTTATTCTGTTGTAATAAAAAGTACGTTTCTTTCATTTAGATATGGGAATCTTTCAAAAGGCTTTGTAAAAATGATGGTTTTACAGTTTATGTAAGCAACACCCATGCAATTAGTACGGGAGAAGTGACACTAAAAAGTAAAAATCCCCTGGAACCTCCCGTGATAGATCCAAACTACCTTAATGATCATTTGGAGATAGAAGTTTTAATTGCAGGTACTGATTTGTAGAATATTTAAAATAAAATAAAAAGAATCAACAAAATAACATTAAAAAATACCCAAGGGCCTCTCTGAGGAGTCCCAAAGCATGAAATCATTGGTCAGGGGATTGAGTGTGCTTTTCAGATAGTTATTTTAAATACTTTCTCTTGCTAAGCATTTACCACTGAGTTTGTTGAGCAATTAGCAAAGCTCTTTGTTTATATTTTACAAACTTAAAAAAGAAGTGGGGTCATGTGATATATGACTATTTTTTATTGACTATTTAATTAAATTTTTGAAATAAAAAAATGAAAAAGTTTTATTGATCAGGAACTCATAAGTTGTTAGAGCATCAAAAATGACAAGGCTGGATTTGATCGATGGATACAGATTACTAAAAAACAAAAATTCAAGTCATATATCACATGACCTAATCTTTTTTTAAGCCTGTAAATAAAAATAATGAACTGTGCTAATTGCTCTAACAAGCTTATTGATAAATGCCAGCAAGAGAAAGGATTTAAAAATCTCTATCTAGAAACAACACCATTGGTCTGAGGTTAGGGTGTTGTTTCTAGATAGATTTTTAAATACTTTCTCTTGCTGGCATTTATCAATAAGCTTGTTAGAAGAATTAGCACAGCTCATTACTTACTAAAAAACAAATTTTGGAAAAAAATTGTATGAATACAATCATTTGCAGTCATAAAATCATTTAGGTTAGGATGCATCTTGATTTTTAGTAATCATCAGAAATCTAGCTACTATATTATCATTCTTCACAATAAAATATGATTTAAATCTAGTTATATATGTTCAAAAATCAAATTATAGATAAACGGATATCTGAATGAGTAACACAAATATATGATAAAGCCATCCAAAAAAACATTTCAAATTATATTTTCATTGCAGCTGCAAAAATGCTTCAATCATTTGTAATTATCTTTATTTGTTTAAGATATCATAAAGACGAGATCAAGTGACAGAAAGGAATTTGATTTTGAATGTTGGTCAATAGAATAGAAAAAGCATTAATTACCTGCTCCTTTACATTATTTTTTCTTCTCCACATCATCTTTTTGTGATCATTTTAGAACTGGCATAAAGTTGATGAATCTGTCTACATAAAACAAATATCATGATTCTGGTCACATGATACAGATGATTTATATTCCAATGCTCAAGATTAATTTGAAGCATGTGAAATTAGTGGGAATAACTATACTTCTTTCATCTGGAACAATAAACTTGTGTAAAGCAAATATAGTTTGACAATGACAATATTATCAAAATGTTTATACAATTATATGGGTGTTGCTCAGATCATGTGATAATTAAGCACCAAAACAAAGAACTGAGCACATGTATACCTGCCTATCAAATTAAGAATTTTTTAAAAATTTTACACAGAAATTGATCTATGAACTTTTTAAGTCCACAAATCTACAACTTCATTAATAAAAAAGCATAAACTTAAGGTATAATGCTTCATATTGAATGTGTCTACAGAAAAGAAAATCTAACTAAGTAGTATATGGAATGAGTAATTCAAACATGGCATTCAAATCATTAACATTTAAAAAATGATTTGCAATTTCAAATTCATCCAAGTGTTTCTGAAGGTTAGAAATATGAACTGTTAATACTGCTTTTTAAATAATTCTCAACTATTTTTAAATTAATGTCTCTTAAGTCTCACTAAACAATGATCATTTCCTATGTTGAATCTATTAAGAACAATACATATTTTCTGCTAGTTAATATATAACCCTATTCTACTGTACATTCATTTGGATGCTCTAATGTCCATTTCTGTTTAGCATTTTTCTCAATAAAGGAATTCATAATATAATTTTTTCTATAAACTCCATAAGACTGTCGTTAATTTTAAAATGTTATTTAGTCCTATGAAAAAACATTTTGTACACACATCTAAAAATCTATTTCTTAATCACAGTGAGGACTTGTTGATGCATAAACCTAAATTATCTACATTTGCTATCTTCCATTAATTTAAATAATTAATCTTAGCACTATGTATTATACCATTAACCTTCCACAATGTTGTTTTTCCACTTTTTATTTACAGTGAATCCAATCCATTTATGCTTCCAACATTTGTGTCATTATAGTAAAATGCATGTCTACTTTTTAATTCTATTGTCTCTTTACCTTTCCTTTTTAATTTCACAAAGTCCAACAATATCCTATTTAATATTAGTTCTTCAATTCTTACAATCTTCTTTCATTTGCATCTGCAGTTAAAAGTACCTCAAAAAAATCTCAGCCAGTGGATTCTTAACACCCACCATCTTCTACCACTGCCTAGGTCAGTGACTTCGGTCACCTGGGAATAAGGGCCATAATTTAATTTTGTCACAAATAAATACCTGTTTTAAAAAAGGTCATTCTCACACTCATTCATTATGCCTTCAAGAAAACTGAAATAAGTGCTGTGAAAAGAAGATGGCATTTCTTGATTTTAAAGTCAGAGATAAAAAAAGTTAATAAATTCACTGTGCTGGCCAATGTGTGTTGAACAGCAGAACTTCATTTACTATATAAACATACTGTAATAACAATAGCAATGGCATTTATGTATGAAGAATATAATAGGAATTTGACCTAGTTGGTTGCTTTAAGGCAGGAGTGGGGAACCTATGATCCTAAGGTCAACTTCAGACCTCAAAAGCTTTCATTACCGCACTCGGACATTTTCAAAAATGTATGTAAAATGGTCCTGCATAAAACTCTATTTAAACATGCACGTAGTTCATATATTGAATTAGGAGTTATATCCAACCTTTATAACAATTTTAGTTCATTCTATCAGAAGTGCAATATTCAAACAAATTATCTACGTTATGTGGTCTTTCTGACTATGGCTTTAATCTACAATGCTGACTGCATTTTGTTTTATTATTATTATACATTTTTTTTATTATGATAGCTATATCGAGTAAAATAAATTGACATAGAAAATTGCATTATTTCAATAGAAATGACCAATACATATTTTTATTTATAAAAGAAATTGTAAATCAATGTGCCTGATAATTCTAGAAAATATTTTGGTTAATAAAGAAATATTAAAAGGGCAAACTTGAAAAGGAGCATCATTAAGTGGCTGACATGTCTCATAAGAAGTTGAAACAGTCATAAAATACTGCGGAGGCAAATTATATTATTTTATTTTAAAAGCAGAAACTTCAAAACCATTTCCTGAAAGGAACGTTATAAATGACTGCATCCTTGCTGCTGTAGAACTAATCTGTCCAGAATGGAAAAAGAAATTTGAGAATAAAAATATGTCGTGAAGAATAGTTACAAGACAAATTGGGAAAGTTGTCATTAAATGTGGAACAGTCACAAATAAAAAATATTTATTTTTTAATTCACAAAAACATTGTAGCCCTCAGTTAAAAAAGGCAGTTGAAATTGACCTGTCAGCGGAAAAGATCACTTACCCCCAATGATTACAGGTAAGTTAACTAAGTATTTGATCATAGCAGGCTAATTTTTAAATAAATAAATTTTGCATGGCCCATGAGTGATATTATAAATATCCCAATGGCTCTTGGCAGAAAAAAACCCCATCCCTGCTTTAAGGGCTCAAAGAAAAAGTAGTTTCCTTTCAGTTAACTGTAAACTCCTAATGCAGACACTATATACATATAATACTAAGAAATCATGACATTGTTTATAAATATAAGTAAAAAATAGTATAGATCTCTTCAACAGCTTTCTCCCAGAACTGTAAAAAAAACACTATTCATTATGCTTGACATTTGCCAGATTTTGAGTTTGTACACACACACACACATTTACCTTGAATACATACGTAGTCAGGTGTGCAATAAGTTAATTATCTGGGGGAAGGCTTAAGCTTAAATGGAATCTGAAAATGTCCAAGCTTCCAAAGTCTACAATTGAACTCAAGGCCTTAGTTTTTGTTACAGGATTTATTACCACCATAGTCAAAGGCTGTTGTTTTTTAAGATTACTTTTTAGAAACCTAATTCTCAATATATGTAAAATGTTGCATAAGATCATTTTTCATTACGTTTCCATACATTTAGTTTTTAAATTTCTTTTTTTAAATAGGTTTAAAATTTGTCATGGATTTAGGAAAAACGAAAGCTTTTAAAGATTTTGAAGCTGAGCTTTTTGATCCACGCCTACCAGGATGTGAACAATTGTCTGTTAAATCTGAAGAATATTGGGAGTGCTGGGTGAGGCATCTAACACGTTCAGTGTACCACTACTCAGGAACATGCAAAATGGGTTCAGTAATTGATACATCAACTGTTGTGGATCCACAACTTAGGTTTGTAATTATTTTTATGATGTATCTTAAGTAAGTATAATACTGCAATCAAATCACTGATAATCAGCCATGTGTTGCATGGTTTAATACATTAGTAATGGCAAACTTAAGAGCTAAATATCTAACACTTTTAGTGCCTGAACATCTTACGATCGCCCAAGTGACAAGTCACTCAATTATTATTTATAGTTTGGTGTGATTTCTTATAATTCTCAATATCTATCAATATAAAGTAATAAATATCATACATTTATATATATATATAATTTCAAAAATCACAGCTTATTCATTTCTTGGTAATTTATATTTTTTCTTTAACAATAGATAGCTTTAATACAAGCCATCTTTACTTCTATCATGCCATTTATGTTAATGACTAAAAATAGCCTCAACTGATTACTTCACTTTTTAAAAGTAAAATAACCAGTTGGTGCTCTGAAAAAGACTGCAGGATGGTTGAAAAGTCAATTTATATAAAACAGTTTGCAATAAAGTGTTTAGTAAAATAACATATTGGCACTCTGAAAAAGACTGCAGGATGGTTGAAAAGTCAATTTATATAAAAAAGTTTGCAATAAAGTGTTTAAAACAGTTAATGTATAAAATAATACAAAAAAAATAATTCTCTCTATACTATAAACTAGCCATCTATATAAATATATACTCTTATTCTTCTCCTTTACTTTCTTTACATTTCTTCATATATTCATATATATTGCTTATAATAACTTCTTTCATATACACAAGTTTGAAGTTTTATTAAAAAAAATTTTCCCATTAAACCAGGTATTATTTCTAATAAAATTTCCAGAGCAGTTTTGGCTATATAAATCTGACAATAGCTATATTTTAATGAACTTTTATATGATAACATTTTTGATTTTTGGAAAATTGGATCATACATATCTCAATAAGCACCATTTGACTATCCTCTATAGATCAATTACATAGGGTATCTCAAAATTTTAGTCATTAATATAAATACTTGATTTTTAGCTATAGATCAACTATAATAGTGACCTGGATTAAAAACATTATGGTGTCTGGAATCTTTATCATTAATATAAAAGCATGATAAAAATAAAGATGATGTGCATTAAATTTGTGCTCTAATAGTTAAAATCTAGTCTAATATTATCTAATGTCTCCGATTACTTAGGTTTAGCCTAGAAGCCTCTAGAGATTAATGTGGATTTATAAGTTATTTATTAACAAAACATTCAACAACTTATTCTCTTAATCAAATCATGAAGTGTATATTTAAGGTATATTTAAGATTTCCATTGCATCACAAATTCTTGAAGTAGGAATAAACACATCTGAAAAAGGCAAATAATATCAAAGACACATTTCTAGCTGAACCAGAACTTAACCCAAGTCACAATATCTCATGTTTCCACCGTTTGTTTACTATTTATCAAATTACATCAGTTTGATCTGCAAGAGATAAACTTCCTATCTTACAATTATGGTATCATTCCAGATAAATACATTAATGATTATTCCTAATTATTTATTAGGTTAGAATTAAAATATTAACTTTAGTTCAGATACAGTAAACTCAGTTTAAAGATTTATGTTCTTCATTAAGCATAATTACATGGAATCCTTAAAATCAGATACATTCATTTTTAACTGAGTTTAAAATTTATATCTTGGCTTGAATTCATATGATAATCTCTAATCTAATAAATGACCAATAATAACTATTAATATATTTATTTAAGTGTCAAAAGTATGAATGCAGGAAATTTGGTGCTAATAGATCAAATTGTTAGTCCATATTGTAATGAAATTAGTTGGCTATATCAAAATTTGTATTTGGAAGTCACACTGTATGAATTATTTGAGCTAGTTTTCCCACAAGTCTGAAATGTAGCATTTATAAAATAATTAACCAATTTTGTATTTCGGATTTATTTTGGTATACATTACTTAACATAAAAATTCATCGAGAAGAAATTATGCAAGTAAAATCACTCTTTAGATATATTAAACAGCTAACGTATAACATTTTATTTCCATTAAAGCTATAAATCAGGTAGTCATAGAAACCAGCAACCATGTTTGACTATATTAATATGCCTCATGTTTCTCGATTTTGTGATTCTAGAGAATATTAAACTTTTCAAAACTCTGGCAGGTATCACCTAATAAGGGCATACCTTTATTGGACGGGACAAATAAAACACACAAGTTGTAAGAACCATCCCTATAAAATATTTTATGGTAAATTTGAGTATGAGTTTCGTAGGAGGAAGACTTTACATTAGGTCAATTACCTTAACTACACTTTTAAAAGTTATATTATTTCTTAGATTGAGAATACATAAATAATAGAAATACAAAGAGCTAAAATTAGTAAGATATTGAAATTTTACAGAAAGACAACTTTACTGCAGAAAAGAATGATAATGAATTGCGACAAATTAGAGGTTTAATGCAACATATGCAAACTTATTTGCAATTGATGAATTTATTTACAAGATATTACAAAATTCATATTTAAACATTTTTTTCTCGAATTAGGATGGCCAATACCATTTACAAATAACTAATTATGATGATTGGTTATCAAAATATGCAATTATTTTTTTTTGGTAGGTAAAGACCTATCCAGCATCTGCCTGTAGGGAATAGCAATTGAAAACACATTTCTTTCCAGGGTGGATTTAGATTGGTCGATTAGATTTTTTAGTTTCTCTAGCTAATAATATCGAGATAACAATGAATAATTAAGTGGCTAGTTAGGCTGTTTTTGGGGAAAAAAACTATAAGCTATTTGAAAATTCTTAGCTTTTTTAAAAAAAAATGTCCATGTTTATCCAGATATATGATGTGGAAGTACCAACATTGTTATTTTTTCGATTTTGGGGGGAAAAAACACAGCAAAATAGTATATATCTATTTATCTTAATCAACTGCTTTATTTAAAGTGAGAAGTTTTGCAATATTGTTTGTTAATAAATTAAAGGCAATACTAATATTATATATTGTAAAAAACATAGTAAATATTAAATACAATTTCATATTTCCTTTTACCGTTATTTTGAATATAATGGTTGTCTTTGACTTTAGTGTGTAGCATCGCAAATGCATTAAGATTTGTATTTAATATTTTGTACAAGTATATAGTCTTGCCTTTAATTCATTAAAAACAGAATTATTATAGTTATTTATAAGTTATAACGTTTATTATATTATTGTATTTCATATTTTTATTATTATTAAAATGTTTCTCAATATTTTTTAAAGAAACCAATAATTTTTTTTTTACTTTACGATTCTTACTATCATCATCAAAAATTCCAGTTGTTATAAAGTTACCATTTATTTAAAACAAAAAATAAATTATCGATGAAATTTAAAGTCAAAAACTTTCTTAATAACCATAAAAAGCATAAATAAAAAAAATAAATTTATTGGATAATTTTTAATGTATCTTTCTTTGGAATTTCTTTTACAAGGCATTTTACACGCATATTATTGAGATTATAGCCTCAGTGGATATTACTTACATAATCAATGTGCTTTTAATAAATTTATAATTACAACTTTAAATTACTTTAATAGATTTCTAACTATAAAATCTTTCCATTGACTCGTTGTAAATCGAAAGATTTCACGAGTATTAATGTGTAATAAGAAATGTAGACTTAATCAGTGAAGTATTGAATAACTTCATGCTCGCAGATCTAACCGCTTCAGCTTCACCTATTTAAATACAAAGTAGGTTGAAGTAAAGAAGGGTTCCCCTCTTTTCTTCCATAGCGTAAGCTTGTGGTTAAAACACCTGTAGAGGTCCCTACTATCGCATTTTCATGCATATTATCGAGGTTATAGCCTCAGTGGATATTATTTACAAGGTATACTAAATTTTACTTATATCAATGTTTTATATTCTCAAAATAAAGTCTAATATTTAATAATAAATTGTATTTATACATTAAAAATATACTTTATATTACTTTTAGGGTCAAAGGTGTTGATGGCCTTCGTGTCGTAGATGCTTCAGTGATGCCCTTCGTAACATCAGGCAATACAAATGCTCCTACGATCATGATTGCTGAAAAGGGTGCAGATTTAATACTTGGGAAAAAAACAATTTAATTATGAAAAACAACCTGGTAGCCATATTTTTGAATGCATTTTAAAAATAATTATATACATCAAAAAAAAAAAAATTGTATTTTTTATATGTGAAATGTTTAAACAAAGTCTAATTATAATTTATTGCCCAAATTATATTATTGAACTAGTTTGTTTTGCCTAAATGCACTTATAGCAGGAATGGTTAATACTTTACAACTCATGTATTTTTTCACGTATGAATCTACATATGGTGTACAACTTTTGTGCGACTATTCAATTTTTGTATAAAATACAATATGCTATAGATAAATATGTAAAACATTTTTCATAATATAATAATCTGGTACAGAATTTTTTTTTCTTTACCAGAAAAACAGAATCGAGTTCAAATTTGAATGTCACGCTACCTCATTTTATTTTTTTATCAGTTTTATTGACTTCAATAATTTTCATAAAGAACAAAACATAAAAAAGATAAATAATTACAAAATAAAATTTACAAAACTAATATTCAGGATTAGTCTTCAAAATTAAACAACTCTGAATTGCAAAACAATTTTTTTTACTATGACTTATTGATTTTTTTTTATAATTAGTTAAAAAAATTTCTGACAGCATTACTTTACAAGATCTAGGCTAAATTTTTGACAGCATTACTTTACAAGATCTAGGCTTACTCTTTATTTTTATAAATAGGAGTTCAATGTGGTCATAAATTGCCCGCATACAATTTAGAGAATCAAAAGAGATAATTATACAAGAAATAAACAATAAAAACAGCTATGTATTATTGTGATTTAGTATTATAAATAAAATATATGCAATAAGACTTAAATAGGCAAAAAAAAAAAAATCTAATATATTTTATTCCTTATCATAAGGTTGTGAAATATGTGATTATGTATATATACATATTGTAATGAAATAAAAAGGTAAATGAAGGTATGTCTTTTCTTAAACTATTCATGCACATAGAGTTCATCAAATGATATATTTATTTTTAAAATAACAAGATTTAAATTATAAAATCAATAAAAAAAATATATTCAAAACGTTAAACCACTAAATGTCACATGATCACCATTTCTTATGCTTGCTCATAACTGTTATTAAAACAGGCAAAACTCTCCATACAGTGGTGCCACTCAGTGCAAGCCAGAGTAATCAATATATGTGAGAAGACTCCCTACTCATCCACAGACTAGAAACTAGTCTGGTGATGTTGGATGAGTAGGCACTAGATAGGGCTTTTAAGCACAAGCCTTCTGGCATCCATTGATTATTCTGGCTTGCACTGAATGGCACTACTGTATGGAGTTTTGCCTGTTTTATTCAAAATGTTACTTTTAGAAAATTGTTTAACAAATCTAACACATAACCCAATACATTACTAAGCCTAATTAGGTAGCACGTGCACTTGGCGTACGCATTTGTTTTAGTAACAAATCTCTATACTAACCCAGTTCTTCCAGCACATAAGCTTGGGCAATACATACAGTGCTATCCTATCTACATTGCAAAACTAATTTCTAGCATACAGCTTTCATCGGTGAGAAGTTTTGTATCTGGATGTGCTTCTGGATATAATGTACCCTATCTCCAGCAGCCATCACTTACTCCTTTATTGTCAAACTATTAGCCTGAAATTTAAAAACATCTTAATGTATTGAATCTAAACCAATTTATTTGCAAGGTATATAGATCTGATATTAGTTTAATATTTATATTATAACGGATGTGATTGTTTTTTAAAAATAATTTTCACTAAACTTGAAAATACATTGTTACACAAGCAGAGGGAAAAATATAGTCAATATTTTATGTATTAACTATATTAATGATCAGACCAAGATTGTCTATCAATAGACAAACTGCAGCTATTTTCAAGATGGTTACACCCACTCTATAACTGCTAAAAGCAAAATACCTCTCCTGTGAATACTTTTACTTATACTGCAGCAAAACCCCAGGTGCTATCCAGCCAATTTAAATGAAATATTCATTCACAAAAGATGCTTGATTCCATAACTAACTCAAATAAACAAGAAAATTCCCTTAATTTAGACTATCAGATAATGCATATTTAAACACAAAATAATTTAATTGACAAAATTTTTTAACTAAATAGTATACAGTGAAAGACAGAGAATTCAAGCCAAATTAACAAAACATTTACAAATAAAATTACAACAAGAATAAAATAAAAATGAACTAAATACAAAAATTATTTAGCATAGTTAGTTCCAATTTAAATTAGAAAGTAAGAATTTATACAACTCTAATTTTAAGAAAGTTTATACAGAAAATATAAATCTTACTCCTGTATTTCATTTGAGTCTAGACTTTAACTTACTTTCTCACATTAATCTAGGTTTTGGCTATAGCTTTTCTGGAATGATCCACGACAGTTTCTAGAGTTTTTGAATGGTTCATAGCATTGTTCAGCAGTAGTCTTGGATGAATGAGACATGTCTCAGCAGTGGCAGGTCAATAATTTTGGTCACATCTCAGGTCAACAAATATATAGGAACTGGGTGATGAAAACCAAATGTACACCCCTTTTGTGAGTCTAATACAGCATGGTTAGACACCGTTGGAGCACAAAACTAAATGTTCACAATGAAAGAGATGGCACAGCAAACTTAACACCGGAATTGCTTGAATAATCTTTAAAACTTCAACAATTTTCTAATAACCTCTAAAGAACTGAAATAATAATTTGTTTATATATCTTGACAAAACATTGTCCGAGTTCTCCCATGTCATTAATCAGTTTTAACTATTTAATCTTTTTTTAATTATAGCATTATCTAAGCTGGCTGGTTTACTGATTTTCATTAAAACATCCCTTCTTGATCAGATAATCATTTACAAAAATTATTTTAACATTGAATAGATAAAAAATATTTTATAATTGACTTTACATTCCATTTTCCTTTCAAATGAATACTTACAATTTTAAGATATTTTATAATCTGTACTTTTCTTAAAAGGAAAATATAAGTGCTTTTATTTTATTTTGTAGTTTACAGATAACATCTTAGATTTTGTAATTTTGTTTAGGAAAAAAAATAAGTATCTTTGAAATAGAAAATCTAACTAAATTCTTAAATTATAATTTCTTTATCTACATTTTTATTTTAAATCAAAATAATGTGACCGGAGTTGTACTTTTCCTTTTAATTCTTAATTGGCTTTTGTTCTGTTTTAAAATCTCTCCATCCTATTTATTATACCAACTACTTAAATGATAGCCCTTTTCTTTTTTAAAAAACATATTACCTTTTTTTGGAATATTTTTAACATACCCTTTAAATATTTTATGTAACATATCTTTATTTATCTGTCACAATACATTTCAATATCCGTAATTTTTTCAATAACTATAAGTACCTAAATTCCTTTGCTAGAATTGATATGAATCCAATAAAACACCTCGAGTACTGATCACACATTACTTTTCAATAGGAAATCTCATATTTCCAGTTCTTCCATCTAATATAAGCCAAATGGTAGTGTTTAATAAATCTATATTGTGATATTCATATTCCCAGATGTTTCCAGTTTATGGCATACATTGATTATTCACTTACTTTTTGGGTTGGAGAGATTTGCTTCGTAGCATTTAGTCTTTCTAGCAGAATTTGTTTTGGCAAAAAATATGAGTTTAATCCTATCTCAAGATTAATTCATTTCCATTATATATTGAAGATAATAAATTTGGTTAAAATGTTAATTATTCAGTAATTAGATTTAAAAAAAAAGATGAACATATCTTTCAAACATTTTTTATTCCAGTATTTTCTATTCCTTATTTCAATAATACGTATAATTTCATTGCTAACTTTAATAAATCTCTTGTCCAGAATATTCAAATTCCATTCTTTCTATTTAATTCTTTTTCATATTCATCTTATATGTAATATTGTATTCACTCTCCCACTATTTTATACTCCTCTTATATTTAATATTATACATAATCTCTTGATTGGGGGAATATCGTTGCAACAATACAAGTTCCATATCGTTAACTTCCAAATAATATATATATATTTATTTAAAAATTAAAGAATACAAAAGAAATGCATGACTGTCTTTTATTAGAGAACATGGACCATGGGGGAATTCTTTTTTCTTAATTGATAATATATTACTTACAAATATTTATATGCATACAAAGGAAAATCTAAATTATACAGATAACAATTTTATAAGGGTAAATGCTTAATTAATCTATAATTACATTCAAGAATGAGTGCTTATGGAAATATCAATGATAATAGAAGTTCAAGCTATGAGAATATACACGGAGATGTATTGTAGACCGTCAAGTTTTGTACATGATGTTCTTGGATAAGAATTTGAGCGAATAGAACTATTCTTTGTATTTAGGAATTCTTGAAACAAAATACATACAATTGTATAAAACTGAACAATCAAGTAAATGTTTAGAAGAAAAACAAACATATATACATTTTATTAATAAACTAACCATTTAACAATCTCTAATTGATATTTAATTTGAAGCTGAAATATTAACACAAAGGAGATTTGAAGTTTTTTTTTAAATCAGATTTTCAAGTATTCTTGATAAGAAGTCTACAGACGATAGGTTAATGAAGTAAAAGATTCAACAATAATACTCCCAGACTAAATATGTTTTCCTTTTTTTAAAAAACTATATCATAAGTTATTCATAATATTCCTTTTGTATTCATAAATTTTGATATAAAAACCGATTTCATAATAATAATAGTGTCTATTTGTGAGTCCATATGATATTAAAATGGAATTGAAATTTTGAATTGCAGATGAAGAAAAATATAGATTCCAGCACAAAATTTGCTTGCTAACATTTACCAAATATAATATTATGAGTACATTTTTTCTTCTAATTTTCCATTCTGGTGAACAAAAATGAATTCTTTAAAAATTATTTTAGCACATATTAATTTTAGTATGGACGATATAAATAATTGTCCAAGAGCAATTACCTTCACCCCATTCTAAAGACATCCATTGGATGCTTGAATAATCAATGGATACCAGATAGTGTAGTGCTATAAAACCAATCTCAAAACTGGTTGGTTTCTAGCTTTTGTCTTTCTCAGTGAAGATTAGAATTCAAAGTCTGAAACTAATGCACTTAGGCATCTAAAAGCCTCTTTTTACTCATTTATATCTTGAAATGTAAAAATATACAAGCATGAGAAATCATTATAACAGTACACAGAAAATGGCCAACATTAGTAGTGATATCAGATTTTTCAGGATACATATTCAGTCAATAGAATATCAGATATTTATTTTAAAAACAAGAATAGCAAATTAAAAAGTGTCAGTAATGTTTAAGAAAGAAATAAAAAAATTTGGATAAAAAAGACCAAGATTCAAGAAGGGAAAATCTTTATAACATTTTTGGAAAATTTTTATTGAAGTTTATATCAAAAGGGGGGGGGGGGAGAATTAAAAAATATCAGATAACGTAAGAACTATCATAACTGATTCAGGAAAAGTAAATATTAAAAAGTGGACAGTTAAAAAAAAAAATTGGAATAACAATATAAGAAAAAGAATGTACAAAAATGTTTTCAATAAATCAAAAAATATGAATAAAAATTCAGATATACAAGATCATTAAAAAATCGGGTAGTTGTGACTTACGCCCCATGTGGCCGCCAGAGGCGCTATTTCCGTGTCAACCACTGAAATATACAGAGTAGGGGCCCAAAAACAGAAAACAGCAGTCAAAATAGAGAGTAAAAAAAGAATAAGGAATTGCTTACCAGCAAGAATGAAATTTTAAAGTGATAGTCTAAGTTGCTGTTAAAGTTTATCGAAATTGTCCCACCATTCTTATAAAGATCTGTGTGATTTGGTATGATGGGAGAGTTCACATTTTGGAGTTTAATCCTGAGCAATAAATCACTTGATTATTATTATAATCAAATAGCTGGAAAATGTTGATATGATAGAGATAGATTACTTAAATAAATTTACAGGCAATGCAATATTGCATGGAAAAACTACAGTAACTTTTAGCATCCATGTACTCCAAAAAAAAAACTTGAGCTGAGTCAAGCCACTATGAAATGGTATAACTGTATAGACATATTCTCACTTTATAGCACCAAGTTAACTTTCAGTACATTCTCATCAAATTAACTAAATGCGCTGGGAGCAGGATGAATATATGGTTTATAAGATATGCAAATTAGTGCAGTGAGAAATGTAAATGATGTTCCATTTTTTTGACAAAGTGAACTCAGATCTCTTGCAATAACCCATGCCACCTTGAACTTTCTCTTACAATCATCCCTCTCTATGCAGATGGTCTTAATGTTAGAAAGGGAAAACGTGTCCTTTAGCAAGCTCATGTATAAATAGAAATGCAAGATAAAGCTATTGTACCAGTAAGGAGTTTTAGAAGTCTTAATGAACATACTAAATGAAAGATTAAAGGCCCAAATAGAAGAACACTTAACAGATGAACAAGCCAGATTTAAAAAAAATATAAGATTACCAACCAACATATATTACCAGTGTTTCATTGTAGAAACTAGAATTATATATCTGTATTTTGTAAATGTCAGAAGGCTTTTAACAACATTAACTAGGTGATTTGGTTATACTTGAACAAATCAAACGCAGCAGTGAGATTAGGTGAAGAATTGAAAAAGGTGCAAGACAAAAAATATTCAATCTCATTAAGTATATTAATCATACATCTTGAAAGAATAGTGAATAAAATATGCAGATGATATAGTGATTATTAATAGAAGACAAAAAATTGGGGAAGCAAAGAAGTAATCATTATATATAAACTTTACCAAAACAAAGATTCTTAGGAAAGACTCGATGGGACTGAAATTGATAATGCATAAAGTTGAAAATATGATGGCACTACTATTTTGCAGTAATCTGGACTGTCATATGAAGATAAAAATATCTAAAATAAGAATATTGTTTTTCTGAAGGTTTGTGATGATGGTGTTTTAATTGTATTTATATATTGGACTATTTCCATCATCTAATATGAATATAGAATGTCTTTAGAAAAAATTAACTTTTATTTAAATATTCCAAATACATTCAACTGCTAGTAATAGCACATTAAACAGGTTTGTGCACAACATTTTGAGTTATTCTCCCCTCTTCAGGTGTTGCTGGTCTGACCAGTGATAATACTAGTATGGGAATTGAACCTGGACCCTTGAGTATTAAATTTTAAGGTAACACTCTCTAACCTGTGTGCTATTACTAACAATTGAAAGTTAAATTTTTCTAAAGATTATTCAATACTCATATTAGATGATGGAAATAGTCCAATGTATAAATACAACTAAAAATAAGTATTGCAAATCTTGGAAAAATCAGGTTAGAAAGCAAATTAGACATACTAGTTCCAAGTATATTTTATAGTATATTGTCAGTTGTGAAATGTGGATAATGACAAAAATTTGGGCATTTGAAAAAACAAGTTACATGAAGTTATTAAGAATTGGATGGAGGTAAAAATTTCCAATGAAGAATTTTATAACAAAAAAGTGAATCAGAAAGAAATTTTGCTGATATTAAGTTATAGAATGGAAGTTACAATTATATGATCATATATTAAATAAAATTAAAAGCGTGTGAAGCGCTTGAAAGAGAAGCTATAAAAAGTGCAAAAATATTAAACGCTTAGCGCTTTCGAGGCGGGTTGCTGCACTTAATAATGATCATATATATATATGAGGAGAATGGTCCTGTGTAACGTACAGGTAAAATTAAGAAATGGCTAGATACTATTCTGCATTTGCTTACCTTTCTTGCAAGAAATAAATCAACCCTAGAGAGAATCGATGAAAAATCTCATACAATTATAGTACTAAGCCCAAAATTTTTGATAATGAATAATAAATAAAATGAAAAAAAAAACTACATATCATTTCGTTATATATATTATAGTACTTACTTTTAAAATTTTTATTAAATATTATTCATAAACAGGTTTATTGAACAGTGCAGTGACTTCCAAGAATACAAACCAAGATGTTTTAGGACTATATGAAAAAAAACTGAATAGCAGAAAAAGTCACATGTATCGAGAGTATAAGACAATTAATTTCAGCCGGTTTTTATAAATATTCTAATAATTGGCTCTTTTTTAATGTCCTCAAATATATAAATATTAACATAAGTTTATTATTATCAAACAATTATTTTTAAAATTCAAGATATTAACTTTTATTCTCTTTATCATATACGCTCTAATTAAATCCAAGATGAAATTTATAATTTCCAAATTGTTCAAACATATAAGTCTAGCGCGCTTTGTTCCATTCCTTCCTCTATAAACAATTAACCCAAGAGACTGGTTTAAGTAAAATATCATGGGTGAAATGGGGCAATTTACATTTTTTTCTGATATTTTTGACTGATTGTGCATGAAAGTGTTAGCACTTATTAATTTAAAAAATGTGAAATTAATCAAACATTATCACTGATGCCATATCTTGTCAATAACGTACAGCGAACACGCCACAACAGAACACATGCTTGATGAGATACCCTTATAGGGTCAGGATTCGCTTTCTTCTGCTTCAATAATATTCAAGTTCCGTTACACTGATGTTAACGTAAGCAAACACTTCAATCAATGCGAAGTACACTTAATAAGACTTTTTCAAGGATCTCTTCTAAGTTTTAAATTAATTATTCCATTGCTTTTTCATTCTATTATTGGGCTATTTATTTAGTTATATAAATTTGAAATAACAGAAATTATAATAGTAACTAATATTTTGGTTTTATGGCCATGGGTTGCCAAAAGATATGCAAATGAAAAAAAAAATTAAGAATCACCAATATCTAATCTTTCTTATTGCATTGCCAAATGTATACAATATAATATTAAATCATCCATGCACCTTATCACTGTTTCATAATGCTTTAATTACTACCCTCTTTTACAGTTTCGATTGCCCCAGCAATCTTATTCAGAACTACAAGATAATACAAATATATGAATATAAATGCACATGAACGTATAATTATACATATATATCTATATGCATGCAACTTATACACTCTATATTATAACGGGACTACGGGGTATACCATACGACGACATGAATATGACTTAGTAGTTGGATGATTTGAATACAATGTGTCAACCAACTTACAAGTCATATCCAAAATCCATGATTCGACATCCCATTTAGGTGCACCAGATATTACTGAATCAGAAATGGCATATAACAAAGGGAGCACATCTCACTACTGTCAGACCTAGGCCTTCGAATATGATGCTAAAGATGTCACAATGAAATGCCTAGTTCCAAATCACATCTACTTTTAGTATACTCACTTATAATTTATTTACATTTTAATGTAACTTAGACAAATGTATATTCATTACATCTCCCTTTTTAGGCCCCATTACACCACAGAATTCAAACTCGGGGAGTTCTTGCAGTCAGCTCTCTCCAGGGATAGACCTACTTAATTATTGACCACATATGCCTATATATAAGCATAGATAAAAAAATATTGATGATGATCAATCATTTTGGAGAGCAATACATAATGATGATCATCATCAAACCTTTAATAGTGTAAATTCTTAATATTAATGAAACCTTTAATAGTATGAATGCGTAATGATGATGGTGATGATCAAACAGAGATCAGATTGGTTTAAACAACTCAATACATTTATTTATACTTTAAACATATAATAACAAATATTTACAAAAAAAAAAAATTATTAATTTAACAAGAATGGTCTACTATCATTTTTATGGCTTAATACATATAAATTCCTGATTCAGATTTCATTCTGGAAATCTGTCCTCAATTAATCTTCATTTATACTAGACTAACAAATACTTCAAAGTACAGCATATACAGAATGATATTAAATAATTCACTAAAGATATATATAAAACAACAACAACAAAAAAAGAATACAAGAGTTCAATAATTCTAACTCTGCCCCACTAATATGATTATTAGAATATTTCTAGGTTGGGGTAAATATATTTATAACTATTTTTTAAATATATATATATAGTCTCACTCCCATCTATATGTGTATGTAAGTCATAGTAAAAAATAATGGAAGAAAAAGACCATTTATTCAAGTTGATTAATTATGCACTCAGAAATAATTACAATTAGATATTATTAAAAACTTATTAGTAATTAATATATTTTGTTTGTTCTAAAGTTTGCCCTCAATGTTAAATATATAAAAACCTTACTTGAGGTCACTATGTTGAACCAGTGTTGAATTTCCAGAGGGATTTGTAAATTTACTTTTATTAAAAATTATACATATTTTTATTGACTACTCCCTTTCATATATCAACATATGATATTCACTGCTCCCACTTTCAAAATGCAGGTGATCGAATTTGAAAATGAATCTTGAATACACAATAAAAAAAAAATTACAATACATGAACTTTCAAATAGAAATAATAAAAAACAAAAAAATAAATAAAAATCACGTGAATCAAATATATATATTGCCTGAGGAAAGCAAGCATTCTGTTCACAGGTAAGTTTATAAACTTAAATGTCAATCTCAACGCATAATGTTCTTGTTCTCCAACTGTTGATATTTATATATTTCATGCTGCTTGGTTCAAACAAACACATACAAATTATCTCTTCTGAATGTATATAAATCCAATGAAAATTGATGTTCACCAGCGTTTTGTAAAATAGACATTTTGATGGATAACTTTATAATGACATCGAAGCTAGCTTTGGAACGCCGCCGGTATTGGTTTTTTTTACCCCACACACATTGTAATGATTAACTTATTATTGACTATTATTTATTGTGGCTTTAATATATATATAAATAGCTTAAAGAAACAGTCAATTTCTAGTAGTTTCACATTTCCTTTCCATAATAACGAATTCAAGCTTGTAAAAGAAATTAAATCATTAGTTCAATTCTGCTAATTATATATTGAAGTTTATCACTTTATCACCTAAGATTAAATTTCCAATTTCCTTCTATCCAAGTTATAAAGATTTTGTATTAATTTTAAAATATCGATATTAAATTTTAAAATACATATTCTTACTGTTTTCTTTTTTTAAATGCTGAACATTTTCTTTTTTTTTTTAAAAAAAAAAAAAAAAGACTATTTTTATGTCCTGACAGTTCTACTGTTAGACCACAAGTGAAGAAAACACTAATTGTTTTTCTCGTGCTAGCTAAAACCTATTGTTACAACTTAATCAAAAAAAGAAATATAAAACATTATTTTTATTTAGTCTTCATTATTCCGAACTCGATCACCTAGCAACTATTTTGACCTCATATAAACTTTGACCTTTATGTCTGTCCTATAAGTCAATTAATTATTATTTTACTTAATGATATTAAATGAAGGAAAAAAGTTAATTTCTACAAATAGACATATTAGTTTATATGTATGCTTATATATTTCATGTGTATAAGCACGTATGTATATTTTATTTGCCTACCACTTGGTCTGAATTCACACATTGTGAAAAAACTGGGACAGGTGTGAAGGTTGGTTGTAAACCATCTCTTACAACATATACATCTTATAATTATCATGTATTTATTATCTTTTAAATATTATTATATATTTTACCTTTTTACATTCTATATTTATTTTACTCTTTAAATGTTTAACTCTAATTTAACATTTTTTAAACTTTACATTATCATTTTATTAACAATCAATATTTATAATTTATTCATTCAATTATGTATAATTTACTTTAATCTATAATATTATCTTAAACATATTTTTACCTACCTTCCTTTTTATAATTGAATGAATAAATTATAATTTGATTGTTAATAAAATGAATAATAATAATGTAAAATATAAAAAATATTTAAGAGTAAAATAAAACTAGAATATATATGATTATAGGTTTTAAATGATATAGAATGTAAAAAGGGTAAAATATGTATCTAAAAGATAATAAATAAATGATTATAAGATGTATATAAGTTAAACCACTAAACATCACATGATCACCATCTCATACTAGCACATAATTGTTGTAAACAAAGGCAAAACTCTCCATACAGTAGTGCCACCCTGTGCCAAACAGAGTAATCAATAGATGCCAGAAGGCTTGTGCCTACTCATCCAATATTGGATGAGTAGGCACTAGATAGGGATTTTATGCACAAGCCTTCTGGCATCTATTGATTACTCTGGTTAGCACAGGGTGGCACTACTGTATGGAGAGTTTTGCCTTTGTTTATGCATATGTTGTATACATGTAATTGTATATGTATGTAATGTGTATATAATTATATGTATGTATATGAATTATATACATATAATGGATATAGATGTATATAAGTTATATGTTCATGTATATTCATATATTTGTATTATGTTGTAATTCTGAAGATTGCTGGAGTAATCAAAACTATAAAAGAGGGTGGTAATTAAAGCATCGTGAGTGATAACGTGCATGGATGACTTAATATATTATAACCACTAATATCATCTGTGATATTCACAAATTTTAGTAAAACTTGGAATGTTTTCAGTACGAGATTTCCAAATAAGCAACTTTTTTTTATTTCAAGTAACTAATCCTATTAGTAATGGGATTCTAGAAATTGTTACCTGGAGGATAATGCTTCCAAGATAATCCAACTCATTATCCTGACCATAGAATATAGGATTATTATATTTAACGGGGATTATATTTTGTCTTTCACAATTCAAATATATATAAACGGAAATGTCAGTTTTATCCATGTGTTGCCATTTACAAGTTATATAGTAATAGTTTATATGAAATATTCAAGTGAATGTGTTTTTCTTTTTTGTAATAACTCCGAAAAAGATACTCAAAACTATCAGCTACTTTTGGACATGTAAATAATAATTGTATTATATAAAAGGCACAGAAGTTCCCATGTCTATAGAAATAAGGTTTCTTGTATCTACATGAAGACAATACTATAGCTGCTGTGTAATTATCTATAACAGTGTCCAGATGTATAGATATAATTATAACTATAGTAATGCAAATTTATATTGGATTGTAAAGCAGTTAATCAGTAAATGCTACAACCAAAACAATTATACTAAACCATTTATTTACATCTTAGGTAACTTCTTTCATGTAATGACAACTGATAAAAGTTATTATTTACAGCGAATAATCAGGTTCCCTAAAACTTGGTCATTATAGGTAATATATTAAAGTGTCAGATCACATTGTGTTTATCTTCTGCAGTTTGATATCTCTTCAAATTAACGTGGATAGTTGGATAACAGCTTTGGGTTCTCTGCAATCTTTTCTTCCTTGATTCAATAGTAGGATTAGTTTGCTGTAGGTATTATCATATTGATTTACGTTCCAGTGCTGTTCCTTGTATTTAAAAGATATTTTATCATAGTATATAACTACTGCAAGTAATTCAGTTGTATATGGCACTACTCTTTTTCTCAATTTATTTTATGAATGCTCTTTAAGATTTAAAAAAAACGTAACGGCAAAATCACAGGATCAAGCAGTATGGTCTTTAGCCTGTTTAATGTGACATTAAACTTACCATTGTGAACGGGTATCTTGTCAGATTGCTTCTGTGAACTAATATTAACAGATTTACTAAAAAAAGTATTTTGTGATGAACTTAAACAAACTGATTGCTTTCTCAATGGAATATGACTGAGAATAGAATGCAATATATATATATAATTTGAGAAAGTGAAATCTGCTGCATAAGTTAAAACCATTACAAGATGTGAAATAAATAAAAAAAATCAATATGTATAATTATCACACAATTCATTTTTATCTTCTGTATTTCTATGTTGTTGTTTTTTTAAAGTTAGAATCATATTTGTTTACAAGTAATAGCTAATGATGTATTCGTCATTTCTTGATAAACTTCTCTGCTGCTACTGCAGTTTTCTGATTTCCTTCGCTGTAAAATAGTGCTATAAATAAATTATTAGCAAGTGGATGTAAAGAACAACATTCTTCATTTAAACTCTTATTAGCCAATCATAAGTCAGATAAATATCAATCTGAAAACTCATTAACTGAAGATTAATTTTTCTAAGAGGTTTAGGTTTTTTTGTGAATTATGGGAAATTATATTTTCTCATTTCTGATGGTATGACATATAATATCAAAGTTAATCAATAATCCATTCTGCCATACTTCTCTAATTCATCAATGGCATAGAGTACAGCTACTGGTAAAAAATGAAATGTATATACAGACTGAACTATCTTTTATACTATCCAAGTTAATATAACTATATAGATCTAACATAATTTCAACAATAATGTTAGATTTCCCCACCCCCTCTCCCACCCAAAGAAAAAAAAAAACATTAAATGAATTTTCCCTCCATTTCCCACACACAGGCTAAGTCAAAAATTACCGCAATATATTAATAGTTTTATTAAAATAATTATAAGTCATTAATTGCTCAATTTAATCAATTGCTTATAAGCAAAACTAAAAGAAAAAAAAATGATATTACAGCAAAGTATTCATTTAAAAATTAATAGTACAACTCTAATTAAATTTATTTACTTAACCATAACATGTAATAAACATTTAATCATTATTATAAATATAAAGTGAAGCAATATTAAATGAGCTGGTGTAAAAATAACTTTATTAAATAATACCACTGATTTGCATACTCAGGTTTTAACATCAAATTAGTCATATCAAAATAAGAATACTTGTTTGTGAATCGAAGTTCACTTCAAAGACCGTACATAAGGAGTTATTGGCCTGAAACAAGAGTCCTGTGGAAATTAAAAACCTTGTAAAAATTAAGTCTTTTCATGAGGAAACTTAGATAAAAAGAGAAACGATAGATGATTCTTGAAATTTAATATTATTTCAATCAACACGAATCTAGATTAGTTGGTTTCTAATATGGGTACACAGAACAGAAAATGTTTTTTTTTCATGCAGAAACTTACATTAAAACAGAAAATACGGTAGATTATGTATTGAAGATTCAATATTACTTCAATTTATTTATCCTAATATATTATTTTTTCCTTAAAAAAAATACAATAAAACAACTTTAGTAAACAAAGCAAAGCAAAACTCCATATAGTGATGCTTGCTGGTTTAACACCAAAACAACTTTAGGTTCATCTTATATGAATGCTGTATATAAAAGAGTGATATGAAAAGAAAATGAATATATGGTCTTTATTCTTAATATATATTTTATTAGCTTCTAACACGTTAGCTAGTTTTTTTACCTTTAATGCCAGACATTGCTTCTCGCTAAATGAAATAGGTTCTAGAAGTAGTCTTTTTCCAATGTAGAGCACACAGAGCTCTTTCATTAACGTTAAAAACTTGCTGTTTCCATTAACAGGATAGTTTCCTTGTCAGCACTAGCGGATTCTGAATATTTTTAAATCGGCAGAATCATTCATATAACTATTATCGAAAATCTTACAGTCAGTTTTTACAGATTTAAACAAACTTAAAGCCTGGTTTTGGATAATAATTTGGTTAACAGACATTGTGACGGGTTTAATCTTCAATTCATATTATTAAAAGATTTTTCATTTCTGCAATAAAGTTATCACAAAACGTTTTAGCATTCGCAAGATAGCATTTTTAATTTCCTTTTTTAAATCATTTATGAGAGTAGTAGCATTGTTAAGCCAATCTTAGCTTGTGACTTATACTAACTATAGATGTATCTTATTCACAAAGTTTAATCATTTCTATATTGTCATTTAAAATAAGATTACAACTTTTTTTTTTACAAGTGCTAAGCAAAAATGCCACTAGTTAATAATACAAAAATATTAAGTAAATTGAACACATTACCTTATGGTAATTAATGAGTACACTTCACAAAAGGAGTCTCCCACCTTATAATTATTTTTGGGTGGTTGGGACTATTATTTGGCATCCACCAAAATATTCATGTTTATATGTCTCTAAAACAATGGATTGTTGCCCTCAATGCAAATATTAAATGCAATCTGGAAGAGTATGATATTTGTTTGGATTAATCCAAGTTATTATATCTTATAAGATATTTTGAACCTGTTGCTGAAAATGTTGACAGGCCCACTATATCAATCTAACTATCGACCAATATTTTGGAATAGTTTCGTGAATGATGTGTTCTTGCTGAATAATCGCGGAGGTTCTGATACAGTCTGCTTATAGATAGAATTGTTTTATGTCTTTCTCGTTTTGGATCAAAATCACAATGTTGTTTATATGATATTCATGTTCTCCTTGCTCTGTGCAATAGAATAATGCTATAAAATCAAGAACTAGATTTCTATTTATTGTATTTGCGTTTGAATATCACGACCTTCTGAGAAATAACCATTAAATTATTACTATTCTTCATGATCCTTTTCAGTCAAAAATTTTCTTGGGTACCTGAAGCGACCTTATAAATCTAGATTCCCCCCAATATGGGGACATTTCTTTGATTTAAGGGCAATCTTACAGTTTGATGAATTTAGTTTCGAGTTTTTGGTTATAGTTGTAAAATTGACACACAGCTTTTTAATTTTACAACCAAAAAGATCTTGGCAGGTGTCTTTTTTTTTTTTTTTTTTAGCTAGATGGAGGTATTTTGCATTAAATAAGCAACTTTTATTTGATTTAATATCATCTTCTTGAATTTATTAAAAGTATATTTGAAAAAAAATATTGCTTTTTTTTGTATGATTATCGATTACTAATGCAACTCTTTTGAGAACAGTGGGCTGTAGATATATCACAAAATACAGAACAAACAACTTGTAATATGGTCACAGATAGTCACAATAAGCATTTATCTTGCGCTTTTCCTGTAACTGATTATTCACTTTTGAAGAGCTGATTTTCTTGTAGATGGAAGGATATCTCTAATGATATTTCAGTCACTAAATGCTGATTCATTTCTTCAAACACAGAAAGCAGCAAATAAACAGGTAGATTTCTTGGTCTGTAGGTCATCTCTAATTCCTTATGCATAGTTTTATCATTTAGCCAAGGCTTAACCTTAGCGAGACCAAATATTTTTGGAAGTATTTGGTATTTATCCCAATTGTAAAATTAGAAAAGGTTTATAAAAATAAATAAACGCTGTTATTAAATTGACTATTTATTAATTTATATACACAGATATTTGATACACTAAGTTACAGTAATACTATAATAAGGTAAAGAAAAAAATACGATATATGAAAATAAAAATTTAAATAGTAAACTTCAGCAAACCACTTCTTATTTATTTTTTTGACATTTAAAATAGAAAGAATATTCATTTAAAAAATACAATCTTTAATAGTAAATATGCTTCCTATAATGGTGTATATACAATGGTAAAGATGAAGTGAATGGTCAACATGACATTATCTAACCTTCTTCTGAGCAGTTCCTATATTGCACTGGTTGACCTACACAAGAGAAAAAACAAATTATTGTACATAAAACAATTTGTAGGTATATAGAAAAATATAAAAGCTGTTTGATAGCTTTATCAAAACATCTATTAAAAATAATAAATAAGTACAATATAGTGAACAAAATCATTTTCAACCCATTATTGGATGGTTTCTTTAAGATTAATCAAATTTCTCCATTCCATAGCTTTTATGTTCATTCCAGTAATCTTCGCTATCTCATCCATTCATCTCACATGTTAAAATCTGTTATAATCTCTTGGAATTCAGTTTAATATTTCAGTTATCTATTTACAATTATCTCCTTTGTCAATATATTTAGGCAATGTGTTAATGATCCTGACAGTTTTTGTTATACAGGTGGTAAGCTTTGTCTAAAAACGCAAAGGAGTAACATTACCAACTTTGTAAACACATGCACCAAGGATATTTTGGCAAACAAGTAGGACAACAGAACAAACATTGGGTGCCGCATAGTTTGTAAAACTTGTGTGGAATCACTTTGGTACCAGAACTAAGAAGGACGGAAAGGGCTCAATTTTGCAGTACCAATAATGTGGCAATTGTTTTAATAAATATATCTGCTGAACCTTTCCTGGACTTAAAATAGAAAAACCGAAAGCAAACATCTTTGACAGTTCACACATTTATATACCCTTATAAATGCTCCAAAAAACTTGAGCCGAGTCAAGCCACTATGAAAAGGTATAAATATAGATACAATAAAACTTAATAGCACTATACCAGCTTTCAGAGAATTCTCGCCTGAATCATGGTACATGGGTTATTGCAAGAGACCCGTATTCAATCAATAGGAAAAGTCTTGCGCTACTCTAATAAAAAATGGAACATCTGCCATTTATAAATTTACACATCCCTCCACAATAATTTGCAAATTTTCTAACATTTATATATTCATCTGGTTAACGGTGTAGTTCATTTGTTCTGCACTATAATTCTGGCGAGCATTCACCGAAAGTAGTGCTATTAAGTTATATTGTATCTATATTTATAGCTTTTCATAGTAGCTTGACTCAGCTCAAGATTTTGGGAATATTTCATTAGTATATGAAAAGAGATTAACATTGGATAATTACCCTAATAAATGATAAAATTTTTATAAAGCATATATCTCACAGAATCTGGTCCCTGAACAAGCTTTGTACCAATGGTCAAAAACTTTTTTAGAAAATCTCAAAGCACAAAAATATCATGAAATAGTCATAGATATATTGAGAACTAATACATGCAGCATTAAAATACACTTTTTACAAAGCTATTTAGGTAGATTCTCTGTAAACCTTGGCAATTATAGTGAAGAATAGGGAGAATGGGTTTGTCAGTAAATCAAGAAAATGGAAAAAAAATATCAAGGAGGAAGAAACTGCCAAATAATAGCCAACCAATGTTAGAATTATCCTAAACATAAACATGGTAGAAATTCATATAGAAAATGTTTTTTCAATTCTGTAAGACACATATCACTTAAAATAAAATGTTATAGCGTAATTAAGATTAAAAAATAAAGGTCTTTATTTAATATTATTTTTTTGCACGTTATTGGAAGATGGGCCTTATCTCAAAAACTAGAGCCAATCCAGAAAACTATATTATTTTCGTATTTAACAGACCAAAATTATTCTAAATCAGTTTCATAGCCATATTCTAATCTTATTTAGATAGGTGTATAATTTGATCCAAGTCCATTATTGAGAATAAGTTTAAAATGGGTTCACAAAGGTAGTCTTATTAAAATGTCCATGTCACACAGATTCATAAATAAGCATTGCAAAAATATATCTATTAAAAGCTTTCTTTGTCTTGCATTGGTGGTCGAGAGGTCAGCGCAACTGCCTTGAACTTGCAGGCAGTTGCCCGGGTTGCAGGTTGGCGTCCCGGCCGATGCTATGACACTTAAAAAAAAAAAAAAAAAGGCTTTCTTTTAAAATATATAGGTATGTGTCCTTTTAATATTAAATTCTGTGATTATTTAATTCCATTATGCCTTTATCCATATTAATAATATGTCCAAGCTATCTTCAGTTGTGTGTAAAAAAGATGAATATTAAAAAAAACGAAATTGGTTAAAATACAATTTAAATAACAGTTTTACTACAACATAAAAATTACAACAATCTCGGACTCAGGGCAGCCTCTGAGCATTCCATCATCAGATTTTCAATTGGATGGACGGTTGAAGAGCTGGAGTGGATTGAAGTCTGTCCATTAAAGTAGCAAGATTGGCTATCTTAATATATATCTGAGCACTTATTGCATATATGTGTAGAGATGATAATCTGGACCAACTGATGATTGCTGGTTCAGCATGAAATACGTATATTGATGATTATTTATCTTTTCGACATATATGTGTTCAAGTATATCAGTGATATGAGATAGAGTGGTGGGTCATGTGAAAGTCTGTGCTCATACACTCTATATATTACACAGTTTTATAATACACAAGCTACTCTAACATTTATATTTAATACTACTTTAATAAGTCTTGTCACAGATAAATTCAAGCAGCCCTGTATTGCAACTGTTTGTCCTTTATGGTTAATCTTATCAATTCAGATTATCCCCAGCAAGCTACCTGGGTTACTATGAGATAATTACGTAATAGAAAAATCCTGAATTTGCTTTGGAAACTCTCAACTATTTAAAAAAATCTATAAATTTTCTTCTGGATTTGATCTAAGTCATGGAATTGGCAAGTAATATTTCGCTAACCTCTGTGTTACAAAATCTTTGATCTTGATATAATCTGAAGATGCTGAATTATATAAATAGAGCAAATGAAGGAGCGTCCAAAATTCCAATTATTTTTGCATAAAGTCACGATTGGTTTTCAACCAACCATTACTGTGATCATGGACTTAGCCCTTTAAAGGTATGATAATTAAACCACCACCTACATACTACACATGCACCATTAAAGGCAAAACCATATGATAATTCCTATTTTTTATTCTTAATAGCGCATTGGTACTTATATGACTATATGTGATCATTATTCTTTGATAACTAGATATGTATTTATCAACCACTTTTGGATGGATAACTGGGTAGACCAATAGCTAGCTGGAACAAAGATTTGAACTCAGGTCATGAAGATAGCAGATGGACTTGCTAACTATTACATCGATATACTATTTCATAAACCTTGTAGTGAAATTAGATGCACTTAATCAATAAACGCCACCTGATTATGATGATATAGTTTACTCTTTAATTCCTAAGTTCACTTAATTTTGAAGATCCTACGTAAATTCATCACAAACTTTCTGTATGTGACATTGATTGCATATACCGTAATATAATGAGCATAGTTACCATTAAATGCAAACCAATTTTTAAAATCTTTGCCTTTTATAGATGCATATAAAAATTAAAACCATCAAAACATCATGATCACGATTTCATATGCTTATATAAGATGTTAATAACAGAATGTGATGCTCTGTGGCTCCTTTTTTTTGGAGTCAGGAATCTCTCAGCTATTATGCTTAAACAAATCTGTAAGCCACCTTACTTTCCCATTCCTCTACTTTAAGTTTTTCCCGTATTTTTCTCTATCTTGCTCCATCCCATTTCCACACATAATCTTTGTCAACACTATAGAATTTATATTTAAATCCCCCTTATCTTTACCCAAACCCAGAATAAAAACCAAGAACTCACTTTCTGTATAATCACTTTGTTTATATTTATTCTCTCACACTTCTTTATTTGTACCCTTTCTGCTTGCAGGCATTTGCATTCAATTAACAGAAGCCTAATATTTTTTATGCCATCCTTACATAACTTACAGACTAAATCACTCACATTTCTCCATTTATGTGTATATTCCCTTGTTGCTAAAGATCCCGTCTGAACCTTAAACAGTAAACTATTTTCCTTGCTATTATCATAAATTAACTCACATCCAACATTCTGTTTACTTCTATATATATTTAAACTCTTTTTACTCTCCATACTAGTTCTCCATTTATCCATCTCCCCATTTTTTATTAATCATCTATTCTTCTATTCCATTCTTTGCCACTATAACTCAACAATTCTCCTAACACAATCATTCCACCTTTTGTATAAGTATACTGACAAAGTCTTTATCCAAATCTTTTGCATACCATATTACTTTTCTCACCTGCCTGTCCTTTACTCATAATCCAATTAAATACTATTTTAACTATTCTCCTCCATAAATTGCAATCTATTAAACATTTCCCTTTGGCTTTTTGCATCTCTCATATATAAAAACCTGACCATCTCATTTCTCCTTGAATTGCCTCCTTTGTGAACCCCATATCTCCAATCTAATGCATGTTTTCCTACTTCTCTTTATACTTTTTCTAAGTAATGTAACATTCATTTATTAACACATAATGCATCGTTACCTTAAGTTAATCCTACTACTGCCATTCCCTTCCATGCAATTCTTGCTACATCATATTTAATATATGAAAATACTGTTAATTTCTTTATCAGTCCTTTTCTTTGCTTCATTTATCAATTTTTTCTCCCATTCATCCAAGCAATTTCTCTGATTACTTAAGACGATTCACCACATTTAACTTTATATCCCCCATTAAAAATTATTTCTCTTCTCTTTCCCCAGCATTTATCATCATTACTTTTATTTTTTTTTCACTAAATTTAATCCCATCTCTTTACTCACCCTTGCACATGTCTTCAGCATAATTTCCATATTTTCCTTAATTTCTGCACACAAGAAGATATCAACAGAGAATAAAAGACCTGATAATATAAACACTCCCTTGCCATCTATTAATGGTATCTCTACTCCTCTTCCTAGTCTTTCTATTGCTTTCTCCATTTCTCTGAGATATAACAAAACAAAATAGGTGACATAGGGCATCCTTGCCTTAGTCCCACTCCATTTTTAATTCTAGTTCTATATTTCCTAATTGATAAATATAATAATTATTTTCATACAATCTCTTAATAAGATCCACTAAAGTGCCATTCATTCTCAAATTTACCCATAATCTATTTCTCTTTATTCTATCATATACCTTCTCTATATCTACAAAGGTCATATATAATTGTCTACCTGTACTCCTATTCATATGCTTAACTGATCTAAAACCTCCCAATGTGATGTGATGGAGTCAAGAATCTCTCAACAATTATGCCCAGAGAAACCTGTTAGCCACTTTATTTTCCGCTTTTATTTTTCAATAGCAAACTCTCCATACAGTAGTGACACCCAGTGCAAGCCCCAGTAATCAATGGATGCAAAAAAGTTTGTGCATAAAATCTCTATCTAGTATCTATGCGTCCAATATTCCCAGACTAGTTTCTAGTTTGTGACTTTTATCAGTGAGGGGTTTTGGATTTGAGAGCACTGCACCTAGATCTTAGGATCTAATGCAACCCTCTAGCAGCCACCTCTTATTTATTTAATTAACTGAATTTAGATCTATATGATTATACAAGAAAATGAGCTTGGATTGAAAACATTATTGTGTATTCATTGTGAGCTACAAGTTTTTTATAGTTAACTAAATGAATAAAAGGTGGCTGGTGGAGAGTTGCCTTAGATACTAAAATCTAGGTGCAATGCTCCCAAATTCAATGCTCCTCAGTGATGAAAGCCTTAAGCTAGAAATTAGTCTGAGGATATTGGATGAGTAGGCACTAGATAGGGATTTTTTGCACAAACCTTCTTGCATTCATTGATTACTGGAAATTGCACTTGGTGGCACTACTATATGGAGAGCTTGCCGCTGTCTTATAAGAATTACAAGAATAAAAAATACCATACTAGGGCCCACAGTGAATCCAACACCTTGCAGTCTCCTTTCACTTCAAACTACCCTTCCAGTTCTGTCAAACTTTCTGTCTTTGGGAAAATAAATTTTACTCAAAGCAGCTTTATCAATATTAAAACATAACAATTTACAGCTATAAGTACTGTCCTCTATTTAGGTCTTGAAGAGACAAGATTAGGCGAAGTTCACACATTTCATGTATTTATATTTACAAATAAATTAAAATACTTCCCTTTATTATCACTATTATCAATTACTGACATTGGAATTACTTTTGATATATGAAAACCTACCCGATGTTGAGAAATTATTTTGGACCACTTACTTTAGTAAATCTGTGCACACTTGTGGAAGCATGCAATTTTTAAATAAGACTACTACCAGAATAATCATTTACTGAGTAAAACTCTTACCCAAATCTACTTCCAGATACAACCTTTATTGTACTGCCTCATTTTCCTCAGTTCGCTAACCATGTTCACATTAATATTTCTCAAAATCTATATACATAAGCAGTATTATTATTTGACTTGTAGAGGTTGGATTATTTCACATTAGCTAACAGAAATTGTTAATGTTTTTTAAAAAATCTCTCCTTCTTTATACTTTTCTGAATATATAGAACACATGGTTTCGAACGGTATTTTATTTTTTTCTTATTCAGATATTCCTTGCCTAACCAGTACCAGTTTTAGGATTAAATTTAAGTCAATGATCTTTAGATTTATAAGTACTTAATTAGACTATTCTGCCAAAGACTAGTCCCTAAACTTAGAATGTAACCTTAAATTCAGTATTCCCAAATTTAAAGATCCCACATTTAATCCCTATCCCAGTATTGGTCAGTTCTGCATTGACCAAGAGTTTAATGTATCTGGAAAAGTATAAATTTTAATAAAAAAAAACAGACAATAGAAATAATTTAACATATCATTACAAATAAAATCCTAACATTGCAAACCTTCAGACACACACTATTGTTACACATCAGTTACAAAGAAAGTACCGACTAGACTCTGTATACTTGTAAGCAAACATGATTTGAAATGAGTTTATTTAAAGTAAAATGTATCGTAGTTATTTAAAAAACAAACAATGTTTATTACAATTACCTTGGTAGCAAAGCGAAGGGAACATAAAGTTTCAGAGAAATGTTCTTGTTTAGGAGATACGTTAGCAAACATTAATGTTTTAGAATTTCCACCTAGTGAGTTTTGAAGTAGATGTGTTAATTTGCTGTTACGATAAGGAATGTGTTGTTCCTAAAATATGAAAACACAAAGAATAAAAACAAATCAAATGGCAATTAAAATAAAAGCAATTACTTTAATAAACCAGAAAGCATTACTTTATTTGCAAGTGACATTATAACGTTTCCGAGATTGCTAAGACTACGATTGATATTTTGAGTTTCTTTTAAACGATCCCCTTGAGAACCAGATTCCTTTAAACGTTCACTTCCTGCTAAATCTACTAAGCTTAATGTACCTAAAAATAACAATAGTAATGAATAATTAATAATGAATGAATATATATAAAAAGTAATAACAAAGAAATAAATGTTAGGATATATAAGTTGAGCAATATTGAAAAGTTGACTATGAATATTTACAATATATTCTATTACCTCATGTGATTTTATTGGCTTGTATTTTCTTTTTAATACAAGCACAGATATATGCTTTAAATAAGGGTCACAATAAGTTTCATCTGAACCCAATTTCATCAGTAGTGACATCCATCAACATGATGATTACGATCAAACCTTGGATATATAAATAATTGTTAATTGCACAAAAGATTTTTTTTTTAAAAAAAATAACATCATTGGGAAAAAATCTAAAATTAAGATGGGTGATTGAGTGGCCGAATACTATCAAGAATAAGCAAACAAAATAGTCTTTACAATCATGAAAACGATATCTAGATTTAGAAGATCATGGAGTTCTCACAAATAAGGCTTCAGAGCAACAAAATACTACTAGAGCTATCATGGAGTAAGAAAGTTTAATGAAAGTCAAATGCTAAAAAAAGACTAAAATAATGTTCAATCCATTTTCAAAGAGAAAATGAAAACCGATAGCATAATGATAAATCACCAATTCCCTTCTTAAACAATGTAAAACAAAAACAGCTGTTCCAACTAACATAAGCGTAAGTAATCAGTGATTGCAAGATGGATATAAAATCTCTACTCTCAGTATTTAAATCCCCATCTTTAAACAAGTTTCCGGCTTTTATAACTATTTAAGAAAATTGGCTATGATTCAAAACCTTAGTCTGATTTGAGATTTTCAGCTTGACGGGTATGATAAAATTGTTTAGACTGCATGATGAATGGTTTTAGAATTTTAACTAATCATAGAATTTAAAAAGTAATATAACGCACGGTTATTAAGAACTATACCTATGTGTAATATATCACTCTTTTCGTTAGAGAAATCAACTTTTTGTACAATAAAATTTGCATTTTTTGTGAACATTTTTAGTAAAAGAAATTTTAAAAAAAATTTTTTTTTCTTTTAAACTTTACGGAAAAGAATGGTGACTTTTTTGTTCCAAAAACAAAGGATATAATTTTTTTTTTTTTTGAATATAAATAATTTATTTATAATGCTGTAAAATAAGTCTGTTTTCTGTGCACTATAAAAGGAACTTTCAATCTAGTTATTTTCTAATATAATATTAATATCATCTATATTCTTTATTACTTAGCAATCGAAACTGTCAAGGGAGTTGTAAAAAACAGCATTGTAAAAAGTAATAAAGAATATAGATGATATTAATATTATGTAGATTTGGCAATGCAATAAGAAAGATAAAGTTATAATATTTTCTACTTGTTTATATAAATATTATATTTTTTTTTGTAAGCAATGATTATAATGAAAAATCAAATTTATTTCACTATCGTAACTGTTGCTAAAAGCAGGATTTGTATCTATCTGTTTTGTGCGTATCTATATTTTATATATTACAGTCACCTGCATAAAAACAATTCTTTCATTATTTGCAATTTCTAGTTGTAATAACTGAAATACAGGCTTATTATATACCTGTATCAATATATGTAATATATAGGGTATATGAGCACCGACTTTCACACAATCCGCCACTCTATCTCACATATTTTTTTAGCAAGTAATGATTATAAGGAAAAATCAAATATATTTCATTGTCATAACTGACGTTGGAAGCAGTATCTCAGATATGTGGTTTTGTGTGTATCCATCTATATCATATATCTCTGTCATCTACACAAAGCAATTATATTTCATTTTTTGCAATCTACGGTACTTTTTTATACAAATTTGTCGAAGCATTGGTGGTCAAGAGGTCATCAACAGCTGCTTTACAAGCAGTTGTCCCAGGTTAGCGGGTTCGCATCCTGGCTGATGCTATGACACATGAGAAAAAAAAATGTTATATTTTTTTGTCAGTTATGCTTAGTATAACAATTGACCCAAATATTCCTAAAATAAAACCATTTAACGAATAAGCTATAGGCATTTCTACAAGGGCAAACAAAAGGTAGGGCAGATAATAAGAAGTATCAGTCTTGTGACTATTCTTATTAATATTTTATATGATACTAAATTTAAAAAAATTTTTTTTCTTGTCTACTTATTTATCACCGGTGTAGAAATGTGTACACATACACCCTGGAAAACCTTTTGTCTTTCAACCTGTCACTTTTTCTTTTTTTATATTATATATATATTTTGCAATTATTTTAAAATTAATTTTATTTTTTTGATTAATTGCAGGATAAGATTTGGATCTGCTAGTAAAAATGGAAGTCGCCAATGAATTTATACTTAAATATTTCACAATGTTATCTTAGGTAAGTCATTTTATATATCTTTTTTTCAAACTATTAAGAAGAATGTAAATGAACCTGTTTATAAAAATGTGATTTTAACATTTAACTCTCAAAATTTAGAATTTGTGAACCTATGTAAAAAATAAGCATTGTATTAAAAATCTTTTTTTTTTCTCCTAAATATTTTTAAGGTAATAACTGTATTTTTTTGTTTTATTATATTTCTTTATATTTTGCTCTTTCTAACAATACACCCGGGTTTCGTTTTATGCGGATTTATTTAATGCGATTTTGAAGTTATGCGATTCATGTTTCTTCTTAATATCTTTGTATGCGGTTTTCTTTTATGCGATAAAAATTATTAGATCAGAAATGGAGTGCCGATAATGCCTATTACTTTAAATATTATAAATTTCGTGGACTCATGTCATATTTAAAGTAATAGTGCATTATCGGAGTTCGACTTCCATCTAATAATTTCAATATTTTAAGCACTTTATAATAGTACTGTAATAGATTTATGCAATAAAGAAGTTTATAATTCACTTAAAATTAGGATTTCCTCATTTTATATACACACATTAAATTTTACAAGATTATTATGTAAATCTGTTCAAACGTTATAGATGAAAAATACTACGTAAGTTGTTATTTTTGCATTTTAAATCACGTTCTATTTTTGCTTTTTAAAAAAAGAGTACGTAATCAATTAATCATTTAGTGTCCACAAGTAATAAATTTTACAAGACTATAATGTAAATCTGTTTAAACGTTATAGATAAAAAATACTATGTATATGTTGTTGTTTTTGCATTTTAAATCACATTCTATTTTTGCTTTTTATAAAAACAGTACGTAATCAATTAATCATTTAGTGTCCACAAATTTATTTTTAAAAGGAGAGTAACAGCGGTGGACACAATTAAATTTGACAATTAAAATCTGATTTTTAATTGTAATCAACAATTTAAAAATTATGTAAGTGATCTTAAATTAATGTGATTTGAAGCGATGAAATTTGATTTTTAAACGGAATTGAAAATTAAAAAATTAAAGACAAAAATAAGAATTTAATTTTTATTAGTTTTAATTACATTTTGCTCAACAGTGGTGAGTCGGTGTCTTTTTATTATCATAAGTCTAAGTTCTTATTTTTATTTTAAACTTTTAGTTTATTCTAATGGAGAAGGAAAAACACCAAAGAAAATGAATTTCTTTGGAAACAAAAATATCAATTTTAGATTGCTTAGCGAAATGGAAGGATCAACAGCGATAGAAAAATGTTTTAGTTGTATTTCCTCTTGACTTCGTGTAAGGAGAAGCTACAGTACCTCACATCACATCATGACGAATCTGATGTCTCAAATAGCGATAATAATTAAAATACTGTACATGTATGAAAAAAATGTAAATTACGCATAAAAATATATTGTTTTGAATAAAATTAAATACTGTAGTTAATAAAAAAAGTTTGTCTTGTATCAATTTTTTTCAAATTTGAAATTTTTTATTAGCCATATTTTACTTTCTTATTTTTTTTTTATGCGAATTTTAAAGTAATTATACGTTGTTGCGTTGCTTTTATGCGATTTTTGGAAAATTACAGTACGTATCCCCCATTTTTCAAGGTAAGGTTCTGAGGAACCTATCTACCGCATAAAATGAGACCCAGGCGTATATAGATATTTACATTTAATGTATTCAAACTGAAGATATTGTATAAAATATATCTGTTGCATTTTTTTTCTTTTTAATTCAAAATGGCAGCCAAAATTCAACAAATTAAGACTGATAATAATGAGTTAGAAGGATAAATATCTTAGTCAAATAATTAAGGTAGATAAAATCATCAGAAATAAAATTAAATGGAAAAATAAAAGTTTTAAACATAGGTATTTCACCAGTAGTTATTAATATAGGCACAGTGAAAGGTAAAGAAATGTGGGAACTAACAAGATGAGATCCAAAGGCAAATTTGTGGACATAAAAAACAAACAGATACCATTAGTATCATTCTAAAAATTAAGAGACTGAAATGGGGCTAAGCCAGATTTGCTGCCAAAAAATGGATAAACAAAATCTTAAACTGAATCATAAGAGATTGCAGGAAGTAAAAAAAGACCACACCAGATAGACATGAAAAAGTTTATTTGTGATATAATTTTCTTATTTAAATTATATAGAACACTTCACGATGTTTACTTTTGAATATATTCACTCCTTGATTAAAATAATGGGTGGTTAATGCACACAACATCTGTCATTGTCTTACCATATTTGCTTAAATTTTTGATGTTTATTTAGAAGACATGAGAAGTCCCTATAGAGCAAAATATGTGTCACATAACTGGGAGTAAGTTTTCGAATATATAATGATTTGAGTGACTTAAATTATGATTCATATGTTAACTGATTAACCGTTCATTATACAGATGTATGTATAATGTCAAATACAATATCACAGGAAATATAATCCATACTTATTGTACTAATCATCAGTTAATTAACACATGTGTTACGTAGTGACAAAATTTTGTTATTCATCACAAAAATTTTCAAATACTAACATGTCTGGACCACATGTGACAACGTGAAATATGAAAATATGTTTAATACTTTTGATAAATAATCGCAATAGTATGGAATGTGTTTGCAACTCATGGCTTCGCTGTCGTATCCGGTTTGAATCATTTCAAAAATTTCAGTAGTTTTGCCCAATTTAAAACAAAGTTTAAATGTGTGCAATTCCATTGTTGGTGTCACATTTTATGACATGATTCATGATCCAGTTATGCTAGCAAAGTGCTTTAAAATTTTGATAAATAGCTAAACTACATCGCTGTATAACACGTAGTGGTTCAAAGTTGGCATTAGGATATATATGTAAATTAAAATAAGCTTCAAATAATCCACTGCTATGCAAAATTCTCTCCAACATCAGCACAAAATGAAAAGAATGAGAAAACATTATATCATAAGTTAGCCAAGTTTTAGGCAACCAATGTTAAAAACTGAGCCAGTTTTGTGAAATCTTAGCAGGCGGGATTATTTTTTATCAAGAGCAAGAGATATGGTATTTTTTAAGTTGGATGAATCCAGAGATATTTTGAATAATTAAATGCAGATGCATTATCTTGAGATTTGCAAAGAAAAAAAAAAATTCTCTAGCAGAATCAGTACATAAAAACATCATTATTAAACATTTGTACATGTAAAAATAAATAAAATATCTACAATTCAAAAAAACACATAAATTACCATTTGTCGAGAGACATGACTTTTTAAATAGAAATAAATTTTATACAAACATTATGCATCTAAATAAAATAATCTCAATACTTTGCTTTTTTTTTTTTTTAAAATATTCAATTCTTTGCTGCGGACCACAGATTGCATGCCTAGTCAAAGATTTCCTCTTCATTTCACTCTCTCAGAATAGTTCGATATCCATTTACCACTCAATAAGTAGATGTTTAGGTAAAGTGATTGTGACTTCGCACATCTGAAACCAAATTCTGTCTTATAATTCCAAAACATTTCTAATTTTCATCTGATCCCAATTCAAACCCCATACCCAGGAAATTACAAGTGGGCTAACCCATATCATAAGCTTTAATACATTGTAATCCCCCTCTTTCTTCTTAAGAGTGCATCTTTATGTATAAGATTTTTACTTTATTTGGAAAAGTGATTAATTATCTAAAATGGCTATAAATTATATATATAAAAAAATTCTACATTTCTTTATAATATTACGGCATTTTATGCAATAATAATTTCTACTCATTAAATAACTAATTTTTATTAAATACAATTAATTACTAAAACAAACTTACTTTGACAATTTTCTCCTGTTAATTCATTCTCTCCGGACAATTTTAATCTAAAGACACTATGACTGCGTGAAGATCGCTCATTACAACCAGTAGTTGCAACTGCTCGATTATCACTAGCCTTTTTCAATAAGTCAATAACCTGGAAATGAAAAAAAAAAAATACATTGCCTCAAATACCATTAGTATTAGCCCATCATATTACAATTACATTTTTTATATTCACACACCCCGCGAAACTCATCTAAACAGTTAAGATTAAGCTAAGACTATTATTGTCTAATTAAAAACAGCTAAAGTCTATTTACCAAACATTATCATATTTTGAATCCAGTTAACTATGGCAAGTCTACTTGAATAATTAAAAAAAATCTGTGTTATGTAAAAAAAATTTCAAAGCTTGCTGGGCCCAGTCTTGAATTTCAAATCATGGCTGTAGTCCTGATAAAGTGCATGATAAAATCATCGATGTCAAATATTTAGATATCTTTTAGCACCTTAATACAAATGAAACAATGATAATTCATATGCCTACTATTTGGCAACTTCTATTATCATGGACAAATGTATGTTATCTTTAAACTTTCTCATCTACCACAATTTATTATCTTAGCACTGACTGACAATATACAGGCGGTCCTCTACTTTCGTACAATTCGCTATTTCATACAAAGAGCAGTAGAAAAAGACACAGCGTGTTATAGAATTTTTTATCAAAAAAAAAAAGAAGAGTACAATTCAACTATCTCTTGATAAATTTATAAAGAAAACACCAGATACTAATGAATAAAGTGTTGCGTATGTACGGTATATTCAAGTTTTTGTTCTTATCCATGTGTTTATTATATTACAACCATATATAATATGAACTTGTAAATATTTTGTAACAAAATGAAAATAAATACTATAATGTAGTAACACCTATTTTCATGCAATATTGCACCTAATGCAAGCTATAATAATAAATAGAAGGTTTGTGCATTTAAATTCCCATCTAATGCCAACTTATCCAATATTCGCAGACTAGTTTCTTTCCTTAAACCTTTTTTCTTGTGGGGTCAGATCAGCATCTTGACCTGCAATTCTAGCATTTTTAAGAATCCACCACCACCCTTATGATACACAATGTAGGCATGAACACTATTAGTTATCTCAATATAACATCCTTGTTCAATGAGTAATCTCAAGAAACATAGAGGAAGATTTACATATAAAACCAAAGTGAATGATCCATCGCATACCTGTCAGGTTTCATTAAGACTTAGTGGCTTGTCTAAAGTTGCAATTAATTTGGATTATCCTTCACATTTATTTTTAAATCCTTCACCCTTATTATTAGTTCATCTATAACTACACTTTCTCTGATATCTGCTATATTTATGCTATTTTCCCTATGATTCTCTCCTACTTGGAGTTTCCCATCATTTATTCTTGTTCATCTTGTTTCTCTTTCAATTCATTTATTCTCATTATAATCATCTATTGATTTTCTTCTTTCATTGCATATCTTGTATTTTCAAATCCATTTTTTGTTGGATTCCCTGTATATCTTGTAATCACCGAATTATAGAGAATAAGTTGTTTAATCCTACTCTTTATTATTGTTTAAAAACTATTAATCATCTAAAATTAGTACAAAATATTTTATTTACTTCTATTACTCACGTCTTTTAAATTAATCTTGTGTTAAGATTTGTAGAGGTCCATACTGTCTCTCATCTAGGTGCATAGTCTTAAGGTTGTAGCCTTAATATATATTACTAACTCTTTATCTCATAAAATTAGCACACTAGTCTACACTTCTACTATGCAGTACTAACTAATCCAATTTAAGTGTCTCTATCTTCACCATTACCTATTACTATCCCTATTTTCTACTCTCTTTACATCTAACAATATTTTATTTTTCATTTTAATTAGTAGTGCCGAATGTCTTTCATTTTATTAATTAAACTAATTATTATTTCTCTATTATATCTGTATCGGACACAAATGTTGTGGCACCAAATGAATATACATCAGTTTAATTTTAAGTAATCGTTAAGTATCATTAATTTATAATAGGATTTAGATTTAAATTTATAAAGTCATGATTAAATTAAGCTAAATCCTATATATTACTTATAATACTTCATTCATATACACTTTAATGCAAGTAATTTTCTTAACCTTCTTTATTTTCCTACAGTTTCGACTGTCCAGCAGTCTTCGTCAGAGCTATATCTTCCTTACAATTTTAACTTTAATATTACTTATAATATTTCATTCATATACACTTTAATGCAAGTAATTTTCTTAACCTTCTTTATTTTCCTACAGTTTCGACTGTCCAGCAGTCTTCGCCAGAGCTATATCTTCCTTACAGTTTTGGCCACTCAAAATCCATGGGACATTAGTGAGAATAACTCTTCCCGTTATTTACTGTTACAATTTTGGTGTAAATAAAACAGAAACTCTCCTTTTTTACCATTACAATTTTGGCTTACCCAATTCGTGGGACATAATAAAACCCCCCTCTGCCATTTACAATTACAATATATATTACTGAATATATTAGTGTTCATTAGAATTCAGATTCACATTATCCATGTGGATTTCAGAAGCAAATACCGTGAAGAATAAAATCCCACTATATTATTATTCCCCAATTCTGAAATTGTATTGTTATAATTTTTAAAAAAAATTTGCAACATAACTTCAGATTCTATGGTTAAAAGGGTGGAAATTATATTATTAAAAACAAAAAATATGATTTTAGTATGTATAATTACCTGTTTTTGTGTTTTTACCATAACAGTGACCAAGTTTGTGACCATAACATCTGTACTTTTGGTTCCAATCAATCTTATTTCATGTTTCAAATTTTCTTTGCCTGATCCGAGAAGATCTCTAATCTGCTCATTATAAATCTCAAGAAAAGACGCTTCCATTTCATATTTCCAACCTTTGCTCTCAAGATCACTAGCGGAACAAAAGATCTGTTGTACAGTACGTGGTATCATACCCCATGTATCTGGATCATCTTCACCTGGTCCTTCCATTGTATATGTTTTACCTGATCCAGTTTGTCCATAAGCAAATATACACACATTATAACCATCTAATGCAGACTAAAATTAACAGATGTAGTAAATTAAGTCATAAGCAAAAACATATGATAAATGAAAAAATATAAGCAGCAAAGTTATACCTGTATTAGTTGAGAAATTTCCTCAAACACTTCAGACTGAGAAGACGAGGGTTGAAAAACACGATCAAATTTAAATTCGTATTTATTTGAAGTACCCTTTTTGTGACTCATAATACTCTAAAATAAAAAAGTTTAAATATGTCCTTCACCTATGCAAATATGATATTTACATAATCAAAAAAAAAAAAATTAAGCGTAGTAATGTGTAAACATTTTTATAAAATATATATTTATTAAAATATATCATTTCCAATTATGTATTTAAAATAACGAATGGTCTGCAATTACTATTTTTATAATTAATAAAGTTCAGTTTGCTACTAATGAATAAACATCTTCTTTTCATACCATGATTCCACTTTGAATAGTATGAAAAAAAAATTAATTGCTGCCAGCAAATTTTTTTTTTTTGTTCGTATTGTTACACATATGTTTATATAAATAAAGAGTTATGTATATTAAGTTAAAAGTAAATATAGGGAATTTGAACTCAGACTTTCAAGCACCCTTCATCTATCCACACTCTCATACAACTGATATGCAGGACCACACACATGTAGAAAAGATAAATAACTCACATATGTATTTCGTGCTGAACCAGCACTCATCAGTTGGTCTAACTTATCATCTCCCACACACATATATAATCAGTGCTCAGTTCATATTAAGATTGCAAATCTTCACACTTTAATGGACAGGCTTCAACCAACTCCAACATCCAACTTTTCAGCCATCCATATCATTGAAAATCTGATTATGGAAACCCCAAATCCCATGCTGATGCCAAGTAATAATATTAAATTATCAACTTCAATATATATATAAAACTAAATCTCAATTAAAGATTGCATCGATTATAGACTAGGAATAATATGATATTCTCTAGTCTAATAAATGAATAGCAAAAATCATTAATATATTTATTTATAATGAATGAAGTCATAGTTGTGAGTATAGACTTGACACTTTGCATAAGTTAATTTATCTCAACTCAAAATAAAAGAAGTTAATTTACCAACAGTAGTTAGGTGAATATTTTAAGTGAATTTTTTTCATACAACTATATAACTGCAGTGTTCAAGGTCAAGCAAGGTATATACATATGTAAGTTGTATAATAATAAATATATAATGAAAATGTAGAATAAAAATGATAAGTTGTACAATAATAAATGTATCCTGAATATAGAATAAAACCAATAACTTTGTAATGTATAATGAACATGTAGAATAAGAATAATAACTGAATAGCGATCGTGTGTAAGCATTTATATTATATAAATAATTGCAACCGTAAAATGTAGCAATGTAACGATCATTAAATTGCAATGTTGTTAGATCATAGAGAGCACAGCTGACTTTATAGGGTCAGAAAACTATATAAAATGCCATATATGGTGAGAAATATAAAAATACTATGTGTACGTGAAAACACTATATATGGTAAGGGATGTAAGAGACTCCAGAAGTCTTGAGGGATATATAAACCCCCAGAACCTGATCTCTTTGTTCTAAGTATTAAATGTAAGTCAGAGACTCCTGCCTCTGTAAGTCCAAAAGCAGGACTAGGGTTATTATGTGCAGGTCACCACAACCTTTTATTATTTTATTACACCTTATAATAGGCAATGTATATATGTAAAAATGATCGTATTTACTGAAATGAAACTATAAGCTTTCCATCTTAATTCTGCCTTTGCCAATTTATTACTTGCTGGTCGTAAGAGCAATAACATTACCATTTTATATGAACAATATAAAGTTTTTGTCACATATCTTTTGTGTAAATGGACAGATAATAATTAGATTCTGATTAAGTGTCTTGAAATCAATATTTAGGGTATCTTTCATTCTAAAAAAGATAAACCAAAAAAATTTCCAAATTCTGATCAAGAAATTTTAAATTTCAAGTCAAAAGAAGTGTTGATTATAGCAATAGTCTACAAGAAAGCCTATTTTGTTTTTCTTGATTGATAAGTCAGGAATCGAGAAAACTTTACAATAAAAACAGATCTTTAAAGATTTTGTGAGACATATGTCAAAATAAAATGAAGTAGAATAATGTAGATAGAATATAATATTTGAACCATGTAATAAATATACTCAAAATGTCAGTTATTATTTATAGATAGTTTGTTAACAAAGAGAACTTTTATGAAACAAAATTACAAGTACTTGTAGTCCAAAATTAGTGCGTATTAATCACAAAACAAAACTATCAAACACCATTATCTTTTTTATTAGAGGTAACTCCAAATGCTTGTTAGGACTAATGTCTAAATAGATTAGATTTCACATATTTCATCTTTTCATGTGAATAGGAATCAAATTTACTCTATTTTGTTGTGACAATAACAATATATGAAAATAAGAACACTGAAAGAGAGATTAAATACTAACGAGTCATTTGTAGCAAAATTATCATGGTGTAAGTTGTGAATACAAATTTTCATTTTTGACTATCAAAATCAATTCAAGTACACTTTAAATCATTTGTAACTAAGTAGAATTGGTTATGTTTCCAGATTATCATCTCCCTTGAAAAAATAATATATATATAAGACAAAATTTTGAGAAAGAATCTGATTTTTTATTAGCGATAGCTTTTATGTATTTAAATCTATGTTCATCATGATCTTGATCGCTACCCCTTTATTTAGAGCATTACCTTGTCACATCCAGGCTAGAATCTATTCTATATTTTATTAAAGGTCCACCATTTTTACTCAGGGTGCTAACTCACAGAGCAAAAATTGCACACATAATGTCACATAAATTAAGTAAGCCAATTTAGTAATTATTCTAGCAGGCCTTTTGGGATACAAGAATAAGAGTTAAATGACATCAGCTAAGTTCAAATTCAACATAAATTAGCTTATAAATATATGAAAGCATATAGCCACCAAAATTACAAAATAAAGAGATAGAATCAGTAGATTCTTCAAAAATATCACTTTTAGAAATATGCAATTTATGTTATTTATAATAAAAAAAAACAACAACGAAACATTAAAATTTAAACCATATCATTCCTTCATCATATACATTTCAATTGAGAGAAAAAACTTTACCAAATTTATTTCTTATCCTATAAGTAAAATAAGAAAAAAATAATATTTACAAAGGTATATTTAAAAAAAAAAAAGAACCATTTCTTTTTAAAATTTTTTACATAATTCATAGTCAGGAATTACTTTTTATTTATTCTTAATTAATTTTAATGGCTTCTAGTTTATTGTGAAAACAGAAATTGGTAATTAATATTTACAAAACAAATTTAATCTAAATATTACACATATTCACTTCATTATGGCACTCAAATATATTCAATCCAAATTTTATAAAACATTATTGAAAATTACTATTATTGTAACCGATCCAATGCCTCTAATAATATATATTTAGCATTTACAACTTAGAAAATGACCAAAATAATTTATACAAATTGAGCAGTGTACATTTACAAAGGTTATCATAGCATTGTCTTCGATTTGAATTTTTAATTTAAATTTTTCCAAAATATGTGCGTTTGGGCACAGATACTTTCCATTATTTAGTAGAATAATCATTTACTTCCTTTACCCACTTCTAGTTTATTAATTTATTTAACTGTGTGAAAGATTATCAAATTCACCACCTACTTTATTTTGCTGTAATATCTTATATAATTGCAATTTATCCACTTTACTTTGAACACTTTTTAGCAAAAAACCTTTTATTGTACATATATGAATACACAATCTTATATTTCAACTGTCCTGCAGTCTTCTTCAGAGCTATGATATAATGAACAAAATAAAATACATAACTACATAAATAATACCATAAAAAATGTAAACAATAAAATTAATAAAATACTAAAACAACAACAACATAAAATATAAAAAAACGTAAATAAAACTGAAATAGATATAATCAAACCCAAATAAAATAATCCAGTTAATATAAAATAAAATGGATTCTTTTATTTGTGTTTGATTATATTTATTTCAGTTTTATTTACATTTTGTTGGTGTTTTAGTATTTTATTAATTTTATTGTTTACATTTTTTTTGGTATTATTTATATAATTATGTATTTTATTTTGCTCATTATATCATATCTCTGAAGAAGACTGCAGGACAGTCAAAATGTAAGATTGTGTATGCATATATGTACAATAAAAGGTAGAGTGGATAAATTGCATTTATGTGCGAAAGATTATTAGCATATTTATCCAATGCGACAATAATTTGGTAACTTCTGATAGTTTCTATATTTAAGTCAACCATCATTTTTTAATCTGTCTTGTGATCCTATTCACACTCATAGCATTATATAAATGCTGAAAATATACATTAAGAACATATATTAGACTATTACGAATAAGAAATTAATAAAATTACCAAAAAAAAAATACAATTTAGAATAATAATGAGACATAATTACCTCATTTATATTTAAATCAGATAATTTTTCTACTTCTATAATCTTCTGTTCAGAATCAGAAAAATTCATATGAGCAATTTCACCAGTATTACCTAGTAATTCATCACCTACCAGTGGCCGTACACGACAAAACACTCGAATATTACCCTGGGGAAAAAAACGATAAAAAATGAAATGTTTCAATAGGAATTAAATACAACTAGCATTTGTAATATTAATAAAATATCAAGTGATCACTAAGCAAACACACACACATTAAAAAAAAAACAATTATTAATTCTTTATAATTGATTTACATTAGATAATGATTTTATCATTTCTTTTACATTGTAAACAAATGAGGGACAATTAGATGAAAATTATTTTGCTCTATCATGTTTATATTAAAATTATATAAACATAATCCAGAAAAAAATTTGTGTTGGAATATAAATTTACTTGCAAGCTCAAGATCTGAGATTTGAATTTGATAACGCTAAAAATTTTTTTCAAAAAATGGCCGAAGATTTTTATATAAATTTAGGATTTTGTTTGGGTAACTGAACCATATATAATCAAATCATCCAATTATTGGCTGATCTTCCTTTGTGGAAAGACTTCTGCTTTGGAAAGGACTTTTTGCAACTATTCATTACAATAAACAATTCATTGGTTGGAGGTCACATGATAAATTAAGATAGAATTGATCCAATTACTTTTAATTGATAACTCTACCATCCTTCCAATATAATGCACGGATAAAATCAATACTATATCATAGTGATAACCCCATTTTTAAATCCTACATTAGACTTTGATGATTATTTTATGATTTAAGTAATTTTATTCGATAATTTACGGGAAAAGTTTCTTCATATCTATAATGTAAAAAGAATGAATAAATTTTATTTCATGTGATATACAAACTTATCATACATAGATTTTCCTCAATTTTTTTGTGACAAACTTTTCTATCCACTTCAGAATAATAATTTAATAATTCAAGGATTAACATTTAACAACATTCGATTTAAATGATCTCCCACAACGCTTAGATAGTATTTTTCCTATTTCGAACAGTAAGTTTTCCCTGAAACATTAGAACTGCGCATTATCAAAATGAGAAATTTTAGGCACCATAATACAGTTTTCAATATAATATATGTTGTATTTAAACGTTTTTGCATTTAAAGATAATTAAAAGTTGATTCAATTCAATTTCAAAAGGATAATATGAAATACACAAATTAAGCAAACACATAACTAATGTAATCCATTTTTTTAAGTATAACCACAATATTATTAAACACCATTTATATATTTACATATATGCTAAATCAAGAATCCCCAAACATTTTTCAGATGTAGACCCCCTTACCAAAAACTTTTAAAACCGTCGATCCGCATGTCATTTACTTTACTTACTCAAATTAATAAATTTGTATAGTACTCGATATCAAACAATTCACTAAATATCAAACTTTTCATTTTAATCACTTGTAATTGATGATTGAAAAAGATAAAAGGACTACGGAACATGGCATTATCTTTTGCAACATTTAATATCGAAACCTGCGCTAACAAAAATTAAAGCAAAAAAATATGAGCAGAGTTTTTTTAATTTTTGACGTTTACCAAATAAATATGTAAATTCAAAATAAGTACAAATATTGAAATCACTTTATTAAACATAAAAATGAAGTGACAAAATCAACATATTCAGATAGAATTAAACATTAACAAAATTACAACAGTGAAAGATTTTAATTTAAATTATAAAAATAAGAATACTAAATAAATTAGCTTAGAACACTGAATTTAATGAGATGGGTGCACCCAGTGATCTCTCAACAATTTATCTTTACCGGGTTTTAAATTAGTAAGTTGCATTGTCAAATTTCCACATTCAGTGATATGCAATTGATATCTGTTCTGAAGCAGGTTTAAAACTATAACAAAACCTCACTCTACCAGATATGATGATGGAAATGCCAACTAATACTTTGGTACAACAGTCCATAGAGCCAGGAACAGAAGTGGAGTATTTTGATGCAACCAAAACTTTAGATAATCCTGTTTGAATTGTACCCTGAGATTCTCATTCATGCTGATGGTTATCAATTCATCTTCCAAAATTATATTTGGTTCTGCACTAGTAGTGTATGGGTTTATTATCTAGTCCAGTATTTCCAATGATAGAATATCTTTGAACTTAGTTTTAAAATCTAAGTGAAGAGCCCCCAAGTGGTTGATGTACAAGATATTTTTTCTTGAATTGTGCCTATCTTAAATAAGTTGGAGAACTGGCAAAGCTCAGATCTTGCAATATTTTATTTAAAAAAACATTAATCTGGTAACAAAAGCTGATATGACTGATTTCGTGTTGATGAGATTTAAATTGTCTCCTTGCAATTGTAAATTAATATCATTAAATTTGCCAAGTAAGTCAGTTAAATAAGCAATATCTGTTTTAGTTTAAGTAAATTTTCTTTCAAACTGGATACTTCATCTTCCAAAAACTCTAAAACAGATAAAAAGTGCAAAAAATCTCACCAAATATAAATCTTTTGAAAGCCAGCGGACTTCGGTATGGAGAACCAATCGATAAAAATCTTCGCCACTTTTCTCGCATAATCGAGTGAACAGTCTAATGTTCAAAGCGTTACTTTGAATTTTGTTCACAGCCATGACAACAAACTGAAGCAATTGATGCAATTTGTCAGTAAGGTTCTTGGCTACTAAATTGCCCATGGAACGCAGTGAACAGTAAGCATTTCAGGTACTTGTTGTTTTAGGTAATTTATGAAAGCATAATAATGACCAACCATAGTCAGTGCTTCATTTGTCGCAACAGATATTATATTTGTCAATTGAATTGCATTTTCCCTGAAAATAGCTCCATTAAATTAAAAATAGACCCATGTATGGTGTCATTTTCTAAAGTTCTAGAAAAAAAGCAGAACTTTCCGATCTTGAATAAAACGAATGTATGTCAGCAACAAAGCTTCAATACCGGATAATGTTCACTTGTCCAATTGGAAGAAAAAATGGTGTTTTTTTGCAAATGATTACACAAACAATTTTCCACGTCGTGACTCATTTCATCAATAGTTCTTTGAACTGTGTTATTGCTTAAAGAAATTCTTTTTATAACATCTTGTGCAGGTTTGTGGAGAATAATGTTCAATATCTCCGCGATGGCCGGTAGAATCAGTTTCTTCCTTATGGTGTGTGGCTTTCCAGATTTCGTGTGAGTAGGGGAGAGTAGAGATATGTTGTACAATGACCTTAATCCATTATCATTTTGCTTTGATGATGAAATAAATATATTATCTATCATAGTTCTCTTCAGAATTTTATCTTTAAGTGATTCAAAGTATGATAAATCTTTTTCTTTTTTTGTCATGGTGAATTCTATTCAAGTGATCTGCTAGTTTTGATGGTTTCATAGGGTCATTGCTAAAAACTTTTTTGCATATGAGGCACATTAGTAAATGTTTGTTTGATAATGACGGGACAAATCCTAGTCCGTTTTTTTTTTTGGTTCAGTCATATTATTATTGTATGAAATAAAAACTTATTAACAAATAATTTCGACAGCCCCTATGATAAAAAACAAACAAACAATAAAGTATATACTTACTTGAAACAAGATTTTTGTTCAAACTCAAATAAATTGCATCTTCTGATTTTTTTTTACATAGTACTGCTCCTCAATAAATAATTATATTCAAAGTTCAAACACAAATACGTACATGTCACATCAATCGAACCAATTTATAGTGTTTTATGAAAGCATGAGTGTACAAGACAAATAAATTCTGCTAATATCAAATATTGTCTCTTCCCACTGTGAACAAGTGCAGACGTGCAATGTTTTTTATATCCTGTTGCTTTGATACGTTCAATAAGACAATGCACAAACATGTATCTTCATGCATTCTTACATGTGACTCTTTTGATGACACCTTTTACTTTTTCATTCGCAAGTTCGGTATGTAATGTGTTTTTTTTTTAATTATTTACTTCTTAATTAGGTACCTATAGGAATCATAGATATTTTGAAGTAACAAACAAATAGCAGTGGTAAGGTGGGTCTATTTTTGCTATCATCAAACCATCGACACCTATATTAACCACTTTCATGACTTCATATTATTATCCATTGCAATAGTTCTATCTGAACCAAAATTTTCCCCAAGTGATAAGGTATAAAATAATAAAGGTAAAAAAATTCAAATTATATATTATGTTTAACTTGAAAGCCTCTTGACAATCGCAAGGTTTGATACCGATTCCTTCTCTTAAGATTTATTCCTGATAGATACTTTGTTTCAGTCAAAATTAATGTATTGAAAATTTACTTACTTTCAATTACAAACTGAAGAAATTCTTTCAGAAATCATTTTTGTCCAAATCAGACCACTGGATATTAGTAGTTTAATTAAAGTTGCGAAGGAAAATGCTTAAGACCCATACAAGCAAGGAATCCACATACTTGAAAATTAGAAAAACAAAACAATTATACATATTTTCCATTATATATTCAGTTGTATTCAAATGGGACATTTCTTTTGTGCACCGCTTACATTTTTATTCTTATTTAATTTTAACTTTTATTTTATTCTCTTCTCAAATTTATAATTATTTTTGCTGGCTGAATATTGATTGAATACACATACAGACATTTACACATAATGTTTTTCTGAAGGTTTGTGATGATGGTGTTCTAGCTGTATTTTTATATTGGACTATTTCCACCATCTAATATGTGTGTTGAATGTCTTTAGAAAAGTTTAGTTTTTAGTTAAATATTCCAAATGCATTCAACTGTTAGTAATATCACAGCAAACAGGTTAGTATATGCACCAACTGTTAGTAATATCACAGCAAACAAATGTTAGTAATATCACAGCAAACAGGTTAGTATATGCACTAACTGTTAGTAATATCACAGCAAACAGGTTAGTATATACACAACGTTTCGAGAGGTATTTTTTCCCCCTCTTTAGCATGGGATTCGAACCTGGGCCCTTAGAATTTTGATAATTGAATTTTAAGGTGACACTCTAACCAACTGAGCCATCCTGATATGTTGAGCTGCAGAAAGAAGTTTGCTATTAACTGAAAAGACTCGTTGATTCTTGTTTAAGATGTTAAAGAAACTGAGCAAGATAAATTCCTAATGGGCCCTCCATATGTTATTATTATTACAGCTCTAACTATAATATGATTTCTCATATGGTGAACAAACATGGGATAGACTGCTAAATAATATGCATGCGCCAGTTAATGAGATTAGTTTACTAACTTTTTACCTAAGAATTTAAGACCAAAAAACATCATGGTCTTTCTTCTCAGTTGTCTGATATTTCTTAACTGAACATTTGAGTTTTCTTGAAGATAAGATTAATATGTAAGCAAATGATCTTTTTTTGAAATAAATATTTATTCATGATAGACAAAACTAGAATATGGCCTTATTCTCAGGAAGTTGTAAAATCATTGACCAAGGTCACAATTAATAGTCAAAGACAAAGATATTAAGAATCTTCTGCTTGTGAACCCAAGACCTTTCAAAGATGAACTTTGTTTAAATTTCTACAATTGGACATCAATTGCAAAAGAAAGATTATGTAAATTGATAAAACTGCCTAATACTGTATGGGATATTATTGGACTTTGCGAAGTTAGAAAAAAGATGAAGAGACAATTAATATAAAAATTGGACAGATACTTTAGTATAGAGGCACAAATATGGGAAGCATAAGATACATTAGAAATAAAAAGTGAAACAATATTGTGGACATTGATGGTATATCAGATAAAACGACAAGATTAGTTAGTCAAATTAATGAAAAATACAAACAGTTCTCATTGCAATGAAATATAGGATCTTTATAGATATGTATTAAAATGCTTTTGATCAGACCGAAAAACACTTTAAAGCTGTTTTGGAAGACTTTAATAATACAATTGTTAAATGATTGAAAAATGAAAGTGCTATGAGTAAATTTGGCTATTTAGACAGAATTGAGAGATCATACACACATGGAGTTTATGGAAAAAAAACCCATATAATATGAATTCTTTCCCTGAGGGGGGGGGGAGCTAAATAGAAATGAATACAGAAGCATTCAAATGAAGATCCAAGGGAATTGGATTATAATTTTACTATTCCAAGATTGTAATGTTTGTCACAGATTCAAAGCAGAAAGTGATCGTAGATTAGTAAAATTTAAAACGCATGTTAATGCAAAACTAGAATGAAGAAAACTATTAAAAAAACATAACTATTAAAATTCCTAATCTTCAGAAAACTAATCATTCTAAGATAGTAACAGACTTTGAAGAAAGCAGAGACTCGATTTAAATCAAGGAAAAAATAAACAATAATAAGATTGCAACAAAAATAATTCGTACAAAAAAACAGCATATCACTAATAAATGTTCAATTGAGACAAAATAATATATGAATAAAAAATTTTTTAAATGATCCATTAAAAAGAATAACTGAACTTTTGTAAAATAGTAACAAGGAGTTAACGATAGAAGAAAATATAATTGTGAAATGGCAAGAAAGAAAAGAGTATAAAAATCTCAAAAGTATAAAACATTATTTTAGTATTGGAAAAAAAAAGTTGGTTCATTGATAAAAAAAGATGATAAAACTATTATTAAAAAAGAAAAAATATCATAAAACAAGTTCTACCAAAGAACTGTATAGAAAACAAAATAATCCCTACAATTATTACATCTTTGGAATTGCAAAGCATTTTAAATGTAGAAACAGGATGTGGAATTAAATCTATTAAGAAAAGAATAGCTCTAGAAAATGTTTGAATTATTACCGATATCTTAAACGAAACACATGAAACATAGAACAGCTGTTAAAATTATATACCAAATATCTAAGTGATAAAGATGTTACCAGATGATTAGAAGAATGCAATAGCAATATTAATATATAAGAAAAGTAATAAGATATTTGTGACCTATCAATCTCATATCAGTTCTATACAAGTTCTTTCCCAAGAAAATTATAATTCGTTTACAACACAATCTGGATTCATACCAATGGAAAAAACCAAGATAGATTTTTTAAAAACGGTTTTACCACAGTAAATCATATCCAAGTATTGAGAGAAGTTATAGAAAGGACTAATGAATACGAGTTGCCATTATGTTTGGATTTGTAGATTATCAAAAGGCATTTGATTCTATAAGCATTTCTACAATAATTAAAGCAGATCCAGGATATTGCCATATTCTCAAGAATATTTATTAAAATGCAATAGCAGTGATTAAAATACATAGATATTGGTATATAATAGGATGATTTTCATATCATTAAATTTTTTTATAAGTTTTACAAAAGTTTTGTGAATTTTAATGAGAAGTTAAGGAAATAAAAATACATGAAGATTATTTAAAAATCAGCTATATTTTGCAGAAGGGGAGATGATTTTATCAAATAATGTTTCAGAACTTCAGAAAATGTTGCATAAATTATCAGATGAAAATGAAAAAGTAGGCATAAAGTTAAACGTTTAAAAAAAACTAAAGTAATGCTCACTGGATGTTTTTGTAAAAAAATAAAAATTGATTAAAAAAATTGAAGAAGTTAATTACAAAAACCTTAGTCAGGTTATTAACACAGGTTGAAACATTACTGATGAAATTAATCATAGAATTAAACTTGGACGAATTGCTTTTAGTAGAAATAATTTAGCGTTAAAAGAAACCATGTCTAGGTGTTTGGAAGGCTTTTAATAGATATGTTTTACTACTAATTATTCACAGTTTTGAGAATTAGGATACTCAACGGAACTTCAGACCAGTCAGAAATGTAAGCTGTGAGTACAAGAAAAGATTAAAAGTGAAATACATGAAGAAATAAATAATTATTATTGATAGATCTAAGAGACTGAAATGAAATGGCGCTGGCCATATTTCTAGAAGAGATAATAATAGGTGAATCTGTAAAGCTTTAAACTGGATTCCAAGACATTATAAAAACTAGAAATAGACCATATACGAGATGGATTGAAGAAATAAACTTGGAAAGATCAAATAGTGAAGCAACTTAATTCAGCTGAATTGTTTATTCCAGAAAATAAGACAATCCACTATATCAAGGAAAATTAACAAAACAAGACAATGTTTCAGGAAAAAGAGCAGACAAGAACCCCTACATCATGGGATAATGACAAGAATTGGTGATGTTGGTTAATGAAGTACAAACAACAGTCTAGGGGCATGAAAAAAGTGGCTCCGATTTTCATTATACCTTTTTTGAGTTAAAATATGTATTATTATAGGGTAGTTGTAACTTATGCCACATGTGGCCGCTGGGTGACGCTGCAGTACCATCAACAATCCGCAAGAAGCATACAAGTGATAAAAAAAATTAAAAAACCGCTGAAATCATCAATGGAACAAAAAACAAAACGCTGAAATCATTGATGGAACAAAAAATAAAAATGCTGAAATCATCAATGGAGCAAAAAATAAAAAGGCGTTTTTATTTTTTGTTCCATCGATAATTTCAGCAATTTTTTTTTATCACTTGCATGCTTCCTTGCGGCTTGCTGATGGTACTGCAGCGTCACCCAGCGGCCACATGTGGCATAAGTTACAACTACCTTATATAGCATATAATCAGTCCATACTACTAAAGTTTTAGGGAAGTAATCAGTGAATTTGAAAACAGAAAGCATTTTTAAAATGAGTGAGTTTCTTCATTTGCTTTTAAAGATACATAATAAAAAAAGTTTAATGTGAATGAATTTCGCATTTTGAAATGGAGGAAGGGGACTTTGGCCAAATTTTTGTACCTATAAATCGTAAAATTCACACTAATAACTATTAACCAAATTTAAAAGAGACCAAAACATTCTTACTTTTCTTTTTACTAAAAAAAATTTATATTATTCAAAATGGAATTCAGATATTATAAATATGTATATGTATTTAAAAAAATATTCTCTATTATAATGGTCAACAGAACCTCCCGAACCTATCTCCATACCAGGGCACCACTAAGGTATTCAAACCTAGGAAATTTATAAAGTAGACAGATAGACATGGGAGAGGTTACTCTTATCAAACCGAAAGCCCCAGTCACTAGCTCAGGGAGAAGATGAACTTAAAATATCACACTGTATATTTAAAATTTCTAATTCTTAATTTTAAAATATTATTAATAAAATAAATTACTGCTAAAAATTAATTAAACAAAACATTTTATTATAACGCACACACACATTAAAAGGAAAAATTCTGAAAATTAAATTATCTAGTGAATATATTTGATTTAAATTATATGTACAGATAGAAGCATTCAATAGACTTAATAATTTTAATATTTTACTAAGCGTAAATATGCTACATAGATTATGCATATAAACAACCCAATCCTTTTTAACCTTAGGCCAAAATTTCATGTTTAACCAAAGCAAGCTTACTGATATACCGATGTAACCAATGCAAAATGAGATTGTTAGCATAACACAATCATGCAGACAGGAATTTACATCTGTCGTAGGATATTATTAGCAAATAATGAATCATCGTGGGAAGGAATGAGCATCTTCCCCATGATCATTATTAAATTTACCCAACAGACAGGAATGATCCACTGCCCAATTGGTGGTACAAAACGAAATCATTGAAATATATATATAAGAAATGATCTATAAATGGGGATAGCGGTCTTTGCCAGCTTAGTATCCCAACCAGAGCATACAAAAAGCAATGGCGTAGGAAAGACATCTACAACCATTGGCAAAGGGATGGCTACACTTTTGGGCCACATGTTCAGGTGGGTATTATTCCCTATATGCGACAAGGAAACGAGTATCCAATGCGTCTACACAGATTACATTGACATAAAACATCCATACATCTATCCACCAGCACGAATCTATGCAGCCATTTATGACCATTTTAAATTTTTAAATGAAATTTACGAGAATGGAAATGATATCAAACACATATATAAAAAATATAATAAATAATTTAAATTTTTAGTCAGATAAGAGATTTCTTTTAAAAATTAAGTGACTTAAAATTAATACTTGGAAAAGTTTGCATTATATAATTAAAGTTCAAACTTTCCAATGCTGTAGGTTTATTGAGGTCCGTCTTTGCAGCCATTAATATGTCACACAACTATGTTCACAGTTGCTGGCCAGTTTCCGGAAACTATCATTCTGGAGGCCCCTTAGTTGTTGCAAATACGGGAAACGTAATTTATTGTGTGACCCCTACAGTTTGGAGATCCACGATACATGTATAAAATATGTTTCAATAACACGCAATTAGCAAGAGCAATCCATATCTAAATCTCCACTTAAAAGTTTTCTTTTTATATCATTTTGAATTCTTATCATTAAATTCCAGGATGGATCTTGCCTGGCTTGGAGCTGTTCTTATTGGCGATGATGACTTTTCTCTGTGGACCATGTGTTCATTTCTATTGTTATTGGTCAGTTTGCTTCAGAGTGGGAACTCAAAAATTTTATCACTAGTATTTTTTAATTTATCTCTTATCTGACTTTATGCCCAAGGGCCCATTTTCTATTGCATCATTATAAAAAATCATTTCCATTCCAAGATTAAAAATAACTTTTAACTTTAACTAATCAACGGCTTTTTTAAAAAATTCTTTTATATTAAAACAATCTTGTTTTCAGATTTTAAACTTTTGCATATTATATATAATTAGCTTTGGCTAAGTGAATCTAAGTTAAATTCTTTTATATTTGTGTAAAAAATTTCCGTATAGATTTGTAACAATTTGTATTACAATTACAATATTATTTTTACATATTATATAAATAGAATATTACATCAACACAATCCCCATGCTTCAACAAACCAACAGAATATCAGCAATTGGCTATCAAAATCTAATCGTAGTCAAGTGTTGGTGGTCGAGTGGTCAGCACAGCTGTCTTACAAGCAGTTGTACCCGGTTTGCGGGTTCGCTTCCCGGCCGATGCTTTGACACATGGAAAAAAAAAAAAATCTAATTGTAGTGTTGACTGGAGAACAAATTGCTGATATAATGGAATTTTGTATCACAGAACATTCCCGTTCTAAACACGTTACTCAGAATTATTTTGCAGGTAGACTCATAACGGCTCATTTTAATAAACTTTCAAATACAATTTTAATTTTCGTTTATCAGTGCCCATTCATTCATTCAGTAGTAAAAGTTATTGAGATGCTGTTAAAATTAGTAGTAATGTAATTTACATGTAATAACCGATTTAATTGATAGGACTTATGATTTAAAATAGGATATTATACATTATATTATTCCAAGTTACATATATTCAAACGTATCCATAGGTCTCTAGACTAATCCATTTATATAAATTAGGGCCTTTCTGCATTTGAAAACTATATGTATGCACATTAAAATACTAATAATAGTTAAAATGTCTTATATATATATATTTAAAACAGTATTCAAATTTTAAACAATATATTCTTTACCGGAAGTACTTTCGATTGTATCACTGACAATCTTTATCAACCATTAATACAAATAATATTACCCATCATTCAATCCATTCAAATTTCCCACAATTCTGTTGTTTTTATATTAGCTGATTGTCTATTCATTAAACCCTCTCTATTTCTAGATATCATCATTACACCTTTCAATTTGAATAATTTTTACATCTCTATTGTCAAATTTAAAACCATAATTACATGCTCTATTGTGATCAAAAATAATTGATGGAGTATCCATACTTACTGAAGATACATTTTCTTTCTGTACACGTTTATACAGATATTTAATGATTATAGTTTATAATTATATTAAATTTTAATGAATTGTAAGTTAAAGTGGACTGAAACAAGAAAAGCTGATAATGTTTTCTATTATAATTTAATTACCTTAAGCTCCTGTATTGTATTGTGAAGATGACGACGTAATATTTCATCTCCATGTAGTTTTTGATTCAAGTCGAGTATACTTCTCTCACGAGTTTTAATTAGATCTCTTAAAGAGGTAATTTCTTCTGATTTTGAAACATTATCCTTTTCTATTAAGCTAAAATTTAGCTAAAAATAAAATATTACAATTATAAAAAAGATACAATTACAACATAAATATAGGAAATAAAAATTTATGCTACATAATATATATAAAATAAAAAGTTATTCAATATGAAAAAATTAAATAATTTAGCGCTTAAAATATTTAGACTACAATTAAGTCAAATATAGAAAGAAAAAAAAATAAAAGTAGAATTGCTAATGTGAATAAATAAAAAGTAATTAAAAACAGGAATCAGATAGATTGGCCATTTACATCTTGGAAATCAAAGATAATAGCTTGTGAAGTATATATATATATATATGATAATTAAGACATAAATGCTCTTAAAAAAGCTCAACTGCTGATACTGTATGCCAAAGAAAAACATGAAATCGAGGGGGAAAAAACCTACAGCTCTTGACAACTCTAGATCTGCTTAAAGGACACAAGATTTTTGGAAAATAAATGAAACATACAAATAAAGTAATCTTGAAAACAAATAATAAAGATTATTTATATAAATTCAATAGATAAACTAAAGGATTAACAGTTTTCTAGAAAGCAAATACAACTAAAATATGACACATCTGATCAATAATTACTACATCCAAGTAGCAAAACATAAACAAAATATTATTAATAGTACAAAAGGGTCTAGAGAAGACAACAAAAAACTGAATAAAAACAATAAATAAAGAAAAAAAAAGCCACGCTACAAAATTTTTAAATGCAAGTAAATGCTGGTTGTTTTTTTTTTTAAAAAAAGGGAATGCTAAATAGAACGGCAGTGTTCAAAAAAAATAAATCACAATGCCACATTTATAAAACACCACCATCAGCAGAAAAGATCGTTATCGCACATCATTTATGATGAGATGCCAGAAAAAACAATCATTTGTAATTCCTATGAAATTATAAAAAAGGTATATCCATTCTTGACACAGATAAAAAATAAGTATTTAAAGAATCATATGATGTCCATATTTTTAAAACTGTTTATAGGTAGAATGTAAAAAAAAAATAGATTAGAGAAAGTTGAGGAAAAAATATGTGTGGACATTTTTATACCTATTAGAGAGCTCAAGATTGTAGTGTATTAATAGACATTTCACATGTTTAATCATTATAGAGCGTGAGTTGTGTGTTCAGATAATCAAGAAATATGCTGAAAATTTTTGATACATATCAAGAGTTGAACATTTTTGGATACCATAAAGTAGAATCTCCTGGATCAATGTTAATCTGCAAAATGCAGTATTTTATTAACAAGAGATGTTTGCATAAATAATTTGTCAGTAGAATTCCTGACTTACTTATGGGTTTATTAGTTGTAGATAACCCTCATTTGCTGTTATATCTAAATTATAGTGTAAAGTGTTCTCAGATTTCAGGGATGATAAAGATAGGCATAGTTCAGTCAAGGTTTAATAATGGTTCTGAGACTTTTGAGAATGGAGTTACAAGCAAAAATATTTTTTGTCTTCCAGATCAAAAAGTGCATTTCTAGATAGAAAAAATTCTATAAATGAAAAAATTTAAATTAATATGAAAATTTCAATAATTTTTTAAATTGGAAATTTTTTTAAAAATGATCAATAGATAAATGGATATACTATTTACTGAATGGAAAAAAAAAATACAAAACTTGTGTCAAGTGACATGATAAAGTATAATAGCCAATAATAAGATAATAAACAGGGAAGTAGATGAAAATAAAAAAGGAGATCCAAATTAAGGTAGATCAAAAATAAAATTCTGACCACTATTTACCCCATTTTCATTCAATCAATCAATAGTAGTCTGTCCAATAGACAGGTCCAGAGAGTAGTCACTACATTAGTTCATCCATTCCATTCTCTTTCTTGCCAATTTCTCAATTCCACACAAACCTTTCCATCTCTTATATCATCCAATCATGTCAATCTCTTCCGTCCTTTCTTTTTATTTCCACTCACCATTCCCTCCAAAACATTTTTCATTAAACTATAATCTCTTCTTAATAAACGTCCAATCCAGTTTCTCTTTCTCTCTCTGATATTTTCAATCAATCTTCTTTTCTCATTAACTCTTTTCAAAACTTCTTCATTTGTTATTTTATTCATCCAACTGATTTTTTCTATTTTTCTATATGTCCACATCTCAAAAACTTCCAATCGCTTCTTAATTTTATTACTCAATGTCCATGTCTCACAACCATACATTAATACACTCCACATATAACATTTAATTAATCTCTTCCTTAATTCTCTTTCCATAGATCCACAAAATAACTTCTTTCTTTTTACAAATGTCAACTTTGCCAATGCTATTCTTCTTTTAACTTCATCTTCATTTCTTCCATCCCCACTCAACCAACTACCCAAATATCTAAATCCCTTCACCTGTTGAACCATGTCATCATGGATTCCAATTTGCAGTCTTTTTGCATCTCTCCCTATCCATAAATACTTAATCTTTTCAATATTAATCTTCATTCCATATGCCATATATCCTTCTTCCAATGTATTCAACATATTCTGAAGATCCTTTTCCTCCTCAACAATAAGAGCCATATCATCTGCAAATCTTATAAACTTTATTACTCTCCCTCCAACATTTGCTCCTCCACAGTCCAAATAATTATTTAGCATATCTTCTAAATAAATATTAAACAAAGCAGGGCCCATTTTCATTAGGGTGTAATATAATAATATGGGCATTATTTTTCATACATGGACGGAACTAGTTATTGAATTTCTGGCTGTTATATAATAAATGATTATTTCCTTATTTAAAAATGTATAAAATCTTCAATGAAAGTTATATAAATAAAGTATACATATTTAAATTAATAAAGAAATCAAACAGATTTATGCAATCAGCTATAATGAGCGATTCATTTGTTTATATAGCGGGAAAGAACATCAAATAATAATTAAATAAGAAGTCATTTTATTAATTTCAAATGTGATGTAAAATATTTTATATAATGAAAGATAACATAATATCTAGAGTTAATAGTTATTATTTATTCGGACATCACCAAATGGTAAAAATATTGTAAATTTAAAATATGCCCTGAAATTTATAAAATTTTAATCTTCCTGAGTGTAAATTATGCCATTGTAAATTTATAAATAATTTGTGTGTAAAAACAATTTAATTAAGAAGATTAGTATGTTATGCTGTAAATAAGAAATGCAAAAATTTAAATTACTATTATTAATTTTTTTAAGTTAACTAAAATTGTAACTAGATTGTTTAAGAATTTGATTAATCATATAAATGTCTTAGAAAATAAATTTGAGATAGACAGTAAAACTTGTTTACAAATACACAGAAAATCTCAATAAAATTGTAAATTAAAAACATGGCATTATTGAGCAATGGCTTTGATACTTGATTTCAGTTGGGTAATAAATAAGTATATAAGGGGTGCAGTTTCAAACATTAAAGTCAACCAATATTCCAGCACCCAGTAATTGTCACTTAAGTACATATAGACTGCTTTTGCGAATAAACTTACAGCAAGAAAAATTCCAGCCGGCAGTTCAACAACTAATTATTATGAAATAAGAAGATCCTGGTCATCCATGTATAAGCTGAAGTTTCTTGTAGCATCATGAAAAAACTTCGCTACATTATTTGTAAACATCAAAATCTGCAGCTAGATTTATTAGGTCAGTCAATAGCCGCTGGATTTGTCAAAGTCTTGTTTCTGAACTTTGAACCTTGCTTGTTTATCTTATGCTGCAACTGACTGAAAATAAAATATTTACTTTGAAAATATTCATGTGAACTGACGAAAGTTTAAAAAACTTTTAACTGTTGAAAAGAGAAGTAACCTTAAAGTAGAAAGAAGAAATTTGTCAATATAAAACCAGCATTTATCAAAAAAAAAAAAAAAAACTGGAAGGAATTAAAACTAACACCCTACTATGTGCACACAGGAATTCAAACAAAACTACAACATTTAAAAAGCTGTACACAAACTGAAATTCAAACTCTGAAAACCCTAAGTGAAAATATGTTTGCTTTAATCAAGTTTTGTAATTTCTTAATCACTATTTTAGGTATACAGTGTTTAAAAAATTTTTTTTATTATTATTATACTGGTTGAGTATGTGATATTTAGTGTTTTATTAATATTATAAATTTTTTTTTTTTCTCTCTTCCCTCATATTACTTATTTGTAATTAGCAGGATTAGGGGTTTGCAGTTCAACTTCTTAAAAGAATTGACGAGAATGTTGATTGTGCTTACTCATAATTCATTGTGCTTTGTTTATATATATGCAAATATTTTTGAGATGACATATGTCAAATTCAAAATAGTGTAATTCCAAATTAGTAGTATTAATGTGTGCCAATAGATTTTATAGTTTGAAAAAATGCACATTTCGTACTTTGTCCAAACCTATTTTATTCCATTATATGTTTTCTTAAAGTTTAAAGCTTTTGCATTCTGTTTATTCGCAATCCTATGTATTATTTGAAGTCTACATATTATTTGATACATATGACCAGATATTAAGTTTTAAGCTTAATGCCTGATAATTAGTTGCCATAATTAATAAAGCTAGCATTATGAGATATAACAAGATGCATATGTATGAGAAAGATTAATTATGTAGTAATCATGGTTCTATAATAAAGATTACAGGCAGCTTTCGTCAGCATCTTATCTGAAAGCTGATCAATAAAGATCCTTTAATGAGGTAACTTTTCATAGGTATATATTTGGTAAAAGTGTATTTTTCATTTAGGTATATGAAGATATAATTAAGGTCATCCAGTAAGCGACAGCATCATTTATTCAGCCTGTGCTACTTAATTGCTTTACATGAAGTTTGTTAAACTGCTTGGACAGAAATCAATCACATGGATTTGAGACTTTATATCAGATTCTTTTTTGGATGTAGTAAAATTATCAGCCATTTATCACTTTCTCAAATCTACACTTTCTATAAGTTCTGTTATATGACATCTAAATATGGGGTAATTATAAACAAAATATACATCTCCACATAATAGGTATCTATTTTATTCATATGTACCACTACATTTAGCACATACATGTGGTCTCATTTCATTGATATAATTAGAATTATTTATTTTGCTTTAGTATCTTTACTCCTGTAGATACAATATGTTGAATTGAATGTTTATATGGATAGTTATTATAATAATGAATAGAAATGAGAAGATTTTTTTTCACAAACCTATAATAGCTAGATATGATAACTATTATAGGTTTATGAGTAATTAGTAGTAATTGATAATTTCTTAGTAACAATAAAAGTTAAAGTTTATTTCTATTTAATGGAAATTATCTCCTCATTTCTATTCATTATTACTTTATATTATATATATATACGTATAAGGAGGAAGGAAAGTTAAGAAGTAAGTCTTTACACATTACTGCATAGCAAAAAAAAAAAAGCTTTTCAACAGCCTTTTATAAAATTACAATGAATGCATTTATCCCTAAGTTTATCAATGGCCAACGATAGTGTGTGTGTTATGTAACCCTGCTTCAACCCCTAAAAATAAATACATAGTCATTTATAGATAAAAATATTCACATAGATAACTGCAATAAGTATATTATCTGAAGAGTTCATGTCATTATTCTTCAAGATATTTATAGGAACCAATCAGAGCAAATTCCTGTTTACTACATATGCTTTTGCCATATAATTATTCACACAGTAAATCGACATGACGGCAAGCTCATGAACATACATTAGTGACCTTTGTAAATTTATTGCCTTTCACTAAAAAAAAACCAAAAACACCAGTTTTTCTTAAAAGATGAGTTTTCTTGAGAATGTATATTTGAGCAAGTATGCGAATATTCTTTCTCTTTTTATATTTGCAGTAAGACATAAATTTATTGCACTCGCAATCCGAAAGACGTAGACACATCAGCTAGATAGTGACTGTCCAACGAAGACAGAGAATGCTAATAATCTTGTAGTTCCATAAATCTAGATTACCATTTGACGATATATCTATTTGACTCCTTACAATCGTAGATCAATTTCAAATGAAGAAATACTATTTGAATTGGAAGAACTTTCTAAGATTAAGTGGGACATTGACCTACTATCTTCATTCTAATCTGGACACCAGATTACAGAGCTATAAAATGCCCAACTCCAGTCAGACCGGTTTCTGATTTTTGTCTTTGCCAGTGAAGGCTAGGATTCAAATGTACAACTATTGCATTTATGCATCCAGCAGCCAATTCTTTTCTTTATATTATCGAAACTAATAACCCGGATCCTAGTTTTCAGTGGCTATGATAAAAGCCAAAAATTGATTGGGCTACCAGTAGAGATTTTATAGCATTATTCCATCTGGTTTCTACTGAGTACTAAAATTTAAGAAGAGACGGCTCTAAAATAGGAGGAAAGATATTTGCTATTGGAAGCAAATGAGTAAACATAAAAAAAGATATGTGATGTTACTCTTGGAAAATGGGATATTGTCAGATGACACAGTATTAAAAAATAAGAGAAAAAATTGAACTGAGAAGAGAGCATCTATTTCATTATAAGTGCATAATTATTAGAAGCGCAAATGAAAGAATAATATTATAGACATTGATGATATATATATATGATAAACAGGATGAGTTATCCAACTTAATAGAAGATACCAAATGCAAATTATTCAGATTTAAGTCCCAACAATTCTCATTGTGATGAAGTATATCTTATAAAAATATATCAAATGATTGTGATCAAACCAAATAACTATTTAACATTATCATGAAAGATAAAATGTGCTGTAGGTAAATAATTTGGATATGGAGTCAGAAATAAAAGAACATTGCGAGAAAAAAAGAAAAAAAAAATCTATATTCTTTTTTTAGAAAAAAATCTTAAGCAGAAATAGACACAAGCATCCAAAATGAAAGTACAGGCATTATTATTTATATGTATTACAATACCAAGAAGTTAGTAACAGATGGAATACATGAAATGATCCTTAATAAGTGAGATCTAAGATGCATATTAATACAAAAGCAAAAAGACAAAACTGATTAAAAAAGATAGCTTTAACAATCATTATCCACAACTTTTAAAAACACTCCTGTTATTTTAAATTAGAATTTACAAATTGTTTTAAAATATTAATTGGATTTAACGATGACCCAGGTTTGAATAAGACCAATAAGACAAGATTCTACCAACTGCACAGAAAGCAACAATTCACCAACAAATTTTCAACTAAAACAACACTATGTATAAGCAAAAGAATATGAAAATATTCAAAAATAATCTTTTCAAAAAAAGTGAAACCTAGAAATTATAAAACACAGTAAAAAAAAAGTTAAAACTGACAAATTTAATTAAGAAATGGCTAAGAACATTTTACAAAACTGATTAATAAAAAAACAATATTCTATTAAAAGAAGGAACAAAAGTAATAAAAACAAAAAAAAAAAACAATGTAGCATTTATTGTCATATTTCTTGAAATGTTATTTTAACCTCTTCGTGTTTACACCCGCACAATGTGGGCAAAGATTTTCAAATTATAAACATCCGGGTTGAGGTTAAGATTAACAGAAATCTATGCAGTCTACGCATGCGCTTTTTACATCTTCATTTTTCTCTCTACTTTCCAGAAAGGTAAATTTCATTTTTCTACGATAAAAATAAAAATTTTATGATAATTTTTGTGAGCAAGTAGATTGAATTTTTTTGTCTTTCTCTCATTTTTTTTTTGATAGTTACTGGAGAACAATTTGGCGTGAAAAACATATCTGTAAAAAGTTTTACCTTTTCCGTTGTATTTTGAAGCCAACGTTATGAGGGCCTAATGATAAGTATTTTTATTTTTCTATATTTTTTTAATTATTATTTTATTATATATTTTTTAATTATTATTTTATTATATATTTTTTAATTATTGTTTTTTTTAAATATATATTTGATTTAAAAAAAACTAAAAAATTACTATTGAAACTAACATAAAAAAAAAAAAAAAGATGTCACATTTTTTTCAATAATGTGAGCTTGGGTGGAGAATTTGAATTAATTGATATGAGACGAAAATAAATATATTTTGGAAATATAATGACCTGATTTAGATTTTTCTATAATTTTTGTGTCTGCATTTTAACAATAGTTTTAAAAATAAGCAAATGCTAAAAGTAATGATTTTGACAGTAAATAAACTTAGGCCTATTATAAACTATTGCAATATAAATTTCAAAGCTGCATATTTTTTAATTATTATTTTATTCATATATACTGTATATATATTTGATAAAAAAATATACGAAAAAATTACTATTGAAGCTAACATAAAAAAAAAAAAAAAAGCTCGTGATTGTGTACATTTATATCTGAATTATCTGCATTTTTGATATGATGTGAATTTGGGTGGGTATTTGAATTAATTGATATAAGACAAAGATGAACATATTTTGGAAATATAATGACCTGATTAAAATTTTTGTATAATTTCTTGTCTGCATTTTAATAATAGTAACAAATACGCAAATGCTAAAAGTAACGATTTTGACATTATATATATAAACTACAAACTTATATACCTCAAGCTTAACTCTATAATGAATTTAGTATTTCATTTACTTTTTATTTTATTTGGTATATATAGTGACTATTTTAGTAGTTCTTTTTAATAAATTACAAACTGTAATGAAGTTCTTTATTATAATATTCAAATTATACTAATTATTGATCAATATTAACTACTTGTTATAAGGGATGTTATTAGGAATGACTTATACATTGCAAACCCCTGTATGGAAATACATTTTGAAGGGCTACTGAGAAAATTGAAAGGTACTAATGTCTTAATTCTATGAAGTTTTCAAGTGATGGATTACCTTAGGTAAGTGTTATTATATACTAATTTTTTAGAAATTTTATGATGAATCCAACAAACTTACTAACAAAAATATTATTTTAAGTTGTATGCATGATAATTTAGGATTTATAAAATAATATGAAAATAATTATTAGAAATATTAACTTTTTATTCTTTTTTTTATTACTTTGAATATCAATGACTATATTTTTTTCAGCTTATTTACATTCTTTGATGTTTGATCTTTAAAACAATATTTAGCATAATTTTTTTTAAATATTCAATATGGCTGCTTAAAAGTGAAAAGGTTAAATGAAAGAGTGAAAAAACTCTTAAGAAATGATGGAATCATTTTTATATTTTACAAAAAGCAAATGAAAAAATAACGATATTGATGGGATAACTATATAGCAAATGATAAGAGAAAAAAACAAAACCGATGAAATGAAAAAATACAGTAATGATATTAATGATGGAGAAAAAATAAACAAAACTGACAAAATGAAAAAATACAGTAATGATATTTAAAAAAAAAAAGGAACAAAATATTAAAACATACAGACTTATTAGTCTTCTTTATCAGGTCTACACAAAATCATTTCCAGTCATCTACAGAGAATATTAAATTCAAGCCAACCCAAAAAACCAAGCACATTTTAAAAGTTGTTATAGCATAGTAGATCACACGCAAGTATTAAGAGAAGTTATCAAAAGGACCAATGAGTATGAGATGCTATTTTGCAATATATTTGTAAATTATAAAAAGGCTAATGATTCTAAAAGCATTTTTGCATTGACTGAAGTTTTGAAATATCAAGATATACATCCGAAATATAACTAGATTGTGAAGAATATTCATTAAAAAGTAACATCAGTAGATAATATAGTGCAGTAAAAAAATGAATAATAATAAGAAAGGTACATAATAAGGTAATTTCGTCACTCTAAAATCTTTTAAAACAGTTCTATGGGAAAATATGGACTATTTCAGTAAACTATCATTAAATGTTGAATGTCTAGAAAATTTTAAACTTTTCCAAATACAACAATTGTTAATAATAACACAGGTTAGTGGACTGCAAATAATGTTATAAAATTGATAGAAAAATTATATCTAGCAATAGCTCCTTGACGTTGCTAAAACAATATTCACAAGCATTTCTCATATCTCTTATTATCCTAATCTTACATGATCACTATTTCCTATGTTAGCACACAACTGTTATTAAAATGCAAAACTCTCGTACAGCAGTGCCACTCAGAGTAATCAATGGATGCCAGAAGGCTTGTGCATAAAATCCCCATCTAGTGCCTATTCATCCAATATCCCCAGACTAGTTTCTGGCTTATGGCCTTCGTCAGTGAGGAGCCTTGTATCTGAGAGCACTCTTAGGATCTAATGCAACCCCCCCCCCCCAAGCAGCCATCTTTTATCTCTACTTAACTACAAAACTATGAGAATAAATTGACAACACAATATTTCCAACCTACGCTCAATAGCTTATGGATCTGAACCCAGGATTTAATGCTAGGTGCAGTGCTCTCAGATCCAAAGCTCCTCACTGACGAAGGCCACAAGCCAGAAATTAATCTGAGGATATTGGATGAGTAGGCACTAGACAGGGATTTTATGCATAAACCTTCTGGCATCCATTGATTACTCTGGTTGGCACTGAGTGGCACTACTGTATGGAGAGTTTTGCCTGTTTTATCCTAATTTTCCTGTTATCCTAACCTTAATATTAGCTACTGTTTTATAGATGCCTATTAATTTGAAAATAGAAACTAAATTTAATATTTAAAACAATTTAATTGACAAATTTATTTAAAAACCTAGTATATTATTTGATCGTGCAAGTTGTTTATGAGTAGAAAATAGATATTCAAAATAACAATATTTTATGATTTTCAATTTTCATATGTAAACTTTCAAACTGCTTTATGACTCTGATATTACTTTTTTTCCATAATCTACGTGTGCTATTAAACATTTGTCTATACATAAATGTATTCCCTGACACTTTGTCAGTAAGGTTGTAATGGATTCATTCCTTCAGTAATCTCCATTTCTTAAATTCATATTTTCTTTAAAAGATGTTTACCAGTCGTAAGCAAATTAATTTAGTTGTAAAAGATTGATAAAAATACTATTCCAGAAGCTGATGATTCATGTATTTTTTGTGATATAATAAGAGAATATAAAAAATACCATCACGTATATGTTAGCGATAGCAAACAAAAGCCAATGAGGACTTGACATAAACTATTAAATAATTTATAAATATCAACTTTTCTCATATCCTTCAAAGATTAATTTTTTTCATTGGTAGTCCCATCTAATGTAAGCTTCAGTAATCAATGAGGACAAGATGAATATAGCGTAATAAAATTCCTACTCCCATATCAGTACTGGTTTTAGCCTTTGTCAGTGAAAAATAAGATTTAGACTTGGACCTGATGCATAAAACTATCTAGCAGTCATCTTTTAATTCTTTATATTATTTAAGTTAAAAGTTCTGAAATTATAAAAAAAAAAATCCTTGGAAGGTTTCAAACGAAAGTTAACTTGTTTGTATAGTTATACAACGCCGACACCAGGCAGTGTCAATATATTTCAGAAACCTTAGTTTTATGTCAATTGTAAGCCACTTCTATTCTTTGGCTAAGAAAGTTAAAAACAATAATATGATTCCAAAAGGAGTTCTCTTCTAGCCAGATAGTACAATGGGCCTACAATTGGTACAAAACTTAGATCTCTAAAATATATACAATCTGACCTGGTATCAATTCATAATAACTATGTAAGCTAATTGGTTTGAGTTCAAAATTTCAGGCTTTTATTGAATATTAGGTTATTAACTTGAATAGTTATAAAAAAAAAATAGATGGCTATTAGATATATAAATGTAATAGCTCCAGCGTTTAATTCTAGTCTTCAGAATGAAACAAAAACCGGAAAATAGTTTGTAATGGAGATATTATAGTACTAATATCATCTGTGTGTACTGATTTGATTACTTAAGATTACGTACATAGCTCTAAAAGTAGCATGAACATGAGTCCTCTTGGAAAAAAAAAAAATTGAAACATGATTGAAAGCTTGTGCATAAAAATTTAGTATTGCAATGTAGTTTTTCAGTTCTGATCAATTTACACTTCAATTACGTTGTTACGCATCTTTCACATACTATGAATCACAGATGATTTATTCTCAAAATTAATTTTCACTTTCTTCTAAGACAATATTATAACTTTTAACTGCAGTATAAAAAGTTTGCTTAAAATAAATTGGATGCAATTTTTGGTAATAGTATCAATGACCGTACCGTTCGCTTGATGGAGCTCTTGCTAACGAAAAACAATGAAATATAACATTACCTGGCCATGATCTTTCAAGAACTAATTGACTGTTACTTGTTTTTTTTAAATAACATTAAAAAACTAAATGTCTTTTTTTTAAATAATGACAAATACAGCAACATTTTAACAAAATGAAATGTATTCTTTTTTAACAATAACAAGAACTAATTGACATTTTTATGTTTTTTTTAAAATAACGTTAAAAAGGTAAATGTCTTTTTTTTAAGATCGACAAATACGGCAGCATTTGTAAAAAAGTAAATGTATTCTTTTTAACAACGATAATAACTAAATATTTATTTAGAACATTTTTAAGATTTTAATAAATGTACGTTATTCTTCTAATACTTGAAACACCAAAACAACAATAACAAAAAAAACAAAACATTAAAATGTCAGCGCATAGTGTGATTGTTTAAGAAGTCACGCTTATAACAAAACTTTCCCTATTTTTCAACCATTACAAAGTCTTCACAACCACTAAGACGGTTTGAAAATTTTTTGGACTTCATAGTACATCATTTAAATGTGATATAATAATTTATTAAATGACATTTCAAATGTTATGTTGACTTCAAATCTACACATCCTCAAATTATAAGATAGCACAGATTCAATAGCGAATAGGGTAAGAATAGACCGCTTAAAAGTAGTGTGAATTGCGAGATAATTAGCATAACACACTACAAGGCATTACTGGCTGCCTCAAAAACGGTATATTTAACTGTTTTTGAGTAGTACCAGTGCTGTCAAGCGACAGGTACAATCATTGATACTTCTACCCAATTTTTACCTGAAGAGAAGACAATTCTGCTTTAAGGTGACTTTGAACAGAATTCAGTTGAGTTATTGTACTTTTCTGACTAGAGTTTTCGATTTCACTAGATTTAAGTTGTTCCATTAACAATTTCATTTGACAATTTAAGCCTTCAATTTCGGTTTGGTAATTATGAGAAATTTCTCGTAATCCTTCTTCTTTCTCTCTAAAATAAAAACATATTTACATATTTAAAATCAGTACTTTACTACAATTTTATTTACAGCGTAAAACAAACTAAAGCAATCAGATAGATTAAGGTGTTAAGATAATTACAGGGAAATATAGTAATTTGAAACATAATATTTACAATATGAAGAACTATTTTATATATTATGTGATTATAGTCATAATCTGGCCGTATGGCTATATAGAATTCTAAATACTAGTTAATTATTATTAATACAATTTGCAATGAGAATGGCCATTGTAATTCCAAAAGACTAGGAAGCAAAAGGATTAAGAATCATGGCTAACAAATAATTACTCTTCTATGCAATTAACATAATGCAATATTTTATTATATCCCAACTTCTATAAATAATTGACAGTTTTCAATATCAAACAGTCTTTTTCAGAGCTACTACTTAACAAAAAAAAACAAAACAAATTTAACCTGTTAAATTATTTAAAGAAACTAACACACAAATATTTTAGATTATTAATATAATCAGAAACAAAATTGATATTTATCATAGAACTCCACTCAGATGCATTTGTTTTGGTATAAATAATGTCAAAAAGAAATACGCTTCATGTGTTTTACAAATGAATGGATTTGGGACTGGATATTTAACAAAATAGCAATACAGAGCTATTTCAGTCCAAATAACAAAGTATTGGGAGATACACATTGATACTAATAAGGCAGAATGAAAAAATGGAATATATATACCCAAAAAAGACAATATCATTGAATAAATTAATAAGTTGGAATGAGACTAAACTGAAGCGGCTGCCAAAAGAGATGACAATAGATGGACAACTGAAGACTTAAATTGGATCCCAAAAATTTCTAAGAAATAGGGACAATTACATGGCATATAAAGATTGAGCTGGACATCACAATATATATGTATATGAAATTAAAAACACACACTCAGATACATAAAACATATCCAAGATATAGGTACTTAGGTATTAATCCTATAACGTAGGGGAAATGGTACACCTTTTCACATGCACAATAAATGTGTAATTTTGCAATCATGTCAAATGTAAGCGAAATAAACCCAGAGACGTTATCCAATCTCGCATGAAAATGTACTTTGCTTTATCAAAATGTGGTCTTTTTTTTTTTTTTGATATTTTGACATTTTCAGTTATTGTCCAGATTTGTTTCTGACAACAGTTATTGCGTTTTTGCTTCAACCATGTGATTTCTATGTTATTACTACTTCTGAGTTACTCCAGTTCATTTTATTTTGAGGGAGAAAGTGTACGTAGTTTTGGTTTTCTCTTTTTGATTTTCTTTTCATAATTTCCTAATTAATTGATTTCTTTTTATTAATATGATGACAATTTGGAAGCTGCCGACTACCGAAATGAATGCCACACTATATTTTCAAGAACAAGGAATCCTGCCATCAGTAAAAATGTGTCCGAATAAACATAGTATGAGCTTTTATGTTCTCATCTTGGACAAGCAGTGGCGTTGTAATGTTCGAGGTTGCAACAGTAAAATTGCCATTAGTAAGGGAACACAGTTGGAAAGTTCTAGAATCCCATTCCTAATGGTGATCCACTTCATTTACAGTTGTAATTTATATTTCTTTATTTTGCGTTCAGAAAAATTCCATTTTGAAGGGGAAATTTTTCAGTTGAAGTCTTAATTTTGTGTCAGAAAAGTAACTGACAAATTGCTTGTTTCAACGTGACAATTCCTGTTATATATTAGATAGTAAGTAGCATATGTGTATATTTAATGTTTTTTTAAATAATATTTTAGAAAATTTTGTAATTTAGTGATTGTTTTGTCCGTATTTAAAGTAACATTTGGGACTCGCGTAATGTTGACTAATATTTTACATACTTTAGGGCCGAAATATGTGAAATTCATACCTTTAGCGCTGTTATAAATTTTATAGTTTTTCGTATAAAAGTCACATATATTTCTGAATATTTTTTTTTTAAATGTTCTTTTTAAAATCGATATTTTAAACTTTTTCGTGTGAAAGTCGTATATATTTCTATATGGCAAATCGACATTTTTTTAAAATGTTCTTTTCAATATCAATTTTTCATGTGAAAGTCGTATATAATGCCGCTCAATAATTTTTTTTTTATGTGAAAGTAGTATTTTTAGTCCTGCAACGAGGAGCATGTATTAGACATGTTCAAGCTCCCGATAACTTTGTAAATCTTGCGAAAATATCATGTACAAGATCGTGTACATGTTATTTTGGTCAGATCACAAGATTACCAAGTTATCAGCGGATTGATACGAATGTGAAAAGGCGCAATAGGTCTAATAGGTGCTCCGTGTTGCAGGACTAATACCTAAAAATGTAATTAAAAACACATACTTAGATATAAAAAACAAATCCAAGATATATTTCAAAACACACTTAAATGAATGTAAAAAAGCTGGTGAATCAAATTAAATACAAGCATAAAAATAAATAATTACTCATCCATATCAATAACCATTTTATTGTTGTGCAGTATTTCTCCCAGGAATAGGAACCTTGTCAAATGACCGTGACTTCAGAATTCCCACTCTCACCCTATATATTCACATAGTGAATTAATATTCAAATTAAAAATGGTTTTATTAAAAATATCAATATCAATAATAATAATAAAATGAATTCCAATATTACATAATGTGAAAAGCAATAATAAAGAGATAAAAGATGTTTGTCCAGAGAATATAACATTGCATATAGCATATACTACCCAATGTAAATGAGCTATTTAATATCGAATTGAACATTGCAAGTTAGCTTAAATAAAAATTGCATTCCTGTGTTTGATGAACCTTAACTAGTTTCAAAAGCTGTTCAATATGTGAAGTTTATTGACAGAAATACATGTCCAGCAGGAGGTTGATTTTCCATTAGACATCGCCAATTGATGTATTGTAAAAATTTCTAGAGTATAAGTAAATGTAACATTAATATTACTGATAGATATATAAAGAATTATCTCATCCAGATATAGATAAAATTGTCCAGTTCAACTAAGCCACTTATTTACAATTACTTATCAACAATAGAAAAAGATAGTCATCATTAGGCAATTATAAATAAGTGGCATTATAGCTGAACTGGATTGTTTTTATTGCTAGTGGGTATGAGTTTTCTCCAGGTAGTATTATGACCTGGACTTCCACAAAAAAAAACACCAACAAAAGGGCTATTATAGGTTAATAAGACAACTTGTTTAGCCTTAGAGAATGCCAGTTAGTAGTAATTGATATTTTCTTGGAAACACCAAAGGTTAAAGATTATCTCTAATTACACGAATATTATCTCCTCAATTTCTATTCATTATAATAACAATTCATAGAAATATTTAATTCAATATATATATAATAACTAAAACACCAAAGAAAAAACAACAAATACAAAGAAAAAGATAAAAAAAGTTAGAAATCAAACAAATTAAAAAAAAAAGAAAAAATGAAATCAGAAATGGGGTGTGTATTAAGTAAAAAATAAAATGTTTGCGCAAGCACATAATTCCATTGTCAAAGATGACCAAATATCATGAGACTCAAGATAGCAAGGTAAAAGAAACAGGAAGATAGCAAGGTAAAAGAAAAAGAAAGAGAGCCAAAAAAAAAAATAATTTAATCAGAATTGTTAGTAATAATGAATAAAATGTAAATTTAACATAATTTTTGTACATATCAACATAACTTCATTTAAGTCTGTGAATATAATAATATTATCACTTGGACTTATTTGATCATTCGAGTTTATAGAGGAAGTAGCAGAGTAAAAGGAGCAACATTTCAAAACATTCACACACACACACACACAATTTAAACATGTATGTAATAAGAACTCTTGATAATAAATATGAAGAATATTACTGAAATCAAAATCAATTGTGTTGGTAAAGTAAATTTATAAAATAACAAAATTTGATTACCTTAAGCTTTTCTTCAGTTGATCAAGCTCGTGGGATATAAGAGAATTCTGGGCTTCTTTCATTTTGATGGCTTCATTCAGTTCTCTGTTATTATTTTCCAACACTGCAATACACTGATTATTGTTTGCTAATTGGGTGCACAATGATTCATTATGTAAATTATTGGCTATTAAATTTTCTTCCATATCTTGAAGCTTGCCCTTCAAATCCCAAGCTGGTCGGTGTTTTTTTCCTGCAACTAGATGTCAATATATACATTACAGATTAATGGGATTATTATAGAACACCGTAGAATAAATAATGATTAAATCTATAAATTAAAACTAACAATAAATTCAACACCTTAGATATTCACTTGAAAGTCTTCCTATGAAAATAGTTAATGATAATGCATTAATTAATAACTTAATTATATTAATTATTAAAAAAACTGCTGACACTAATAATAGTAATAATTACATAAAAATAATCCTCAGACTGAAACAATATAATAAAATTACAAAGTGAAAAAAAAAAACCAAAAAAAAAAAAATCAATAAGTCATTGCTCAAATATGAAAGCAAAAGATGTAAATCGCTGAAGTAGAAGTGTAGCTATAACTACTAAAAAAAACAAGCTATAAATGAATAATAACAAATTTTAATATGTTATTAATAAAAATTAAAGGTAGTTTTAAAATTACATAATACTATAATAACCAATTACATAAAATTTGATTTATAAAATTAAAAAAAAAAATCAAGCGTATATATATATATAAACAGGTTAGAAATATAATATATCTTTTCCTTCTCAACATCACATGATCACCATTTCATATGCTTCCACATGTTCATACGAGTACCAAACTATCCATACAATAGTGCCACCAAGTGCAAGCCTTTGTAATCAATGGATGCAGGAAGGTTTGTACATAAAATCCCTATCTAGTGCCATGAAATGGTGATCATGTGATGTTTTGACAGTTTTATACCTATCCTGCCAATAGGATAATGGTGAATGTAGTTTTTGGAAAAACAAAGATATCAAAATGTATAGATGCTGAACTAAGTTCAGATCTATATGATTTTATAAGCAAATGAGCTTGAGTTGAAAACATTATGGTGTTTTCATCTTGGGCTCCTAGCCTTATAGTTAAGCAAATAGGTAAAAGATGGTTGCTGGAGGGTTGGATTTGATCCTAAGATCTAGGTGCAGTACTCTCAAATCCAAAGCTCCTCACCGACAAAAGCCACAAGCTAGAATTTAGTCTCGGGATGTTAAATGAATAGGGACTAGATAAGAATTTTATGCACAAATCTTCCTGCATCCATTGATTATGAAGGCGTGCACTTGGTGGCACTACTGAATGGAGAGTTTGGTATTCTTATCTTTTCTCTCTTCTTTTCATTTTTTCTCACACACACTGACGTAAGAAAAATTTACATTTGGGTTAAAAATGATATGCATTCAGATTAACTGTTTAAATATGTTCAAAAATGAATAAATATGAATGAGCATATACAATAATCAAATTCTAAATTGAGAACTATGTCAATAGACTCTTAGGTAATTTCAGAACACCCTCCCCTCATAAGTTAAGACATGTCCTAACATCAATTTTTAATTACAAATGAGAATAGGCTTAAATACTCATAAAAACATAGCTTGATGCTATTAAAATGATTAACCTTTTTGTTTAATCTAATTTAAAGAAGTAAAACAATCTTTAAATATCCAACTGTAGATAAAAGCTTCTCCTGAAAGAGGAAGAAAGAATGCAGCATCCAGACCATAAGAATGTGATTGACTTTCCATCCTTATTTCACATTCTAACTAAGAATAACTAAAATATGTTTCTTTACTAATAACTATTTATCGATCTACGTTGACTAAATCATATTTATATTTTATAACAGATTTCATTTACTTTACTTCAAAATTTGAATAAATACATATTGCAATGAATCAAACTATTTGCACATTAAACCTATAAACCTGGTGAATCGGTATACTGATAGAAATATCAATGACATTGGATGATTATAGAGTAAATGTTCACAAACGGATTTCTCAGTAAAACAGCCTTTATTTTAGAAAAATTCAGAACTTATTCCATGCATACCACATCAGTTTCCATCCAGGACTGGGTTTTAGAATAACATCAAATATATTCCGACTACATCAATAAACACAGATTTATAACAAAGATTTGAGCATAGAGGCTGCATTCTCCAGTAATTCTTTATATCAGATTAATCCTTCTTGGAGACTGAGACTTTTACAATCTTCCTGATATTACTAATCCATATAATTAACAATCATCTTTTTATAAATTCGTATAGGTTCTCGCTTATAATCTATTCTTTCTTTCTTTAAATTCTAACAATAATAGTTAGTATTAAACTGTTATAATTATGTTGCATTATATTATTTTTTAAGCAAAACCATGATCTGCTTTTTAGTGGTATTCCAATAGGACCGTAATTCAAAACCAGATAAAAGATAATGCATATGGAAAATGATATATATACATGCATACAAAGAACTAAGAGTTTACCGTATTTGAATTACATATTAAAGATTAAGCATATAGAAATCAATATATGACTTTTAACATTACATATCAAAACATTTTCTAGGTATGAGTCAGTATAACCCTTAATAATAAAAACAGTAGTGAGTGATATCGGAAAGTATAATATGCTACTTGATGCATTTGGTCGAAGTGAAATGGATTGTAAAGCTTTATATTTTTCCAATGTCTTAAACAATATGTGTAAATAAGTAAAGCTGAATGATTATGATCGTAAACATTCAATTTATTTACTAATATGATAGAGAAACAATTTGAAAATTGATTTCAATGACAAAAATAAATCGGTTTGAGCTATTCACTATTTATGTACTAGTCATAACAACGAATCATAATATTGGACTAATATTTTGGGGAAAAAAAGAAGTTTCTCAGATAAAGGGATGTTAATATTAAAGTAAAGTTAAATAATAATCAACGAATCAATATAAGATGTAAAGTGTAAAACCAGACAAAAGAAATTAAGATTAGCATTATTTAAAATGTTTCTCACCTGAAATTGTAGAAGTTGCTCTCGTCAAGCAAGTACTACTTTTAGATATGTTTTTCTCTTTGACCATACTGGTTTTGGAAACAGGCTTCAAAATTACTGTACCTACAAATATTTGACAATATATTATAATGACAATAATGATTATAATTAAAAAAAAAAACAGATATAAAAGTACATATAAATAAAGAATAACTGAATTTATTCAATTTTTCTCATTTGATAATTCAAGAATTCTTAAGTTGTAATATGATTTTCTTTAATTATTTTTAACATCAACATTAATAATTCATTCTACTATAATTATTCAATTTCAGAGCTTTCTATTGTTAATATGGGTAATTGATTGTTAGATCCTAGATGGTAGTGCAATATTTAAATCCCCTGACTAGTTTTAACTACTATCCATAGATAGTAATTATTCCCAATTCTTAAGAGCCGTTATCTTCATCCTAGTCTAGAATCACCAAATGTAAGCTTGAGTGATTAATAGATTCCTGATAGTATAATATTATGAAATCCCCCAACTTTAGGCGGCATTTGCTTTAATCGGTGAATATTAGGATTCAAAGATGGACCTAATGCACTATATTAGGATTCAAAGATGGACCTAATGCACTTAGACATCTAGTAGCCATCGCTTAGATACATTAACTAAAAGGATAGAAAGTTTATTCCCATTCACAATAAATAGAAAATAAATACAGAAAGCAACACCATCCAACTCTACTATTTTCTGTAACAAAATCTTTTTATATTAAACCATAAAGTTTTAGATAATAATCACAGTTACAGAGTTCACTCTCACAAATAATACTGTTCTTTGCCAATAATTACAACCACAAATTATGTTATGTTCTGACTACAAAGACATTTGTATACTGATAATATATAAAAACAAAGTAATATGAGTGTGTGCAGATATAATTAATTGGAAATAGAAAGGAGATTAAACCCACTTCAGAAAGTTAGTATGCATGATACTTAAAATTATGCAAAAATTAAAAATGTAAATTAATATGCTAATTTGCAGAGAAGAAATAAAAGTTTATTACGCAAATTAGAGAAAGTAAATCAAAAACTGCTGAACTAGACATCTGTATGAAGAGGAGTGCTGTGCGTAAGCAGTGAACAAGGCTACAGAACAAAATGACCCATTAAGCATAAATCCAGTATGCAGAACAAACAGTATAGAATCAACAGAGCTTAAAACATGTAGTGAAACAGAATGCAATATTGCACAATTAACACTACAAAATATAGTGCGTGTCTAGACATATAATGAACAATGTACCAATTAGCATAATTGTTGGAGATGACGAGAAGATTCCCTTACTTATAGTTGAAAATTTATTTGTGAAGGCAACCAGAAAACTGCTAAGTGAAATTATTAATACTTTGCTAATATTATATTTTATATTTAGAGTAATAAACTCGTTTTTCTTAAATTTAAATTTTTATGTATTTATTTTCTAAAATTAAGTAGTGAGGGTACAGCTGGCTTGGTGAGTCTGCCTATTCACATCACATTACAATTATTTCATGTGTAGAAAATATGACAATAATACATAACGCTTTCCACACAACCAATATAAAAAAACGGGAAATATTTCGAACTGCAATAATAAAATTCTTTAAAATTCCTGCCAAATATACAGTAGAAAATAATTAAAAAAAAAAATCGAATAGTTTTTCTTGAAAAGTATGAACACCAATGACTGTGACATATGGACCTCGAGTATGACTGCACCAAATCATACAGGATCATATTAAGTAAAAATACCATAGCAATCTTCAATTTTAAAAATAACATAACATAAAGATATCTTTCTTTTAAGTCTTTAATGTAAGGTTAAAATCTTAGTATATATCAAATATTACAATTTTTTTAATGATTTCAATATCAAGAACATTATACCAAATACTCAAATAGTTAATTGCTTGGAAAATCATGCAATGTTTGAGCAGGTAATTTGAGCCTCAAGTTAGCAACTTTCAATTCTCAAGTACATTACTATAACAGATAAACAACTTATGCAGGATATAATTAGAGCATAAAAAAGCATTAATATAATTTTTGATGAAATCGTAAAAAGCAATAAGCTATCCGGGATGATTTTGTTTATTGCATGCTCGCAGTTCTATATACTAAGACACTTTTGAGTTATAAAATCTACTTTTTTAATATGCAGATATGTGTGTAAACCAATCAAATCTTCTAAATTTGCTACGCACTCTTCTAAAACTTATTATAAATCCTGAAATGACATCTTGTGAAAAATATCTCGGACCAATTTTTCACGTCGGGTAAACTGAAGACTTAAAATACCTGAATATTCACACAGAAGTAAAAGGTAGAATTTCCATCTATATGTCTTAATCATGCTTAGTTTGATTCTAAAGATTTAATGTGTTTAGCATCGATCATATAAATATAGATTATTCAAGTCATCAATTCTTTATACTTCATAAGTGGAGATAATTTATATCTACATTACAATACCCGATGGAACCAAAATGTGATAGAATAGGGATATAATTGATTGTTGTTCAGGTGTTTTAAATCTTTAACCTCACCTGACAAGCATAAGTTTGTTATAAGAAATATATGTATAGTGAAAAATTAAGCTGGGACATTTATCACAAGAGGACAATTAAGGAGGATTAGCAACATGCTTTAAAGGAATGCATGATAAATATGGAAGTTTTGATTGGTTAAAGATATTTATCAAATGACTAGTCAATTATTTATATATATATATAAATATAAATGTTGTAATAAAATGCATTCATGTAAAGTTATATTTTGTAACAAAATAATCATGATGCTACCCTCTTAATTAATAGCCCTACAAATTTGGGAGCAATTTTGGTAACGGGATAATAATTGATCTTCTACTTCATTATCTTTCCACTGGAATGGTCAGCATTTATAATGAAACAAAACAAATTGTTCTACAGATCTTAGACAACCATATATTACTGACACAAAATTAAATAAAAAATAATGAAAAAATTCTCATATGGTGTAAATATTATTTATAACAGAGCAAATCATGTACCAATAAATAATAACTCTGTTATAACGTGTAAAAATTATCTAGCTCAATCGCTAGTTACACCGTGCAATAACAATGTTTCCAATAAATAATTATTTTTATTCAACTACACTAAAATAAAATACTGATGACAATCTTTATTACAACCTCATTTATTCGGAGAGCATTTAAAACAATAGAAAGCAATTAGGATCATCATCCACCAATTCTATTCATTATCCCAAAATAAACTACAATAAACAGTGAAATCATATACTGTATCCTTGTCCTAAACAATGATATAGGATATATGTCTAAGATATCTATTTAATTTATAATTGAATGAAACCAAATTCAAATCAATAACTAAATTTGGATATACGTTACTAGACTGATGTAAATTTACATTAAAATTTAATGGTATTTCCTACCTAAATAAACTAGTTCCTAAATGGTTATGATAACAGTGAATGTTATACTTACAATACCTCTAATGTTTAAATAAAACAAAACCCTTAAGCAGTTTTATATTAAGTTTAATAAAATGTTAAATAATATTAACCTATCTAAGCTCTACTTTATATCAATATATAATTATTGCTTAAGTTATTTATTAAAAATAAATATTTTACAAGAAAACATTATTAATAAACTTATTAGATAATCTTGCATTTTTAATATCCAATCATATCATTATATCAAATATATAGCAGGTTTCTAATGGATATTTATCAAATTACAATCAACTAATCCTGTCCATCTATTTTAAATTTCCAGTCAATCAATTATAAAAATAGATTTTATGATAATTAAACTGTATAAAATAATTATTTTAAGTCAAAGATAAACATTAAGATTTAATAGTTAATAACGTTTAAAGATAATTAAGGCAAATCATTCTCACTAATGACACAATAAAATCTATCAAGATCGTTATAACTGAACAAGATAAGCAAGCTCTTAATAATTAACCACGAACTAATGAGATTATTTATATAACTGACATTAACTCACGTAAAGCAAACAACTATTGCAATGTAATGGCAACATAAAATTTATATCTAATTAGACCTAACAATAATCGTAGAATAAAATGTACATGTATAACCAGGTTTCATTTACTGATATTGGTTTGACCTTTAGATTATAATTCAATGATCAAATGAAAAATGAAATTTTTCTTATAAAGGCAGTTCATCTTATCTTCATAAATTTGTTATAAATTGGTTTGCATACTTATAAAACAATCAGACAAGTCTAACAGATTTCAATTAACTTCAAATTTTTAATTTATAATAAGAATTAATAATGATATTAATAAAAAAAAACAAATGGTGTATGCAACTGACTAAAATCGTAGCCAATTGAAAAGTACAAATGCTATTTCTCTTTAATATATAATTAATTTGATAGTCTATTACTCTATAAAAAAAAATCAATAACGAATAATAAATAAATATATATATGTGTATCACAAAATATGTGGTAGGACAACAGACTACATAAACTGTTGGAGAAATTTCAAGATATCTTCCCTAGTCTTTAAATAAAATACATAATGAAAATATGACTAAATAAAATTGGCTTTATTCATTCTATTGATATAAATTATAAATAATCGAACTAACAAAACTGATTGTATTTAAACTCTTCTATCTAAATCTCTAAATTAAACTTTAATTTTTTAAAAAAAAGACTATTAAAAAAATATTGAGTCACAAATTAATTTATATCATCGAATAAGAGTTTAAATTTAAAATAAATAAATAAATCTCTCCAGCCTTTTATTGTGTAGATAGCTTATCATATAATAATATATACATATTATTTGATTCAATATTTTAAAAAGAAATATGAACATATATATATATTTAAACAAAAAATCTACACAGATATACCATAAAAGTTTCCTTGTTTCTGATTTAAATGCAATGAAACGGTTGTTCTTAAAGTGGAGAAGAGACAAACATCAATAATAATAATAATAATAGAGGATATTTTATTCCAATATCTTTCCTTTTCATTCAAATACATGTCCAATTTATTTTATAAAGACTAGTTAGATGAGACAACATTATACACCGTTGGTATTCCACTGTTATTTGTAATTATATATGACAAAATGTCCTTTCATCGACAAAATTCAGTTACGATCCAGATGAGAATAAATGCTAGTGTTTTTATAAGTCAGTAAGGTGAAATTTCACTTGCTTAATATCACATAGAAATTAAATTAATTGATCTTGTAAAATTCATTGATCAAAAATATATCCATATACACATTATGGGGTTTGTATTCATCACAAATATATAAATGAAATCCTAGATTTTAACAGAATATTTTATAGCTTACTTACAATACAACAAATTTTGATGTTTTTTTTTTCTTCTTTTATAATACATTATCATTTCCTCTGGAATTTTATCGACAACCTATCCCCAATTGCATGGGCAGATATTTAAAATTTTTTTTCTTCCATTGTTTTAGAAATTAATCATTTTTAAAATAAAATTGATAATTTTTAAAGACAAATGTAAAAGCATCTGTTCTAAGCAACGATAAAAGTTATAAGAATCTAGTTAAAGCGTTTCAGTTCTATTTATAGTCTCTCTTTACTGATGTTAATGTTACTAAGGCAACTGTTCAATTGAACTCAATGGAAACTCAATCCAGTCTAATAAAATTTGTCTCCATTTAATAAATAAAAATGAAGATTAAAATACTGAATACAGTAAAAAAGAAGCATTTTTTGTTTTACAATTTCAATAGTATTATTTTTTTATTTTCAACCAAAAATAAAGAATTCACATAACATTTTCTATATTTTCGAATGAATATATATTTTTAACATATATCTTTACTAGTATATAATAAATAAACAAACATATATGAAATATTTGATTTTGTAATAAGTCGGTTGTTATTGTGAATGTAATAACAAAATGGACACGTAACATATAATAATAATGATTTTATTAAGTGATTTATTTTATGATTCACTTAATTATTTTCTAATATTTATTTAATTTTCTACATTTTCTCCTAAAATTGATCATAACCAATTTGTAATTTGATACTAATATTAATAATAAATAATGATATTATTTTAAAATATTAATTTGCTCTGGTTACCCAATCAACAGTCAAATAAAATCAAATACGATCAATAAACCTTTTTTGGTAATACATTGTCTGATCATCCACACCGCGCGATGGCGCTGTTTATCGAGCTGTATGAATGATTAGACGATGTATTACCAAAACATCTTAACAGCTATCTTGTTCAAATAGTTATGCAGGTCTGACAACAATCTAGTAATTAGTATTGAAACAGTACGATTTGGCCATCATACATTTCACCTACTATATAAAATAGTAGTCTTCATTTCCCTAATTCAAACGCTAGAGGTACACATATATATAACAGTATACTTGGTAATTTAGCATGTATAAAAATGTATATTTAAGCGTATATGTGTGTAATTGTATATGCGCACACATCTGCTATTTTTGTATACACATTTTGTAATATTTTTATTTGCGAAAAATTGTATATTCACATCTGATTGATATTATGATATAATGTACACACCTTTATAATTTCGTATAAATATTTATCTTATGATTTTAAATAATTAAATTGGTTTTAAGCTGTGGAAATTGTATTTATATAAGAACAAAGTTCTCTAAATTATTTCAACCGTCTTTGAAGTTACCCAATTACTAAATTACTTAATCATGTATAGCAATTAAAAACAAATGTAGTTTTCTCAGGTATACGTTAAAATGTTTGCAGCTTAAACCTCTTTCGAGAAAAGAAAAAAAAGAAATTCACTGTTTAAAGAAAAGGAACTTTGTAAATCTTGAGATACCGCCTGCATAAATCCAGACTTTATGATTCTTGTAAAATAAAAATTGGACAAAAATGGACAATTAAACATGCAATAAAATCCAGCTGAACTTGAAGCTTGTGAAATAAAAAGAAACAATTAGTAAGCATTAAGCCTGAAATCAATATAACAGATTCGTTTGAAGTTGAGGCAATTAAGACTTCTTAAGTTTTAAAGTCTAAAAATAAAGATTGTGAATGAGCTGTAAGAAAGGGGGAGGGTAAAAGAAATATAAAAAGGCCAGTATGAAAAGAAATCATCATCCATTTTGCTTTACTCGTGTGTCAACTTATACCCAGGCAGTTTGCCCAGTTTTTATCATGCAGATAAGTGGCTAGAAAAGCAAAGGCCACCTTCCCGGTGGCCAAGAACCGTTTATGGAGACCGAAGACCCAAACCACGGCTACCTGAAAAAATAGCCCATAGATAAACCAGCTCAGATAAATCAGTCCATGCGTGTGTGTTTCATACTGTCAAGCTGCAAGCCTTCAGAATAAACAACCGGTAACAACTTCTCAACCAAGCTAAATCTAAAGCTATAGCAAATTTCTAAATCTTTCCTAAAGCTAGCTATATAATATAAATAATGTGCACAAACTCTTAAACTCAAATCCCCCAAATTAGTTAAACTATGTTAAATAAATGTATTCTCTTTTAAATCAATTAAACTGTATTAAATAAGGGTATTTCAATCTGTGAATTTTAAAATACTTTAAAAGTTAAAATGTAAATCTTGCCTGATCTCAAATTCTTAAATCTTTTTAAGTTCAACTTATAAAGACTATTATTGCCTTATTTTTTTCTCTATTTACGTCTATACTTTTGCATATATATATATTTTGTTAAAATGCATTTATTGATTTATGTTATGCCTTCGGAGCAGAGATTATTAATTATTATAAACATAAAGAGACGTTTTTGTTCTCAAGTAAATTAATGTATGCTGTTTGGCATATTTATAGATCTCTGGTCTGAAACCTACTTTGATATATTAATTGAGCTGCTATGTTTAGCTCAATATTGCATATATGTTGCTTATTAAAAGGTATGTTTAGTTAAATACGAGAGAGTGATAATTTAAGGCATATTCAGTAGTTAGCCAAGTTTAAGCCCCAGATATGCTTTAGACCCCATTAATGTATTTTCATAGAATATGTAGTTAATTAATAAACTAGATCGTTTTAATAAAGTCCTCTTTAGCACAATTTCAGTGTTTATTTAACTAACTGGCGTAGGGTAGTTTTGCGGAAGAAACTATAGATTTCACGCTTTACTAATTGTAATAATTAAGATTTAGAAAGCGTTGTGAATGAGTTTTTACGAAGCACTGAGGTGCATTCCGCCTTGCTATCATATAATTATTAAGATAAGATTAGGTTTTAAGGACTATCTTATCATCCCTAGTTCGGACAGCCCTCTCTCTTGAATGGGATAATGATTTTAAGGGTCATTCCCATTACCTCCTTCAGAACTGGAACACCGGAATCCAGCTTCGTATATTATGGCTGTTCGATCATCCGAACTAAAAGTTCACATATAGCAAGCGACTGGTATCTGAGAACCGAGTAACCGTTACTGAATCTCATGAGTAAAGGCACATTCAAGCCGCATCTCTGATGTAATTTGCATAGCGCCATAGCCTCCGAAGTTATACTACAAAGCGCCAGTTCATCTGCTGTTATATTAATTGTTCGACATTGATCTGAACCTCCGATCTAGTTTGTCTAAGAATATCTACATAAAGAGCGCATTGACTGCTCATCACGTAATAATAAATTTAAGTACACATTGTATAAAGTTGCCGCTCTCTTAAAATTTAACCCTTAACAAACTGAGTAGGAATGGCAGAGCATGATTTAGGCACCAGTGTAGATGTAAAAATAATTATTAATGTATAAATGCTATAATAAATGATGATCGTTAAGTACAATTGATTACAGAACGTGTAGTTCGTATTTTCACCATCCCACCTGTAAGTGGAGTATGCAGTATATTTAATTGTTATTGTTTGTGTTTTGTCAATATTAAATAATTTTAAAACATTCTAACGTCTGTAGTATTATTCACTTTGTTTATATTAAATCACCATCCATAATTATTAATATATGCATTGGATAATCAGCCATAAGTTGTGTGTGTGTTTGGTTAACCTATAAAGCATTTAGTAATTATCCTCGAGTCTCTCACTTTACCCTTTGCTACTGCCGGCGCCGAAATTAAGAGATTACGAGTGTGACCTCATGTATGTCATTCATAAGGTAGTAAGTCAGGGAGGGTTGGTGAAGGAGCTGAGGTGCGGTCGGATTTGGTCTCAAACCCTCATCTAGATCAGCCTTGGTATAATTTACCAAAACTCTGGATTTTGTTGCGTGAATGTTCAAATATGACTGTTACATAGTTTTTTTTTTTTTTTCCGGGAATGTCGCGCCAACTGGGGCTTTCGAATATAAACCTGCATACCTGAGAGGGGATGTTAACATAGGTGTGTTTCCATATCACTTATTATATATATGTAATTAATTTTTCCGAGTATGAATGCCAAATGTGGAGTTTCGTTAATTTTCTCCGCGCCCTGAACTAAATGCGTGTTGAGGGAAAAGGGAGAAAAGCAAGAGATAGACATGTAAATTTTTTCACGGATACGAACGCACAAATCATATAGATTTATGTTGAAAGTTCAATTTTATATTTTTTTTTTTTTTGGTGGGGTGGGGGGGGAGATACAGTTTTCTCTTCGCTCTCTAAATAGTATTTTAATATGAAGGAATTTTGTCGAATTATTTTTATATTTATGATACACGTAAAATTTATATATATATGTATAATATGCGTATTGGTAGTGAAAATTTTATTTTGTCTCAGAGAAGCGTTTGATTATTATTTTTGATTTTGATTGATTATTATTTAAAGGCAGTGGCAATTACTTTCACATTTTATCAATTTTATATATATGCGAGTGAAAAAGTAAAATTTCATTTAGATTATAGAATTCGTAAAAAGATTTCTAAATGCAATGTTAAAATCAGTAATACTGCCTCAATTAATTTCGCATTTTGTCAATTATATATATGCGATTGAAAAGTAAGATTTTGTTTTAGATTATAAGATTTATAAAAAGATTTTTTTTTTAAAGATTATTTTATATGTGCGTATTGATAATAAACTTTTTTTTTTCTCTCAATTGTAATTAAAAGCAATAGCTAAATAGGAAGAATCTTTTTTTTAAAATATTTTATATATATACACATGTCGAGAATAGATTTTAAGTTGTATATATATACGCTACCGATAATAAATTTTCAAGTGTAATTAAAAACAATAGTTAAATAGGAAGAGAATAATTTTGAAGTGTTTTTATATATATATACTCGTGTCGAGAATAGATTTTAAATTATAATTAAAACAATAACTAAATAGGAAGAATCTTTTTTTTTTTGTTTGTCACAAAAGGGTATTCAATTGTGATTGAAAACAATGACTGAGATTGATTTCGAATTTTATACGCAGGTAAAAACATTTAGAAATATTTTATATGTATACGCGTGTCAATAGTAAATTTTTTTATCACAAAAAGAGCGGTCAATTGTAATCGAAAGCAAAGGCTAAGATTGTTGTAATTTTATCCGCAGTTATATATGTATGTGAGAAAAGTAAATTTCTAGTCCGTTATATGTTGTATAACACAATTCCTCAAATCAAATTCGCTAGAGATGGAATGTAAACACATTGGCTGATAAAAATTTTTAAAAAAAAAAAAGACAGCGAGAAAATTTAAAAAATTTTGTTATATAATCTGCAATTCATATTGTGAGGTCCAATACCGTTTATATATATATATACACGGGTATCTCATCCACTGGCAACAGGCGCCCGGGGTCTCTTAAATAGCTGAGAGTTCCTCATAAATTCATTGTCAGGGTGAGAGAATTGAAAGGACTCACCATTGGGGGGTTTGGTTGGAGATTCAATGGTACTAGATAGAGTGAATAAACAAACGATCAGGCAAGATTGTTCTATATATATACATGTACTTAAAAGGGAAAATGAAGTCAAAAAAAAGCAATCATGGTAAATAGAAAGGTTGATGACAGCTCTGCAGTGGTGGAAAGAAAACACAGTGGAAGACAAGCATGGGTAAGAACAATTTTAATATTATTAGTTAAATTTTTTGGTTATTGTTTTAATCTTATATGTTAGATAAATTAAGGGCTTGGTTCAGTTCTAAGTAGTTACTAGTGGTAGGGCAGAATCCATGGATGGTCTTTTCGTTGGGGAGGATGGCAATACGCTATTGGGAATAGTTTAAAGTGAAGTAAACAGAGTGAAAGCAAATTTATCTAAAATGGATTTCAGTCCAGAAGAGAAAGAAATGTTAGCCACCCTATTTAGCATGATGGAACAAAGAGACAGAGAAAGAGACAGGGAAAGAGAGAAGGAAAGATAAAAAAGAGACAGAGAAAGAGAAAAAATAGACAGGGAAAGAGACAAGGAGAGAGAAAAAAGGGAGAAAGAAAGAGATGATATATTATATGACATATGGAGGAGTATGGGAGGAAGAGACCAAAAAAGGAAGAAAATGAAGTCAAGGACAAGGTAGCCAAGCAGGAACAGGAGAGATTATCAAAAGCTAGAGAAGAGGATAGGGTTACTGAGAAAGCCAAAGAAGATGTAATATGGCATTCGGAAGAGGTAGAACTAAGAGAAACCAAGGGAGAAATGGTGGAAGAAGTTGTAGAGATAGGTAGAGAAACTGAGAGCAAGGAGAGTAACCATGAGGATGTGGATACAGAGGAAGAAGAAAAGGCAGAATCTCCTTTTGAAATGATTGAAAGAACAAAGTGATTCAGGGGTTGTAGAAGAAAGATTACAAGTTAGTAGTCAAAAAGAGATGTTGGAAATGAGTGAAAAAACTAGTTTAGTGGAGAAACAGGTTAAAACAGAAAGGGAGTCAGAGGATACCATTGAATTAAAGCAAGATGAAGAAACTGTAGAAGTTCCAATCAAAGATATTTCAAAGGAACCACAAGTTGAAAATCCTATTAGTGATAAAGCAAAATTTGAGATTATTAAAAAGGGAGAAATGGAAATTGCAAAGGGTGATATTGAAATTGTCAATCCACCTTCAGGAAAACTGCTAGTTGTGGAATATATATCTAAGATTGCAAAAGGAGAAGCAGTAAATACAGAAGCTGAGACTGATGTAGTATCAAATACAGTAAAAGAATGGGAAATGGATGTGGAGATAATAGAAAACTCCAAAATAGTTGTAGAGATTGACAAGTCTAAAATTGATACAAAAACTGAGGATGAGTTAGGACTTGATGAAGAAACTATAGAAGAGTTTAAAATGGATACAAAGACTGCTGAGGAGTTGCAAGCTGATTTAATAAAATCTAAAATTGATGTAAAAATTGTAAAAGAGTCTAAAATCAATGGTGAGATCATGGAAAAGTCTAAAATCGATGCTGTGAATATTGATAATTGTAATATCAATATGGAGATATCATAAGATTCAAAAATCTATTCCGAGACTGAAATTGATATCGAAAACGTGGAAGGGATGAAACCTAATGTAGAAATTATGCAGGGATCTTTTGAACAACAAAAGATAGTTCAGGACATTGAGGATTCTATAGATATGGAAGTAAATGAGGAAGAATACAAAGTAAATCTTCTTTCAACCTCATCTAAACATGTTATTTTTATTGAAGAAATTGAGCCAAAATCTTCCCCAGAAGTACCAAAAATAAAGGCAATTGAGGTTACCGAAACTTACATAGATAGGAATGTTTTAGAAGACAGACCTTTCTCAGAAATTTCCAAAAAGAATAAGTTCGATCCAGTAGAAGATAGTAGAGCTAAGTCTGAGATCAAGGCCTGGGGGAATGGAGTGATTTTTGATTGTGAGAGTAGCCCAGATACTGCCAGAGCCCAAATGGGAAAGACAGGGTGGAAAAGGAAGAGGAGAAAAGAAGATACTTATGTCTTTAGGAGGAGGAAGACATATGTTTCAAATATGAGAGAGCAGATGTTTCGAGAGATAATGTTCCGAAGAATAAGGTTTCAAAGCTGACAAGGTTTCTAAGGCTTAGAGCCAACGGTGAAAGAAACTGTAAAACAAAACCCCCAGATGCATCAGGGATAGTTAATATCTAAGGATCTAGTTCCCATTGTTACCAGTAGGAATCTATATATGTATGATGATAAGCATATTGGTAGAGGTATTTATTATTATTATTATTATTATTTCATCACCAACATAAATAATCATAGATGTGGTAGCATATTTAATAATGTAGAGAAATGGTTATATATATTTAAATATATAAGAGTAATGCTTAGGTACATTTTATCCGTATGAACAATTAGGTATTAGATGTAGTGAGAAATGGATTGGGTATTAGCAGGTAGGGATTTATTTGTTTGTCCTCTGTTTTTTTTTTGTGTACTGAGCAGACTAAAGTTAGGATGGGTGGTGCAGATACAACGTAGAAGTCAGGGAAATAAATTTCATAAATGTTATACACAGAAAAAGACTTATAAATAATAAGTAAATTCATTTTTTTTCATTGTTTTTTTTTTTTCCCCGGACTTCACTGATATGAAAGAGTATGATTTGGTCATCATACGTTTCACCTACTATATAAAATAGCAGTCTTCATTTCCCTAATTCAAACCCTAGAGGTACACATATATATAACGTATACTTGGTAATTTAGCATGTATAAAAATGTATATTTAAGCGTATATGTGTGTAATTGTATATGCGCACACATCTGCTATTTTTGTATACACATTTTATAATATTTTTATTTGCGAAAATTTGTATATTCACATCTGATTGATATTATGATATAATGTACACACCTTTATAATTTCATATAAATATTTATCTTATGATTTTAAATAATTAAATTGGTTTTAAGCTGTGGAAATTGTATTTATATAAGAACAAAGTTCTCTAAATTATTTCAACCGTCTTTGAAGTTACCCAATTACTAAATTACTTAATCATGTATAGCAATTAAAAACAAATGTAGTTTTCTCAGGTATACGTTAAAATGTTTGCAGCTTAAACCTCTTTCGAGAAAAGAAAAAAAAGAAATTCACTGTTTAAAGAAAAGGAACTTTGTAAATCTTGAGATACCGCCTGCATAAATCCAGACTTTATGATTCTTGTAAAATAAAAATTGGACAAAAATGGACAATTAAACATGCAATAAAATCCAGCTGAACTTGAAGCTTGTGAAATAAAAAGAAACAATTAGTAAGCATTAAGCCTGAAATCAATATAACAGATTCGTTTGAAGTTGAGGCAATTAAGACTTCTTAAGTTTTAAAGTCTAAAAATAAAGATTGTGAATGAGCTGTAAGAAAGGGGGGGGGGGTAAAAGAAATATAAAAAGGCCAGTATGAAAAGAAATCATCATCCATTTTGCTTTACTCGTGTGTCAACTTATACCCAGGCAGTTTGCCCAGTTTTTATCATGCAGATAAGTGGCTAGAAAAGCAAAGGCCACCTTCCCGGTGGCCAAGAACCGTTTATGGAGACCGAAGACCCAAACCACGGCTACCTGAAAGAATAGCCCATAGATGAACCAGCTCAGATAAATCAGTCCATGCGTGTGTGCTTCATACTGGCAAGCTGCAAGCCTTCAGAATAAACAACCGGTAACAACTTCTCAACCAAGCTAAATCTAAAGCTATAGCAAATTTCTAAATCTTTCCTAAAGCTAGCTATATAATATAAATAATGTGCACAAACTCTTAAACTCAAATCCCCCAAATTAGTTAAACTATATTAAATAAATGTATTATCTCTTAAATCAATTAAACTGTATTAGATAAGTGTATCTCAATCTGTAAATTTTGAAATACTTTAAAAGTTAAAATGTAAATCTTGCCTGATCCCAAATTCTTAAATCTTTTTAAATTCAACTTATAAAGACTATTATTGCCTTATTTTTTCTCTATTTACGTCTATACTTTTGCATATATATATATTTTGTTAAAATGCATTTATTGATTTATGCTATGCCTTCGGAGCAGAGATTATTAATTATTATAAACATAAAGAGACGTTTTTGTTCTCAAGTAAATTAATGTATGCTGTTTGGCATATTTATAGATCTCTGGTCTGAAACCTACTTTGGATATATTAATTGAGCTGCTATGTTTAGCTTAATATTGCATATATGTTGCTTATTAAAAGGTATGTTTAGTTAAATACGAGAGAGTGATAATTTAAGGCATATTCAGTAGTTAGCCAAGTTTAAGTCCCAGATATGAATTAGACCCCATTAATGTATTTTCATAGAATAATATGTAGTTAATTAATAAACTAGATCGTTTTAATAAAGTCCCCTTTAGCACAATTTCAGTGTTTATTTAACTAACTGGCGTAGGGTAGTTTTGCGGAAGAAACTATAGATTTCGCGCTTTACTAATTGTAATAATTAAGATTTAGAAAGCATTGTGAATGAGTTTTTATGAAGCACTGAGGAGCATTCTACCTTGCTATCATATAATTATTAAGATAAGATTAGGTTCTAAGGACTATCTTATCATCCCTAGTTCGGACAGCCCTCTCTCTTGAATGGGATGATTTTAAGGGTCATTCCCATTACCTCCTTCAGAACTAGAACACCGGAATCCAGCTTCGTATATTATGGCTGTTCGATCATCCGAACTAAAAGTTCACATATAGCAAGCGACCGGTATCTGAGAACCGAGTAACCGTTACTGAATCTCATGAGTAAAGGCACATTCAAGCCGCATCTCTGATGTAATTTGCATAGCGCCGTAGCCTCCGAAGTTATGCTACAAAGCGCCAGTTCATCTGCTGTTATATTAATTGTTCGGCATTGATCTGAACCTCCGATCTAGTTTGTCTAAGAATATCTACATAAAGAGCGCATTGACTGCTCATCACGTAATAATAAATTTAAGTACACATTGTATAAAGTTGCCACTCTCTTAAAATTTAACCCTTAACAAACTGAGTAGGAATGGCAGAGCATGATTTAGGCACCAGTGTAGATGTAAAAATAATTATTAATGTATAAACGCTATAATAAATGATGATTGTTAAGTACAATTGATTACAGAACGTGTAGTTCGTATTTTCACCATCCCACCTGCGAGTGGAGTATGCAGTATATTTAATTGTTATTGTTTGTGTTTTGTCAATATTAAATAATTTTAAAACATTCTAACGTCTGTAGTATTATTCACTTTGTTTATATTAAATCACCATCCATAATTATTAATATATGCATTGGCTAATCAGCCATAAGTTGTGTGTGTGTTTGGTTAAGCTATAAAGCATTTAGTAATTATCTTCGAGTCTCTCGCTTTACTCTTTGCTACTGCCGGCGCGGAAATTAAGAGATTACGAGTGTGACCTCATGTATGTCATTCATAAGGTAGTAAGTCAGGGAGGGTTGGTGAAAGAGCTGAGGTGCGGTAGGATTTGGTCTCAAACCCTCATCTAGATCAGCCTTGGTATAATTTACCAAAACTCTGGATTTTGTTGCGTGAATGCTCAAATATGACTGTTACAGTATATTTTAATGTCCGATTTATAATTATCATACACACCTCTTATCTTTTTACCTAGAGTAGTAAGCATAAAATAAATATCACAACATCATCTATATCTGCTTACATTCAACATATGACAGTAGAAACAGTTCTTTTCATTCTAATCCAGAGTCATCTTTGCTAAGCTTACAATAGATGGTACAGCAATAGAGTGAAAAAAATTGATGCTGTTACATTTACATAATTTATAAATGTTTAATTTACATTAAGGCATAATAATGACTTAAAAAAAAATGCAAATGAACAATACTATAATCCGGAACATAAAAGAAAAAGTGAAATGCCACAAACAAATTCAAGATAATAATTTTAACTAAGATTAAGTATAAGATAAACCAATATAACTGAAAATAATATCAATTACCTTTAGAACCAGCTTTGGGTGGAAGACTTTTATTAGCAATCAGTTTGGGTTTATTTAAAGTTAAAACTGGTTTAATGTGTGAAAAATCTATTCTGTTTTGTTCCAAATTTTCATTATTTCCTTTGATTATTAATAATTTATTTGTGATTTTTCCAAGAACAATAGATGAAGAATTAGAAGAATGGAAATCTGAATTAACATTACCATCATATTTACACTTCTTAACTTTAACAATCTAAACAAAAAAATACATTGTTCATATTATATAAGACAAAAATAAAATAAATTATAACATACCATAAATTATAAAAAGTATCAAAATTGTGACTAAAAACTATGTTATTACAATACATTTATTCAAAAATTATTTTTTAAATTGAATTATTATTTGAATAATAAAAAGTTAAAACAATCTTTAAATAGTGCTCTGCAATGCAAAGACTCTCAAATTCATCTTTAAGAGGACCAGTGAAAGAAGACGATCTTTACCGAGCATATCAATTATTGTGTGTTAAAGGCTTCAGAGATTTTGCATTATTGCTCGACTTCCTAGCCACGAATGGTCAGATATCAATTTAATGACCAATATGGGTAGTTAGCCGTGTGGGGTTGTGGGTCAGCTATCTGAAAAAAAAAAAACCTTAAGTCTGTTACAAAAACATTTGGCACAGATTCGAATTGTCTATCTATTATCATTCCTTCTAGAAACATGCCCATCCTAGCCCCATTTCAATCTTTCAAGAATCTCAATCTTACTTGTTTGTTCTCTAATCCCTGTATTTCACTTTCAATTTCTTCTTTTTACTCCCAACATATATCACACTACATTTTGCTGAATTGTTTGAAAGTTCTATATTGTTCTTCTATTAAATGGTCAAGACTTATATCCATAAGTAAAATCTAGTGAAATACATCTATTAAAAATCTTCCTTTTTCAAATACATATGCATACTTTCTTTTAATATTAACTTATTTATACTAAAAATATCCTATCCAAATTTAATTCTATGAATAATTTTAACCGTTATAATTTATTATTACTAATCTTTATTTTCTTCTGAGAAAATCCACTGACCATTATTTTAGTATTCGTCTTTAGTCCTACTTTATTTTCATTTAATAATACCTGCAAATTTTCATATAGTTTCAGTGCATTATTTTCGAAAAGAACTATATCATCTACAAAACTGAAATGACTCAAATGATCTCCATGTATTTTTTATTCCTTTAGCTTCCCATTTTTATTCATAAATACTTCTTGTAAAACTTCTATAAAAAATACTGGATATGGAATCTTGCTATCATACACACTTATCAGTGTTAATTTTCTTAATGTCACAATGTATGTAATCAAATCATAACTGTTGTATTTTGATAAATCTTTTTTTCAGAATATTTTGGGTTTATATTTTAACGATTCATATTTTCAATCATTGTAGAAATACTTATAGAATTAAATGCCTTTTCACAAATTCAAAGCAAATGCATATTAAGGGGTCCTTTCCAGTTTCTCTCAATTCTTGGATATGATTCACTGTGCTAAAATCTATTTGGAATCCAGCTTATTGTTTTGGTTGGTTTGAATCTTAAGATTTCTTGTAACTGAGTCGAATTATTTTGAAAAATATTTTACGTGAAAGTGAGAAATGACTGATATTCTGTACTTTTTACTATCTTCTTTATCACTTTTTTTAAATATCAATATTACTATAATATTTTCCTACTCATCTGATATGTTTATCGATTAACAATTAGGATGTTTTGCAAAAAATTTTCCTATTTCGTAATTTGCTTCTTTTAAAATATCAATAATAATTATATCACTCTTCCTGAAGCTTTTCCCTTCTTTCTAGACTTGATTGTATGCCTTCCCTCTTCATTAAAAGTGTTTTGCAAATGAGAAGATGTAATAATTGTAGAGTTTATTTTGTTTTCTTTTTTCTTTATGACTACATAATTCTTTGTAGATCTCTTCCACACATTCATGATGCTATCCCTCTTACTATAATCTACTTTTTTTTATTACTGCAACAACTTTTCTTCCAATACCAATGCTCTTTTATATTAATATCATTTATGTTTTTTATTACTTTTTACAATGCTTTTTTACAACCCACCATTGACAGTTTTGATTGTCCCAGCAATCTTCTTCAGAACCCGCTTCCTTGATTTTAGCAGATTCTGAAGAAGATTGCTGAGGCAATTGAAACTGTCAATAGTGAGTTGTAAAAAAAGGATTGTAAAAAGTAATAAAGAACATAGATGATATTAATATTATATGGATTTGGCAATGCAATAAGAAAGGTAAAGTTATTTTATATTGTTAACATTTTTCTCATAACATTAACTTTTTTCTTACCATTTTAAAGAACTCCAGATACTATTCTTAGTGAATCATTTTTAAATATTTCTATATTCCTTCTTTCTTCATATAGCCTCGTCTCAGTTGAACATTTATTGATGACTTGCTGCCTTTTGTCATACCAGTGTTGCAGTTCTTAATAAAGTATTAGTTATTTCCTTATTGATCCTAATTAAACACCTTTAAAGCCTATCAAAAGTTTAAAATGATTAGCAAGTTCTAATTCAAATTAGTATTTATAAAAGATGAGGAATATCAACTATCAATACTGCCATGTAAACATATATCTGGTATTTAGTCGGTATATAGAATTGCTTGTTGATAATATTATTATATCATCAATGTTCCAGCTGGAACACCCTTATTGCCATCTGGAGAGCAGAAGTTATTCAAACAAATATTTAAAAAAGACAGCTGGTGTGATTTGCAATACATGTGAATACACACAGAATAACCCAAGACGTAGATTTATATCTATTATCAATGAACTTTGTTTTAATATACATTTTACAATAATATTATTCTGAGTATAGTCCAATGTAGATGGCTTACCATCATATTTTGCAACGTGTAAGTTTTATTTCAATTTTATGTCAAGTTAAGCATTCAAATATTACAGTTTATTCTAGAAATATATAAAACATGTGCTAAAAAATTTGTTCAATTTTTTCAAGAATTAAAATAACAATTTTTATTTATTTATCAAATTAACTTTTTTTTTAACGATAAATTTTTTTTTTAATGTATTATTTAAATTATATATAAAATCATGTGATGATTCAAAAGCAGTTAAATTATTTTAGTTCATTTGAGGATTTAAAAGAATAAAATACTTGCTTTGAATTATGTATATATTTTAGGGATTTAGAGTCGAAGTAGTTGAACATACCTTTATCATGTGACAAATGATTATAAATATGTTTAAAATTATTTTAGAATATCTTACAAATACATTACTTCAGTCACCAATTGTTACATAGGTAATAATATAAATAAACTCTTAAATAAATCATGGCTATTAAATATATAATATGATGATATAAATTTATTCACAATGTTTAGATATTCATGATTTACTTAATTATTAAAATTCTTTATCTATTTAAAACTGTTGTTGGCTAGATTAATCATTACAAAACTCATTACTAATATAAAATTTTTCAAATTCTTAGTGATTTATTTGCTTACCATTTAAGACGGTGGCTATGAAATGAAAATGCGACTTTTGTTAGACCCAAAAAGGGACATTGATATGTAAAAAGAGAGAATTATTTGCAAATTTGCTCAAAAAATAATTCGTTAAGAATCTGATTTGCAATTTATATTATTACAATAACAATTCAGACTTAATTTCTTTATGAATAATTATATATATCAACATGTAAGTATGAAAGGGTGATGTTGAGACGACAGACTATCGACTGGAGAAGATGGATTGAACTCCGAAAAACTTTCATCTTGCAGTGGATCGTTAATGGTTGAAAATGATAATGGGTGATATTTATTAATCATGGTCATTCAATAAAATCCTATAATTATATAAAAAGAAATGTTTTCCTGAAGGTTTGTGATGATGGTGCTCTAGAAAAATTTAACTTTATTTTATTTAAATATTACAAACGCATTCAACTGTTAGTAATAGGCACATCAAACAGGTTGTACAACATTTCGAGAAGTATTATTCTCCCCTCTTCTTCAGGTGTTGCTGGCCTGACCAGTGACAGTACTAGCATGGGATTCGAACCAGGACCCTTATATTCTAGAGTATTAAATTTTAAGGTAATACTCTAACTAACTGAGCCATCCTGCCAAAGGCAACAGTCTGTAATAATTTCGTATATTTATCTGAGGTTCCTCCTGATTTCTCTACTTTTTCCTAAGTGATTAGTGGTTTCCATACATCATGTATAGTCACACAAGGTTATCTTATGGGATTTTTTGCCACTGTCATGTGAGCAGCTTTTTAAAATTTTCTTCTTTGTACCTTTTTTTCTCTATCCAATTGTATTTTCCAAACTGAACATATGTTCATTGGCACATACATTGTCTGCTACCTTAGACACATCTGTTTTCTCTCTTCTAATCATCAGTTTGTGTTCTTGCAAGCGCTTTTCAATAGGATGACTGATTTCATCAATATATGTTCTTCCACATTCACATGGTATTTCATAGATGCAGTTTTTTTCTTTTCAGCAGTTCAAGTTTAGGATTTGAAGAGCCATACCACGCTACAAGGAATTCTAACATCTACAAAGCCTAAACTTGAAATGCTGAAAAGAAAAAACTGCATCTATGAAATATCATGTGAATGTGGAAGAACATATATTGGTGAGACCAGTCGTCCCATTGAAAAGCGCTTGCAAGAACACAAACTGATGATTAAAAAAGAGAAAACATGTGTCTAAGGTAGCAGACCATGTATATACAAATAAATGTATGTTCAATTGAGAAAATACAAAAATATTGGATAGAGAAGAAAAAGTACAAAGATGTTCAGATGATGTTTTGTTTTCTTTCTTTACTGACGTAAAAGGTATAAATGTCACGTAGATGAAAATACGATTGTTAGAAAGCTTCATGACGTAGCTTTCAGAAAATGTTTATTTCAAAAAAATCGGTTAAAATTTAAATTTTTGGCAGCAGTTTTAATCAACCACAGTATTTAATTCTTTTGTCTTTTTTAATAATTTTTATACTTATCACGGAGCGATAAAAGACAAAAATAATTTACGGGGCTACAGATGACATATCTCCGGTACTATAACAAAAATGGCTGACAGAAGCGGTTGAATGTAATTTTGTAAGTAACATTTAAAAATTTTTTTTTTTTTAGTAAAAGCATAATATATTTTTATATAAATTATAACTTTTATTAATTATTTTTAGTTTGTAATTTGTGTGTGTTAGTTATTTACGTTCGTATATAATTAATATCTAATGTAACTTTTAACGTTCTACACTTATAAAAATAATGTTTTTCAAAAAGTATAATTTATTACGAAAATCATTAATTATGTTTATATATATAATATGGTTTATAAGTAATTTGTTATAATTCCGATTCTTGTTTACGTTTTTCAAGTCAATAGCTAACAAATGATCTGTATTGCAAAATTATATATACGTGATTCATGCTTTTGTTTTGGTATATGTTTCATAACATTATTTTCAAGTCAATAGCTAACAAATACACTATATGCAAATAAATTATATCTATATAGTACAATAAATATAATAAGATAGCATCACTTCTGTGCATAAAGAATATAAACATCACTTTTGTGCATAAATAATATAAGAATCACTTGTGTGCATAAAGAATATAAACATAACTGGTGTCCATAAAGAATATAAACATCACTGATGTACACAAAAAATATAAAATGAAAAGATGAAACTCATTTTATCAGTGATATAGACAGTAGCCTACAATTTCTAGTTTTAGACAGACAAGAAGCCAATTGCTATGATGATTTCTTTTGTATCTTTTATTAGGATGAATCTTTTTCTTTATAGACACCTTTGACATTTAGAACATTTGGGGTACAAGATAAAAATGAAGAAGTCATATCCGACTTCTTTTGGAGATTGTGAAGCTGTGGATTATCTCAGGTAAGACATATTATACATGTTTAGAAAGATAGTTTTGTGAGGAATGCAAAGAAATTATCACTGAAGATGTATTTTCAATTTTAGTTAATGTTACTTATCATATTATGAACAAACAATAAAATAATAAGTATTTCAGATGTGAAAATTTATTTTTTTCCTTATTTTTTATATAGTTATCACTATTTATTTTATGTTTATTGTTTTCCTTAATGTTTCTAGTTTCTAGCAATGTAATTGTTTTTGCTCTAACATAATTAAAACTGAAGTTATTGTGAAAATTGTGTGTCAGGCCAGTATTTTAAAAAGTTCAATATGGCGGCTTGAAGCTGAATCAGTTAAAGAAGCTGCTCACTTGATAATGGAAAACATCCCGTAAGCCAACCCAGTGTTACTATATATAATGTATGGAAATCACTAATCAACTTTGCTCTTAGGAAAATGTAGAGAAATCAGGAAGAACCTCATAGATAAGTATATGAAATTATTACAGATTGTTTGCCTTTGGCAGGATGGCTCAGTTGTTTATAGTGTTACCTTAAAATTCAATACTCAAGTATCTAAGGGTCCAGATTGGAATCCCATGCTAGTGCTGTCACTGGTCAGGCCAGCAACACCTGAAGAAGAGAGGAGAATAATACCTCTTGAAACATTGTACATATACTAAACTGTTTGATGTGCTATTACTAGCAGTTGAATGCATTTGGAATATTTATTATAAAGTTAAATTTTTCTAAAGACATTCAATACACATATTAGATGATGGAAATAGACCAATATAAAAATACAAATATAAAAAGGAATTTTATCATGTCCATAGTTAAATTATCTCATTCTTAATATCATTGATCATTGCCATCAGTACCCATACGTGATGCTAAGTTACTGTCGGAAATGTAAATAGGGAAAAGTTAAAAAAAATATAGATGAAATGTAGATATACCAATAATTCTATCAAGAATTGGCACCCATGAAAATATTGATTATTTAATTACATAAACAAAGCCTCCAAAGTAGAAAATCTTTAAGATGACCATGAAAAATGGTTTGCAAATTTACAAAGATTAGGAAATATAATTAGTGCTAGTAGAAGCATTTCTATGATATCCAAAGGCAACAAATGTGCAGTGTATATTAATGAGAAAATCTTATGATAAATTACTTTTTTATAAATCTCATCATATACACTGTACTTCAATTTTTATATAATTCCTCCTTTATTTTTCTAACAGTTTCAACTGTCCTGCAGTCTTCATCAGACTTACAATATTTAAACACATAATCATATAACCATTATTTCATATACATATATAAATACATATTTTACATTATAATTCATAATCATATTTTATTTTTAATTCTATACCTTTTATTTCTCTTATTTCCTAATTATTTTTTTCTTATTATTTCTTTATTATAAAAATAAAATATGATTATGAATAATAATGTAAAATATGCATTTTTATATGTATATAAAATAATGGTTATATGATTATATGTTTAAATGTTATAGCGCTGATGAAGACTGTTGGACAGTCGAAACTGTTAGAATAATAAAGAAGGAATTATATAAAAATTGCATTAGAGTATATATGAAATTTATAAAAAAGTAATATATATGAATATATGAAGAAATGCAAAAAAAGTAAAGGGCAAGATATAAGAAATAAATTTCAGCATGTTGATGACGAAACTTCCTGATTCACTTCAATTAATAATCTAAGATTAAAAAACAGTCTAAAGTTTGGAATATAAATCAACTTGCTTGTATAGTTATATAGATTTGATATTAGGCCAGTAACTATATATTTTAGTGACTTCAGGTTTATATTAAAATGCAGACAACTTTTTGCTTTTTGGTAAAGATATATATTTCAAATCAAGTACCAAATGATATTTCCTGTTTCCTTCAAAATATATATTATAAACCTGCATAATTGATGATTACTAGATGGTTGTGCCATATACAAATTCCCAGATAATTTCTGGTAAATGCATATAAGGATTAGTTCAATATTTTACAACCAGTTTGGAAAATGGCATCCAGAAATCATCTGTGCTAAAGAAATGGATGTCATCTGTTACAGTGACTTGACCTAAGCAGGATGACTATAAAGATTCTGTTAAAAAATTATAAATATCAGTAGAAGAAATGATTACAAAAATATGTACGATGGTTTGATCAACTCAACCTCTGCAGTAAGATATTTGGATTATATAAGTTCAGTTTCTGAACAAATTTTCCTCATAGCATCAGACACGAGGTAAGTACCATTTCAAAAGAGACAATAACACAGGGTTCCAACATTATCCAAGAAGCAATATTGTTAATTATGGTATTACTTCACCAATTTTTACACTTGATTTACTAAAAGGTGTGGCAGAATGGAGATTATTAAGTTCAACAATTTTAACGGATTTTTCACTTGTGTACTTCCTGATTATCTACTCAAAGCATTAGTTGAAAAGACAATTATATTAATTCAAGCAAATCTTAAGCAGAAAAGATGCACTAGATATACAAGAAATAACTTTTACTAATGCCTTAAATTCAACAAATTACCCCATCCAAATTAATAGTTAATTTATGAGGTACTCTTTGTTACATATGTTATTCCTTTTTTCTCATTTGCACTAGCAATACCATATCCTAGCCATATTAGGTGCAGGTGAATTCGAAGTAATCAGGAAAAAACTTTTGAGTGAAGAAAATGAACTTTGGAATTATTAAGCAACCAGACAACAATAATCACCAGACGATAGTGAAAAATGCTCTTTCTATTTCCACAGTAGCTATCCGAGTGCTAGACACCAGAAGAACCAACCTCAAAGAATGACTAGAAAATGACTTAATACTACAAGGAGAGAAGTTGCCACATAATAAAAAAGGGCAATGAATATTTGCAATTGAAGTCACAAACAAAGCCAAGTGAAAAGCATCTATAATCTAACTGAGTACTTAAAGCCAAGCAAATATATACTCATATTATCACTCTTCCAAAAAAGAAGAGCATCCCCCAATTATCCAATAATTTTTGTAAGCTCAATAATCAAAAACTACTTTAGTGTATGAGAAGTAAAATAACAATTATTTCAGTTTCTGGAGTGGGTGTAAATACACCATGCCCATCAAATCAATAAAAAATATATAATCAAATAAATACAAACGGTAAAACATAATGACCAATCTCCTATATTAAGTTGTATATTGTGAAAAACCTGTAAATATGCTTAAGACCATACATAAAACATATTCAAAACAGTCTAAAGCAAATTAAGACACAACTACTTCACTGATCAGATAGTAAAAAATATAATACTAATTAAATATGTGCAGATTCAATGCATCATCTCATAGAATCATTTATACAGACTCACACGCATGAAATTACCTGCTCTGGACTTGAGCGTTTTCGTATTAATGGTGGGCGAAGTTTAGACGCATGAGATTTGTTTCCTGGCTGAATTCTGGGAATATTATTATGTAGTCCAAGTGGTTGTTTCTAAACAAATAATAAAGTAAAAAAAGAAATTATTATATTGCAATTATAATTTCTTACTGCCAGTATGATGGATGATACCATCTTGGCCAATGAGATTAATTAAAGTGAAAGTCATCTTTTATCTATTGACCATTTATTGAATGATCAACTAGGCTGACGAAAGGTAAAAAAAATCCTAGATTTTGTTAGAATGCATCAATTCTGGTTTTTGCCTTGTATCACTGAGGACTTTGAATACAAATCTGGAAACTGCATCCAGCAGCCATCTTTATTCATTTATACCATTTGAGCTAATAGTGTAACATTAAAAAAAAAAAAACACTAAAGTTTTAAACCCAAGCTAACTTATATAATTATACAGATCTATTATCAAGTCAATGCCCATACATTTTAGTGACTTTAATTTTATGCAAACCATAGACCCCCATCTCTTTATTATACAATTATATAACTTTAGTCGTGATTGTTTGTGGGCATTTGATTATTTAGTGATTATTGTAGTCATATTGTTATATTGTAGTTGAGTTTGCAAGATCCATTCTCAACAAACTCCTTGCAGATATATAATAAGAACTTGATGGAAGGATGGAAATAAGAAGCCACATGCTTCTCTCAAATCACTTATATAAATATGTGTTTTAAACCCCAGCCTTATCTTATATATGAAGTAGTGAAAATTATTGCAGACCGATATAGCTATTAAGCTAGATAGCTGGATTCGAAAACATATAGGTGTCTGAAAATTTCAGATTTTCTATTTAATAATTTAAGTATTAGATAAATGCTGGGCTTGAGTTGGTACTTTGGATCTAGTGTCTGAATATCCTAGTGCCTCACTGATGAGAGCCACTAACTCGAAAACGGTTTGGGGATAGAGATAATTCTAGATAGAGATTTTAAATGCTTTCTTTTGCAGCATTTATCGGAAAAGCTTGTTTAGAACTATTAATATGCTCATTATATTAGATTTATAATACAAGCTTATCAAGTTAAGTCACATGATGTATGACTTAATTTTATTACTATTAGAAATATTGAATTAACATTCCTTTCAAGATTGCTTATCAGTTGTGTTTCATGTTCTACGACTTTTACTTTCATTTGTATTCATGTGTATATTATTGTGAATATAAAATCCATATTTTAATTTTTCTTCATGAAATTTTTATTGTATCTGTAGACACCTTTCAAAAAATCTCAAGTGCTTAATATTCCTTCTAAACAGCATTTTGAAGCATATCTAACTACGTTTCACACAGGCATGACAATTTTAATATTTTCTGGGATTTATTCACTTTTTGCTTTATTAAAAAATAGATTTCTCCAAATATATGTATGCTATGGACATCTTTTTTTTAAAAAATATTCTTGGTTATATTCTTAACAAAATGATGTACAGATAACCTTGTAAATTTTATTTCAAGTAGGATTAGTAATTTAAATATATTATTGACCCAAATGTTTAAATACACATTTAACACTTCAGATTCATTGGCTTAAACACAAGTAAAAGTAATATACCAACCATCTCATTGTTTACAAAGCAGCTTTTACTTGAGTTTAATGTAGAAGAAAAATAAGTTTGAATGTTGAATACCAACATTATTTACATGTGATATATCTAATCCAATCAATACTAAGTTATCAAAAATGTTACGTAATGACAAAATAACATTTTGCACTATATATGGTAATCACAATTAAAATTAGTAAAACCCATCTACTTCGTTTTTTACTGCAGAAAAAAGGTTTTATTTGCAGGCTAGTGTTATTCACGTTTACAGTAGCCGATTTATGAAATACGATATGTAACTGTTCTTTATCAGTAAACTGAAAATCATATAATATTAGAATGTCTTATGAGTATAATTTTCAAATTAAATTGGATTTTAATTAAGTATATTCAATAGATATTAAGAACAGATTATATAAAATTCAGTATTATCCATCACCATGCAAAAACTTACTCAAATAATCGAGGATATGAAAATTAGAACTGCAGAATATATTATTATTAAATATGAAGGAAATAAGAAGAAAAAAAATGAGTGATTTTCTTTTTTAATTAATGTTGTAAGGAAAATTGAATGGTTTATTGTTCAGATCATAGAACGGTTAGACATTGGAAAAGGCAAAGTTGGGCCACAATTCATAGATTTTGAATTTTCAGCCATTTTAATATTGTACCTAGTTGTGCAGGACATTTAAATGCTACGCTAATATAAAAATAACTAGAATAAATATCTATTATAAAAATACTAAAATTAATTAGAATTCTATTATTAGAAGAGCCATTACAGTATAACCGCCAACGCATCTGCCTGCCACATCTATAACGTCAGATTTGAGTTCAAACAGGGCAAATCAGCCCATAGACAAAAATAGTTATTTAATAATAACATAGATAAATATCTATTTTAGATATTCCTAGCTACAAATCAAAGGTCTCTGGTTAATCAAATGAGTACGACAGTATTGGGGAGTGTATACTGTTACATTTGCTGCTTAAGTGATCATTATCTTTTAAAATTTATTATTAAATTATTATTCAATAGAGGCATTTACAACAATTCTAATTTTATAAAATCAATAATGCAGCACAGGCGTGCTGGAGTAATGGTATTGGACCAGTATTTGTAATAAAGCGCTCATAAGCTAGAGTACGAGTTTGAAAATCAGGTGCTAAAGCTAGATATATTTGTCATTAGTGACTATATAACTCTCGTACTAAATCTGTATTGAATTTCAATCATGTTTCTGAAAAAGTCCTCATTGGGGATGTTTAATATCCATTTTTCTCTTGATGATATTTACATCTAATCATTCAATTTTTTGTTTCTTTTATTGTTCTATGGTTGGCAGCAGTGTAGAATGGTTATGCCAGACAATCACAATTTATTTTGCACTAATCAACTTACCTTCAACTAATGGACTAAACCAGATTCCACCTTATCTTGATCATTCTTTGCCACAGACCAATAGATATATGAATAGGTAAGTTATATCCAATAGCAGAATCAGGCTAATGGGCGATGAATGCTCAATCCAATCAAAATAAAATGGAATCTAGTCCAGTTCATTAGTTAAAGGTAAGTTGAGATATAGTAATATAAATTTTGTATATTTTATTTCTTCACATATTCCTATGTAAATCAATATTATAAACATGTAATAATCTTACATTTTTAATGGAAAAAAGTTATTTTTTAAATGCTTTGATTGAAATTGAAACATCGGTTTGTTTGTTGGTTAACTTTTGATTTTTTTCAAATTAGAATATTTAAAGTCAATAAAATTGGTTGAAAATTGGTATATAACTAAGTTATACCAGTTTAATCAATTTGAAACATTTATCTTTTCAATATGTCAGCTACTTTCATAGATATGGAACAGAGGGTGGGAAAATATTAAAAATACTCAATAACTTCACACAGTTAACAATTATTCTTAGAACTTTGATTTGTTTTAAATAATAATCATGAGAGGCCAGTATAGTTTTTTTTCTTTCAATTTAATATTTTTTTAACCATTTAAAATGCTTAATGTATATAACATATTTAGTATATATACATAATTATATATGTACAATAAATCAATAAAGAAATTTTCTATTTAAATTTTTTTAAAAAAAAAAAGAGAAGCTAAACTAGAAAACTCCAGTATTTAAAATATCACTTGAAAAGTTAGAAAAAAAAACAGTGATAATTGTTTAAAACAATGATGGGGAATTTTTTTAAAGTAAAATCTATCAAAAAATTTAAAATAGAAAACTTAGTTGCTGATTTATTATACATAATTATGTAAACATACTAAATATAAAATATACATTAAGAGTAAATATATTAACTTACAGAAATATCTAATGACTTATATACACTATGTGTGATTTAAAGTAAAATTGTATTGAGTAAACTTTATTTACTATATATATACACATGTATTATTATATACACATACTAAATATGATATATACATAAGGGGTATACATTTTAACTTAGATATATCTAGTGATATATATAAAATATAAGAATTTCATTATAATCTGCAAAATTACCAAAGAAAATGGGTTTTCTGATTTCAACTACAAAAACCTATAATGTGACAATTATAGAGGGTTCAAAATTCTATCTACTTGTTCCTAATATAGTATTGCAGTTTAGAGACACTGTCTAATTAACCATTCTGTTGTGGAATTATTTTAAAATTACCATCAATAATATAAAACAAATAGCCAATGGCACAACAGAACAATCAAATGACTAGATCAGTAAATTTAACTGCTCACAATAAAATATAAAAGTTGGCTATAAACTTTGGTCTATTTGAAAGATATTATAATCATGTTCAGAATAATTGACCGATATGAAATTTCTCTGAAAGTCACACATGTTCCTGCTATTTTTAGAAAACAATAAAGCATACTCAAGTTTGGCATGAGAATCTTCTAATGGCACAGTATTAGATCTTTCATAGAATAAGGTTTGAAGTGTTAGGTTTATTAGAAGTCGTCTGTTAATGACAATTACTCATTTGTAATCCATCAAATGTAATGGATAGTGAATTCATATACTATTGTAATTATATTATTGTACCAATGATTAAAATTAGTTATTACATTATTACATCTATTATCCATAAGTTTGAAAATAAAATCATATTACAGTGGAAGGATGCACTTTGTTAACTTGTGCCAAAATAGTTAATTATGAGAACAGCTTTCTTCTTAACCATATATTTTAAATATATTATTCATTTCCAGTGCTTCATTTTGTATCATTGCTAAAACATCATCAAACGGTTCTTTTGGTATACCATGATTTAAATATATGGCAGAGAAATATTGACTGTGTTATCAATCTGAAATAATGTGTTGAAGTGAAAATTCAGGTGCTTTTCATTTTTCAACTAATGATTTTAAAACTGTTTCTTGGCTACTTTTCTAATATAAAATCTCACTTAATTATGGCCTTAAGTAAGTGCAATTGACTCAAGACTATAAAGTAAGATATGAACTAGTTTATTAAATCCATTTTTTAGTATAAATTATCTACTGAAAAATGTTTCAACAAAATTTGATGTATTCTTTTGTTAATACAATAAAGCCGATTACTCAAAGTTTTAATAGGTTTATAAATATAAATGATAACAATTAAACCTTATTAAGTTATCAACAATCTCAACCTGTAATCTCAAGTTGCAATCTTTAGTGTTTACATAAATATAGACTATATATAAAGATGGTACCAACATTGTTAAAAGAGATTGCCTTGACTACAGGTTGAGATTATTGATAGCTTAAGTGTTGATTCTTTTGTCACCAAAATTAATTTTGTGTTAAGATCAACCCTCAATCTTAGTTTTATATTATCATTCTTTTGCCTTTCAATTTGATTAACTCTTCATACCCACATGAACAGGTTTGTTTCTTAGAGATTTATTTAGGGATTTTGTATATATATACAGTGCAAATAATAGAAATTTAAGTAAAGAGAAAGGTGGAACCATCTTTTTCTGATAAAATCTCTGTCTTGTGTTGCGTCTTAAGAGCTCCCTATACAGTCATCATTATATCTGATTGGATGTTATATAAGCATTCTAAAAGCGCATGCAAGAGGTTTTCAGCCTTTCACTTTAATTACAAACTGCTTGCATTTAATAAATATTTACCATATAAACTCTATTACGTAATCTTTAAATATGGTAAAAAGCTTGAAGGTGATGTGCTTTTGAACTCCAAATTATTAAGTGAGCACTAGAGATTTGGTCAATTCATCAAATTGAGATTTTTTTTTTCTTTCTCAGAGATAATCAACCTAAAAGATCTTTAGTATTTCTAACACACACACCATTGTATTAGTAAATGTTATTACATAATTATTTATAACTGACTACCACCAAGTTGATGTAGAGTTTTGGTTCCAAAATGACCTGTTTGTTTTTCTAGGCTGCTTAAATATACATTCGTTATTAACCGCTTTCTACCTTCAACATGACATAATCAAATTATGATCATTGTATTCAGAGTATGTAGCTTCAAACAAGAATTCAAGTTTGCACCATAATTCAAAAGTATCAATACTTTTTCAGTATCCAATTTCTACATTCATAGAGAATCATAGTAAAGACAATAGCTTGAACAATTCAGTGGTCTTGCCTTTGATATATACCCACATCTAAAAAATCTGTCTAGGTTTTCTTATGCAACCCTAACCAATGTTGGGAGTTTTGAGTGTTAAATCTCTTGAGACTGCATCTTTGGTTGCTGACGAATGATTGAAAAAGGCAAAACTATGAACTGTCATTAGAATCTTTATCTTCATATACAAAGCTGTAATCCAATCTTTTAAACGTCTACTTATAATTTCAAATGCAATCGAAACTGTCAATAGTGCTTGTAATTATATGAAGCATTGTAAAAGTAATAAAGAAAATAAATGATATTAATATTATATGATTTGGCAATGCAATAAGAAAGATAAAGTTATATGAGTTAAGATTTGAAAATATAAGTAGAAATTCTGAGGAAGATTTGCTGGGGCAATCGAAACCATCAATAAAGGGTTGTAATTATATGAAGCATTGTAAAAGTAAAAACCAAAGTAAATGATATTGCTATTATATGGATTGTCTAATGTGGAAACAATATATTCTGCTGCAATTGTAATTATATAAACATTCCAGTTGATATATTGTAAGAGTGCGTCCCAACTACTTACAAATAAGTTATAACATTAACTATATTATAAGTAGATTGTGACATCTGTTTGTTATTTTTTTTTTTTGTTAAGTCTACTGACTACAATATGAGAGAAATTGATACTCAATTGACCAAATTTCTGAATTTAATATAGGAAAGTTACAAAGATCAATGGGATCTAAAAATAAAACTATTACATTTTTTTTTTTAAATGAAAATTATTAAAGAGACTAAAAATTAAAGCTCTTAAACAATGGGAATGTATACATGATATATAATGCTCCAGAAAAAAAAAAAAAACTGATTTGTTTTAATCAAGACAAAAACAGATAATAATCGTTTTTTAAGCTATTAGCATGTATAAAAATAATGCTTCGTTTTATAGTTTAATTGTGTTATAAAAAAACAAATTATCTCGAAAAGCTAATAATTTTATACTGAATCTGCAGACATGAAGGATTTGGCTGTTGAAGTTTTATTAATAATTTATTAATTATTAACTGGCTGAAGAAACCAAAAAAAACCACACACACACCTTCTACTATATAGCAGAAAATAATAATTGTGATGAGTATTAGGCAATACAGAAAGATGTGGGGGTAAAAGACTCATTAAACATTGCAGGTGGGATACTGCTAGTCATGTGCCTACTAATGATTAAATCCTATAAGCTAATAACATCAATAATGTCTTCACTCTCATCAGAAGACAATAATCACCAGGATCATGGAGAAAACAGCAGTGAACCCAGGAATATCAACCGTCCACTGGCAAGTTATCAAGCGATTACTTAGAGGACAGCCAAGCAACATCCAATGGATCACCAACTTCCAAGATTCAGGAATTGTTCTAATTTAGAAGGAACCAGCCATCTTATCATCTATGCACCCACATACAGAATAGTTAACTACATGGACTATCAATTTAAATTATTCAAATTATATCTTTATCATGTAAAACCCATTTTTCTTTGTTGTACAAGTCTTTGTTATTTTTTGTTGTTGAAAGAATTGATGATCCAGCCCTATAATCATCAATCATAATTATGTAAGGGGGTCTATAGGGTCAATCACTATAATTTTTAACTGTAATAAAATATAGATGCTGATCCCTAGACTTACCACTCGAGGACTGGATGATTGACTGGTGTTGACGTGAATTTTATATATAAAACATTAAATGCTCACACTAGTACAGGACAAATTTATGTTTATTATTAAATTAACTTAATTATTATTATTTGTTATTCTATATGGCTGACTAAACATCTTGTATGAATGGCTATTGCTATCATAATCACTGGTAGTATCAAGGGGGGGGGGGTCTTCATACTCAAGGATGACAATCAGAAAATTATGATGCACTGCCATAGATTAAGGTCACCAAGTTAAAGTCAGGGAACAGAACAGAAGTGTTGGTCAACAGGATGATCGTAACAAATTAATCATGAATTATATTGTTAAATTAAGTAAATGTTTAGAGCGGGTAGTGAATAACCATCCTACATGGGGTCCAAAGTTAGGGGATTATCATAATATCATGCGAATCAAATGGAGAATGATCTGATCTACCCAAATATCAAGTTGATTTAATATAAAAGATTGCAAATCACCCACAATGAAATAAAATTGTTAATGATTTATTTTACTTAATCAGAATTTGTGTATGTTTATCATTTATCTATTTTTCCATCGCCTGTGACACATCATTTATTCAACTTTCCATTGCCTATGCCACATCATTTAGCTTTCCATTATTAATGTCATACTACACAATTAACTCAGAGGTAAATATTTTTAGTTTAGATCAAACTTATAATAATCATTACCCTAGTTTATTAGGATCGTGCATATAACCATAGAGTTTGAATACCGATGAGTGACAGAAATATGAGGAAAACCCATGATATTGATGACCTAAAGTGCAAACATGAGGTAATAATTTGTATTAGAGGTGAACTCGTTATACTATTAATGTGATAATTTATAATTGGCAAACTTTAGGGACTCAAGCTCATTCCATGGCCCCAATATACAAATAAAACGAGTGGCGCAAATAGCTATTTTGTTCTATTCTGATCCAATTAACGACCAATTATTGGTGCTAGACACTGTTCACTTACATCATTAGGAGAATCTGGTCTCATACATAATAGACTATTCCGTTACAATTGGCGCGGCCAATTGTTGGAGGCATGAACTCACATGGTTGTCATATCCGATTTATTACAAATGCCATCCAAATCTGTGGGTCTGTTAAAACAAGAGCCTAGGAGAATAGTTCATTCCGTTACACAATAAACTCACTTCCATTACAAATGGTGACTAATGTGTTGGGGCAAGATCATTTCCGTTACAATATATATATATAATTATAACCATCCACTTATTGATACAAAAACTAAGTACATCTATAACAATTGCTTAACAATGACTAAAAAAAGAATGGTCATTGCCAACCATTTATAAACAGATGGTATGTAATTGCACAGGGTTTTTATACCAATATGAGGGTAGTTATAAAATCATTATACTTCTCTAATTAGTATTATGCATGCAATTAAAAAAAATTTACCTGCAATGGATTGGAAATTTCCATATTTCTTCTTAGATGTCTTTGAAACCAATTTCAAATGATCTAAAATAATTTATTTATAAAATATATAGAATATGTAAAATGCACTCATGTATAATATAATTCACATGCTGAAATATTTGGAGAGAGGTATAAAATAATAGCAAACCATCAGTAATCAACATTCACACTTTGTATTATTGCTAAGGCACTCACAGCTAGATGACTTAAAAACATATTACAATTATGAATAGTAAATATTAGTATATATTGTATCGTAAATACAAGCAGTCTTTCAAAAATGCAATACAACATTGAAGATGATTATCATGTGATAGTCTAGACAGATTTTGCTCTGGATCATTAACTGAGATCCGATTTGTTTTTTCCCTTTAACAGTAAATCTAGTTTTCATAATGCTAGATTTGACCTTATTTCTCATTGGCATTATCATTATTCTTGAATTGTTACAAATATCTCTTTGACCATTCTGTAACTATTTATTTTTAAATGCAAATAGTGACTTTGTTTATTCTATTATAAATTCCTGCCTGATTTTACCAAAAGTTCTACTTCATCCACTCAAAAGTCAGTAGGCAAATAAATGCTGAGTACCTGGTATTTACAGATTTTGGTTTGACATATTTTCTCAAGGTGTCTGGGATTAGAAAGTCACAGTAAAGTTATGTCAATAATGTGCAAGACCTTTAATTGCCATTATATCCTGCATAATAGATTGTGCAGGGTCCTAAAACATGCATATTGTATATTTTATGCCCAAAGACAGAGTAATTAGATAATAATGTGCAATGACAAACAATAATTAGTCATCAACTAATAACTCAATTTTAGAGCTACTTTAATGACTCATATCATTAAGGTGCATAGAGTGATTCATTGTACATTTAAATATGGACAAATATACCTTAATCCATAATAAGAGATCATGATTAAAATGGTTTCTTATAGTAAAAAAGATAATTTGTTTATCATAGATTAAAAGTATGCTGTAAATTTTGAATATGTTTCAACTAATTCAGTACAAATTTCTCTTATATCTGTACTTTATTTCTTTATAATTCTATTTATGTTTTTAATGTAAATAATTTATTTTATAGTTGAGAACCAATGATAATTCATAAATAAGATGTTATTGACCAAAAACATGTAGTTTATTATTTATGAAATGATGTGTTACAGAAGTTGCACATTTTTTTTGCTGTTATAATGCAATAAACATATCGTTTATGAAAATAATATTGATATCTCATTATAATCAAGAAAACAAAAAAAAAAACAGTAAAGCAAGAAACAAAAACACATTTTTGTTAGTGTAATGCAGGGATCCCCAACCCTATGCCCGCAAGCACCATGGTGCCCGCAGACCATTTTTCATGTGCCCGCCACTATCCGAACATGATAAAAAATTATTTATCTGATACAAATAAATTTAATTTTAAGATTTCTTATAAATTATTGTATTATATTGTAATCAAATTGTAGGGCATACTAAACTTTTATAGCGTAAAAAAGTCTATTATTAACAATATCCAACTATAAATTTACATTAAAAAAATAAATGGTGCCCACCACCTTGCCAGTATTATAGAATATGCTCTTAAGTGCAAAAAGGTTGGGGACCACTGCTGTAATGCATCTTTTGAAAATATTTTCAGTTTATTTTATTATGCGATATAAATTTTTTTATAACGTGGGCTTTGAATATTCCATCATCTGATTTTCAATGAAATGGATGGCTGAAGAGTTGTCGGTTGGAGTAGTTTGAAGCCTGTCCATTAAAGTATGAAGATTGGCTATCTTAATATATATCTGAGAACTTATAGCATATGTGTGTGGAGATGGTAATCTGGACCAACTGATGATTTCTGGTTTAGCATGAAAAACGTATATTGGTGATTATTTATCTTTTCAACATATGTGTTCAAGTTGTATTTTTATATTGGACTAAATCTTCTCTAGAGCTACACTCTATTCCCTCATCATACTATCTCTCTCTCCCCTACAGTCCTTCTTTTAATGTAATTCCAAAATTTTTTACTCCCATCTCTTCCACTTTTATTAATATCCTCCAACAATTTACTATTCAATTTCATTCTCTCTCTATAATTATCTATTTTAGCTAACTTCTTCTTTTCTAAGTACTTTTCCCATTTAGCATTAATATCTTTTTCACTTTCCTTATTCTTAATAGCACACTTATATTCTCTACATGCTTCTTTCCTCTCTTTAACACTTTTACTAATTCTCATTTTTTTATTATTTTTATTCTTCTGAATATACACACATAAAACCCTATTTGCCACTTTTTCTACTTTTTTACACCAGTCCTTATACTCATCTCCAACCCACTCTTCCATAATTTATTCAACTTGTATTTTATACTCTTCCAACTTATTCTTATCATTCACTCTCCATCCACATCTTTCACTATTATTTCTACTTTTATTTCTATTCTCCATCACATTACTAACCATTTCAATTACAATGAAGTTATGATCACTAGTGCATACTTTTTCTTCATTATCAAACACCTTAATTTTTCTTATTTTTTGTATGAAATATATTATTTCTAGACCATGTGTATTGTCCCTCATAAATATTTAATAAATTTCCAATACTCAAATTCACTTTCTGACAAAATTCCTTCAAAAGCTGTCCATTTTTATTATCTACATCATCAATTTCTTCAATATGTCCATTCATATCCCCTATAACCACTGATGATATCCAACCGGTTCGTACCGGTTCATGCGAACCGGTTCTTAAAATTAAAAAAAATTAGCGAACCGGTAGTTAAATTATCCGAAAATAAAATGTTATTATTATCCTAAAAATGAGTTGAATTAACAAATTATTTAATTATTTCCAACAATAATCTAGAACACTATTTGTATTTTTTTTTTTGTTATATCTAATGTAACAGTGATTCTTTTTGAATAGATTGGGTTCAAAATGCTTTCCCCAGAATAATTTGACTATATGATATTGCACTTGGAACGTATGATATGCGCGATGAAATTTGAGTGATTAAGAATTATTCTACAAGAAATAATTCACAACAGTTTTGTTTTAAGTAATTAAATCCATTATTTATCACATTTCAAATTAGTTTCTTTAAAAGTATACAAATAAAAAGTGTTATTTTATTAGTGATAAAGGAACCCATATTTAATTTTTACACAAAGTAAGTAAGAAATTAATTAACTATTAGTTTACTTACATTTAACAAAGGCGTTATTAAAATTAAAAATTAGAAATAAATTCGGCACAAATGTATTTATGTATTACCATAATTTTTTTAATGAAATTTACTCTTGCTGAAATTATTTTACTTTAAAGATAAAATAACTTCATTCAAATGGACATACCATTGTTCAAATGATTTTGTATATTTATTTAACTTTTATTTTTTATTTAAATACTTTATTTCTTCACTTACATATTTATCATGCAAGATTTGTTTTTATTTGATTAGTAAATTTAATGGAGGATCAGCTATAGTAAGTTTATAGTACATTATTTTCATTTAGTTTACTATATCTGATATAACAGTGTGACTTTTTTTAATAATAAATTCAACATATTTTTTCTAGAATAACTTGGAAAGATGCTAAATATAACAATAACTTTGGCTCATCAAGTAGCATGACTCGTTTTCAAAAATTTTTTTCTTTTTCTTTTTTTAATTTTAATATTTTATTTCAGTTTTATGATTTGTTACAATTCATTTGTATTAAAAATCAATTAATTAAATGTTTTTTTTTTCTAAGGTGAATGTAATACGAGAATATAATAAAAATAAACCCTTCACAAGAAATGAAACAAAAATGCCAAACAATATCAAATTCCTTCATAAAAGATCCAAAAACTGATATAGAATCGAAAACGATAGTAAAGGATGATATTTTGAATCAAGATTTGTTTTCTGTTTCTTCTGATGCAATAGAAAATAATGTTGACAACACAAATAAGCTGTCCAGTTTCAAAAGTATAAAAGATGCATATAAAATAAATGTAGATAGTGACCTTTCTGGCTGCTGGAATATGAAATAAGCTATAAAAATATTGTGGTTTACTTATTATTGGAAAAAAACTTCAGTGTGATAACTATATCAAAATCGAGTCAATAAAAGTGAAGGCAGCTCATGGAAAAAATAAAATGGTTCAACAAGCCTCTCTTCAAAAAAAATAAAGGAACACTTTTCATCAAAAGCATACCAGATATGTGTGATGCAATTGAAAGAAAGTGCAAAAAATGCAATTTTCAAATTCATAGACAAAGTTCATGAAAAGTTTATGAGCTCCATCTGTAAAATTTTCAGTATGGTTTGCACTTTAGCAAAGAAACTGACCGTTTTCTAATATTGAACATTTGATAGAATTATAAAAAAAGAATGGATTAGATATGGGAGTGGGACTTCATTCTCAATTCCTGGCTGTCAAAATTGTCGAACACATTGAAAAATACATTAAAAAGAAAAGTGTTTAGAAAAATAATAGATCAGAATTTAAAGATATGTTTATAATTAATGAAGCATCAACAATATCATGCAAACTAGTCCTTATCATTTTTATTAAGGTTAAAGATGCAGATTTCTCACCAACAATTTTTGTAGATTTACTGGAATTACAAAACAAAGATGCTGAAACCGTTTACACTGCTCTACTACAAAGACTGCAATCAGTAGGATTTGATAATCCATATTTGAAAAAAAATCTGATTGGATTTTGTTCAGATGGAGTGATTGTGATCCTGGGAAAGTGGTCAAAAGTGAATGTTAAAATAAAAAACCACTATCCTGAGATTATTATTTGGCATTGTTTGAATCATAACCTTCAGCTTGTGCTGGAGGATTTTATCAAAGCAAATGAATCACTTTACAGCATTTATTAATGAAATGTGTAAAATCTTCCTTCAGTCTAATAAAAACCAAATGGCATTGAATAAAATTTTAACCAATTTGGGAATTGGAAATTCTAAAAATTGTAGAGTTTTTGACCCAAGATGGGCAGCATGCCATCATAGAACAGCAGTTGCAACATGGTGAGCCTATCCAGCACTATATGATTTTTTTTTCTACTAATAAAAAAATTTCTGGAATGGCTAAACATCTTGCCAACAAATATTTTATGAGATCTAGCTTTAAGAATTGATATTCTAGAAGAAATTGCTTTGTTGGCAGATACTATTCAAGGAAGAAGTGTAAATATATTGCATGCTGAACAATTGATTAAGAAAACAATTAAAGCATTTGAATATCTCAGAAAGAAGAGTGGTAGTTATGAAAAAATAATAAATGAAACTATCTCTTCTAAGGAAATCCTGCATATTAATTTTGTTGAAGACAACAAATAAGTGAGTCTTCCCCATCAAAAATTACTGAATGTAGTGATAACAAATATGGAATTAAGATTAATGGATTGTAATAGCATAAGTAATAATATTCAAGATAGAAATCATAAAATCCATTAATTAGTTAAAATTGTGAACCCAGATGCTTGGAATCTGGAAGAAGCTGTAGTTTTCTGGAAAGAATTTGAAGAGAAATTATCAGATTTTTACAAAGCATTTCACTATGAGATTTCAGTTAATGATTTCTGTGATTATGTTGAAAATGTTTTGAGAAATCACCAGAAACATGTTGTACATGAAACTATCCAAAGAGATAAAAATATAATTAAAACCAAGGCTGAATGGTTTTCTGTGGTGAACACAATTTATTCAGATAAAAGCAATTACCTTGAAGTGAAAAATGTGGCAAATTCTTCTAGTAATAAATTGCAGTATCTCAGTTCAAGTTTGGCTAAGAAATCACAATACAGTTGATTAAACAATTCAAAATACAGCAAAACTCTCCATATAGTAGTGCCATCTTGTGCTAACAAGAGCAATCAATGGATGCCAGAAGGCTTGTGCATAAAATCCCTATCTAGTGCCTACTCATCCAATATCCCCAGACTAGTTTCTGGCTTGTGGCCTTCATCAGTGAGGAGCCTTGGATCTGAGAGCACTGCACCTAGATCTTAGGATCTAATGCAACCCTCCAGCACCCACCTTTTAACTCTATTTAACTACAAAACTATGATAATGAAATTGAAAACACTATTAATATTTTCAACCCAAGCTCAATAGCTTATATAGTCATATGGGTCTGAACTCAATTCAGTACCGATACATTTTGGTGTCTTTGGCTCTTTAACAACCATAGCCACCACTATCCTATTAGGCAGGATTGGTGTTAAACCACTAAACATCACATGATCACTATCTCATACTAGCACAATAATTGTTATTAAACAATTCAAAATACAGCAAAACTCTCCATATAGTAGGGCCATCTTGTGCTAACAAGAGCAATCAATGGATGCCAGAAGGCTTGTGCATAAAATCCCTATCTAGTGCCTACTCATCCAATATCCCCAGACTAGTTTCTGGCCCATATGACTATATAAGCTATTGAGCTTGGGTTGAAAATATTAATAGTGTTTTCAATTTCATTCTCATAGTTTTGTAGTTAAATAGAGTTAAAAGGTGGGTGCTGGAGGGTTGCATTAGATCCTAAGATCTAGGTGCAGTGCTCTCAGATCCAAGGCTCCTCACTGATGGCCACAAGCCAGAAACTAGTCTGGGGATATTGGATGAGTAGGCACTAGATAGGGATTTTATGCACAAGCCTTCTGGCATCCATTGATTGCTCTTATTAGCACAAGATGGCACTACTATATGGAGAGTTTTGCTGTATTTTGAATTGTTTAATAACAATTAGTGCTAGTATGAGATAGTGATCATGTGATGTTTAGTGGTTTAATACAGTTGATGATGCTATAGTCAAAAAGCATCATCAACCTGAAGAGACATATGATGTGACTAGAATATCAATATCAAAATATCTTGCCAAATAAGTAAGTTTTTTTTCCAATCATAAAAAGGGCTTAATTCTTTTTTAATTCCATAAGTGAAATTGCAAAGTACATCATAGTGCACATGTGTACTGCAGCACTTTTTTGTGTATGGGGGGGGAGGATATGCAAAATTTCTGAGAAGTCGCCAAAAATTTTTAGGTATGAAACCAAGAAGTGATTTGCTTCCATGCTTAGAAAAAAGAAAAATTAACAGAATAGGTTCTTAAATAGAACCTTCTTTTAGAGACCGGTTCTTGGAAATTTGGGATATCATCACTGCCTATAACCATTATTCTCTTCCCTTTTTCTTTAAAACTTTGTATATCTTTAACTAGACATTCATATATATTACTATTCCATTCCATTATAATTTTACTATCTCCAGTGGCTATATAAACTACAGCCACCATCCATTCTTGACTAAACAAAGCAACACAGCTGACATCTTACTTTCAACATCTACATTAAAAGCATCTCTATTTATGTGTCAGAGCCATCTATTGTAAACTTGAATAAACAATGGGTACAACATCGAAGAATGATATTCACATCATTAAATAAATATTGACTTTCTTCCGATGAGAAACATTGAATTTATATACCCAGAAGCTATATTACTTATGTACTATTTAAGTCAATAATTACGATTCAAAAAATATAACGCTCATATTTATATAAGTTTTATATTAATTTAGACATCTTTGACAATATATACCTTTAAAATATTAATTCAGAAATAAAATGATGGCACTTAGAGGGATCTAAAATTTACACGGAGCAAAGAGATATTTTCAGATTTTGAATTCAGAAATTTAGTAATAGTTGCTGGAAGTAAATCAATGTTCCTCATTGGACGAGAGCAATAAATATCTAGTGATTTAACCATAGCACTACCACATAAGGTCTATTATTTATTCAAGCTTATAAGAGACGCTTTGGGGTAGAAAAGACCGAATTTCATTTCGTGAAGTAGATGTTTAATTAAATTGAATTCAAATGATGCTTGCTCACCCAGATTTTATCGACAATGCAAAAACATAAAAATTGAATACTCTGTATCTAATATTCACTAGAGAAAATTTCCCAGGTGGTTGGAGAATTTTAACATGCTCAGAAAAATGTAACTAATAAAATATTAATAATACAACCAGCAAGCACTGTTAAGCATCACAGAGAGATCGTGAATCATTACATTTAAAATTGATATCGCAATTTTACATAATAAAATATACAAAAACTAGATCCCGGGATCGACTTCCAAATGAGTGAAGAAAAAAATCCGCGAGGCAACTAATTGCTCAAATGACAGATGATCTCATGAAGAAAATCGATATGATTTGTGTAAGATTATAATTAGAAGCGATTCATTGAATCATTTTTCCAAGAAAGCCACTAGTAATATCACCGACTCATAAAAAATTTACTTCAATGATAAAGGTTTTACAGCAAGACAAAATTGAAGACAATTTTTTTTTTGTACTTTATTACTAAATCTTAATTGTTTAATATAATACTATTCAAAATAAAAAAAACAACGGTAAGTAAACGAGTCATCTTTATTTTTTTCGATTAAAACATGATAAAAAACACTTAACAAACATGTGTAAAAGCTAAATGTATCTATTCTTACCAATATACAGAAGTCTAATGTTGATGGAACATTTTACATAAATAGCAATACTATATTTTCCTAGATATATAAACAATAATATACTACAGTTCCTCCCATAGACGTTGAAAATTTAAAATTTTTAACAAACTTTTTCCTAGTAAAATCACATTTCATTGGTTAAAAATTATTGTAAGAAAGTTTATGACTGGTTCACACAAAAAATATTTTGTGCTGCCTCCTAGCGGGAAATGTCTGGCGATACCAATGTTTTTTCTGGTCCGTTATCTGGCTGGTTGGTTATGCGGGAACCAACATGGATGTAAAAAATTTGGCCAAACTACTATTTTTATTCCATATATTTTACTGTGTTTTAGGTAAGATTATATTCATTACTAATAGCATTTTTTTATTACTATTCTACTATAAATATAGTCTTATAAAATTAAAGCACTTCTAATGACGCAAAATAAGTTTGAAATAAAGTGAATTATCCCTCATCAAATCAGTTCTTTAAGGCTTGGGTGAAAACTTTTTTAGACCTATACGTTATTTATTTACTTACATAGTGGGATGTTTTGAACATTGTTTACTTTTCATAATATATTGCAGTGGAATTTACCAATCACTTCTATCGAAAATGATCGATTAATTTTGTCGCAAAATATTTTGTAAATACTGTAATTTACCCAACTTTTCTCTTAAATCTTTTACTCGTTTTTAGGATATGTTGTCAAGAGTTTACTGCAATTATGTGTGTGTATGTATTGTTTGAATAGTTATTTGCACTTTTTTTTTTTTTAAATTGTAACAAAATGAATTGCGTTAGTATTTAAGCGAAATTAGCCAGCGAGTTGCGGCGAAACTTTTGATAGGTTAGAACATCTGTTGTTAGAGGTGTTTTGCTATATTGGTATCGCATGGCTGAATGTAGACTTATAATATGGGCAATTTAAATGCTACTAATCGCCGATTGTAAATCTAGCTTTTTCACTGTTGTTTTGTTCATATTATTGATACAAAATTTGTAAATATCTCAATTATGCTTTTTTTTTTTAATTTTAAACTTGCCTAGAAGTTATTTATTTGTACTGTATTTAATATATTGTAGTTAAAGAAAAAAAAATTTTATTTTAATAATATCAAAATTCTTCCATCAAAGATAAGTAAGTGTACTTATTATGGTCGTTGCGTTCTTCGGCTTCATAAATGAAATTTATCGGCCACTGATTTATGTAAATGTGGGTAAACACGAAACGTAGTTGCAGTCGAGTCTTCGGACAGTGACAGAATTGGAAGTCTTTTAATAAATCCATTGGTGAATTCATCTCCGGTTGGATTTTGTTAAGATAAGCTGTCAAAAAGAAAAAAAAATCCATACGTTAAATAAATAATGATTTTTATCCGTCAATTAATAAATGTCAAAAGTATTCTATATAGAAGAACTTATTTTTTATTTATGTATTGTCGGTTAAATACCAATCGTGCGAATTTAATCGAAATAGACATTAAAATGATTCGTTCGGCGTTTAATATATTGGAATCTGGCTATTTAAGAAAATACAAAATGTTATTAATGTACTTCTGTCTTACTAATAGTCTATAACGCTCTATGACATCTCCCAATCCCCCTCTCCATGCTTCCCTCTCATTCCATAAATCTTCCTGCAAATTTTCTTATTATTTATTTTTGGATGCCCTGTTTCCCTCTGGTTCAGTTTAATATTTGTTTTATTTATCTTTTTTGGACATATCCATACCATTTTAATCTGATTTTACTTACTATAGAATGTTCAGAAATAATGTTTTTCTCGACTTTTTTTATTGCTTATGATTGTCTCCTTGACTTTAATTTACTGAAGATCTTCACCAATAATCCTGTACTCTCTCTATATATATATATGATGTGAATATTAATGCCGTAATAATAAAATTAGAACGAGTATTATGCTTAGCAAACTCTTGAGAGACAAAGAAAATACTATAATAATAAAAAATTATTTAACACCAAATTACACTACACTTTTTATGATCTGATTATTTATTTTACTCCAGTTCTGTTATATAATGTTAAGTTTGAATAATTATTAGATAATGTGCCTTAAGTAGCTATTCGATGAGGATTAGAATTTAGTAAGAAGTTTTGGGATGAAAAGTGCATTACATTAAAAAAAATCCAGATGCATTAACTGTATTCAGATTTAAAACTCTTCAACTGATGAAAGCTATAAACCAGAAATTAATTCTGGGATATTAATAAATGAAATTGTGCTCAGCTCATAACTTTCATGCTCAAACATCATTTGATTGTTATTATTTTGTAATTTGTAGGTGTGTTTGAATAGTCCATAGTTTATGACAAATTTTAAAGTTCATATAAATACAGATTTCCTTTAAAGAGGGGGGGGGATTTGTACGAGTGGGCCATCATGTAGATTTTGGGGGTTAGTCCATTTCATTTTTGGGACAATGGGAATAATATTTACATCTGACAGATTTATTTTTAATTCAGGTATGAGGAGTCAAATGATATTAGAAGTCATATGTCATTTCTGGTGGCTTTGATATAAACAACGTAGAAAAATATATGCTTATTAATAAAATAGTTGATAATAAATTAAAAGTAACAACATTGATGTGGTAGCAGGTAAAGAATTATGAAAGATAGCTAACCCATCGTGTGATCCCAAAATTACAGATATTTCATACAAAGAAGAGATGTTAAATATGCATTTTAATCCTCCTACATCTAAACACGCAGCTCATCTGCAGTTTAGAAGTAGAAGCGTCAGATATCCCATGAAGAGATACAGGAATACAATGTGGAATTCATATGCTTGCCAATGATTGCAATTTCAGGGCTGAATTGGACGATATGCTTCTTGGCCAGTTTTTTGGGGATGAGTGACAGCAAGTTCTTACAACTGTTATTGAGTAAAACTAAATTAACTTCCACTTGTGCTATTGAAAAATGTAATGCTTTATGAGGCCATGTTGGATAATGCAATAGAGTTTCAAAATAATATGGATGTAAAGAAATCTATAATGAATGTAAACAGTGCAAGCAGATATTACAAACTGTAAGAGTATGGATACACCTGGGTATGTTTTTGTTGCAGCAATAAAGGCCATATAAAAAAGGAAATTTAAATTTTAAAATGACTTGCCATATTTGCAGTGTGGTAGGGCATTTGTCATGAATTTGTAATAATAAGCAGAGATAGAATAAAGGCAAGTTGTCACTGGACTGTAAATTGAGGAAGGAGTCTGCAAAAAAGAGACTAGCATCAAAATGATGAGTGATATCTACAATAACACTGTTTTGGATATTTGTATTTGCAAACAGAAAAGTTAGAGTGGAGATCTGCAGCAGAACAGATATGTGTCTTATGTAGCAGAGATTGGTCGAATATCTCAAGAAAATTACGATTATCCCACCTAGAATATTTGCTAATGTTAAGTTACCCAAATCTAATTCTCCATTCAGGCTTATGTTGGATTTCAAAGACTTGCATTATTTCAACAATGCAAAAATGATCAATCGGACCAAATCCGATATGGGTATTATACTATCAAGTCTTTTTTCGATTTCATTGCTCACATTAAATACTGCTAACTTAAACCAGAGTACAATAGTATGACTCCATTAATTAGAAATACTCCATTTAATATTGTCAAAGCTGAACTCGCAAAAAGTAATTATCTGCAGATACGGATCACCTTTATCTCAGATTTTCTTACATGGCTCGATGACAATATTATCACCAGATTCAGTGACCAATATTTTCATATGAAGATGATTGGCCCATGGGATTATCGCTTAGTGTAATCCTATCCAGCATTTCAAAGATAAACTTCCTAAATACATCAGTAACACTCCCAACCTTATTTATACTTGCTACATTGACAATGTGTTTGTCGCTGGACCTGAATCATTCATCAGCAATATTCATTTGGATCTCCAGATGCATTCCTCTCTATCATTAACTATTTCTTGAGAAGATTTGCACAATGAACTTAAATATTTCAACATCTGCATACAATGAACTGTAAGTAAACTAAACTAAACTACACTATGTGTATTAAACCTTTGGAAGTCAGAGTCTTCACACATCCTAAATCAAACTATACACACAAATTTGCAGGTCTTTCATCATTTCTTTTTTGTAATTATCACTTATGTAAATTTGAAGCCTCTCGCAAAACTAACCTTGAACAATATCGGATTCAAATACCGCCATCTTACAAGAAAAATAAAATAATTTTACCAGAAGTTAAATACCAACTCTCCCAAAGGTGACAGACTGTGGCTTCTCCTTCCACACATCCATTCTCTTACTAAAAACTGTATTAAAATCTTTCCTTTTTTCAAGCTAAGTTTTCATGCCCCTCACCCCTCAACCAATAGATAAATTAATAATTCAAAAGATTGCCTATCCTCTGATCAGATTCATCACACAGTACACAAGATCCCATGTCCCCAAACTAGTCGCAGTGCCGTATACTATAGAGAATCCTGTGCATCTCTCTCCACTCTTGTCTTTCAGTACTGTTACTTATATAAAAGAGCTCTTACTAAACTTGAATACAATTTCATCTTTTTAGAACAACAAAAGTCCACCAGCAATATGTTTGAACCATCTGCTTCCATTGCAGGCATATGAAGCCATGACTCTAAACGTAAAATCAAAGAAGCATGGCTTACATCTAATAATACTTAACCAAAAGGAAGTATGCTTTTCCCCTCCAAAAATGGACTTTCTAATTCACTTTGCATATATTTAAATATTTGTCGCATACATATTCCACCATGCTCACACAACTCATTTGCTATGATAATGAGAAGATAAAACTTCTCGAAAGCATTCAGCCAATTAATGCTACAACTTGTACTTAGCTTCACTATTACCTGTATTTAATGCATTTAAACATATTATTTATTTAATTGGGAAGTCTAACATTTCTTTTATTCTTACATTAAAATAGATTTAGTAGTGACTAATGTAAATTGAAATCCGATAGATATACAAGAGAGTGCAACAGTGCCATTGAAAGTAAATATGAAATTGAAAAACTACTTTTGTGTATTAGGAAGAGACAATCCAATTCTGGGCAGGAATTAGTTTAAACTTTGATTAGAATAAAAATAATAGAAAGAGTACAGCCGGAATCGGGAGTCCGGAAAAAGTATTCACATAAAGTTGGATTCTGCAGTAATAAATACAAAGCCAGTTGACAGAGAATTAAATAATGCAGTTGTAGGCAAATGTATTAAAGAAGAATGACCTCGAAGTAGATCAAGCTCATCTGTCTATGTGTAATAGATGTATTTTGATGACAGATTTTGTATTGCTTTTTAATGAAATGAGGAAATGATTGCGGGAGATGCTGCACTAAAAACATTTCTGGCATCACCGAAATTAAAAGAACCAGATAGATTATATGTATGGTGGCCTGAAAATATGAACCATGATATTGAACAAGCGGTTAAGCACTATAGAAGTTGTCAATCCTATAGCAGAGAATACATATGAACCGTACTGGACATTTCATTGGATATATTTTCTTGATCGTTTTTTGACTCTTATTCAAAATGGACAGAATATAGAATAGTTAAAAATACGAGTACACATAATGCAATTAGAGTATTAAACAAACTATTCATTTGTCACAGGTATTCAAAAACAAATGTTTCAGACAACAAAGCCATATTTGTGTCACTATTACTAAAAGTCTTTTTAATTATTAAGGGAATTCATCGTGTTTTCCATATCTATATCACCCTGAATTTAATGGATTAGCTGAAAAGGCAATGCAACAATTGAAAGGTGAAATAAAACTCAATTTAAGGACATTTATGAAGCTTTAATGGTAGCCATATTTTATCAACATTTTTCACAAGCCCAGTAACTAGAAAGATAACTGCTGAAATATTGAGAAGGAAATACCAATTTCTAGTAATATCAAGAAAATGTAAGATATAATGTTGAAGAAACAGTATGGATATATAACAAAGTAAGAAAACAGTGGCTAACTGGAATTGTAGCAAAGCTATTTCAAACAACTAAGATTGATACAGTTGATTGATGGAAATGATTTCTGAAGAGACAGCCACTCAACCAAGTGAATGGAAGAATGTATTCTCCAGTAGCTGAAGTGAGAGATCTTGTGAAAGTGGATGATTATGATGATGCATCTAAAGAAATTTGAGGAGATAGGTAAAGAATTGGACTAATAGATGAAGCTAAATATATTAGTGTGATTAACCATCCAAATGATTTGCCACGAGTAGATGTGATTGAATTACCAGGCACAGGACTAAGTGAAGAAGACAATAGAAAAAGAATAGTAAAGGAAGAATGACTGGGATTACTGCCTAGGTGAGTGAGAGAGTCAGAGAAGAGGAGAAAGATTTAAGGGTTATGCTTATAATTAAACAATTGATTTTCTAGAATACCCACACATATATAAAGTGATATGTGTTGATTGTAATAAATATTCAGACAAGATATTGATTAACGTCCTCATTGTTGGACACTAGAAAATTAATGTATGCAAATATGCAGAGTATTTTAGTGTATGCTAATAATGCAAATATTTACTCATTATGCAGATTATGCCAGTACAGATAAAAATCTGAAAATGGCAGCAGTAGTTTTGAATATGTATACAGTATTGGAAAAGAGAATGAGGGTAGAGTCAGAATTAATCCACAGACATGCTGATGAATATCTATGGTGAGATGTGTAATACTTTAAACAATGTTTAAGGTAAGAACAACTTTTAAGCAAAGTAGTTGTGTAGATGAAGATTTATGGTTATTTGTTTATATAGAGTTAATAAACTCTGATTTGTTTAGTTTCCGTTCTGTGTTGAGTGTTTATTTTAGTTTAAATACTGTAACGGTAATAGTAATAGAAACTATTATAATAGTGCTCTGACAAGCCGAATTACTTACGCGATTATGATATTGTTAGAAAGGCCTTATTTTTTGTGATCAATCATGTGATTAAACCTGATGGAGTGAAAATCTGGGTAATGATAAAATCATTATAGATATTTCAGCAAATGATTAGAGAAATTGTTTATGTAGCAAATGCTTTCAACGTCTAAAGATATATCAGATAACTATTAAATTGCAATATTGTAGTGATATTGATAATTTAAGAAAAAGAATGAATTACAGATCTATCAAACTGTCTGCTGAGAATTTTGCTATGAATACAACAAAAGAAATACAAAAATGGTTATAGAATTAAAAAAAAACAAACAAACATACAAGTAATAAGAGAAATTATAGAAAGGATCAGACTACGGAAAACTATTTGACTCTTTAAACCAAGCATGGGAACCGTGTGAGCACAGACCATATAGTCATGACTCTATTTGGCATACTTAATGTTAAATATGTTCTACATAGTTTGGTGCCATCATAGAGTAGCAGGCCACAAGCCAAAAACTAGTCTGGGGATAGGGCAGTGCTCTCAAATCCAAAGCTCCTCACTGATGAAGGCCACAAGCCAGCAACTAGTCTGGGGATATTGGATGAATAGGCACTAGATAGGGATTTTATGCACAAGCCTTCTGGTGTCCATTGATTACTCTGTTTGGCACAGGGTGGCACTACTGTATGAAAAGTTTTGCCTTGTTTAATAACAATTATGTGCTAATATAAGAGATGGTGATCATGTGATGTTTAGTGGTTTAAATGATGTTATGTTGATAAATGTAATTTTCAATTCATATTTACTGTTTGTTTTTTATGATATTGTTTTTTAGCTATGTGCGTTTATATAAATATTACTTACATAGTTTAATAAAATAAAATTATAGCTTATAGAATATTAACAAAAAGAGAGAGAAAGAGTGTATCTTTTAAAATTCTGTGACTCCTTTTTACAATGAGAAAATATATCTTGGAACCCACTGCTTGAAAAAGTCTACTCCAAGCCTTCTTGCTGTGATTAAAGTTTTATAATATGTTATAGATCTCAGAATATAGTCTAATTCTGGAGAAAATGTATCCATAAGTAGATTAAGACTGTACAATAGATCATGAGAGATTTCATTTCGTCTAAGCTTTTTCCAGCTATTATTTTATGTCTGGACAATTTTTTTTTTTAATGCATTAAATTTAACTGCTTAAATTCTTTTGATCTTAAAACAATTTTAAATTATATCTGAAATTTCCTCCTCATGGACTCATAGATAATGAGTATAGATTTAGGGAATCTGAGATGCCATAACTTGATATAGTCTTTTTCGTTTATTAATATTTTTACTTTATTGCTAAAATCTACATTTTTATCTATCATCCATTGATAATTTCATGTCTATATTCATATTTTGCTCTTGCATTCTTCTGTATTCTGTATGTTAATAATAACAAATCATTTAATTCTTTAGCTTATCTAATATATAATAAAATAAAAATAACTTTTACTCTCGTGCCCTCTATATGGATAAGTAATGAAACTGCAAGAATTCGGTGATCTTTGATTCGGAATATGTAATACATAATCATACACAGAGAAAAGCTTTATATTATATAATTAGCAAGGTTGTGTGCCTAGCATGCTTTTGACTACTTTTTTCTCATGTGTCATAGCATCATCCGGGAAGCAAACCCACTAACCCGGGACAACTGCTTGTAAAGCAGTCGTCGCTGACCTCTCGACCACCAATGCTTTTGACTACTTGACAGTAATAATCATAATCATGGCACTAACCATGAGAATAAATTGTGGTATTTAATAATGAATAAATCACAATAGAAAATTTGCATATTTGAATGAAATTATTTATATTGGCCATTTTTTTGAAAGGGGGATGCAGGAATCTTATTGATTGCGTGTTTATCGCTGTCAATGTGCCATGCATCTTTCACTTTGCATTTGGCATCGTTACATTCGGAGCAGACTATGTTGGTGGAGGTAGGTTAGAAGGTGTGAACTAGGTTACATTCATGCTCATAGAAAATTGATTTTGTATCAGCACGTGCTTTGACTCGGTTATATAAATATCTATGCTGTGCAATATGTGAATAAATTTCCATCCGATTCCCTATAATAAACAGCATGATAGTTCATACAGCTGCATCCAATTTTGTAAACGATTTGAGATTTCAATTCTAAAGGCAGTTTACCTTTGGTGTTGGCAGTGCATTTAAATTCCCATTCCCAAACCAGTTTCTGACTTTTATCTTTTTCAATGATCTGTGAATCCCATGCCTTTATTAATAAAGATAAAAGCCATCAAGCATTGTTAGCCGAGAGGTTAGCGCAGCTGCCTTGCAAGCAAGCAGTTGGTTGCAGACAGTTGTTGCGGGTTCGCATATGACATATGGAAAAAAAAAAAGATAAAAGCCATGCACTGGTTTGGGAATGGGGATTTAAATACTCTAATTATTTGGTAATCATTAATTATTTAATCTTTACTGTAGATGGTTCTAGGGTGGAGAGCTGATATTGTTTTTTATTATTTATTGCAAGTTTTTTAAATCTTAATTAATATTTAAAACCAATAAATATATCATATGACTTCAGCTTTCTCATTGCTACTTTCAGCAGCTTATTTTTTTCTTCACACTTCTATCCCACATACTGTAAACTTTAGTAACTAATAGATGCTGGACTACAATTCTTAATAAATCCTTATCAGTACTGTCCTATCTAATGTAACGAGACTAGTTTCAAGCTAAGTTTTCATCAGTGAGGAGTTTTTGGATATTGGCTGCTAGAGGAAAATGCATTAGATCCTAAAGATCGAAGCATATTGTTCGAAAAATTCCAAACTCCTCACTGTTGAATGTCATAAGCTTAATCTGGGGATATTGGATAGGAGAGAACTGGAAGGGATTTATTAAGAACTATAATCTGGTATCTGTCAGTTATTAATTATTACATCAAGTGGATTGGAGATGTGAAGCAAAAAAATACTACTAATATTTAGATGGTCACCAGCAGTACAGGATGAGGATTGGTCTTAATTTTGATGATAGTAAAGCATTATCTCAGAGTGCAGGAAAGAAAACAATTGGTAAACTTCTCTTATACATTCTCTGAAAGTCATGAATAGTAAGACTAATGAGAATGAAATATTTACATAGTGCTAGAAGATGTAATTCCTTAGATCTGAAAGCATTCAATACATTATTGAGAAAAAGCCAGCGCCTGCTTTTTATGACATGACAAGATTAAATCTATTTGGGCTTCCTAGTTTACGCATCTTGGGATACAAGAAAGAAGATTTAAAGTTACAAGATCACTAAGTAAAGATCCAAACAGATCACTTGCCCATTGACATTTTGGAAGATAATGAAATTAGGTGCACTGGACTAGATTTTTGATTAGACTGTATTGCCTATTATTCTGATCCAATACAAGGAATGGTGTATGACTTTCATTTTGAGGATATTGCAGTGGCATTAAGTTTACTTTCATGAATCTATCTGTTAACATTATTAAAATGTAATTCTAAGCCCTAGCAACTAATCCCAAGAAGACAAAATATTTACCATCAGATACAGGCAGATTGTGACTGAAATGCTAATAGCAATGGAAAAGAAGAATATGTTGATAGTTAATGCAAATTTGGAAAAAGGAATGAAGCAGGGAAATAGTCAATGTGAAATCAGTATATTTTTTATTGCAATTCAGCATAATGATAAGAGTGGCAGATTCAAGTGCTAAAGGTCACTGGATTTAAAAAATAATCAAATATTTTATTGCTCAAGTTTGAGTACTGGAAATGATAAATCTGGTCTGTAATTCTTATTTTGAATTTTAGATTCTGCCACATTGTCACTATACCAAAGTATCCATCATGGTCCCTGTGATAATTCTCAATTGATAAGGTAAAATGTGTATATATATATATTTGTTTTGCCAATTAAATGTTGTCCAGGTTAATTGAATGTTCTCCATTCAATCTGCCATTTGTTTGATTATTATATGATTGATTTTGAAAATAAAAAGTAATTGGATATCATGTAGCAAACACATGCTATTATTTGCCCGAAAAAGATTACATTGAATTGCTAAATGGAAACAAGAAATAATTAAATACTCTTTAACACTTAGTTTTTGAAAGTATTTTATCTTTAAAGAAAAGATTAGATCTTAATTGCTAAATGAAGAATGGGTGTGATCCAATCACTTACCAAAGTATATACATTTTAAACAAGGAAATAAAAGTAAAATATAATCAATGTAGTTAAAAATTATTTTGTTCACAATAATATAAAAATGCTTAGATTTAATTAATACTGCAATATTGTTACTATTTTTAAGTAATTGTTTAACAACTGTACAAAAATTTTATATTGCTATAAAATTAAAATAAGTTTATATAATGTATATCATATATTATTTCTTCCTTAAATGCTTTAAGCTAAATAAGAGAATATAATAAATTAAAGGACACTTACTAAGAGTAAAATTAATATCATTTATATTCTTTATTACTTTTTACAATGATTTTTACAACTCAGTATTGACGGTTTCGATTGCCCAGCAATCTTCTTCAGAACTATAACAAGCACAATACAAATACATGAATATATAATTTTATATTGTAACCAGTTGGGTTACATGGCACACAATAATATAGTGTGTGTGCGCACATATATATACAATAAAGGAAAAGTAAAAATAAACAGAAAAATTGTAGTAGATATTTTCTACATTCACTGAAATAAAAATAATAATTAAAGGGTTAAATAACTCTGGATTTAAAATAATATTTTATTATAAAATTAAATATTTAAAAAAAGATCTGATAAATAAAAATTAATATTTTTATTCTGATTTTGAAAATTTAAAAATAAGCATGTTTTCTGATAATTATAAAAATGTCTATTTTTGAAATCTTTTAATTAATTGGCATCAAAGTAAAAACATGTATATAGATCACACCTTTGGTCAAATTCCAAAAGATTAAAGTTAATTGAAAACAGTCACCATGTTTTTTATCACCTGACCCAACCAAGATTATAAAAAGGACTGATAAAAAATATCAGTCAGTTTTGGCTTTTAATATTTTTGAGAAACGGTTAGCAGAAAAGTTAGCTGTAAAGTTGGCTAAAATATTTTGTGAAGAGTTGATAACTGTAGCAGGGAATGGCAACAATCAAGCTAGCTGCAGAGATGGCTAGTAGAATTATATAGAGAACTGCCATGAGTATGTAAGAATGTGAGGAAGTAGCTGTGCTTCAGTTCAATAGTGGAGGTTGAATTCACATGGAGAAAAATGATCCACTTCTTTGTGTTGAAATTCATAGCCTTAAGTGTTCTGGAAAACAGCTTGCTGACCTGAAGCTTACCAAATCCAAATCTAAGTGAAACCAATTGCAGAAGGGGAAAAGCCAACCATACCTGATTTATATACTTTTACCTGATGATGGCAATTGCCTGGATTGACTAAAAAAACAGGTTTTCCAAGAGAAAACCCAGCTGAATAAAGTAGATATATGTATATTGTTGTGTTTATATGCAGAGAAACACAGATAAACTTGTATACAAAAGTGAGTTGTTTTTCAATAATTCCTTTGATAGACATTTTAAATCTATATTTTTAAATTTAAAGACATTTATAATTAGTTAAGGGATAACCTGATAAAAGTTTTCTAACCTCTCAAAAATTGACTATACTTTTCTTTTATAAGAATTTGATAACTGATTTTAAATTATATCTATATTTTGTTTATACACATGAATGTGTGAAATTTTCTGTGTTTTCCAAATGGAATTAATTAGAAAAATATAATATTATTGTAACAAATTAAAATGGGACATATATGTAAAATTTTATTGTCATTATTGAATATCAATTGAAATGTATTCCTTGTATATCATAAAACGCACTTCTATATACTGATATATATTTATATACGCGTTTATAGAAACTTATTAAGAAATATTGTAAATCAGTATAACTTTAGTTGTGTATATATAGTTTTGTATACAATTCAAAATCAGAATCCTGTTTCTGCAGATCTTAATATCATTTATTTTTTTGTTACGAATAAACCTGTATTTAATTATTAAAATTGTATTAAATCATCATTTCTTGGTCACTTAACAGTGAGAGAGCTTTTGTTCTCTGAGCTAGGATCGAGCACGGGATGAATCTAAATGGGGATGTATATTTAGTGTTTTTGGGCATCCAGAGATGATCGATCATCATCCTGGTTGGCGCAAAAGAATATTCCTTAAAGCCCATGCACTATATTTATTTTAGTTTAGTCTTATTAAAAGTTAAGTTTATAGTTGGCCAGTACATTAATGATACTAAGTGGCCAGAGTATTGGTGACGATCAGCATGTTTTAATGTCCCAGCATTATTGTTTAGATTTTTCTGGTTATGTATTCTGATGGATTCACACTTAGTTTGTGCCTCCAAATTAATGGTTAAACGATTGCCCCAAGCTGGCAAAGGCTCAATAGTTAACCTTGTCTACAGAAGACCCATTTCCACTCCAGTCACAAGATTGACTATTGATTTATTGTACTGATTTATTTTTATTGTTCATGATGATGAATGGTTTATTTCCAGTATTACTGATATTTACTTTTTGATAATGCGGATTGATATATGATTGATTTATAGTTAATTTTAGTTGCTCTAAGGAGTGACTGGCTGATCTCTTGAGTTCTCTTGATCTCATGCTCCCCTTAAATCTATCTTACTTATATATACTTTTATAAATTATTGATTTTGTATTTAATTTACTTGGGGTAGATGATGATTTGCCACCACCCCTTTTGCTTCAACTTTCTTCCTACCACCCCATCTCGTTACAATATATATATATATTCTATCTTATATATAATAAGTAATAAAGAACATAAATGATATTAATATTATATGGATTTGGCAATGTAATAAGAAAGATAGTGATATAAAAGTAAAATTCCAGCAAATAATAGGCTTATAAAACTCAACAGAGTACAAATAAATTATATAGTCACTATATCAATATAAAGAATAAAACAAATATCCTTCTTTTTGAGATGGAATTACTTCTATCTCCAAGCTCGACTGACCGAAGTATTCGTTTCTGAAGTGAAACATTTGTGATGAGATATTTGTCTATTTTAGTCTTTGTATGACTATGGTGATTAAATATTTATTTATTATTGTGAGGGGATGAGGGCGTAGATATGTTTGTGAATAATGTATTTCTATATACAAGACTATAAATATTAAAATTACTATTTATTTTTTTAGTCAAGTATGATTGTTTTGAAAATACAGGAGGTTTATAATAGTGGTGTAAAGGGTGTATTATTTAATTATTATTACTTCTCTTAATTCAGAAATTTAACTAATCCATAGAAATCTACAAACCAGGGCTTTAGGATTAGAGATGTTCTACCAGTATTTGTCATCTATACCAGCGTTTCCCAACCTTTTTTGGCTCGCGTACCACTTGGTAGTACATCACGCTAAATTGTACCACTTTGTAAAAATGATTGTATTTCGTGAAATTTGTTATTGTGAGTGTGTTATTTTATTTGCATTATAAATATTATAGGGTGACCATGTATATTCACATCACATAATGAGACAAATTACATTGAAACATGCTTAAACATTACGCCGGATTATAAACTCACTGTAACATATTTATATGTATGTGTTTGTTCAAAGTTTCATATTTTTTCCAAAATTTATTAAAGATTACATTAAAGGTTATTTGGTACATATTTTGTTCAAAGTGTTTTCTCGTTCCTTCATTTGGTTTTCCCGAATTTGATACTGTTTTCTCTTTTTCGGAGCATCTTGCTATTGGTTGGGCCATGGAGAGGATAAATCCAGCATGTCCCAAGTCATGGTAAAAATAACCTCAGGGGTTATCAGGCTATCTCTTGTTCTTGTTTTCTATATATTGTTCTGCGTGAAATTAATAGGATTAAAATTTTGATGATTAAATACTAGCTTACATCTAGTAATCCACAATAGATGATCAAGAATTAACGAGGGTCTAATTTCTGGGTATGATCCTTTTCTGATACATTCTTTCAAATTAAATAATTTAGATTGATTTGTCTTGATCCGACTCATTATTTATCTATTATTTTGTCATATTTCATTTACTAATAAATGGTTTTAACACAAAATTATAAAAAACCAATTAATATATTTTCTTATCATAATCAAATATTTTTATAAAATAAATTTAATGAGGTCCTTGTGCTTGTTTCGAACAATATAATTTTTTTGAAATTTGGTTCAAAAGATGCGAGGTATACCCTTAAGTCTACAGCTGCATTCAATCTGTTTTGATATTTATTTTTTTTTAAAAATATATGAAGAAAAAGCTCTTCCTACTAATTCCGTATTAGTAAACGGTAATAATAATTTAAGAGCTTTCTCAGAAAGTTGTTCATATTTTTTAATGTTTAACCAAAAATTAATTAGATTGTGTCGTTTGAATTTACTTGTAAAGTTCTGTCACATGATAATTCTATTAAATTTTCTTTATTGATAATGATGTAGCTTTTTCAAAATTTTCTGCATAGAAGGGGTTTGAAATCCAATTATCATTTGTGTTTTCGGGTTTTGGAAAATATTCCATGAAAGACAATTTTAATCCTGTTAAATGTGCTATTATATTTTCTGGTATATCTTGAGACAGACTAACCTTATTTTCAAACAAAAAAATATGTAGAGTTTCGAATACTTCCGATTGATTGTTTTCGATACACTGTTTCCAAAAATCTAATTTCTTAATCATACTTTCAATTTTATCATTAACATTAAAGATCGTTATCGACTGTACGTATTAATAACTTTACTGTATAATATTATTAATTAAAATAATTTTTATGAATTATAGAAAAAAACGTTTCTATGATATTTTTATGATTTAATTTTTTTTTATGTCTGCCATTATTGATTATTTTTTGTGTACCAGCAACTCGTGTACCACCAGTGGTACGCATACATACCACAGGTTGGGAAACACTGATCTATACAATAAAACATAAATTAGTTTATGAAAGTAAATAAAAAACCTATTCTTCAGTAACTCACAAAGTTAAAATTATTTTTATAGAATAGAATCCAAATTAGTATTTTAACTGAAGCATATCTCCTTTATTTTTATTAATTTTTTATTTATATTCTTTAAAAAATGGAAGTTAGCATTATTGACATAAAACCATTTAATTATTAACCTAGTCAGCTATCTGTATGTGTCTATGCATATGGTAAATAGATCAAATTTGTTATTAATTGATGTGGATCTAATATATAGCAATATATAGCCTGAATGTTAGATATCAAACAATACTATGTATACTCATAAAATATTGTGCTATTATTTATGCACATATCATGTTAAGAGGGATTTGTCAAGGAAAAATCTAATTTGGTATTTTATTTATCTATTTTTTTTTTTTTCATATGTCATAGCATCACTGGACGCGAACACACACCCGTCTGCAACCAACTACTTGCTTGCAAGGCGGGTGCGATGACTTCTCCTCGGCTACTAACGCTTGACTTTTATTTATCTATTTGTAGCTGTAATCTTCTGATTTATGAAATTATTTTTTTGTTTTCTTAAAATGTAATATTAGACAAAAGTTTTAAGTTAGTTTAAAAACTAATTAATTAGGAATTTTACCTGTAACTACCATCTGGTTGCAGGGAGGGGAGAGACTTTTTTTTTTTTTATAGAAATGTTAATTAATGGTTTGGTAACTCATTCAAAATGGGGCAAAAACAAATTCAAGTTGTTATTGTATGATTTTTTTTTTTTTTTACTAGTAGTTATTGTTGTTGTTTTATAATGGAATATAAAAAGTAAATTAAAATTCAAAAGTTTATTGAAGTAAACGAAACATCACTTAACCAATGATCAGTTGAAAATTGAAAAACCTTTTCCATTCTTATTGTATTTGCTTATATTAAATCTTTTTTTTTTTAAAAAAAAAAAAAAAGGAAAACACACTTCTGATGAATTAATGTCTTATTTATTTGCAAAAGACTTCTGGACAGCCATTTTTTATAGAAATTCAATAAAACATAGAAAGTATATTATTAGGAGTGTGGCTTTTACAAATTTAACTGTATGTCATGATAAGATTATTCCATGAGTCCCAAAAATTTCTATTATCCAGACAAAATTATGAATATAACATTTCACGATTGTCAAACTTTGCTATATTAATGTGATGCTATGAATTGAAAAGAAAAAAAAAATTAAGTACATCAATATCAAGAAGAAAGTAATAATACAGTACACACATTTGAAAATTAAATTAAATAAAAAAAACACACAGATGCCATGAAAATTGTGTTGTTTTTTTTTCATATCTCATTTAATCAATTGAAAATATGTTTTTTTCATTCCTCCCCAACCTCCATGGCAATCCTTTACAAATTAATTATTTATCTTTCCATTTTATTTCATGCTTATAAGAACTATTTCTTACATATATTATGAAATCAAATGGAAAAATAAATAATTAATTTGTAAATAATTGCTGTGATATAAGAAGAATTTAAGATTAATGATTATAATAGTTATTACTTAATATTTATATTTTTTAAAGCAGGATTAATGGAACTAATTGCAAAAGGTTATTATTTTTTTCAACATTTCCAGTATAAAGATTTTGCATTGATATAAAAAATATACATATATTTCAATTGATTTTATACTGTTATTAAAAATAAATTTAATATACAGAAAATATAAATATAGAGGATTTGAACTCAGACTTTCAAGCATCCTTCAACTATCAACACTATCTCATACAGCTGATACACGTGACCACATATGTAGAAAAGATAAATAATCATCAATATAGTATTCCATGATAAACCAGCACTCATCAGTTGGTCCAAATTATCACCTCCCACACATATATACAACTGAGCACTGAGTGCTAGTTTAGCATGAAATACGTATATTGGTGATTATTTATCTTTTCTACATGTGTGTGGTCATGTATATCAGTTATGTGAGATAGTGTTGATAGTTGAAGGATGCTTGAAAGTCTAAGTTCAAATCCCTATATTTACAATTAAGCTCCAGGTTTGTGAAGATTGCCTGGTTTTTAAGTGTTTATACAGAAAATATATGCAAATATATATTCCAAACTGTAGATATTAAAATTAATATTAATGTTTCAAAACCACATGGTTGTTTTAAAAACACAAAAAGGTTTACGATGAGAGATAGAAAGTTTATTATTCAATTATTATTTCATTTTCACTCAAGAATTAAAAAGTCCATTCTAGTACTATTCTCTTTTAACTTTTTATTGATCTATAAAATTCTATGAAATCTTTTCATTCCCAATGTCCATACATCTATCAATCTATTAATCTTGCAATTTTCTAATTTTTTCATTTTTGCCAATTTTTTTTTTTTTGGATACTTTTTTTTTTGTCTGATGCTGTGCTGTTTAGTTTAATATTCCTTTTAGTAATCTTTCCTGAAACATCTTTTGTAATTATTCATAACATTCCAATTGTCTTAATCTGATTTCATTTACTATAGTAAGTTCATATTTTCTCTTGAGTTTTTTTCTGCTTATTCTTTTTAATGTTGATTTTCATGTGGATCTGCACCAATAAATCCATTTTGAAAATTGTCAATTTCTTTTCTATTATTTCCTTTTTATGTCAAACTTCCCTCATTATCTTATGTAATTTTACTTTTCTTGTTTGGTTTATCATGTGTTGACTTTTGAATCCACATTCTATATATTATTGTTTTTCAATCCAGTATCCATCTTCTAATGTTATGCTTCTTTAATAAACATTTTTTTTTTGTTATGTATTTACTTCCACATATCTTCTTCTATTAATAGTATAGTTATATAACTCATGTTCCTGGGCTAAAGCTATTTGATTATCAGCAAATTAGAATGTTCCACTATCCTCCCTTTTCTTTTTCATATTTTAAGGGATTATTCTAGATATATTTCAAGTAACATAGGCAAAAAGCAGCATCTTTTAGTTATTTGAATATTATCAAAAGTTATATTTCTTAATTATATTAATAATTTTCAAAAATATATAAAAAAATATATTGCTGGATATAATGCTCTTCATTGTTTAAGATCAATTAGAAAGGAGATAGTGATGTTCTGGCTAACACTACCATCTGGTGTATTGATAACTCTTGCTTATGAAATGGTTCAAGAATATTGTTGTAAAATGGAAATAAAATATGAAGTAGAAGTCACGTCGTAATTTAGATATATACTGTACTTTTTCCAAAAGATCAAAAGTGCTTGCATTAAACATATATGATGAGATCACTAACATATATGTACAAAATAGATAATTTTTAAAATAATACAGTATAGTTTTGCTTTTGCATGTTTACAAAAATTAATGAAATGATTCGCATTTAGAATGTGTCATTTATATATAATATGACTAGTCTAATGTCAGTTCATAAATTTATTAATTTGTCTTATGAATAGAATAAAAACAATGAAATAAAAATGTTTTAATTTTTACAAAGCTATACAAGCAGTTTCACTTAAATTCAAAGCATGAAACTTTCAGTTGTCTTGAAAAGGATGAGTGGATAGGTGTGTACAATCCAATGTTTCTGGTAGATGAAAACCAATATACAGAAGGTTGTCTAGGATTGTTTTTCATCTGGTATCCTCTGATTGGTCTAACACTGGTATGACACAGAATAGGTTGTTGTAGTTAATGTTGCTCATAATCATTAAACTTCTGCCTGAATGTCATGTGACCTTTTAATAACAAAGTGATTGTTTTTGCTTTGCATGATTTGACGCAAAAATAGAATGGTATATTCAAAAAGTAAAAATGCTTGAATCACAGCTCAACATGGTCACTTGATGTGCTCGAATGTCATAACCTCCCAAACTACAAATCATTCAACTGCTTTAGTTTAAGAGATCTGTTATTAAGTGTCTAAAACAGAAGATACATTTATTTAAAACAATATAGTATAGTTTTGTTGTTTAGGGTAAAGAAAGACTGATGAAGAACTAATTTGCATTTAGGATTTATTATTTGTGTACAAGGTAAAGTAATATAAAGTCAATATTGCTTGAATTAATTCTTACATTTTTTTCAGCAAAAACTTTTTATTATTATTACAGTTTCGACTGTACCTTGCAGTCTTCATCAGATCTACAAAATTCAAATACATATAACAATACAATCTTTACATAATACATTTCATATTTTATACAAATGTATCATTTCTCAAAATTATTAATTTTCTTTTAATTTCTTAAAAATTTTTAATACATATTATATCTCTTATATACATTTACTTTTCTAATTATTAATTACTCTTTCCTATCTTTCTATTATTCTAATATCCATAATATTTTATTTTATACATATTATCTTTTATACGTATAATATTTACGTCATACACTAATCTTACCTTTTTTACTACCCTAATTTTATTACCTTTATCACTATTAATATATCATTATTTATTCTTATCTTTTAATTTTATTTATTCTTACTTAACACATTTTTACCTTATTATTATCTCAATTATTACACATAAATTTTGCCTTATTCTCTTCTTCTACTTCTCTCTATTCTCTATTTTCTACTAGTAATTTTAACTTCATTTTAACCTCCCTTTCATATTCCCTATCCTATAGCTCCCTCTATTATCTATTTTATAACTACTTTCATATATTATCCTTAATCATTTTTACTCCTACCCCCAATTTCTTCCTCTTATAATTTCACTGTTTTTACCCCCCATATCCCTATTAAGTTTAAGCTTAATTTTCTTAATTAATATTGCCTCCTTTATCTTCCTATCTCTTTTTTTATCTTTATAACTAATCATTCTTATACTCTCTTTTACAATATTATGACCTGTTTCCATAATATGCATATATATTGGTTACCTTTTATCATACTTATGCTGTCCCAATTTAAAAGCTTAAGTGAAAATAATTTCATTTAATTTTATGAATAGAGAAAAAGTGGAAAATAAAAAATTGTTTTATGATTTTGCATATATTTAAACATCATACATTCTTGAAATACACGATAATGACCTTTAAAAAAGACATGATCCCCAAAATGCGTTTTATATAGAATTAATATTCTTTTTTTTTTTTGACTCAGGTAATAACTTACATATGTTTTTATTTTATGAATAGACATTTATCACTTGCAGGCTTCTTACCGGTTGTTGATGGTGCTGCAGCGTCACCAAGTGGTGACATGTGGCATAAGTTACAACTATCATAATATCTTTTTAAATATATTTAAACACCCACACATTTTTGAAACATTTGAATAAAGGTGTCAGGAAAAGTCAAATGCATTTTATACTAAATCAGTTCACTCCTCATGGCCCAAGTCATAATTTTTTATATTTCAATTGCTATGAATTCTTATCTTTTAATTTAGAATAACTATGCTACTTTGTCTTAAATATTTTTGTTTATTTGTTTTATTTTGTGATTTTGTAGGTGAAGGATTTGACGTTGTGATTAATATTATTCCATCTGGACCAATACTACTCCGTGAGGGTGAGGAATTAAATTTAACATGTCGGGTAACCTCACAGTTATTAAGGTTTAAGCATTTAGAGATCTACTGGTCACTACCGACAACTCCAAGTGATAATGGAGAACGTATAAAATCAGGGCGTCATGGAAATGAAGTGAGCTTATGGATTCCTAAAATTAAGGAAATTGATGAAGGAAATTACGCTTGTGAAGTTTCTGATAGGGATAAATATAGTGCCAAAAATATTACAAATGTTAGGGTTCTTGCAGGTAAGTTTTTTTGTTTGTTTGTTTATTTGTTTGTTGGATGTCACTCAGTTTTCTCCTCTAATTGTTAAAATTATTTTTTTTTAAGAAAAGTTGGTTTTCGATATATATTTACTGGGTATTATAAAAGATTTAAGCAATTTATAATTGTATAATTCAGATAAAATGTGTCAGTAGAGTACAAATAGATTAATAACCTATTACTGAAAGTTTTAATATTGTCAAAACAACTAAAGCTAGTATCTTATAGAACAATAAATAATTTAATAGGTTTATTGCTTTGGAGTTGTTCAAACACTGAAAATGCTGGGAGAAACTGATCTATAGACTTTGGCCTCCAGAGGTTACCATTTTATCTCTGCATTAATCCATGCAATGCACTAAACACATAATTATTACCATGTTGCATAAAAATAGATTATCTTTTTACAATTGTCTTGTTTTGAATTTGATTATTAGTCACTATTTGTGGTCTTAATCAATTTATTGTTTTTTTTTGTACTCTTACCACACATTTTATCTATTCTAGGAGAAGTGAGTCTATCATAATCTGTGTACCAAATGAGACAAAATAATCATGTGAGAGTGTGATTGGATTTGTAATGCAACATTCTATGCATATATTTTTTTCAAATCATCTTTATATAGATATAATTAAAGTATTTATGATACCAGGATTTATTCACCACTTCCTTTATTTTGCTATAATATATTATGTAAATGCAATTTAGTTACTCTATTTTGAACACTTTTTAGCAAAAACCTTTTATTGTACATATATGCATACACAATTCTTATGTTTCGACTGACTTGCAATCTTCTTCAGAGTTATGATATAATGAACAAAATAAAATACATGATAAAATACATAACTATATTTTCATGGTATTATTTATATTGTTATATATTTTATTTTATTTATATCATAGCTCTGAAGAAGACTGCAGAACAGTCGAAACATAAGACTGTGTATGCATGCATGTACAATAAAAGGTTTTTGCTAAAAAGTGTTCAAAGTAAAGTGGATAAATTGCAAGTAATAATCTTATTGAAGGAACAAATTATTTTTTTCTAAACTACTAACCATCATGTGATCACCATTCTATATGCTTACTCAAGCTGATAACACAGAAACAAAATTCTCCAAACAGTAGTGTCACTCAGTGCAAGCCTTACTAATCAATGGATGCTAGAAGGATTGTGAATAAAATCTCCATCTAGTGCTTATTCGTCCAGTAGTCCCAGACTAATTTCTAGCTTTTGGCCTTCATCAGAGAGGAGCCTTGGATACTCAGATCCAAGGTTTCTTGCTGATGAAAGCCACAAGCTAGAAAGTAGTCTGGGGATATTGGTTGAGTAGGCACTAGATGGGGATTTTATTCACAATCCTTAGAGCATCCACTGATTAATTACTATGGCTTGCACTGAGTGATGCTACTGTATGAAGAGGTTTGCCTCTGTATTTTGTTCTATTCCACTGCTGCTATTTATTGTAAAGCTTGAATAATCAATCGATATTATATGGTACTGCTTGTTAAATCCATATTCACTATTACCTTATCTATATCCAAGATTAATTTTATGCTCAAAGTCTTTGCCATTGAGAAACTTACTTGGATTTAATCCATCTGAATCTTTTATATCTATTGTACTTTTCATTCAGCATCAACCTTTTATTCTTTTTTTTTTTTATTATCAAGTTATCATCTTGTAATTCAAAAATATTTACTATATCTTATCTGTTGATTAGCCTAACTTAAACATTGTGTATAAGTGGAAGTCAGCAAAAAACTTTTATTGTCATATATGCATACACAGTCTTACGTTTCGACTATTCTAGTCTTCTTCAGAGCTATGCTATAATGAACAAAATAAAATAAAATACATAACTATATAAATAATACCATAAAAATATAATAATGTATTTTATTTTGTTCATTATATCATAGCGCTGAAGAAGATCCATTAGTGTAGCAGGCTTCTTATACTTAGCTAAAAATTTAGTCTCATCTCACACCTCATAGTCACCAAACCGAATAATATCCGTGTTTTCCTGAAGGTTTGTGATGATGGTGTTTTAGTTGCATTTCTATATTGGACTATTTCCATAATCTAATATGAGTATTGAATGTCTTTAGAAAAATTTAACTTTATTTAAATATTCCAAATACATTCAACTGTTTAATAATGGCACATAGGATAGTACATGCACAATGTTTCGAGAGGTATTATTCTCTCCTCTTCTTCAGGTGTTGCTAGTCTGATCGGTGACAGTACTAGCATGGGAATTGAACCTGGATCCTTAGATTCTTGAGTATTAAAATTTAAAGTAATGTTCTAACTAACTGAGCCATCCTGCCAAAGGCATCAGTCAATAGAAATTTAATATTACTTATCTATCCAGGTTCCTCATGATTTCTCTACTTTTTCCTAAGGGCAAAGTTGGTTATTGGTTTCCATATATTATGTATAATCACATTAAGTTGATTTATGGGATTGTTTGCCATTGTTATGTGAGTAGAAGAAAATTTAAAGAAGCTGCTCACATGACAATACCAAACAATCCCATAAGTCAACCTAGTGTGACTATATATAATGTATGGAAACCACTAATCAACTTTGCTCTTAGGAAAAGTGGAAAAATCAGGAGGAACCTCATAGATAAGTATATGAAATTTCTATTGACTGTTGCTTTTGGCTGGATGGCTCAGTTGATTAGAGTGTTACCTTAAAATTCAATACTCAAGAATGTAAGGGTCCAGATTCGATTCCCATGCTAATACTGTCACAGGTCAGGCCAGCAACACCTGAACAAGATGGGAGAATAATAAATACATTTTGAAATGTTGTGCATGTACTAACATGTGTGCTATTACTAACAATTGAATGTAATTGGAATATTCAAATAAAGTTAAATTTTTCTAAAGACATTCAATACTCATATTAGATGATGGAAATAGTCCAGTATATAAATACAACTAGTAAGACTTTTACCTTTACTTGTTATCTATGAAGGACTATCAGAGAGGCCTTACCAGTCTGATATTCAATTCTATAAAGGTATTCATTGTAAAGTTTGTGAAGGAAAATGGAATGTAGCTAAATTTTATTTTTTAGTTATAAAGTTATTAGCTTGAGAATTGTGAACCATTATGCACTTGACCATTATTAAATTTACCTATATATATTTTTTTTAAATATCTGTGAATAAATTAAATATATAATTTTGCTTTTATAAATAAAACTGAAAGATGATGACAACAAGATCAAAATTAAATAGTAAGGATGTAAAAATGGTTAAAAGTTTTTGCTTGCTTGGATCATTCCTTTTCTGGAAATATCTATTTTAATTGTGAGAAATTAATGGATCACAGATGGTCCAGCATTTAGTAAAGATATAGGATTGTAAGCTGAAGTGAATGCACTCACACATCTAGTATCTGGCTTTTTATTTCTTTATACTATTTAAGCTATTAGCTTGAAAATCAGAACACTTTAGGATTTTGAATCCAGCCCAACTCACTGCATAGCTATAAAGTCAGCTCATATGTTTAGGGTCTCAGTTTTATGTTAATTTTGATCCCTTTAGCTAGGAAGATTAATACCCATCACATGATTTTTTCCATGTATATTTTCAACTGATGGTATTAATGAAGAGTAAAGAGAACTGATTTTCAATGATCCAATCATATGATGTTGGATTATTCAGTAAAAACCAAAGATTCATCAGACAACATTGGGCCGAATTGCTGTGAAAAATCTGGAGAACATTGATAATCAACCTATAGTATTTTTTGTATCTCTATGGATGCAAATGGCGGATGCTATTATAAAATAGGAAAAGCACTTATGTTTTTGATCTGTGATTCTGGTGAAGATTTTTTTAAGAATATCACAGATGGCAGAATGAAATGAATAATTGGATATTTCAGCAGAGCTCTTGCTTGAAGCATAGATAACCAGATTATAATTATCCTATTTGATTGCATCACATGAGATGATCTAATTCATTAAAAAGAATAATAATTGACAAAATTGGGTAATGTAAGAAAACAAGGATATCCAGAAATTATCTAATTCATTAAAAAATGTATAATAATTGACAAAATTGGTAATGTAAGAAGACTAGGATTTTTAGAAATAAAATTGATAGACTATTATCACATTGATGAATGTACTTTGAGTACTAAAAATCAAACAGATGATACGTTATTCTGGAGAAATATGAGAATGATCACCAATAATCGATGTTGCTTCAAATTTAAAGTTCTTTTATCTACTTAAGGTAAATCATTTTCAAAATAAATATCAATCTCACTTTTGGTAACATTTTGGATCCTGGAAATTCTTTGCTACAAAAATGCTCTTTCAATACAAAACATTTTGCTGGGTATCAATTTGTCAAATAAAATAAAGGAAATGCCTTTTTACAGGGCATGTATTTTAATGGATAGTGATATAATAGATCTTTTGCTCAAAGTTTCGACTTAATATTGTTTGTACATTGATATGTTTCTTTTTGATTTCTTCGTTCCATTTGAGTTAATATTTTTGAATGTACCGAATAATTTGGTTCATTACTGGAATGTCAAATATATATGTAGTCTGAGTAAAAGAAGTATTATATTTTATAGCATTACCTTCTCTATCCCAGATAAAAGAACAAATATTTTATAAAATATTTAGTTATTTTTGGCAACTATTTTGTTTCGGTATTCAACTATGAATCGTTTTTAAACTGTCAGATGTTTTTTTAACCGTTTAAGATCAATGATAATTATTGAAATATATTCGAAACATTTTTGAAATAACATTTAATGCAAACAGTTTAAAAAGTATTCAATAATGTCTGTCTTTTGATATTTTTGTTTAACATCACATATTTGTGAAATTGGGAATGAAACTATTTGTCCCGGGTTAGCAGGTTTGCTTCCCGGCCGATGCTATGACACTTGAAAAAAAAACTATTTTGTAATAAAAATATACATTTGTATACATTATAATTAATCACTGGCTCGCTTTAGATCGTTAAGAATTGGAAATAATTGTGTATGCGAAATTATGATTTAATTAAATTTGGCACTTCTTTTAATAAACACTTCTATGGATTATGTATGTTAAGATTTCCGTCTAAGGACATGCTGGACCAATTAGGCAATTGGGTGTGCTATGACCAAGAGATAACTCTTAATTACTGATGGTAATTTGCCATTGCTTATTACTTTTTGTAACATAATTCAATTTACCGTCTCAAGTATAGAGTTGTAATAAAATTGCTAACCTTACTGATAATGATGGAGAAGGTGCAGCTGGACCGGGTTCGCTCCCGGTCAACTCATTCATTTGATATATGAAAAAAAAAAAGATTTAAATTAATCTTTTTTATCATTTTCTTATTTTATGTTCAGAAACATAACTGAATGACAGCATTCATGTGAATGCTGTCATTTTAGAGATATTACCCAAATTTATTTTATATCTGAAGTCAAGTGCAAAAGATAAATAATTTTAAGTTATGAAAAATTCTACTGTAAAGAAAGCGGTATGGAGTATTATAGTAGCAGTTGATTGTACTACATATCGATTAAACTTGACCAGATAAAATGTTATTTGAACAGAAAAATTTTTGTTTTGGGTAGTTGTGTTTTATGAGAAATTTAATTGGTAGTAGGATTCAATTAATTTACGTAAATTTGATAGAACTGCTTTCTAAAAGTTTTGTAGTTTGGCAAACTTGATGTTATAATGATACTTATAATCTATTAAGTTGGTTATTTCGTAAGTTGATTCATATAACAATCTCAAAATATGTGCACATTAGTGTTCAGATTACATTGTGTGAACGCTAAGGTATTGAGTACATGCTCCTGATTGTTTGGATCACTATATGAACAAATCTTATATTTTTTGTGAAAAATTGAAACATTACACAATCATGTTTTCTTTATGTTTACACATAAATTTTGCTATAAGTTTTATTCTTATATGCTCTTCCATGTTACATTAAATTCATGTTTATTATCGATAAAATAAAGTAAATTTATATTCTTATTATGTATTGATAATATAAGTAGATTTGTCTATAAATGTTAACATTATAAGGATGTTTTCGTATGGATGTTTGCTTATGTAAAATAGTTTTATTTATTAAAGGCAAATAAATATAATAGCTCACCAAACTGTTTGCTAAATCATTTGAATTCCACCATTGGATCTAATATATATTTATATAATTATGCAATATCCTGTACACATTAGGGCAGTATAGATTGATTGATTTGAGAATTAAATATTTCAGGATTGAAAGTCACAGCTAAGTACTTTGATGCTCCAATGTCACTTGACCTCCAGAGCAACTAATCATTTGATTATTTATTAAGTGTAGTTAGTTATTGGTCATATTGACATTCAGGCATCAGAGTCCAACAATTCTATATAGTTTAACCAAACTAGATGTTTTTCTATACTTTTTTGGCTGGAAATCTCTACTGGACTCTTGAATTCGCCACCTCACAACTGCATTAAATTGCAGAGGTAGGAGAAAAGGGGATTAATATATAATTTTTAAATTCATTTATCTTTTAAATCTGGTCGGCTTAAATCAAATAAATCTCATCAAATGTAACTAATTTGATCTATTAATAAATTAATGATATGATAATTAAAATTATATGTAGACTCATTATCATCATTTATTGCTTTTATGAATTCAGTGCTGGATATTTTTTCCACTTTCCTTTGTCTTTAGTAATTGTTTCTAAGTTTTTCATGTTACATTTTTGCCTTCCGAGTAGTTAGATCCAATTCATATTTTTCCATTAGTTTTCCATTTAACAATCTTTGTCATTCCTTTTTAGTATATGTAACAATTCTCCGCATCAACTTTTTTGCCAGTTATTCTATTCTATTGACTAATTAATGAATTTCTGGGGTTTTCTTTTATTGTTACATATAATATTTATTCTAATTTTTATTTACTTTTTACTTTATTTTTCATTCTTCTACTTAGAATCCGAAATTCTTGTGCATAATTATGTTGTTATATTCCTTTTGGAAGCAGTTCTGAAAATATTTTTTAATAGAATTTATTATACCTTTTTTTAAAAAATCTTATTTTATATACCAACAAAACATTACACGATCACTGCCTACACATTATTTCGAAGTAGCAAATCTATTTTTCACATTCCCGCTCTGCAGCTTGTGGAAAGATGCCAATTAGTAGTGCTTAATAAATTCCTATCTGGTGCTTTTTTATCCATATCTCCAGACTAGTTTTTAGCTTATGGCTTTCATAAGAGAGGAGTTTTAGGTCTGGATTTTTGGGGGATCTATTGTACCTTTTCTTCAGCGACTTTCATTTATTCATACCAGTTTAAAATTCAAAAACATTTTATAGTTCTGGCCAAGAAATGGGACACCAAATATATAGATACTAAACTGGTATTCAGTATATATACTTTTTTTTATCATGGCTTGCAATATCAGACAGAAGTTTGTGATTTCACATTTTGCTTTGATCATATTTTCCATGCTGGATGGACTTCAGAGAGGGTACCGTGCATTTGCTTTGAAAAAGGTTTTTAAAATAAATTAAAAGCCAGTGCTATCTTTATTGATCTAATCTCAGCTTCTGGTTCTATTTGGAAAAATGGACTTCCAAAAGTTTCAAAATCTTGAACTGCAGGAAAACCATTAATTTACTTGATAGAAAGCAGTGCAATAAAAAAGTTTACGTGACAGTTGATTCAAAATTTTCCTAAACAAGTCTATCATAGGGTTTAGTTCTCTCACCTATTTCATTTAATATATTCATCAGTGATCTTCCAGATACAGAATACAAGAAATTCATCTGTGCTGATGATATTACTTTGAGATCATGAAAAAGATTCTTTCCTGAAATAGAAAAATCTTTCAATAAGGATATGAAAAGTTTGGATTTTTTTTTAATGATTGGGGTTTTGTTCTTAATCCAATGATGACAATAGGTTCAGTTTTTCATTTAAATGACAAGAATCATCACATAATCTGAATATAATCTTTTGCCACAATAGATTGAAAAACAACTCTATCTTATGCTTTTTGGAAGTAACCTTTGGCATTGTCTTATTTATTTTCTGCATTTAGTTATAACTAGATTTAAAAATAGGAATAATCTCCTTGGAATATTGCCTAGCACTTTTTGGGGTTGTAATAGGACTATTTTAAGAACAACTTCCTTAGCATATATTATATTCTACTGGTTTCCCCCTCCCCCTTGTTTTTTAGAAAAAGTCCCGTAAATATTATTTCAAAAATATAATTGTTCACAGAAAATGTGTAAGAAGCTGTTAATAGATAAGACTTATTAGTAACGCTAGATATAATTTCATCACTTAAGACTCATTTCAAATATTCCATCAAATTTTTGTTTTTGTAAATTTAATAGTAAAGCCAACTAGATTGGATTTTCCTAGATACAAGTGGAATCTCTCAACAGATTCAAGATAACATGATCATGGCAGCCATTTGCATTGTTGGTGGAATTAAAGTTATTGTCTATATAGATATGAATAAATATAGATCATGAACTAAGTCATTAATGATTGTGGAATTTATGATTGCAGTGATAGAATTAACAAAATCACTAATGAATTTGTCTCCTGTGAAATCTCTGATATTTTATTAATAATTTAATTGTCTTTAAAAAAAAAAGTCCATATGCTAAGAAATAATTTAACTATTTTAAAAGCTAATTTCTTCAACTATGAGTTAAAATAATTGCATACATCAACTTCTTTTGAATATTCTGCATTTGTTATCATGTTTATTTTACAATATCTAAATATAAATTATTAAATCTTAAATATTTTTATATATTGTAATCACTAATTGATTTGTTATAATATTTTCTGTATTTACAAAAAGTATATTAATTTTTATCAGAATTTATATACAGTATAAAATATTTCACTTTAAATAAAATTCAAAATAATAATGTAAATAAAGGGATTGGTTCTCAGGATTTTTGAGTTTATTCATCCTCCATTCTATCTCAAGCAAGCGATACACATGGCCACACACATGCGAAAGGCATACGTGATCCCCAACATATGTATTTTATACAGAATCAGCACTCATCAGTTGGGCCAGATCATAAGCTCCCACATATATATATACAATCAGTGCTCAGTTTATATTAAGATAGCAAGCAGAAAGGTACAAATAATGAAGTTCTGGGAGAATAAATATAAACAAAGTGATTATACCGAAAGTGGGTTCTTAGTTTTTATGCTGGATTTGGGAGAATAATAAGGGGAATTTAGATATAAAGTCCATAGAGTTGACAAAGATTATGTTGTGGAAATGGGATGGAGCAGGATAGTGAAGAATATGGGAAAAACAGGGCGGAGGAGGGAAGGGAAGATAAGGTGGCAATCAGGTTTCTCTGGGCATAATGTCTGAAAGATTCCTGACTCCGATAAAGAAGCCACAGTGCATCACATCATCATCATCAACTCAAACTTTAATCGACAGGCTTCAATCGTCTCACCCTTCCAACTATTCAATCATCTATTTTGTTGCAAAATCAAAGATGGAACTGGATTTGATATTATAGTTATACCCATGTCGAAATTATATCAATCTAACTTCTCATATTATTGGAGATTATGTATCCATGTATGGGTATGGCTACAATATCAAATCCAATAAGAGCTTTGAGCATTACGTCATCAGTTTTTCAAAAAAAAATGGATGGTTGAATAGTTGGAAGGGTGAGATTACTGAAACCCATCTATTAACGGTTAAGGAATTGCTATTTTAATATAAACTGAGCACTGATTGTATATATGTGCAGGAGATTATGAACTGGCCCAGTTAATAAATGCCGGTTCTCACAAAAAATATATATATTGGAGATCATATATCTTTTTAGCATGTGTGTGGTTATGCGTGTTATTTGCTTGAGATAGAGTGGAGGATGAATAGACTAAAAATCCTGAGTTCAAATCCCTCTATTTACATATGTAAGAAACATTCAGTATAAGCAACTTATATACTGCCTTAGAATTAAAATAATATTTATTAAATTTTAAAAATATATATAAAATCTGTTTCAAATGTTTGCCTATAAATTTGTTACTGAATATATATGTTTAATGCATGTTTTTTTTAATATCTAAATATTTTAGCTCAGTAGGTGTGTGTATATATGTTTATTTCCATAGTTATTTATGTACTTTTTGTAAATTTTAATATAATTAGGACTTGTATATATAGTTTTTACTTCTTTATGTATTATCATTCAGAAAGAATGGGCTCAGTATTTGCAGATATATGATGTTGTTTTCTTTGTCACCTCTTTCCAGTTTTATCAGTTTTTTGATAAAAGAGTGAATATGATTTAGTTTTATACCAGTCTTTAGTAGAGGGAATGATTCGAGAGCTAAATATTTCTGGATTGAACCTTAACTTGTTTCTTTCCATGCTCTAATAGCATTCTCAATCAATTAATTATTATTATTATTAGTTCTATATCATGCTTTAACTTTTTCTAGCCGTAATTTCTGGGTCTCTACAATTAATATGTGGTTAATATAAAAAAATCAGGTTTTTTGTTTTCAGTGATCCACTTATTTGATAGGGTCAAACAATTATAATATGCTTTCTATAATTTTCTCACTCATCATGGATTAAGGCTGTAACATATTGGTACACATAAGAGCTCAAGATTCATGATGCATAGCCCAGAGTGCTCAAACTTTATACAAATTTTTGTACAGTTTTTCATCAAAAATGTTTTGTGGCCTAACAATTGTTAATTACTTTCTGTGTTGTATTTTTTCGAAATGACAAGATTTTTCTCCGTAAATATTTTGTCGCCACCTGTGTTTTATACAATAGTAGTAGTATTTTTAGGGTGAAACTAACTTCAATGCACAAATAATAGTAATTTACAAGTCAGACTTTATTAAGAGTCATTTTTACAAACTTATAAATAATGCCAACTTTCTTGAATCAATGCTAATTATTAATTGAGGCAAAAAATGATCCACTTTTATCCAACCACAACATTGTTTTATGATAAATAAACCAGCGATTGACAATTGAAAGAGGATAAAATCAGAGGCAAAACTCCCATACAGTATTGCCACCTAGTGCAAGCCAGACTAATCAATGGATGCAGGAAGGTTTGTGCATAAAATCCCTATCTAGTGCCTACTCATCCAATATCCCCATACTAGTTTCTAGTTTGTGGCTTTCAACAGTGAGGGACCTTGGATCTGAGAACACTGCACCTAGATCTTAGGATCTAATGCAACTCTCTCACAGCCACCTTTTATCTTTTTAGTTAACTATAAAGCTATAAATCCAAAATTAAAACACAATGTTGTTTTAATAACAGAAGAAAATTAGTTTATTATGAATTAGACATAGCACAGTTTGTTGATTAATTAATTGCAGAACCCAAGAATGTCAACCTGTACTGCTAAGAATCATTAGCTTGTATAGTATAAATCTGTACTCAGTTGAGCATTCATACTTTTTGGTGTCTTTGGTTCTTTAATAACCAGTGACCATAATCCTATTGGGCAGGATTGGTATTAAATCATCAAATATCACATGATCACCATTCTTTATGCTTACACAAGTTGTTTTTCACAGAGGTGAAACTCTTCATATAGAAGCTCCAACTTTCACAAACCAAGGTTATTTTAGTAATCTAATCTGAACAAATGGGAAAACTCTGTTATTAATTTAAATATACTTTGCAGCAAGTTAAATACTAAAATTTTACATTTTCATAGTTGTTATCAATTTTGTACTGCAATTTTATTTGCTTAACTTGAGAAAACAATAATTTACTTTTAGTTAGCAAATGTTTAGCTTTTAATTGTTTATCAATTAATTCGAGAGGAAAAAAAACTACATTTTTCTTATAAATTTCACCTTATTCTCATGATATTACTATTTGTAATAATTATTTTTTTCCATTGCATTTCATTTATTAATAATTGTTATCTAAATGTACATATTGTTTCTGAATTGTCCTGATCAAATTACATCTTTATGTAAATTAAATTATGTGTTTTTCCATTAATTTAAGTTTTTACCCGAATTAGCTTTAATTATAGCTTATATTTGTTGTAATGAAAGCATATTACGTTATAATATGACTGTATGGGCGAACTGTTCTACTTTTGTAATGCCAATTTTATCTGTTTTACAGAATTACACAATACATATTATTTTTGACCTATCTCATGTCAGATTTATTAGAAAGATTTATGGAGATCATAGTATATTATCAACTTATCTTTCTTTATGCATTGATAAAATTATAAATCATACAAATCCACCTTTTTTCTTTTTCAATACTTATTTTATGCCAGTAAACATCACGTGATCACTATTTCTTATGCTTGTTCTTATCTGTTATTAAAACAGGCAAAACTCTCTATACGTATTGCCACTCAGGGCAAGCCAGAGTGTAGTGCTCTCAAATCAAAGGCTCTTCACTGACGAAGTCCACAAGCCAGAAACTAGTCTGGGGATGTTGGATGAGTAGGCACTAGATGGCGATTTTATGCTCAAGCCTTCTGGCATCCATTGATTACTCTGGCTTGCACTGAGTGGCAATACCTATAGAGAGTTTTGCCTGTTTTAATTACAAATAAGAGTAAGCATAAGAAATTGTGATCACGTGATGTTTACTGGCTTAAAACCAATCCTGCCTAATAGGATAGTGATGACTATGGTTATTAAAGAACCAAAGACACCAAAATGTAGGTACTGAATTGAGTTCAGACCTATATGGCAGCTTGGATTGAAAATATTAAGGTGTTTTCAATTTAAGTCTCATAGTTTTGTAGTTAAGTAGAGATAAAAGGTGGCTGCTGGAGGGTTGCATTAGATCCTAAGATCTAGGTGCAATGCTCTCAGATCCAAGGCTCCTCACTGACAAAGGCCACAAGTCAGAAACTAGTCTGGAGATATTGGATGAATAGGCACTAGATGGGGATTTTATGCACAAGCCTTCTGGCATCCATTGATTACTCTGGCTTGCACTGAGTGGCAATACGTATAGAGAGTTTTGCCTGTTTACTTATTTTATTAAATTAATCCATCTGACAATATTTATGTATGTTTTGTAGTTCTGAAGAAGATTGCTAGGCAATCAAAATTGTCAGATGAATTAATTTTAATTTAATAAAATAATCATTCAAAAAGTTAAAAAAAAAGGTGGATTTGTATGATTTTTAAAATCATAGTACACTGGTTGTTATTCACTTATATCTGTATAGAGCAATTTTTATATACTGTATATTGTAGAAAATGTTACTTAGATCCTAGATTTTTGATTATAAATACAATAGTTATAATGGTAACAAATTATTTAATATATGTATCAAGAATTACTTTTAAAAAATGTTTGTCATTGGTTGTATTATATTAGATATTATTTTATGATTTTTATATATATGTTATTGTTTGATATTTTTTTCTATTATGATATTTTGTTTTTCTTTTCATATTTTATCTGTTATATTTTAAACTCCTCATTTCAAGATTGTTCTTGTATGGTGTTTATATTCTCATATTATTTACTTGTTGTTTATTAAATAAATAAACTTGCATTGATTCCAAGATGGCACTGTAGACAGCTTGGAGAGAGTTAGTTACCAAATAAAATTGAATACTGTATTTGGTCTGTGAATATGTAATAAACCAAAACAATAAACAAACGCTGAATAAAACCCATATATATAAAACTATCTGTAAAGTATACACGTTTCAAAACCCAAAATTTTATTTAAAACCGTAATAAAATTTAAATTTATAAGTTACGCGTCCAGATGTTTTTAATTCACAATTTTAGTTTACAAGTAGCTACTCCTAATATTTGTGTGTATACGTTTAAAATAATTTTCTTTTTTATCGTATTATTATAATTAGTGATATTTTGTATACCGAGTACATACTGATATTTTTAGATAAGTTCTCCAAAACATGTTTCCGTCGTGTAATTGATCGGCTTATTCCTTTCATTCCTTTGCTACCCCCTGTTTTTTTTTTTTATCTTTAGGCAAACTTTAAAAATCATTCTCAGAACACATATTTCTTATGCTTGACCTAGTTGCTAGTTTTAAAGAGGCAGAAGTGGGGCCGAGTTTTATTCAGTAACTTCTTTGTCAAAACTCAAGTGTATTGAAATGGCTTTGTCTGCTGAATTGGGTATACATATAATGAAAGTTGAGAATATAGTGGATGTTTTGATATTTGTCTTGCAATACAAATTTCAAGTTTATTTTTCTTTTTATATACGCACACACACGTAGACGCATATATTTATAATATTCACTTATAAGATAGATTTTTGCTAGCTTTGCCGATTTGGGCATACATAGAATGAAAAGTTGAATATCATGAATGTTTTATTATTTTTCTTGCAACAAAAATGTCATTTTTCTTTTTGTCTACGCGCACACACACATATTCATGTGTGTATAGAATTTACATATAACATCATTTTATTACAATCGAAGATAGATTTTTGTAATATCGCTCATTCGATAATTATTTCTATTAATCGGTTAAATAAAATCTGGTTATTTATTTCGATGTTGCTTTTCCGTTTAATATTTCAATTTATTCAAATTTGATCTTTGTAAAAATGGTCGTAAATCAAATGATGTTGCTTTGGTAAACTATCATTTATTGATTGAAGAGTCAATCTCTTTAGGAGATAAGATTTATCTAATAGTAGTAATTACAAAAAAGAAAAATATCTGGAAAAATTTGAAATATAATAATGGACCCGGGTGGGATTGGAGGGGGGGGGGTGACTCATTTTTGTGATTCACCATTTATTTGGATGAATTGCGAAGCAAATGTTCTGATAAAAATTCTATATTTAATAATATATTTGTATAATAAAAGTAAGCATAGTAAAAAAGATCGATGGAATTTTAAATAATTATGATGTGAATTTTGAATGAATTAACCATTCAATTACCATCATTATAAAATATTAGTTTGTTTTATTTTGGGAGGGGGGGGTATTGTTTTAATAGCATTTCTCTTGGAGTTCCCTATCATCTGTCCGATTTTCAGATTATTTGGACACTTTCGTTCTTGAAATGATATAGTCCATTCACTTTGTCACTATTTTTATTTCATGATCAACCTTTCTAAATAAGATAGACTTTTCTCTAATGAATTAGATCACTTCATGATATAACTAAAATAGTTAACAGTCTGGTCATTTGTTTTTTCATGCAACAATTAATGTCTAATCTGATTAAGTTTCCAATTATCAGTTTGTCTTCCTGTCCGTGGAATTCTGAAAAATCTTTGCCAGTACCATAGTTCAAAAATACCAATGCTTTCCCTCTTTTTTTCAGTGCTCAGTTTTCCCGTCCATAGAAATTCGTATTTGAACAGAAAGTTAGCAGTCAGTCACATGATTCCAGTATGCATGAATCTTCTCAAGAGAAAATTATTTTCAGGTTATTATAAGTTTGAGATCTTAGGTGATAGTTCTTATTAAATCCTCATCCTTCATAAGTACTTTTGGCATTCCTATATTAGTATCTAGCCTAATAGCTTTCATCAGTGTGGAGTTATCTGGATCTAATTGAGCTGGAGTTATCTGGATCTAATTGAGCTGGATCTTTAAGATCTAATTCAGATTTCATTCAGCAGTCATCTTTTGCGAAACTAGCACTGTTCCAAATTTGATGGTGTTATATCTATATAACTAAGGAAGCAAGATGACTTAGATTCAAAATATTAAGATATTTTTTTAATTATAGCTTTTGGGTGAAAGATGCATTAGAACTTAAAGATCCAGGTGTAATAAATCCATGTCCTAAATTCCTTACTGATAAAGCCTATAACTCAGAATTAATCCAAAGACAAAGATAGGTTAGTTCTGAGTAGGTATTTAATAAGCATTACTGTGTAGTGTCTGTTGATAACTCACGATTATACAAGTTGGCAGAAGAGGAGTAGAAAATTAGTTTGTTTTAGTTTAGAGCTTTTGAAGTTGGATTTAAGAAAGAGATTTGTCAAATGTGGAGATGAAAGGCTGGAGGTCGAAGAAGATGGATTGAACATAGGGAGACCTTTATCCTGTAGTGGAGACCTTCACCCTGTAGTGGATTGATGATGATTGATGCTGCTGCTGATGATATATACATGCAGTTTAATGTAGAATACATTTTTCATATGTACACGTATGGGGTATATAAAATAAATGTTATTTACATATGTTACTGTCAATTTATAACATCTGAAAAATTCCTTAGTAGTAAATCGTAAGATTTTGCATTGGATGTTTATAAATAATACGCAGTGAGTTAAATGTGAAGATGTTTAACATGCTCTCAGGTCAAAATGTTTTAGACTGTCTTATATATATATATAGACAGTTAAGTAAAGAAAAGAGTGGAACCATCCTTTTCTTGTAAAATCTCTGTCTTGTGTTTTGACTTGAGAGCTCCTCAGATAGCTATCATTACATCTGATTGGCTGTCAGATAAGCATTCTAGAAAGTGCAAGCTAGAGGATTCAGCCTTTCAATTTAATAAAAAGTATTGTAAAAGAAATAAGTACAAGATGTTAATATATGTAAAAACGTTGTAAATATCAGAAACTGTAAATATATATGAATAATAAAATTATTTTTTATTATAATCTATATTAAAAAATAATATATAATTGTTGTTAATATTGTAATGGAAAATATGAGCTGTGTTAATATGTATGGTAATCTAAACAAATCAGTAAAGTAAACCAAATTGCATTACTCAATCTCCTTAAAAGAATACTAATTAACCACTTCAATTAAGTCTGTGTGTATATGTATAGCTGAACATTATCACTTAAAACTATTTGCTAACTAATTACACCTTGACTTGCACTATTTTTACCCATTGCATCTATCATCATCATCAACCATTATCAATCCACTGCAGGACTCTCTCCAAGTTTAATCCATCTTCTCCGATCTTTAGCTTCTCTTCTCCACATTACCCCTGCACACTTTCTTATTTCATCCATCTATCTTACATGTGGTCTCTTTCTGGGTCTTTTACAATCTCTTGGAATCCAGTTTAAGATTTCAATTGTCCATCTATTATCATCTCTTCTAGCAATATGTCCAGCCCAACTCCACTTTAATCTTTTAATTTTTTCAATGAGGTCTGTAACACCTGTTTGTTCTCTTACCCATACATTGCATTTGCGATCTCTTCTTGTTACTCCCAACATGCATCTTTCCATACTTCTTTGAGTGGTCTCGAGTCTTTGTATTGATGTTCTATTAAGTGTCCAAGTCTCAGATCCATAAGTAAGAACTGGTAAAACATATTTGTTAAAAACCTTCCTTTTCAAACACATAGGCATATTTCCTTTTTATCAAGTTATTTCTACCAAAAGCACTCCAAACAAGTTTAATTCTATGATTAATTTCATCATTTATGTTTCCATCTGTATTGATAATCTGACCAAGGTATTTGTAACTGTTAACTTCTTCTAATTCATCATAATCAATCTTTATTTTCATATTTTGAGCAAATCGATTAAACATTACTTTAGTCTTTTTAACATCTATCTTTAGTCCTACTTTCCTACTTTTATCTGATAACTCCTGCAACATTTCCTGCAGCTCTGAAGCATTATTTGCAAAGACAACTATATCATCTGCAAAATCTAAATGACTTAAATAATCTCCATTTACTTTCACTCCTTTAGTTTCCCATTTTAATCCACAAAATACTTCTTGCAGTGTTGCATCTATAGCACATGTAAAGTAATCATTATTTAGAGTGCATGCAAACTCCTTTCTGAAAACAATCCTTTTAGGCAGAGATAATTTATTTGTCAGAAATAATAGACATATATATCATTTAATATAATGAATACCAATAAATAAAAATAATTCACAAATGTAACTGGATCGAGCCATTCTTCTCATAAAAACTTACTTATACATATTAACTTACCATCAAGTGGCACATGTCCATGCATCCATATATTCCTAAAACCTTCCAATATTTTTGAATCACATGTATCATCACTATAGTGTAAAATTGTTCTAGATATTTCATCAGGATTTGCAACTTTTCCATTTTTAAGATCGCAAAGAGCTATTTTGACTTCACTAAGTTAGATATCTTTGTCCAAATATGAAAGAGTAGATTGTTTCTTTCAGTGCATCAATAAAAGATTTCGAGTGACTATTATCAGCGAATGTCAGTGTCTTCTTTAATGTTTTAATCCACCAACCATTTTTAAGCTTTGTTGGTCATTGAACTTCTGTCTTTAGATCTCTGTATTTATTACGAAGTTCCACGTTTAATTTATTACTCTGCCAAGCAGAAAATGCCACATTTTCTTTTAATGAAATTACTAATAAGGTCATTGTCACAAGTCAGTCGTTTTTCTTTTCAGTGAACCCAAGAATTACTTGTACCCGTAGCATACTTCTTAAGAGAATTTCATGCTTTAATAATATAACAATCTCGGATGTCCAAATTAGCACTTTTAATGTTTAATAGCTGTGAAATTTAGTATGTATATAGTAGGTACTGCTAAAGAACAAACGTCAATTTTCTTATGAATATAATTACAATTAGATCTACTTTTTAATGCATCTCATTTTAATTTTCCAGTGTATTAATCTGTGATTCATCCTACAATCTGCACTTGCATATTTTCATGTAATATGAACTTCTTTTGTAATCTGATTCCTAACTATAATGTAATCTATTAAATGCCATTGTTTTGAGTATGGCTGCACCCACATTCCTTTATAGCAGGGTTGGTCAATTGTTTTGGCTCGGAGGCCGCAGAGGTTGGTGGAGGGCCGCATTGAGGTCCACTTTGTGGAAGCGAAGGTTAACGGAAGGCCTCACCTTTTTTCATAACACAATGAACACATTGCTTTATTCCCTGTATTCCAAAGAAATATTTGTTTGCTCATTCTTTATTAAACACACGACATTCATCACCGATGTTCCATTTTTTCAGAGGGTTCCTGGTTTCACTAAAGTTGGAAATGTATATATTTGCTAATGCAAAGACAAAATTGAAATTAACCAGACCAACTGGAAAAGCACAGCACATTGTATCAACACTGTGCATGTGTATTGACGTGGCCATCTGATTGGAAAATATGACATGAATCTTCAGTCATGCATGGGAAGGAAATCTGAGTTCAAGGCGAATTTTTCTGATTGTCTTGACGGGCTGCATAAAAACTCTTAGCGGGTCACATGTGGCCCTCAGGCTACTACTTGCCCTCCCCTGCTTTATAGTGGTTTTTCTTTCAAAGCAAAAATGTTTGTGATAATCAATACATGTATTTTGTAAAAATTCAATAACAATAGACCATTTGAATTTACAGCACCAGTACTATTATTTCTAATAACTTTTGACCAAAGTCTACACATGCATTAAAGGCTCCAAGAATTTTTTTTAATGATATTGCTGTAATAATGTTATCCAAAAAGAAATGAATCCTTTTTTTTTTTTTGAGTTCTCTGAATCTAATGTTAGAACATAGGTACGACCTTTACATCATTAGCATTTCATTGATAAAGCAAGAAATTCCAAGAATAGATGTTATTAAATTATTTTTTACAGAAAATCCAACCCTCTTGCTCCTTTCATTGATTTATAGTACTGTTCAGTTGAGCACATGAATTGTTTTTTGATTTTATTCACTTAGGAATCAATCCAAGAATTTTTATCTTTTGAGTCCACCATTCTAGGATTTTTATTAATATATTTAGTAAGTATTTATTTAAGTTTATTTATTTATAAATCAATAAATTTATTTATATTATACAAATTAATTATAATGCACGTACATTATGATATGCTTTAGTGAAAAAGTTTTTGAATTTTTTCCCCTGAAAATCAAAATAATTTTTCCAGAAAAGTGTTCCATAATATATAGAAACATTAATTAATTTATATACTATATAAAAAAAAAAATATTGGTTTACAAATAAATAAATTTATGTGAATATTTATTAAGTTAGATTATTTAAAAATAAATAAATGTAAGTAACAATAGTGATAAGGCTTTGACTCAATCAGGTCATAGACCAAAATGGTGTTAATATTATAATGAGATAATGTGTCAGAATTAAAATTAAAATTCATGACAAAAATTTTTGAGGAAAAGTATTATTTTCCTAATATTCCAAACATGTACTTAAAATAAAAATATTAATATATAAAGTGTGGCACTTTTTTTTCTTCTAAGCTTGTTTATTATTTAAGTAATTTATTGTAAACAATTCACATAATAGTATATCTACATATTAATGTTTTGATTATTTAATATAATCTTTATCAAACCATAAACTTCAAAGATATTTCAGAAATTTGTTTGTAAAGCAAAAAATAAACAATTTGAAATATACCAGTACTCTGTGTATATATACAAAATATATTTTTTAAAATAAGCATTTCTCTTCTCAACACTATCTATTGTAAAAATCTGTTGTTAATATTTTTTAAATTTTTAATTTTTTAAATTGGACTGTTACTATATAATAGTCAGACTAAAACATGTTTTAACTATTTACACATTTCTCTATTTGCGATGTGATGCAGTATGGCTTCTCTTTTATTGGAGTCAGGAATCTCCCAGACACTATATCCAGAGAAACCTATTAGCCACCTTCCCTCCCCATTTCCTACCCTAAGTTTTTCCCATATTCTTCTCTATCCTGCTCCATCTTATTTCCACAACATCTTTGTGCACTCTATGGCCTTTATATCTCAATCTCTCTTATCTTTCTCCAAACCCAGCATATAAACCAAGAATCCGCTTTCTGTATAATCACTTTGTTTATATTTATTCTCCCACAACTTATCCTTTCTGCTTGTAAGCATTTACATTCAGTTAACAGGTGCCTAAATTTTCCATGACTTCCGTACACAATTTGCAGACTAAATGATCCACATTTTCCTTGTTCGAGCCTTAAATAGTAAATTACTTTTCTTGCTATTATCATAAAGTAACTCACACCCAATATTCTGTTTACTTCTATATATATTTAAACTCTTTTTACTCTTCATACTAATTCTCCAATTCCCTTTTTTTTATTATTAATGCATCTATTCTTCTATCCCATTTCTTGCCGCTATAACACTCAATAATTTTCCTAACATAATCATCCCACCTTTTGTACAAGTATACTGTCATAAAGTCTTTATCCAAATCTTCTGCATACCATAGTACCTTTCTCACCCATATTATTGCCTGTCCTTTACTCATAATCCAATTAAATACTAAATTGCAATCTACCAAACATTTTCATTTAGCTTTTTGCATCTCTCATATAAAAGCTTGACCATCCCATTTCTCATTGAATTGCCTCCTTTGCTGTCCACACATCTGCATCTAATGCATGTCTTCCTACTTCTCTTTGTATTTTTTTTTTTAAGTAAGCTAACACCCCTTTACTAATACGTAACACATCATTACCATAAGTTAACCCTACTACTGCCACTCCTATTAAATTCTAGCTACATCTTATTTACTATATGAAAGCACTCTTAATTTCTTTATCAATCTCTTTCTTTTCTTTGCTTCATTTATCAATCCCCCCCCCCCCATTTATTCAAGCAATTTCTGTGATTACTTAAGACCATTCCAAAATAGTTATACTTATTCACCACATTTAACTTTATATCCCTAATAAAAATTCATTCTTTTCTCTTTTCCCAGCATTTATCTTTATTACTTTTGATTTTATTTCACTAAATTTAATCCCCCATCTCTTTACCCCACCCTTATGCCCATCTTCAGCATAATTTCCATATCTTCCCTACTTTCTGTGCACAAGAACATATCAGCAAATAAAAGATGTGATAATATATACACTCCCTTAGCATTATTTATTAATAGTATCTCTACCTCGCTTCCTAGTCTTTCTATTGCTCTCTCAATTTCTCTCAAATATAACATAAACAAAATACATGAGATAGTGCATCCTTGCCTTAGTTCCACCCCACTTTTAACTCTTAACTGATTCTATATTTCCTAATTGATACACATAGTAATTATTTTTATACAATTTCTTAATGATATCTACTAAAGCTCCATTCATTCTCAAATTTACTAAACTTACCCATAATATATTTCTATTTACTCTATCATATACCTTCTCTATATCTATAAAAACCATATATAAGTACCTGTATTCTACTCATATCTATAAGTTGTATGTTTACTATTAAACTATCTCCTATATGCCTATGCCATTGAAAACCTTGTATTTCTTCCACTACATTATTTTTTTCATTCATTTTACGATTTTTCCAGTCACCATATATGCAAAAACTATATATAACAATGATGTTACAGCTATCAGTCTATAATTGCTTAACTTTCTATGATTCTTACCCTTTCCTTTAAATATTAGTCTTACTCTTGTATTGTTTCAGCTATTTGGAAATTCTTCTGTGTCATCTTATTAAAACATGATAATACATTTAATTTTGCCCATTTCTTAAATTTCATCACCATCTCTGCTGCCCATCCATCTAAACCTCTTGCCTTTCCTTTTTTCAATTTTTTGCCTGCTTTATTCAATTCATTTTCTGTAAACCTAATATTTCCATTACTATATGCTTTTATGTTTGTTATTACTCTTGCTTCACATCTAATATCTTTTCTATATCCATTACATACTTATTTAAGATTGTCTCTAATTCTTCTCTAGAGCTACACTCTTTTTCCTCATCATCTAATAATACTATTTCTCTCTTCTCTTCATTCTTTTAATATATTTCCAAAATTTTTTGCTCCCATCTCTTCCACTTTTTCTTAACATCCTCCAATAATTTCCTATTTAATTTCATTCTCTATATAATTATTTATTTTAGCCAACTTCTTTTATTTTAAATATTTTTCCCATTTAATATCAATATCTTTTTCACTTCCTTTGTTTTTAATAGCACATTTATATTCTCTGCATGCTGTTTTCCTCTCTTTTACACTTCTCACTTTTCTATTACTTTTATTCTTCTGAATATTCTCACACAAAACCCTATTTGCCACTTTTTTTTACTTCCACACCAGTCCTTATATTTACTTCCAACAAACTGTTCTTAACACATGCAAAACTCCATACAGTAGTGCCACTCAGTGCCAGCCTGAGTAATCGGTGGATGCCAGAAGGCATAGTTTTGTAGTTAAGTAGAGATAAATGGTGGCTGCTGGAGGATTGCATTACATCCTAAGATCTAGGTGCAGTGCTCTCAGATCCAAGGCTCCTCACTGATGAAGGCCACAAGCCAGAAACTAGTCTGGGGATATTGGATGAGTAGGCACTAGATGGGGATTTTATGCACAAACCTTCTGGCATCCATTGATTACTCTGGCTGGCACTGAGTGGCACTACTGTATGGAGAGTTTTGCCTGTTATTTTCCATCAGATTACTAACCATTTCTATTATAAAGAAATTATGATCACAATTACATATTCTCTCTTTAGTATCAAACACTTTAATTTTTCATACTTTATTTTTTCCCTCTTTCTCTACTAATATATAATTTATTGTATAAAATATATTATTTCTAAATTATGTGTAGTGTCCCTCATAAATATTTGATAAATTTCCAATGCTCAAATTCACTCTCTGACAATTTTTTTTCAAAAGCTATCCCTTATTGTTACCCATGTCATCAATTTCTACAATATACCCATTAATATCCTCTATAACCATTATTTTCTTCTTCCTTTTTTTTTTTGAAAGCTCATTACATCCTTAATTAGGCATTCATATATACTACTGTTCCATTCCATTATCCTTTGACAATCTCCAGTGGCCATATACATTACAGCCACACTTCCATTCTTGTCTTCCTAACTTTATCTCATGAATATTTTTTTGACATAACTCTTATACCACCACCCCTTTTTTTTATTTATTTTCTATTTATACCCTGCCATACCAAATTTTCTAGTGTAGATTCTTCTTCTCTTAGGAGTGTTTGCTGTCCTGCTAATACCTCAAGCTTTTCATTCAGTAACTGCTTTGTTTAATTCCAGCCATTTTTCTGGTATTCTTCCATCTTGCATATGCAAATATGCAATTTTAACAATTTCTTCTTTTCTTACTACCCTTTTATAAATTCTTTTGATTCTGTCTTTTCTACTACATTTACAATTAGTTGGTTTATCATTCATTTTACAGACCCATTCCCTCTTCATGTCTCCATTTATATCTAAATCCCATTTCTTCTTCTTCTTTTTGATAATACTGTAATTTAAAACCCTACTGCTTTTTATAAGTTTTCTGAACTATAATATTTTTTATAAGTCAAACTTCCTAATGCTTCACTTCCTTGTTTTGCTAAGTGCAATCAATCTTTACTATGTAACTCCCTTTTACTAATAAAAAAATCCAACACATTTACAAACATAACATTATTTCCTTTTTCATATAGTATTGCCACCTTGTGCTAACATGAGATAGTGATCATGTGATATTATTTCCCTTACATATTTTTTTCAATCTCATTTATAGAACATATGCCCTTTCTAACATATACCTATTGAAGAATCTTGGTAGTAATCCAACTATTTCTATTTACATAAATTACATTGGCACCAACTCGTTTCAAGCGTGAGGAAATAAGCCAATACATATATATTTAAAGAATATTTTATCTTGCCAAATAACAGGGATCATCACTACAATACCCATTTGTAATGCTAGACTAGATCGCAAACACAAGTTACTTCCAATGAATGAAGATGGACCTCATTCTTATATTTAAGGAAGTTAACAAATCATACAACAAAAATTTAATTATCAAATATAATCATTAATTAATATACAATTTATTTTTTGTTCTTATATCTTTAGACATTATTGCATTCTTCTATATGCAAGCAGAAAGTCAATTACTGTACACAAATGTCCAAGGTTTACTTATTATGTTGTTTTTAATTTCCACTCTTATTGGTATTCATGTAGTTATAAATAATAAAATACATTCGCTACATAACAGCTCCAACTTCAGTAGACTTAAAACACAACTCTACATACGTATGAACCCATAAATAGAAAACATTGCTTTAACTCATGTTTCCTAGTTCCAATATATATATATATATAATAGACATCAAAGCTGTCTTTATAACAATAATTCTTAGGAATGGACTTTTTTAGATCCTAATCTTAATTCAATAAAACATAACCGCTCTCTTTATATTCCAATAACTTTAAAGAGTGATCTTTTGGCTCTACTCTCGTTCCATAAAACATCTCTACTTAACAATAATTACGAGGATGACTGTTTAAATCCTAATTCTAATTCAATAAAACTATAATCCATATAGGGATGGCTCATTCCAATACCATCCCATAATTCATAAATACTAGATGGGAGTGTATTCTCTCATATGGATATGAATATACTTAAACTATTAAATAATGAACAAACAACTTCATATATATAAATTCATCTACATAAAATCTAATTCCCAGTTATCAAATAGGATTAACTATGAACAAATGGACAATGGATACAATCACATCATTACTTACGATTATTTAAGACCTGGACAATTTGTGCACGAATATCTCATTTTACATTTTCATTATTACTTCACCTTTTTTTTTTTTAAAGTAATAATTTCTATAAAATAATATATACCTACATATATTAACGAAAAGTGATTACAATTTTTTTTTTAAAATTGACTATTTCTACACATAAAGATTCAGATTGCAAATGTTGAATGTAACCTCAAAATAATTAGGATAAAGTTCAAACAGTCTTTTAAATATAAAACTTACAAGAAATAGCTGTCATTTGGTTCTTTCTAATAAATATTAAAGAATTCCTATGGAATTATAATATGCTTCCACAAATTCCATCTGTGCTATTTGAAATGTGTATTGTTCTGCATTTTCACGGGAGATTATTTGAAATAATTCGAGTGTTAAACAATGAGGATTGCCAATTCCTTAACAAGCTTTGTGATAAATGCTTAGTCAGAGAAAGCATTTAAAATATCTCTTACAAGCTTAAGAGAATAGAGTCATGTGATCTATGACTCTTATTTTGACAATTCGAGTGTTTGTTGTCCAGGCTAGATTAGTTTCTAGCAGTGTTCTTTTTTTTTTTTTTTATTCACAAAGCATAGTGAAGATCCAGTGAGATTTGAATGAAATAATATCCTAATCTGATTATGAAAAAGAAAATTTTGGTTTTTATATAAAACTTGGTTTCTTCTTGAACCTCATTTTAGTTTTTTTTTTCCAAAATTAATGATAGATTATTCATTTTAAATTCTCAAATTTAAAAACAAATAATAAATATAATAACAACAACAAAAAAATGATTGCATTTATTTAAAGTTAATTTCATGTGTATCGGGAAATTTATAAACTATTTATCCTGCCATTGGCGATAAAGTGAGACTAGTTAGATAGTAAAGTCTATCTGGATGCTTTTTCTTTCATGGTAATTTTGAAGTAATTGGAAAGGGAAAATTTTCTGTTTTATCTAGCTATTGGTTAATGATGTAAGTTCATTTGGCCTTAGTTTGGTACTGAACTTTATCTGGGATTTTTTCTTTCGTGGTAATTTTGGAGAAGTAACTAGTGTAGAAGAAAATAATGTTTTCATTCTTTCCAGTTGTAATATTGAATGAAATTCTTTATCTGCATAACTCTGTATAAATACAATACGTTCATATGATACATAGATTTAATGTTTAATTCATGTTATTGGATTTCTTTATTGAATAGATTGAACAGCATGCGAGGCAAGTTTTCATTTAATTTTTGTTTTAAAAGTGACTCCATTTTATTTTGGGGATATTTTAACCTTTGCCTTATTTGTATTTGTTTATTGAGCTGGAAGATTATAGATGGTACTGATTAATAGTATATCACATTCTTTTGATCCATAGGACTTTTATTGTAGGCATGTAGGTGTATCTTCATATATTTGGGTATTTAAATTAAAGACTTTCTGTTTGCTTCCAATTTCTTTCAGAAGTTTTATTTTATTATCATGTATTCAACATGTTCACCTTCTGTTATTTGTTCTTTTATTTGAACCTGTTCAATTTGTATATTTTCTTCCAATAGTTTTGATTCAGCTTCAATTAAAAGTTCATATATTTTTGGTTCATTCTCTGATTTTAAAAGCAATTGACCTTGTTCATATTCCATGATTTGATCCATTGTTTCTTCTTGAAGATGTACTTTCTCATTTTTTTTATTTATTATTGTTTATTTGCTTTGAATCATCTAGTTTTTGCTCTGATTGAAATGGTTTGCAAAATTTATTCATCCGTTTTTGATTATCTATTATAGCTTGGTTCATTTGCTCCACCAATCTCAATTCCATTTGTTTTTGGTTATGTTCAAATCTTGATTCCATCTGCTTTTGATTATGTTCCATACATTTTTGATTATCTTCCATAGTTATTTATTTGCTCCATTTGCTTTTATTTTTTACAGTTCTGCTTGCTTATTCCATCTGTTTTTGATTATTTTCCGTAGTTGGGTTCATTTTCTCCATATCTCTATATCCTTTGTTTTAATAATGTGCTAATCAACTGTATCATATCTACTTATGATGTTGTTGCACTACTCTCTTGTATTTTTATCTCTGTTAATATCTTCATGCTTTATTTGTTTGTATGAATCACTAGATGGATGGATATTGTCTGTATCACAAGTATCTGAACTATCTTTTTCACAGCTTGTTTCAGAAGTGTTTGCTTCTATTATTTTCTGCTGCTCTTCATTCTCTATTTTCATTTTCTATTTTAGGAATCTTCAAAATGTTTAAGCACAATAAACTTATGTTCACTATAATTATAACTGGATTTACCATGAACTTATATTTCAATATGATTATAATTGGATACATTACCAACAGTGCTAGATCTTTCCCTGGAACATCTTGGAACACAACACATATTTGAACGCCTTCTTCCCAGCACAATTTGTTTATATCTTTTTACAATATACAAAAAAATATTATCTGGTTAACTATGTCATTCATCTATCTTAGGTAAATGGGGAGTTTACAACAACTGGTAAAACAAAGGCCTCATCCTGGGCAAACCAAAAATTTACAAATATGGATTCTTAATTAATATATAAAACAAACATTCCTTATTACATTATTTCACAAAAACTAACAAATTTTATAAAACCTATTTTTATAGTAGTTCTCATCTATTTTTATTTAATTTTATAGGAATTAAAAACAAATTTAAAGATAAAATATAAATACAATTTATCCAAACCACTTGGAACACTTTTTAGCAAAATCCTTTATTGTACATATATACATACACCTTAAGTTTCGACTGTCCTGCAGCCTTCTTCAGAGTCAATTTATTTTAATCTTATGCAAACCTCTTAGAACACTTTTTAGCAAAATCATTTATTGTACATATATACATACACCTTATGTTCCGACTGTCCTGTAGTCTTCTTCAGAGCCAATTTACTGAAAAGATTAAAGTAAATTGGCACTGAAGAAGACTGCAAGACAGCCAAAATGTAAGGTGTATGTATATATGTACAATAAAGGATTTTGCTAAAACATGTTGTAAGTGGTTTGGATAAATTGTATTTATAAGATATTAGAGCATAATAAAAGAAAGAGTGATTTTGGTAAAAATTTTGAAGATATAGTATAAAAATAGATTTTTATAAAATTTAAATTAGCTTTAAGAAGTAATGTGTTATAAGCTAGACTTATTTTGTAATGTTATGGAATTTTTCTGTTTAAAATTTTAAAAATTAAAGCTTTGAAGAACATATTATTCATATGTTTATTTTGATGTATTTTTTGTTTTTATTTTTGTTTCAAGATACATTTCTGAAATATCTTGGAAAGTTCTACTTTCCCTTTATGAGAAAGTCACCCTCCTCAATCTTCTAGTGCTTTCTAAAATTATATCCAAAATCAACTCCCTTTGCACCCGTTTTCTCTGGGGAAGAAAGGTGGTGGCCATCAGCCTAAAAAGAACTTGTTTTCCTAAAAACCTCAATGGGTTGGGCCTGCACTCCATCGACACTCTTCTGATCCAGAAATCTCACAACATTATCCTCACACTCCTAAGTCACTTCCCTGACAATCTTGTGCATATCATTATCACACCCACTGACACTCCTCCTCCCAGCGGCTGGCCTAGGTCATGGACCTCACTCATTGCCAACATCCTACAGAAGGCTGGCTTTGTTATACCATCCATCAACAGCAAACTAAAGTACTGGGAGGTTTTCAATCAGACCGCAGACTTCTCCATTGTGTCCCCTATATTCCTCGGACTTACCAATGCCCAATTAATCCGCAAATTCAAAAGATGGTCCCTTGAAGCAAAATTCCTTGATTTCCTCCTCAAAATCAATCTTCACTCCCTTCCCACGAATCAATTTTTGGTCAACCATAGGGGTTTACCAAAGTCTCTCCCATATGCCAGCTCTGTAATACTGACAATGAAACCCTCCAGCACTTCCTACTTAAATGTCCTTTTCTGCTTGGCATGAGAAATATCATCAACTCCTTTCCTCACACAGAAATACCATCTTCAACCTCCAAGAATCCATAGAAACCAGGGGTCTTTGCAGCTTTTAGAATTTCAGTTTTTCTCATCTATGCTCTCTGGTTGCTCCGATGTGCCATTATCCTTGACCAGAGAGTACATTCAGCCAATCAAGAGCTCTTGGACCTAATTCACACTCTCAAAACCTGAGATACCAAACTAGCCCCACCTCCACTCCTCACAGACACTTGGGCGATCCTCCAACTCCCATCCTCTCAGCCTCTGTCATAGGACTCAATCATGAAGACATGCATTTCTAACCGGCCTGGACTACACACGATTTTCGCTCTCCACTTCCCATTACCTTTTTACATGTATCCTTCCCCTCTTACCATGTTGCTCCTGAAATTCCATTTGTTTCAACTGTATCTGTTTTTTTTTTTTTTGATGAATAAACATCTCATCACTGAGAGAAAAAAAGTTCTACTTTCATTGTTATTATTTTCAATTGTTATTCATCCATTGTAGGTTGATGACCTTTCCAAGTTTAATCCAGTTTCTTTAATTCATAACTCCTTTTTACTATATCATACTAACTAACTTTTTTCTTCAGCCAACCATTTCACACATGTCCTTTTTTAGATCTTTTACAATTTTTTGGGATCCACTATATGACTTCAACTGTCCATTTCATCTAATAATATATTCAGCCCAGTTCTATTTTAGTTCCTTAATTCTTTCAATGATGAAAATTATAAATTTATTCTTTCACCCAAGTATTTTGCCTTTGATCCTTTTTTATTACATCCAACTCAATATCGTACCATACTTTGTTGAATGCTGTAAAAGTTCTGTATCACTCTTCTGTTAAAGCCTCACATCCATAAGTTACCTTTTCAAAAAGAACTTCATCCAAATTCAATTCTGCGATAATTTCATCCACTTTGTTTCCATTTATATTATTAAAACTGACCAAAATATTTGTAGTTAATTTGTTTTAATCCACAATTGTCAATCTTTATTTTCTTTTAAGAAATTTCAACGATCTTTAATCTTTTTACCATTCATCTTTAGATCTATTTTCTTATTTTTCAATGATTCCTTGGCAACATATTCTGAAGCCATGAAGCATTACTTGCAAAATCAGCCTTATCATTTTCAATATCTAGATAACTTGAATAATCTTCATATATTTTTATTCCCTTATCTTCCCATTTTAATCCACAAAACAGTTCTTGTTTATTCTGAAGATATGAAATCTCCTTGTCTTAAATATTTAATCATTGTTAATATTCCTAGTGCCACCATGTAATCTAATCACAGCTGTTGCCTTTTGTTAAAATATTCTTCAGAATGTGAGAATATCCCTGGGTATGTAATTTGATTGTTCAAAGCTTTAATTACTATAGAAATGTTCATATAATCTTATTGCCTTTTTATAATCTACAAATCCAAAGCATAATGCCAATTCATATTTTTATTAATCCTTTCTATAATGTATCTCAATACTTGGATGTGATCCATTATGCTAAAACCACTTTTAAATCCAGCTTTTTCTTTTGATTGGTTTTAATCCAAAGTTTTCTATAGATGAGATGTAATTATTCTGGTAAAAATGTTGTGTAGATCTGATATAGGTCTGTAATTATTTTTTTTTTACCACTTTATTTAAATATCATATTATTGCAAGCATGTAATATATCATTTAGATATTTGGTATATAGTTTTGCTAATAACTTTTTGTATATCTTCACCTTCTTATTTTAAAATATCAATAATAATTTCATCATTTTATGAAGCTTTTCTTTTCCCCATAGATATAATTGCTCGTCTTACTTCTTCATTTAAAATATTGAGCAATTCAGATGATTTATTAATTGTAGTGAGTCATTTTTTTGTTGTTGTTGTATAGAATTCTTTCACACATTTAATGACGTCACCCCCACTTAACTAATAGTTCCGTCTTTTCTTTTTATTGTTTGAAATAACTTTTTTTTTTTTAATATTAAAACGTTTTATATTTTTGAAATTTTTATTCTCTTTTATAGCTTTCCTTGGGCAATTAACAGTTTTATTTTTTATATCATTGAAGAACTTCAGATATTCAGTTCTCAATAAATTATTTAAAAATATTTTCATATTCTCTCTTTTCTTCATAAATTCTCTTGTCTCCGTTTAAAATTTATTGAAATATTTCTGTTTTTTTACCAGCTAACTTTGTTGCTGTTCTTAATAGAGTATTATTACTTTCTTATTAATCATTGTTAAAACCATCAAAGTATCACATGATCACCATTTTATATGCTTATACATGCTGTTAATAAGAGTATGTGATGCCATGCATTATGATTTCTTCTTTTATGGAGTCGGAATCTCTCAGCCACTATGTTCAGAGAAACCTGTTAGCCACTTTACTTGCTCTTTCCATACCTTGCCCTAAATTTTTCCCATATTCTTCTCTATCCTGTTACATTACATATCCACAACATAATCTTTATCAATCCCATTGCATTTATAATTAAATACCTCTTATCTTTTCTCAAATCCAGCATAAAAACCAAGAACCCACCCTTTGTATAATCACTTTGGTTATATTTATTCTTCCACAACTTCATTATTTGTACCCTTTCTGCTTGCAGGCATTTACATTCAATTAACAGATGCCTAATATTTTCTATGCCTTCCTTACACAAATTGCAGACTAAATCACCCACATTTTTCCATTTATGTGTATATTCCCTTGTTGTTAAAGATCCTGTTCGAGCCTTAAACAGAAAACTACTTTCCTTGCTATTATCGTAAATTAACTCACATCCAATGTTCTGTTTACTTCTATATATATTTAAACTCTTTTTACTAGTTCTCCAACTCCCTATTCTTTATTAATGCATCTATTCTTCTATCCCATTCTTTGCCACTATAACTCTCAACAATACTCTCCATACCGTTGTGTCACCAAGTACAAACCTTCATAATCAATGGATACAGGGAGGGTTGTTAATAAAATCCTTATTTAGTGCCTACTCATCCAACATCCACAGACTGTTTTCTAACTTGTGGCATTTATCAGTGAGGAGACTTGGATTTGAGAGCACTGCACATAGAGCTTCAGCAGTTACCTTTTACCTATTTTGTTAACTAGAAAGCTAAGAATCCAAGATAAAAACATTGTAATGTTTTCAACCAAAGCTCATTTGTCTGTATAATCATATAGATCTGATCACAGTTTAGCATCTATACATTTTGCTATCTCTGGTTTCTCAAAAACCATAATCACCCATTATCCCATGGGCAGGATAGAGATAAAACTATCAAAACATTGCATGATCACACTTTCATATGCTTACCCATGCTGTTAATAAGAGTACCAAACTCTCCATGCAGTAGTGCCACCAAGTGCAATCCTTCATAATCAAAGGATGTTTTATGGTTAACCAAATAGATAAAAGGTGACTTCTGGAGAGTAGCATTAGATCCTAAGATCTAGGTGCAGTGATCTCAAATATAAGGCTCCTCATGATGAAAACCACAACCTAGAAACTAGTGGGGGGTGTTAGATGAGTAGGCATTAGATAGGGATTTTATGCATAAACCCCCCTTCATCCATTGATTACCAAGGCTTGCACTTGGTGGCACTACTGTGTATAGAAATTGATACTCTTATTAACAGCATGTAGAAGCATATGAAATGGTATGTGATTTTTTTGATGGTTTTATAGTTATTTGCCAATAGGATAATGGTGACTGTAGTTTTTGAAAAGCCAAAGTCACTAAAATGTATAGATGTTGAACTGGTTTCAGATCTACATGACTAGAAGTGAATGATCTTGGGTTGGAAACATTATGGTATCATTTTCTTGGATTTCTAGCTTTATGGTTAACCAAATAGGTAAAAAGTGGTTTGCTGGAGGGTTGTGTTAGATCCTAAGATCTAGATCCAGTGCTCTCAAATCCAAGGCTCCTCACTGATGAAACCACAAACTAGAAACTAGTCTGGGGATGTTGGATGAGTAGGCACTAGATAGGGATTTTATGCACAAACCTTCCTGCATCCATTGATTATGAAAGATTATATTTGGTGGCACTAATGTATGGAGAGTTTGGTACTCTTATTAATCATCGTTGAATTTGAACCATCTTTCAAGTCTGTCAGATATATTTAAAATGATTAACAAGTTTTAATTTAAATTTATTGGAATGTTTCTGAAGCTCATGATATCAATTGTTAATGTTATCCTTTTTATTACTCCATCTCTCTAATTTAGCATTAATAGTTAGCTTACGAAATGATCACTTCCTGGATTGAATCTATTAAAAACACTGCAATCTTGATATAATTTATGCCTGAATAAGGTTTATATTAAATAATTGAAATGTTGAGTATGTAGATATCTTACTTCGGCAAATTACTCATTAAATTTTATAATTAAGTGCTGCTGTAAATATTTTTCAAGCTAAGTTTGGAAAGAGAAAAGATAATTTTCAAAATAAAGATACTGTATTCTCCTATCTTAGTTTTTTTCAAAACTCTCTAATAGAAAATTGCATTTCATAAAGTTAAATTGGAATTGATCTTTTAACGAATTAGAATACTTGAGATACATCTGATATATAATTGACATTATATTTTCAGATTTTTGATATGTAATGGGAACTGGTAATTCAACGGCATTAATCCATGTCTACGACGTAAGGTTCAAATATCCCTTGAATGGTCACAAGATTTTTTTTTGTGGTCGACACCATATTCATTCAATAATGATTATTTTTAATGAGAGGGTAATTAATAATAAATATCGTAATTTAATATGGTTATATCTTGGCTGGAGATTTATACTCATATAGATAGATGTTGAGACTATGGTTACTATTAATAATAAAAACCATGGGAACGAATTTGCAAAAATTATGTCATAATCATAAAAAACAGAAAAGAATTGGAAAGCTTTTATTCCTGGTTAATAAAAGTCACCATGAAACTTAACAACAGGCATAATTATCTCCAATCCCTTACAGGGTTTTTAATCTCCACCCAAACAACAGCTATAATTATCTCCAATCCCCAATGATTGTGTGCTATCCTTGTTGATTCAATTGTTTATCATCAGAATGTTAATGTTTTGAATGCAACTTGTAAAGATTAATATTTATTGTTTTTAATAAAACTTTTGATTCTTTATCATCTACCAATGAAAGAAAAATCTCTAGCAATGTCTAACTCAAATGGATTTGAATTTAAGAATGTGACTCAATTTAAATATTTTGCTAGCTTTTTAAATAGATAAACCACTTTGATTGTAAAGGTATAGCATAGACTTCAATATGTTGCTACTACTTTTAATGATCTAAAAGATAATATTTCATCATACAGATATAACTACAACAGTTAAATTAGGTGTTCATAGAGATATTATTCTGCCAAATTTATTTTATGGAAATACCACACATGGTTTGGTGCAGTGGTAGTGTGTTGAATTCGAATGATAAGTTCTTTGATGACCGATTCAGCTCCACCTCTTCCAGCGCTTGAATTTCCTATGAACTCCCAAGCTATAAACTATTTGATTTATTGTTTATATGGATCCTTTATTGTAATAAATTAATGATGATACAAGTACCATATTCTCAGAGTAAATCAAAAATATCTTAATGCATTTTCAGTTCTGAGTATTGAGGAGGCTTTATAGTATTTAAGAAAAATGATAGATAGATCATAACATCTATCGAGATGCTTTTCTGCTCTCCTGATGATGGTACTGAATTTATTATTTTAAGAGCACATCTTTATTGACAAGGATTTGTAAAGCAAATGAAGAGAATCAGAAATTCTAAAATAACATTTACAATAATGTTGAATATGGTTTTTATGGAACAGATAGAGACATTATATATTATAAAGTTTATTTCAAACATTGTAAAAATTATTTCTGCTTATATGTGGCTAAGGATCAAATATAATGGTGAGCTACATCTTGGGGAGATGATAGAAGTTTTTCTGTCAGAAAAATCTCATTCATATTATCATTTTAAATTGAATAAAATAAATGAATAACAAATTGAATATATATAAAACAAAAATATGAATTAAATAGTCAAAATAAGAGTCATAGATCACATGACCCAATTCTTTTTACCTTGAAGATATAAACAATGAGCATTGCCAATTGCTCAACAAGCTTTGTGATAAATGCTTAAGCAGAGAAAGCATTTAAAATATCTCTGTCAGGAACCGCTCCCCCTAAGCTCTGACCAGCTTCAGACACCAGATCTAAAAATACCAACACAAAGGCAGCATTTATCTAAAAGTTATCTATTGAATGGAAAATCTGAAATTTTCAGACACCTACATGTCTTCAAACCCAGCTATCCAACTCAAATAGCTATTTGGGGCTGAGAGATCTTCAGCCATACCATATATTAGTAGTCTTAGCAATATAACATCACATAAGACTTAAAGCAGAGACTATAAATAGTCAAAATAAGAGTCATAGATCACATGACCCAATTCTCTTAAGCTTGTAAAATATAAACAATGAGCATTGCCATTTGCTCAACATGCTTTGTGATTAATGCTTAACCAGAGAAAGCATTTAAAATATCTCTGTTAGGAAACCCCCCCCTAACCTCTGACCATGGTTTTGTGCTTGACCATGGTCCGTGCTTTGGCACTCCTGAGAGGCCTGGTGCTAGGGTAGCTTCAGACACTAGATCTAAAAATACCAACCCAAAGCCAGCATTTATCTAAAAGTTATCTATTGAGTAGAAAATCTGAAATTTTCAGACACCTACATGTCTTCAAACCCAACTATCCAACTCAAATAGCTATATGGGGCTGAGAGATCTTCAGCCATACCATATATTAGTAGTCTTAGTTAAAAAATGTAAAAAATATGAAACATACCTCTTGTTTTATCCAATATTAAATTTTTAATTAAACTTTGATAACCAAAATATTTATAATAGATTTAAACTATTTAAAATAGATTTATTCTATAATTTGTATTTTTAATTAGAGGGGATTTGAACACAGACTTTCAAGCTCTGTTCAGCTATCCACTCCATCTTATATAACTGATACACATGACCACATACATACGAAAAAGCTAAATGATCTCCATTGTATGTATTTCGTGCTGAACCACATGTATGTGGCCATGTGTATTGGTTATATAGGATGGAATGGATAGATGAAGAGAGCTTGAAAGTCTGTGTTTAAATCCCATCTAATTACATCTAAAGTTCAGTATGTTTTATGCTTTTTATATGTTTTGTGTGTTTTAATTTTTAGCACTTAATTCTTTTGTTTTATAGTTTTTTAATTTCTTATTCATTTTGTTTTGTCAATGTTACTATATCTTATGTATATGTTTTTTGATATAACATATGCATATGCATTTTTATATTTTTAATTGTTAGCTTGACAAAGATTAATCATCATATTTATCAATTGTTTTTGATTCATTGCTTGAGGAAGGTAACTCTTCTTTTTTTCATCCATCTCACATGAGATCTTTTACAATCTTTTGGAATTCATCTGTACATCTTTTATCATCTTTCTAACAATGTCCAATCCAGCTTCATTTCACTCTCTTAATTATTTCAATGGTGATATACTTCAAACATAGATATTTGAAAACTGTTTCTATTTGTTACCGTAGACTAGTTTTTTAAAGAATGTCTTAATATTTTAAATTCTCATTAAAAAGGTTAAGCATGTCTGCAAGATATCAAATAAAAAACATAAAAATATCACATGATCATAGCTTAAACGATGCTCTTTATAAGCAAATTAATCATGTATATATCTTTCATTCTACCATCTAATATGAGTTTAAGGAACCAATAGATGTTAGATATGAGTACTTGTTAAATCTCTTTCCATTGTTGTCCTATCCATATTTCCATATTAGTTTATGACTTATAGCCTTTGTCGGTGATGTTTTTTTGTTGTTGTTGTTTTATACTCTTCCTGGTTAAAAGATATAGGTACATATAGCTGTTAAAAAACTGAGAACATTAAAATATATAGATACTAAATTATTGTCCGATCTTTATAATTAGGAGAGCTTGCTTAGATTCAATATATTATATGTATGAACTTGAGGCTGATTATTTTATAGCCAAAAAAGAATAAAAAGTGACTACTGGATGAAAAGTGTAGAAGATCCAAAAAATGCATAAAGATACTGATTCAAACTTTCTCATTGATAAAATAAATCTGGGGGTGTATATAGGCGTAACACTGAATAAAGATATAATAATCACTAGAATTTATTGATAACTCAAGCTTATAATAAGTGTCAGAACTTCATTAATATAAACAATTGCTCTGAAAGGCAGTCTGTAATCTAGGGTCATGTAATATATATATATATATATATCAGTCCTAGACAAATAAAGCATCCATATTATTAAAAGTCCGAGGACATTGGAATTTATAGAAATTGAATTGGTGTCAGATCTTTGTAACTCTGAAGCAGGCTAACTTAAATTCAAAGTTTTAAGATCTTTGTGACTTATGAAGAAAAAAGTGTGTTAGATCTGAAAAATTAACGTGCACTGTATTCACTCCAACTCCTCACTAATAAAATTGTAAACTATAAACTAATTTAAGAAGGTAGATAGAATTGTTTTGGTTAAGCATTTTGGTAAGCACTAGCATCAATTGATGCTCAAACTTACGCAGTGATAGCTCTGGAATAACATACATGGAATATCAAACAGAGTAAAGGATCATCCTGTATTATAAGTGGATATATTTCACAGATTGATATCTATAACTGTTATAAAGGTCATATTTAATTTTTGTTCTTTTGAATCTCTTTTTTCTGAATTCAGAATGGCCGTAAAGATTCACTTTAGGTAATAATCTCTTACTTATGATAGTTGGTAAGGATAGAATACTAAACGCTTAACTTGATTTATCTTTTTCAAATATCCTTATTCATATGTTTCAAAAAGATTTGTTGAATGGAAGTTTTAAATATATCTAAAAATAAATATATATTGAAAAAAGCTGTAGTTGAATTAATAATGCATAATAAAAAATAAAAAAATGCATTAGTCTTAACAGACTTTAAAATTTTCATCTAGGTTAGGCAAGAATGATATCATAATCTCTAGCCTAATAATATATTAATAATAACCATTAATATATTTGTCTAAATTATATAGTATCAAAGATGTGTGTGTACGAAATTTGATGCTTGTACATCAAATTGTTGTAATTTAATGTATTATATTATAATTAGACATTTTTTAAAAAAAATTCAGTGAAGTATAGTTTACATATAAGATAATTAATATGGTTGATGAATTGCTGAATTTCATCAACATCATGATATTTTTATCAGTTTATGTCTAGCTTCTAAAAATGAACTATGTAAAAAAAAAAGAATTTTAACATTGAATAATATATATTACTGATAATAATCTAAATGAGCTTGTGTTTATTTTTTTTTCTAGTTGTCTGTATTAATATATTGATTACAAAATAGCTTCTAGGGTAGCATTATTTATTGGTGATTTGCTGTAAACTAAATTATATAGAATATTATTGTAGTATCTGAACCATTTAATTCCAAACCTTTATATAGGTATCTAAATCCATGGATAGTAATGGATACTATCTATATAATATAAATATTAAAAGACTTTTATGCTATAAAAAAAAAATCAAATAGTTTATTGCTCGGGAGTTCATAAGAATCACATGATCGCCATCTCATGCTAGCACGTAACTGTTAGTAAACAGGCAAAAACTCTCCATATAGTAGTGCCACCTTGTGCTAACCAGAGTAATCAATGGATGCCAGAAGGCTTGTGCATAAAATCCCTATCTAGTGCTGGAGGGTTGCATTAGATCCTAAGATCTAGGTGCAGTGCTCTCAAATCCAAGGCTTCTCACTGACGAAGGCCACAAGCCAGACACTAGTCTGGAGATATTGGATGAGTAGGCACTAGATAGGGATTTTATGCACAAGCCTTCTGGCATCCATTGATTACTCTGGTTAGCACAAGGTGGCACTACTATATGGAGAGTTCGTAAGAAGTTGGAGCATCAGAAGTAATCGAGAGACATCGCAGTGTATGGACCTTGAGCTCCGGAATCTCCTATATGATCACTACTAAACTATGGGGATTACAGATCTTTTTAATATGTATGTATATGACTGTAATTCAATTCTCAAAATTATACACATTATAACATCAGGAAAAAATAGAAAACAGTTATGGAAAAGAGACTGTAATAGTTAATAGAGTAAACAAATACTTTCATGTAAGTTTGCATAATACTTAAATCTAGATGGGTGTACTTGTGGTTGCAAGTTGGATTATTTCCCCCATCTGGTTATCATTAAGTCTTTTATATAGAAAAATACAAATTTTATTGAAAAATAATTAAATAAATGTCAAATATAATTAGAGAGGAAAAAACAGATGTGTCTGAAGTAGTAAACTACATATATGCTGATTTTACATATATTTCACTGAGAAAAGACAAGAATATTGAGCAAGATCAAAAAGTTAAAAAAAAGAAAATTTAAAGAAGCTTCCCTAATGACAATAGCTAATCCCATAAGCCAATATAATATGATAATCCATAGTATTTAGAAGCCATTCATTAAATGTAATCTTTTTAAAAAAGGGGTTTTAGATTAATATAAACCATTTTTACTAACCATTATCTTTGACTAAATTATGTAATTAGATAGAATGCCGCCTAAATTTAATATTCACAAATTTAAAGGTCATCAGTTTAATTCTTATGCTAGATTTCACTGATCAAGCCAGTAATATTTGAAAGTTAGGAATATCAACTATTAATAATGTCTTTCTTGATAATTTTCGGCTAATTTTGCATTAATGTGCATCTTACATCTCACTAATTAACTTGCTGCAATTAAATCTATTAAAAACAGTATGATCTTTAATGTTTTTTTAAGTCTATTTTTGCTGTACCTTAATTTGTATGAGTCCATGTTCACTTTCATTCATTCTGACAAAAAGAGCATTTTATCAAAGAAAGAATTCTAACATATCGTTTTCTTTTTCTGTAAACTCCACAAGTGTTTGATCTCTTTTATTTCTGTCACAATAAGAAAATATGCCCATGTCATTTTTATTTTTGAATTATCTTCCCAAATCTAGCATTAAAGTTTCCCATGACAATTTTAAAATGTTGTTTAGTCTGATCAAAAGTCTTTTGTACATCCATATAAAAATCCTCTTCTATTTCATCACAATGAGAATTTGATGGCTATGTGGTATCTTCCATTGGGTTGAATAATTAATCTTGTCACTATTTGGTACATCATCAATCTCACAATGCTGTTCTTCCACATTTTATTTATAATAAATCCTATTCTACTTGTACTTCCAATATTTATGCCTTTGTAGTATAATACATATCCATTTTTTTAAAACAATTATCTTCTAACTTCACAAAGTCCAACAATGTCCCACTTAATAGTAGACAGTTCTTCCAATTTATGCAATCTTCATATAATTGTATACACCTAGTATGAGTCACATTTAAAAGATTCTTAGCATTCTCTGTCTTTGATTGACAGTTGCTGTCTTGGCTAGTGATTTTATAACTTCTTGGGCTATAATTAATGTTAGTGGTTATGATTGATAGTAAATATCTAAAAAAAAAAAGTCATTCACTCCCATATTTATCCTGCCTTTAAGACAAATCAACTGCTAGACAATTAAAATGGAAAACCATGGTGTTTTTTTGATTTAAAACTCTATGATAAAATGGCAATAAATTTACCGTACTGGTTGATATTACCTCTATGTTTATAATGAATGTATTGTATATATAGGAAGTGGACATTAGGAATTTGCTGTTTTGTTCTTATAAGATTTCAAAAGGAAATCAAATGATCTTTTAATTAACATCAAACTTTTTTCTTTACTGTTGCATAAACTATCTGGTTTAGCATAGTTGTGAAGTTAATGTATTCCAGAATTATTTTTGGAACTTAATAATCTATTACTTCTGGTATACTTCCTAAATCAGAAGTGGGCAATTGTTTTGGCTCGGGGGCCGCAGAGGTTGGTGGAAGGCCGCATCGAGGGCCACTTTGTGAAAGCGAAGTTAACAGAGGGCTGCACCTTTTTGTCATGACACAATAAACACATTGCTTTATTCCCTGTATTACCAAAGAAATATTTGTTCGTCCATTCTTCATTAAACACATGACATTCATTACCGATGTTACATTTTTTCGGAGGGTTCATGGTTTCACTAAAGTTGGAAACGTATATATTTGCTAACACAAAGACAAAATTGAAATTAACCAGACCAACTGGAAAAGCACTGCACATCGTATCAATACTGCGCATGTGTATTGAGGTGGCCATCCTAGTAGAAAATATGAGATTAATCTTCAGTTGTGCATGAGAAGGAAATCTGAGTTCAAGGAATTTTGCCGCATAAAAACTCTTAGCGGGCCGCATGTGGCCCTCGGGCTACTACTTGCCCACTCCTGTCCTAAATGATTAACTGTTGATTATTTTTTAGTCTATGTGGATTAATATAATATTGGAATAATAGAATCGATAGTTTTTCTATTTAAGCATTATCTGTTGTAAATATTGAATAACCATTAGTATTTGATAGGTATAATACTATAAAATCCCTGGCTCCAAATTGACTTATTTTGGTATTTTCTCTTCATCAGTGAAGATTAGTTCTTTCTGACAATGGTTCAATCCAGAAACCAATTAAGACTTGAGAAGGGGGATTTTATATCACTATATTATCTGGTTTATATTGATTATTCAAGATGATAGTAGATGGTTTGTAGAATAGGTTGAAGATTACTGTTCTTGTAAACATATAAAGGTTGCATGTAATGTTGCTATATTTTTGGATTAAAGCTAAATTCTGGTACTCAAACATGATCTCATGTGATTAACCTATTCACTCACTTTTATAAAAAATTTTATCTTTAATTTTTAGTTGATATTAATTAAAACTTAACCATAATCAATAATTATATTATCAGTGATATGAGATAGAGTGGTGAGCTGTGGGTCGTGTGTAAGTCTGTGCTCTCATACCCTATATATTACATATATTGATACAGGTATATAATAAGCCTGTATTTCAGTTATGTTCAGTTGTAAATTCATGTTATATCCAGAGTTTATGTAATTTTTTTTTTCAAATCTATCAATTTCATTTGTTGTCATTGTCTTCTTCTCTTCCTTCTCCTTTTTCTCCTTCTACTTCTCTTTCCCCTCCATTCTCCTCTTCTTCTTCCTACTTCTTTCTTTTCTTCTCCTACTCCTTCCAATTCTTATTATTTTTAAGGATTCTTTTTGCAATTAATTTTTTTAATACTCTTGTATTTCTGTCTCTTTTTTATGTGATTATTCTACATCTTCATCTCCAATCTTTTTTTTTTCTTAATGACAAATCATTAGACAAAATTTTTCATAGACAAAAATTATTGTTAAACAGTTTAAAGATCAAGCATTTTTTTTTGTTGATCTGTTTACACAATATTTCTGATCCTATTTAATCTGTATTAATCTTTTGTCCAGTAACTTGATTCATCCATCACTATACTAAACTATACAGGAAAATTTATCGATGTTATTACCAACAAATATTTTATTATTGATAATTTACTCCTTAACTCATTGCTCATGGGCTCCAACCATATTGAGCAAACCATTGCAATATATTAACAAACACCTAGAAGTCTCAACTGACCAGAATGAGATATTGAAGTAAGTAAAAAGAGAGAGAAAAAAAATGTCTTTACTTACTTCAATATTTAGAAATTTTTGCTCTTTGTTGAACTATTCTAACTATTAATCCAAAACATCAACAATTTTTAAAGATTTTTTAACTGCATAAATGGTTGTTTCTAAAAAAAAAAAACTCATAAAACTGTAATCTGTTATTTAAAGAAACCAAATGTTCAAATTCTTGTCTTATTCGACCATTATTAATTGCCTATAGAATGATCTCTTCAAGTTCAATTTATTTTCTCTAATTCATAGTTTCTCTTCCACACCACTACTATAAATTTCCTTATCCTTTTCTTGGGATTTAAATTATTTCTATTGTCCATTTATCATCATATTTTCTAATAATACCCAAGTTTATTTTAGTTTTTTAATTCTATGTGATGTCAGAAATATTTGTTTGTTTCCTTAACTTTGAATTTCTCTATCTTGTTATTCTCAACATATGACTCTTAAAAATCACATGATCACCATTTCTTATGCTTGAACATAACTGTTATTAAAACAGGCAAAACTGTCCATACATTAGTACCACTCAGTGCCAGCCAGAGTAATCAATGGATGCCAAGAAGACTTGTGCATAAAATCCCCATCTCATATCCAAGACTCCTCACTGACGAAGGTCACATGCCAGAAAGTAGTCTGGGGATATTGGATGAGTAGGCACTAGATGGGGATTTTATGCATAAGCCTTCTGGCATCCAGTGATTACTCTGGCTGGCTCTGAGTGGCACTACTGTATAGAAAGTTTTGCCTGTTTTCGTACTACTATTCATACTCCATTATGTGATGTGAAGTCTCTGCATTGCTCTTCTTTTAAACATCCAAGTCTCAGATCCATATGTAAGAACAAGTGAAACACATCTATTAAAAACTTTCCTTTTCAAGGAGTAGACATATTTTCTTTTAATGTTAAGATAGTATTACTATAAGTGTTTTCCCCGAGTTTTATTCTGACTAATTTTATCCACTAATTATCCATATGTATTAATAATCACAAGTTACTTTTAATTGAGAATTTATCAATCTTTACTTTTTCATTTTTTTTGAAAAAAACTATTGAACATTGCTTTCTGTTTGCAAAAATAACTATATTAGTTTCAAAATCCAGATGATTTAAATAATTTCCATAAATGTTTTATTCTTTTAGTTTTTTATTTTAATCAATAAAATATTTTCTGCAAAAATTATTGTTAAAAATTTAGAATAGAATCACTGCTGTACACTTTATCAATATATTGTTTTGTTTTAAATACTATTTTGTAATCTAATCTTTATTGTTGGGATATGATATATTTCTAATTTAACTATATCCTCGGTTTGTCTTGGTGTTTCAAAACTATCAAATGCTTATAAGATCAAATGCTTTTTTTTTTTAATCTCCAAAACAAAATGGCAGTTGCGGGTTTTTTTCCTGTAATATTTTTTAACATTTAGACGTGCTATAACCACTTTAAAATCAAAATTGTATATATGGTTGACTTGAATCAAAAAAAAATTTCTATGAAGATTCGCAATGATCTTAATAAAAATAGTGTATAAAAGTGATTTAAAACTGCTAGATCTAGAATATTTAAATACAAGTATAGTATATATACTTAAACTAGATTTAATTAGAGGGTTTGAACCCAGACTTTCAAGCTCCCTTCAGTCATCCAAGCCATCTTATACAACTGATACACATGACCACATATATTGAAAAAGATAAATGATCTCCAATATATGTATTTCGTTCATTAAAGATTTGCTATCTTAATATAAATCGATCATTGATTATACATGTGGGGGAGATGATGATTAGGATGAATGCTGGTTCAGCACAAAATACGTATATTGATCATTTATCTTTTTTTTCTCTGTGTCAAAGCATCGACCAAGAAGCGAATCCGCAAACTCGGGACAACTGCTTGTAAGGCAGATGTGCGGACCACTCGCCCACCAAAGCTTGTCATGTGTATTGGTTGTATAAGATGAAGTGATGACTGAAGGGAGCTTGAAAGTCTGGGTTCAAATCCCTTGTAATTACAACTGCTAGATCTATAATTTATATTTTTTATTCTTTTTCATTTCTTGATTTTTTTATACATTGGTTGTATATATAATCATATAATAGCATTTAATATAATTTTCTTTATTCACTTTTTACACTGCAGTAAATTTTATTTATTCTCTGGTATTTTCTTAGTTTCAACTGACCTGCAGTCTTCATCGGAGCTACAATATTCAAACATGTATGACCACGTAGTTAAAATATTTTACTGTTTAACTATGATTAAATATGTAATACATTATACACAATACTCTATATATCTATATAATAGATTATACATAATATAATTTTTAAAATACACCTGGGTCTCGTTTTACGTGATAGATAGGTTACTCAGAAAACACGCGCAAATGAAATCGTGCAAAAATAGACATAACTTGCCTTGAAAAAGGGGGGATATGGACTGTGATTTTTCAAAACTCGCGTAAAAGCAAAGCACCAACATAAAATTTACTTTAAAATTCCTGCAAAAAAAAAAAAAATAAGGAAATAAAATATGACTAATAAAAAATTTCAAATTTGAAAAAAATTGATACAAGACAAACTTTGTTTAACTATAATATTTAATTTTATTCAAAACAATATATTTTTATGCATAATTTACAGTAATTTATATTTTTTTATACACATTTTAATTATTATCGCTATTTTCCGGTAAACAGGTTTGTTTGCTAACTGATAAAAAAATCAGATTCTTCACAAGATGAAATACAACTAGCGCCAACGACACTCTCAGGTTGTGTTAATTAATGGTTTTCTGGTGACAACGTAATTAGTAATTAATCTAACAACTAAAAATTAAATTCTTATTTTTGTCTTTAATTTTCAATTTTAATTGTGCCCACTGCTATTAATCATCTTTTAAAAATAAACTTGAGACACTAAATGATTAATAATTGATTAAACGTTCTTTTTTAAAAAGCAAAAACAGAATGTGATTTAAAATGCAAAATTAACACGCACAATGTTTGAACAAATTTACATTATAATCTTATAAAATTTAATGTGTGTATACATAAAATGTGGAAATCATGATTTTAATTTCATTATTGCATAAAATCTTACTATTATAAAGCACTGAAAATATTGAAATTACTAAGTTGAAAGTCGAATTTCAATAATGTGCTATTACTTTCAATATCACATAAGTGCGCGAAATTTATTATTTAAAGTAATAGCGCAATATCGGAGTTGGACTTCTGGTGAAACACAAATCGCGTAACTTCAAAATCGTGTTAAATAAGTCCGCGTAAAAAGAGACCCAGGTGTAAATCCAATAAAATTAGTATTATAAAAAATTTATAAATGTGTCTTTAATGATATTTAGAGGGTAATTGTCCTTCCTCACTAGCACCGTACTTATAATATTAAATAGCAGATTTTAAATGCTAGGAAACTATTAGCATGAAGTAAATTATAATATTCTATATATGTTAATACATTTATTAAAATGAAATGGATTTATGAATGATTTACATATTCACACTCTGACTTCAAGATATTTAAGATTTGCCTATGTAAGTGCATTTAGGTTTGAAAATGAGATGACCATTCTTATTTTCTCAAAATCTTTATCTTGTGGCTAGGATGAAAGTATCTGTGCATTTAACAACTGCTGTTTAATATTATAAGTATAGTGCTAATGAGTAGGGATGATTACCTACTAAATATAAATATACTTCGATAATGCTAGTAAATATTTAATGGATTTATTAAAATATAATTGTATCATGTATAAGGTATTATGTAGATAAGTAGAATACTATACATTATATATTTAATTTTACGTAGTTATATTTTAAAAGGTATTAATTTTGTGGTCTTATATACTTAAATATTGTATCTCTGATGAAGACTACTGGTCAGCCAAAACTGTAAGGACACATTATTAAGGAATAAATTAAATTTACTGTATTGTAAACTATGAATGAAGAAAAGTATATTCAATTCTATTATAGTTTTATAATTCATAACATCTTCCTTTTTCTTCTTTCTTAAATATAAGGTTGCTACTGCATTTTTTTCATTATTCAGCATATCTTTATCATGTGGACATTTGGTATATCTTTGTCAACAATTTTTTCATCTGTTTTAAGGGCTAGTTTATTTTCTTATTTTTTATTAATATATAATTATTAAAAACTAGTCAACACTTAGACAATCCCAATATCAATAACAATCAACAATTTCAAACTGTTGTCAAGGCAACCTATTTTTAACAATAAAGGTGGATTCCCACCCTTATTAACGGTCTAATATGCATATATAGACACTAAATATTGTAACTTGACCACAGAGATTGAAATTAATGATACAAAGAAGTTTAAATAAATGTCTTATCGCTGGGTTTAATCAATTTTAGCAACAGTTGTAGTACCATTTCATTTTGCTTTTATTAAGTAGATGTTGAATTATATAGAATTTCACAAACAGTTGGATAACAATTTATTATTAATGAGTATAAAACTGAGTTTCATTTGGCAAATATATATATATGTTTTAGCATTCGTATTTTTTAAAATATTTACTTAGTTGTTATTTCATTAGTCACATTTATGATTGAATAAATAAAAAAACTTGAAATATTTAATGTGATTGACTTATTTTTAAAGATATTTGGGGAATATGATTTAAGATGTTTCTCGTTAATTAGTTGGATTATATTTTTGTTTATAAAATCTATTCATTTTTGGCATTCCAAAATGGTTTGCAGTCAAAACATCATTTCGGTCAAAATACTTTTTTTTTTTTAAAAAAAAAAGTACGCAAATGTGGATTTTGTACAAGATTTTTTTTTTTAAAATAAATATTTAGAAATGTTATTTATTTAGAGAAAAAGGCATTATTTATTTACAATTCCTGTTTATTTTTCTTTTAATTGTTGTTTAAATCTCTAAATAATATTCAAAATATACAGTAAATCAAATTATCTATTATACGATTGTAAGTTATAATATATGAATTTTTTCTATACTACAGATTTTTTTACATACCTGCACTCTAATATGTAATATATAGGCAGTTTGAACTAGACTTTCACACGACCCTCAACTATCTACACTATCTCATACTGCTTAAACACACTTGATTCTACACATGTTGAAAAATAAACAATCACCAATATACGTATTTCGTGCTAAACCAGCACTCTTCAGTTGGTCCAGATTATCATCTCAACACATATATACAATCGATGCTCAGCTTATATTAAGATAGCCAAACTTCATACTTTAATGGACGGGCTTCAAACCACTCTACCCCACAACTCTTCAGCCATCCATTTCTTTGAAAATTTGATGATGGAATGCTCAAAGCCCACATTGGTGCCAACCTTCTCATCCTACCCATTTTGACCATAAGTCACTCTGACGCCTCATGTATAGGACATAATCCATTTACATGCATATATGAAGGATGGGCAGAACTTACAGCCCTATATTTTAATATATGAATTTTTTTTCTATAGTGCAGGCTTTTCATACCTGCATTCCAATATGTAATATATAGGGGTTTGAACTCAGACTTTCACACGACCCTCAACTATCCACACTATTTCATCCTGCTAATCACACTTGATCGCACACTAGGTATGAGAGATGGGCAGAACTTACAGCAGTATATTTTAATATATGTTTTTTTTCTACAGTACAGGCTTTTTCATACTTGCACTCCAATATGTAATATATAGGGCATTTGAACTCAGACTTTCACATGACCCTCAACTATCCACACTATCTCATCCTACTGATCACATTTGATCACACACATGTTGAAAAGATAAACAATCACCAATATGTGTATTTTGTGCTAAACCAGCACTCGTTAGTTGGTCCAGATTATCATCTCCACAAATATATACAATCAATGCTCAGCTTATATTAAGATAGCCAAACTTCATACTTTATACATATAAAAATCAATTGCGTGCATGTATTTTATTGTATGATATATTTTTTTTAAATCTCAGAAAACAACATTCGTGCATGCAATTTATATATATATTATAAAAGACATATGTCTATATTTTTTGGGAGTTCATAAGAAGTTCGAGCAGCAGAATCGATCCTGGAACCTCCAAATCCCCAGTCAGATGCTCTACCAAGTATTCCAAAACTATATAAACATTATTTTCCTGAAGGTTTATGATAATGGTGTTTTAGTTGTTTCTATATATTGGACCATTTCCACCATCTAATATAGTATTGAATGTGTTTCGAAAAAATTAACTTTATTTAAATATTTCAAATTCATTCAACTTTTAGTAACATCACACAGCTTAGTATATGCACTATGTTTCGAGGGGTATTATTCTCCCCTCTTCTTCCGGTGTTGCTGGCGTGACCAGAGACAGTACTAGCATGGGAATCGAATCTGGACCCTTAGATTCTTGAGTATTGAATTTTAAGGTAACACTTTAACCAACTGAGCCATCTTGCCAAAGGCAACATTCAGTAGAAATTTTATATACTTATCTATGAAGTTTCTCCATGTTTTCCAAAGAACAACTAATCAATTTGGCTCTTAGGAAAAAATGGAGAAAATCAGGAGAAATCTCATAGATAAGTATATGAAATTTCTACTGACTGTTGCCTTTGGCAGAATGGCCCATTTGGTTAGAGCATTACCTTAAAATTCAGTACTCAAGAATCTAAGGGTCCAGGTTCGATTCCCATGCTAGTACTGCCACTGGTCACTCCAGCAACACCTGAAGAAAAGCGGAGAATAATACCTCTTGAAATACCTCTTGAAACATTGTGCATATTTTAACCTGTGTGCTGTTACTAACAGTTGAATGTATTTGGAATATTTAAATGAAGTTAAATTTTTCTACAGACATTCAATACTTATATTAGATGATAGAAATAGTCCAATATATAGGTACAACTATATATAAATATACATTATGTATATGTTTATATTTGATTTAAAAGCATATTATAAGTAATTAATTGTACAGTTCGGATCTGTGATTAATATATTTTTTTTTTTAACAAAAGAAACTTGCCATGGATGTTTTGTGGTAGAATGGAGCTCAAAGTTCAATTATCATGGCTCAGCTCTAGCACTTTTAGTGCTCGAACTTTTTACAAATTACTGAGCAATGAACTTCTCAATTACTACTTTATTTTTAATAATCTGAAAGTAGTATCAACAAATTAATTCTATGGATGTTTTTTTTTATGCATTATATATCAAAAGTTTACACAGAGGCAAAATTATCCATACACTAGTGCCACTCAGTGCAAGCCAGAGTAATCAATGGATGCAGGAAGGTTTGTGCATAAAATCCATATCTAATGTCTTGTCATACAATACAACTTGTGCCTTTCATCAGTGGGGAGCCTTGGATCTGAAAGCACTGCGCCTAAATCTTAGGATCTAATGCAACCCTCCAGCAGCCACCTTTTACCTTATTAGCTAACTAAAATGAAAACACAATGTTTTCAATTTAAGCTAATTATCTTGTATAGTTGTATAGATCTGAACTTGATTCAGCATCCATATCTTTTGGTGTCTTTGGTTCTTTAATAACTACAATCACCATTATCCTATTGGGCAGGATTGGTATTAAACCACTAAACATCACATGATCACCATTCTTTATGCTTACACAAGCTGCTTAAACAGAGCTAGTGCTCACAGATCCAAGACTGCTCACTGATGAAAGCCGCAAGCTAAAATCTAGTCTGGGGATATTGAATGAATAGGCACTAGATATAAATTTTATCACAAATCTTCCTGCATCCATTGATTACTCTGGTTTGCACTTAGTGGCGCTACTGTATGGAGTGTTGCTTCATACAGCTTGTATAAGCATAAAGAATGGTGATTGTGTGATGTTTAGTGGTTTAATACTATCTAAAGTGACTATACATAAAAAAATGTTAATAATACAAGTACTTCCAGATGGGCCTAGGGGTATTCTGATTGTAAATAGAGATGTTATCAATTTAACTGAGCCAGACAAGTTATTAGATTTGTCTTGTGTTCTGAAAACAATATATTAATATCATCTAAATTCACATGATCACATTTCCTATACTGCACAAGCCTTCTGGCATCCATTGATTACTCTGTTTAGCACAGGTGGCAATACTGTATGGAGAGTTTTGCTCTATCATCTAAATTCTTTACTACTTTTTACATTGCTTCTTTATAACCCACTATTGATGGTTTCGATTGCCCCAGAAATCATCAGAACTATAACAAAAACAATACAAATACATAAGTACGAATGTACATGAACATATAATTTTACATTTTATTTTATCAAAACCGTCAATAGTGGGTTATACAGAAGCATTGTAAAAAGTAATAAAGAATATAGATGATATTAATATTATATGGATTTGACAATGCAATAAGAAAGATGAAGTTATAATACTTTATAAAGAAGATAAAGTTCCGAAATCAAGTATGTGACAGCATTTTCTAAGAAAACCTAACACTATGATGTGAAACTGATATTTATTTATTTTTTTTAATCGTTTTTATTTCATGCTATCATCATTGTATGGGATTTGCAATTTTATTTCTTTTTGATGTTTAATTTTGTTTTGTAGCATATACAGTATACTATAATTTTTCATTGTGCAACTTTATACTTGTCAGTGAAATAATTAAAAGATAAAGTCCAATGCCCATGTCATTTCCACTCATGTTAACTAGGGTATATTTTAAATGTTTTACCTTCTATGTTTAGATTATATTTTAAAAGTGAACAATTTCAGTTGTAGTGACAGAATATAATTGCAATTGATTTCTAATTTGAAAACAAATTTTAATGATTGAATACGCAATGTAACAACTCAGAATGTGCAAAGAAGTATAAATTTTTCATTTAGAATGAAATAAAAAAAAAAAATTGACTAAAATCCCTAAATATAGCTTTGTTGGAAATTAATTCACAGTTGTCTTTTATGATTTTTAAGTGAGGTATCCATATCATTCCTTGGGCCGTGTTTTTTATAATTAGTGTTTTCTGTTTCTATGTAATTACGATAAACAACTGAAAAAATATATACACTGTGTGCTTATATTGTTTCATTTTTTCCGTTTTATAATTCCAGGATCCATTATAAATCTTTTGACTTTTGCTATAATTTACAGGAAACTGAATTAGATAAATATTTGTCTAGGCCATGCACAGATATTTAACCTATATATATTCTAATGGAATGGGCTTTTACCTGGTATGAACATAGGTTAGCTAGGTTACCACAATAAATGAGAGAATCTATCTTTGATCCTTGCACCTATATATAAAACACACATTTTAATTTCATTCCTAGGAGAGATGTTAATAATCAAATAAATATTAAATATATACTTAAACTCACCTCCTCCATGCCGTCTTTTGTTTCCCTTATTCCCAGGTTTCAAACACATGGAGAATTTGCATAATCGTCAAGTTCAAGATATATTAATATCATTTAACATACGGGTAGATGTAAACATATATAGGTGTTTAATGGTAGATGTGAATATATGAAATTATATATAAATGGTCAAAAGTATTTATAAGTATGGAGAATATATGACCAGTTGAAAAGTGAAGTTACAAAATTACACTAAGAGTTTTTAATTTAACACTTGAATATATTTAACAACTATATTTACAGTGATCAGCATTTTTAATAAAGGAAATTTACAATAAATTATAAAACCTTTAATTTGACAGACAAGGAAGACCATTTATGACAGAAATAGTTAGTCAAGTATACCAAAAACATTTAACACAACTATTAGTATAAATGTGCAATTGTACAAATGTTTGGAGTAAATGTGTATTAGGTTAAATCTTATCTTTCTCCGTTGATGATGATCGGATTTGTATGCAAGCAAGTGCTCATTGTAAACTGTACTTTATTTTACTTACGCTAAACGCAACACTATTTCTCCATTATGTTATGTATTAACACTTATGGTCCTCTTTGTATCCTTATTAAAACTAAAGATATGAACAAAAAACATTTACATTAAATATACAAATAAATTAAATTCATGATGTCAAAACCTAAATTTAGTTTTAAAGTTCATAATGAAAATGTCTTAATAAATCATTCTGGTAATCCTCATTAATCCATTTCAGGTATAGATGATAAATTGTGAGTGTTTTAGAACATCCGTTAAGTCACTTATCTTTTGTATCCTTGGAATTTTTGTTTTGAAGTCATATCCATTTCTTAGTAATAAACTTATGTTTCATGGCACAGGTGTCGAATACTTGGTAAATTTGCTCCCAGTTCTGTCAATCATAGCTTCATGAGCAACAGCTTTCTTTGCTGTTGACTGTATCATTATTTATATATTTCTTTAATAAATTATTTTGAGTGAATTAAGAGCAATATTTCTTGCATTATTCGATATCCTTAAGTCTAGATACTTCGATCTATGACTTAGAATTATAGACACTTTGGAAATTCGAATCTGAATTTGATTTCAAAGATTTCAATTTCAAATTCCTCAGTTGGCTAATTTTAATTCTATATGCTTGACCTTCCTTTCTTGGATATTCAGATATTGGTTTTTACTATTATTTCAACTCAAAGGTGGCTGGTGTTGTCAAGCATTGTTAGCCGAGAGGTCATCGCAGCTGCTTTGCAAGCAAGTAGTTGGTTGTGGGTTCGCATCCCGGCCAATGCTATGCCATATGAAAAAAAAAAAAAAGGTGGCTGGTGTTTCTATTTGAATTGTAAATTCAAATTCTCTCTTCAATTTTTCGCAGTTTATTCAGCAGATGAGAAATTTTGTCTCTCTTTGGAGAAGCTTGTTGTTGAAAAACTAGCAAATTCGTGATTATTATTATATGTAATGTGTTAATAATAAAACTTTTATTTGCTATTTCTTTAATATAAATTTTCATTTCTTTCATGCTTTTACTTTATCTGATCATATTTATCCCGTATTGTTGTAGTGTGTTGAAATTATATCACGCTTAACAGGATAATAATTACTAAAGATTAATTGTTGTATATGTTTTATAATTTAATTGAGATATGTATTTATAGTATGATTAAGTTGGGGTTTAAATGTGTATCGCAATTAATGGTTTGTCAATTATAGTTCTGTATTTTTATTAATATAGTGATTTATAAAGAACATTACTATCATGGGTTTTGGATACAAATTAGGTGTGTAATTGGTATTGGAGGGATGTAAAGGGCACACCTTACAATATATATGAAATAAAAATAATAATATGTAGCACATATTATAAAGACAAATGATAATAGGTGGATAATTGAGACCTTAAACTAAATCCCAAGGGATATTAAAAGAGCTAGAATAAGACCAGATGTGAGATGGATTACTAGCATAAGGATGTTTGCTGCAGTGATGATGAATGGATGTTATGGATTGAAAAAACTGGATGAAACTCAGATCAGATAATAATAGAAAATAATGGTGTATATAAAGTAAAGCAAGGAGATGTTTGTTGGATTAGGCAATGTATTAATGATTTAATTAAGGTGAATCACGAGTTCAATAATCTGGGAGTCATCAGCTCAGAGACCGCATTATATTTCAGTCATGATTTTGTTTTGTAGCCAAAAATCATTACTCATTTGACAAGCTTAAATTTACTATTATCTTCCAGCAAGGATTGGACTTGACATAAAATTAGGCCCAGGAAAAAACTACAATACAGGCCCACTATCATTAAAAAAAAGTATAATAGTAAAATTTCTATACTTGACATTATATTTTGTTTTTATTATTATCTGGTGTTTATTTTTTTTAACAACTACTCATCAGTTCTGGGATGTTGACGGGCCACTGGGAAAAGCTCAGTTCTCCAATGTGCCAATCCACTCCTGCTTTCCAATTAAGAGTAACTAGAGAATAATATTAGATGGTTAATTGGTTATTTTGGGTTTGGCATGAAGCAAATATTTATCTTCCATAGTGATAATGTTGAAAAGAAAAAAAAAAGTATTTATTGATTGGAGGAGATTGTGTTTGCAGTATTATTATTATTATTAATTTCACAGATTTTTTTAACTTTCCACATATTTTTTGTTATAACTTTGTACTAAATGGAATTTGAACTCAGTTTGAGTCCAATGCTGATGATGATGCTTGCAGATGCAAATAATAGTATTTATTGCACACAACCACCTAATAATGTATCACTATGTAGTTAATGTAAACTGATTATAAGTTCTGCTGGCAGGTTCCTATTTAAGTATAATAAAATTTTACCCGTCAGTACAATATTGATCAATAAGTAGAACTATTGGTCATCATCAATATGCATACTTTAATAACTCAAACTATGGCTTCAACTAAGTAATTGAACAGATCACATTTCCTTAGCAATAATTACTTACTTATTCATCTGGACTGATCATTAGATAATATTTCTAGCATAAATCAATTTAGTTGTTTTGAAGAAAAGAATGTTTCTTCGATATCTGATGCTACCTCATGGATTCAAGGCGTTGGCTATTTTTATTATTTTTTAAATATTTGTTCTATCTTGGTAAGTTCTCCATGGTCTAGCACAGTTTGGAAATACTGATCTTTTCTGGACATTAGATGACCCACAGTGGCATGTATAAGTAAACTATATAGTATGTAATCAGTTAGAATTTTTTTTTTTAATGGATGTTACTAATGCTTTCTGATTTTTAAATCATTTAATGAATTAATAAATTATCTGAATATCAAAGAAATTTGAAATATATATAAAAACACAGAGGCTAAACTTTCCATACAGTTGTGCCACTCAGGGAAGCCAGAGTAATCAATGGATGCAAGAAGGTTTGTGCATAAAATCCCTGTCTAGTTCTTACTCATCCAATATTCCCAGACTAGTTTCTAGCTTGTGGCTTTCATCAGTGAGGAGCCTTAGATCTGAGAGCATTGCACCTAGATCTTAGAATCTAGAACTTAGATCTTAGGATCTAATGCAACCCTCCAGCAGCCACCTTTTATCTTATTAGCTAACTATAAAACTTTGAGTCCAAAATGATCCTAAAATCTAGGTGCAGTGCTCTCAGATCCAAAATTCCTCACTGATGAAAACTACAAGCTAGAAATTCGTCTGGGAATATTGGATGAATAGGCACTAGATAGGGATTTTCTGCACAAACCTTCTTGCATCCATTGATTACTCTGGCTCACACTGAGTGGTGCTACTGTATGGAGAGTTTAGCCTCTGTGTAAATCGTTCGTGAAGGCATAAAGAATGGTGATCATGTGATGGGATATGTATGAAAAGTTTCAACTAGATCAGAAATTGGGAAAGGAATGAAAATTGATTTACATGATTTTACTCCGACAGACAGAAACCAGAATAAGTTAAATGAAAATGTATAATAATAATTTACATGGTTTAGTATCTCGTAACAAAAAAATATCTAAAAACAATTGTAGAAATGAACACGAAGTATAAAATCTTATACAAAAAAAAAAAAAGGTCTTGAAAATAATTTGTAAATAAATTATTCGTATTTTAGTTAACTATGATATAATTGAAATTAAAATCTATTCAACTTTCTTTATTCATTAACCCTCTTATATTTCCATACTATTCACTGTTTTTTTTTTTTTTTACTAAATATAGTCTTATTTTTAATAAACACACTTTGATAGCATTCAATATATTTTTTTTGCAAGTCAGTCTTTCTAACTAAATTTTTTCTCTTAAAAATTGTTTTTTTTTTTTCACAGTTGCATTTCTATATCTATAGTTTTGCTGTTTTACAGTTTATAGATTTTTCATTTATGTTATTATTTTATATTAATCAATTGACTAACTTTCATTTCTTCACAACTAAAGATACTTAACTCAGGGATACATTTTATCTTGTCGGATGAACAGTAACAATTTATTAGATAGTTTTAGATTCTAAATACACTATTCCATCAGAGATTTCATTTTTAGATAATGATGAATGTTTCAATTAAAGTTATCAATTAGCAAATCGTGTTATAATTCATACTAGTGGTGAAAAGTTTTTTCTTAGCTGCAATTGAAAAATAATAATAATTTGTAATTTTTTCAATGTTAGTATAGTCTTGTACATGGTGTTAACTTTTTTTGAAGGGACATCTACTGGTTGTTCGAAAAGTTATATTTTTGATACTTTCACTCAACCAACAAAACTAAAAAAAAATAACGGGTGTTTTTTCATCTTTTTTTTTTTCATAGGTCAAATGCGTTGACCGGGAAGCGTAACCGGAAGCGAACCCGGGCCAGCTGTTTGGAAGGCAGCTATGCTAACCACTAGGCCGCCAACGCTTTACTATCCTCCCACTAATAATTGAGATTTGATTAAAATCAAAAATCAAATCTATTTGGTTTGAAAATATATATTGAATTGTTTATCAAATGATTAGTCTTTGGTTAATGACTCATTTATTTAACCAATTGAATAGAAAATTAATTGAAATTAGATTTTTTTATTCTTAACCTTGAAAGATATTTTTCATTTATAAAAATTAAACTTTAAAATGTAAAACTAAGATTACATTTATATAATTATTAAAATAAAGAAAAATAAATTCTTTATCTTATAAACCAAAATTCGGTTTATAATACACAATTTTTCAATTCATATATCAAGATCGATAATTTGTAATTATATAAAATTGTCCTTGACATAGCCATGAATTTATAAATAATAAACTTTTATTCAGTCTGGCAATTTTAACTCCCTACAAAAAGTCTAAACAGACTTTTGCTCTATATCACACTAAATATTAATCACAACCAATATTGTTTTATGATTTTTTTAATAATTTTTACTTAAATTTAAGTATAGCAGAAAAATTGATTTAAATCCTTAAAAGTGTTCATATATAATTCAGAATTTCTGAAAAAATGTTTCATTATTAAGACATTTTTTTATATCTTAGTGTGTAGGACACAGTTTTAAATACATGTCTACATGTGTATGACTACAATATCAGGTCCAATAAGGGCTTTGAACATTCTATTGTCAATTTTTCAATGAAATGAGTAGTTGAATAGTTGGAAGGGTGAGAAGATTGAAACCTGTCTAGTAAAGTTTAAAGAATTGCTGTCTTAATATAAACCAAACACTGATTGTATATATGCGTGGGAGATTATGATCTGGCCCAACTTAGGTTTGCTGGTTCTGCACAAAATATATATATTGGGTATCATTTATCTTTTTCACATGTATGTGGTGATGTGTATCAGTTGCTTGAAATGGAGTGGATGACAAATGTAGACTGAAAAATCCTAAGTTCAAATCCCTCTACTTACATGTATAAGAAACATTCAGTAAAAGCAAAATTATTTATATCCATTAATAGTATAGTTTTAATTTTACAATAAAACATTTACATGGCTTGAATCCAATATTAGCATTTACTTCTGGTGTACTTATATATCTAGTCTTTTATTTTTTCTTATTTAGTATATGATTTTTATTACTTCAATGTTTCTCTTTTAACTCATTTGTTCTACCTTTTCTATAGTTACTAGCTCATACAGTAATACTATTATAAACTTAAAATGGAAATTCATATATCATTATAATATTAGCCAAAAAAACTAAACTTTACTAAAATTCTTCCACAACCATGTTTTCGTCTATTAACAAATAGATCTTTTCAAGTGAAATTCAACTAAACATATATATACAAAACAAAATAGCCTTCCCATCATTCACTTCAAAAACCAACTTCTCATGAAATTGATGGTCTCAGATTCAAAATATTTTATCATCAAAGTTTCTTTTACTCTTCTTTTCAATTCACTTTTTTCATAAAAGATAATTTCTGCATTGTCAAATATTTTATGACTTGTATTCAGTTTGTGAATATACAGAGCTGAATTATATCTATTTTTAACTCTACTCATGAATTTTAACTCTTTCATGAAGTCTTAATTTACTCTGACCTATATAAATTTTATGACAACTGCAAGGAATCTTATAAACTTCCCCAGGGATAGATTTGGAATATCATTTCCCACCACAATTTTTGTGATCACAAAGATACTGTATATATTAAGAAAATTCTCTATAGCATCAAAACATGACTTTTTTTATTATTATTTACTCTTAATATATGTTTTCATGAATATTTTTTTTTACCCTACTCTAAAGCCATTTATTGGGAATATAAGTAATCAATAAGCACTAGATAATATTGCTATAATATTCTCGTCCTCAATCTGGTTTTTGGCTTACAACCTTTGTCATTAAAGAGTTCCTGAAGGTATATGTTAAATATAGTCAGTCATATAATGATTGTTGATATACTTAGGAAACCATTTTTGTTTAAGAAGAGAATGGGCTTAAGTTAGTATAAAACTAACTAAAATATATAATTATTGACTTAAGATTCTTTCAGAAAGCCAGCCCAAACTCTACTCTGATAACTATTAGCATATATAAGCGATTTAACACGCTGAAGAAGAAGTTAATATCGATTGGTAAATGAGTATCTAGCCATCTTAGCTGGAATATAAATTAAAGCTGAAAAATCTGATTAGTAATACTTTGTGTTTTTCTGTTTAGGTTTTGAAAAGCATTTGCTCTGCTGTGGGATATTGAAAATTTTTTGGTGCTTGTCTTATAGATAAAGACGCCATTCGATGGCGCCGTTTTCACGCTAAAACTATAAAATATGAACATTCACGGGCCATTGAATTTAATCATTTTGATGTGTTTTTTTGTAATGCGAAAATAAAAACAAAACAAAATGGTCTTTTTTAAATATTATTTTTTATTAATGTATACAAATTAAATGATAATAATAAATGTAAAATAAAATAAACAAATTACAATTTGATTCGTGTTTTTTATTTTGCTTTATTAGAAAAATCAATTTTCTATGGGATATTTTTTTACTGGGGTTACGGCTTTACCGCTATTTTTACTTCATATAGAATGATAACAAAAAGTAAAAGTTGTTAGGGTTAGTTTTAGGTTTAGGGTTAGTGTTCTGTTGTTTGTAATGCTAAAATAAAAAATATCAAAATCGTATTTTTGTAAATATTTTTTTTTAGTAACATCTATAAAATAAATGATAACAATAAACGTAAACTATATTCAACAAAGCATAACCGTAGTTGGAGAAAAGAAAGAATGTAAAACTTTTTTAAACAACAACAAACACCCATATATATATAAAATGTCTTCTTTACTTATTAACCATGTTTATATATGCTTTTTATGAATTTACAAAAAACCGTGCATAATTGTACTTTTCTTACTGGATATTTTTGTGTTTCCGCTCTTTTTTACTTCAAAAATATACACATGGTAGAATCTTGTTTGTCTCATGGAATGTTACGAACAGTATGTTACTTGACGCGTTACCTAATTCCAACTCACTTTACGCATATATCTTGTCAACATTTTCCCAATTAAAACTTCAATACAGTACGGTGTAAAAAGTCTGATAATTATTACTTTACAAAATCTGAACATTTCAATACTTTAAAAAAAAAAAAAAATCCAATGAAAACAACATTTCCATCCAATTGAAATACACACACCCTCTCACCAAGCCGTAACCATTTTATAAACTGTGCGAATTCGGAAAATGTATTTGCTGCAATGCGACATACATGCTGTACTGAGACGCAACATAGCGGCCTGCAGTCTGTAGCACAACAAAAAAGTTGTATTATAGAAAACGCGGGTTCGAACCTGTCGGCCGCGGAAACGGCATTTTTATGTGTTTTAGCACGAAAATGGCGCCATCGAGCGGCGTCTTTAGCCATAAGACGAGAAACAATTTTTTTATTATAATTTATTATGAAGGTGTCAACTATGACACTATCCTTCCCAGATAAATACTTTAATGATTATGACTAATTATTTTTCAGATTAGAAATGATCATCTTTAGTCTAGATATAGATTTTAAACTTTAATTAAAGCTGAATATATTCATTGTTATTAAAGTCAAACACATGGAATAGTTAATTCAACTCCTTTTTCATTTTTTTCCATGTTTAATAAAATAATTTTTCTTTTACTATATATATTTTAATCTATATGTACATGAAAATGGAGAAGGAAACCTCCATGGAGGACAGCTACAACAGGAGTAAAGTTGGAAGATGAAATACAGATAATTAAGCAAATTAGATTTTAATTCTACAGTTATTTACTTCTTCTGTAAATTGTAATTCTATCATGTTTTACTCGCTTATAAAGAAAAGATTATTGTGTACTAAACTTTCAATATATAGCTGAGCATGCTTTCGGCCTAGCACTCATACTCAGTTGGACAAAATAAACTTTTCTTTACGAGCGAATAAAACGTTTATGATAGAATTACAAATAAGACTTTATAAAACTTCAGTAAAGCAAATAGTTTTAAAGTTTTTCAAGACATTATACCATTAAAGGAATAGATAATTTTTTATTTATCTTAAAAAGATATTTGATTAGTGAATTTGGTTACTCCTTACATATATTGAAAAAAATGTATATTGAATGCAAAGGTATTTTTTGAAAAAAATTATTTAAGGTCACTATATATATATATAATTAGACAATCTTCTTGTCGTGTAAGATTTGTTGCAATGGATAGAGTGACAGATTTGGAGCCAAGGTCTATGAATTGCAGCCCAGTTTTGATATTCAAATCTCTTATTCCCGAGGAATAAACCATTCAATTTTTTTAAAAACAATTTTCAAATATAAGATATAGTAATAGGAAAATGTGCAATGCTGGAATGTTATCTATGATAGAAAAGTTGTTAAACAAATGTTTTTTAATAAGAATGGAATTAACATCGAAGGTAGGAGGCTTAATTCTATCAGATTCACTGATGATATAGCCATACTTGAAGATTGTAGGACAATGCAGTAAAATGTTATTTAGAAGTGACAAAACTCGTGGAAAGTTTGGAATGAAAATAAATATAAACAAAGCTAAAGCAATGGGGAATGAGAAGAAAAGATTAAGAGCAAGCATTGAAAAGGAAATTATAGAGTATATAGGCACATATATTATTTCAAAAGTTGAGTAACTGGTGACAGAAGTAGCAATAAAGAAATTAGAATGAGAATAGAAATAGTTAAATAAGCTTTTAATAAAGGTAAGAAGATATTCTGTAGAACATTGAAATTATATCTGAAAAAGAGATTTATTAAATATTATGATTGGATTATGGCATTGTCTTTAAAAATATGGAAGGAATGGAAAGGATAAATTTGAAAGGAATGTACAAATATTGAAAAGAAAAAATGAAAAACTATTACTTTTTGTGGAAATTTCTAAGAGGATTAACTGGCTTGGATATGTACTTGATAGCTGAAAAATTACGAAAGATGATTGTTGGTAGAATATTTCAGATTTTCTATAGACATTGAGCATATGTTAGTTAATTACATGAGCTTGAAACAAAGAAGATTACTGTTGCTATGGTTCTAAAAAAAAAAAAAAACCAGCAGTAGTTGAATCATGTGATTCTAAAAGTATGAATTAAAACATTGGCATTAAAAACCTGTAAAATTGTGATAAGTTTTAGGTAAACTTTATTTAAGGTTGATGATGTAGATGGCTATAAAAATGAAGTGGCTTCACTGCAGAAAATTAAGACACATTTGGAAGAGGTGCCTATGGTCGTGCAAAAACAATATATTCTTTTGTAGGATTAAACAGAAGTTTTAGCCAGGTATGAGGAATGCTGAAATTTTGGAATTGACAAAATGTTTGGGATACCTTTAGATTGGATCATAAAAAAAATTGGCGGATTCATAATTTTTATAAATGTATTAAATAAAATATCAATAAAAAAATTATAGTGATTGTTATGCCCTTTTATAATCAGAGAGGATGCTGTCTGTACATGTATAACCTGTGTTTAAATCCGGGCCAAGTAAATTTAAGAAATAGTCTTGTGATTTTTCCTTTCAGATAATTAGCCCATAGATAATCCAGTTACCCATCCGGTAATGATTGATACATGGATACGCAACTATTTTAAGCTAGAAGATGAACAAAAAGTTGATTGCTATTCAAACTCTCATTAACTGAAAGACTCTCTTCAAGAAATTCTTTTACTGATTTTGTATGAGGTGATGTTGGAAAGGCCCTGTAGTAGACTATTTAATGGCTGTTTTATCTACTTATATTACATATACTGGTATGGCTGTTGGACAGCTTATAAACTGAGCGGCGCACATGTAAGGTTAAAAAAAATGACACTGGACATACTGATGGAATATTTGTAATTGACATTGTCAAAAAAGATATTGATTGATGAATATGATCCATGTGGGTAATATGGTAAGTGTTGTTAAATTCATTTTCATTAAGTGATACATCATGTGAGCAATGGTGCTAGGATCATGTAAGTGTTTGGTTTGTGTAGGAAATTATATGATATACTCATTTTTTGCTTTGTGTTGCAAGATAGAAACTATGGAAACATAGCCGGAAATGATCATAAAATTACATCATATTTTGAATTAAGTGGCTTTGCATAAAATAACATTACTATCTTTTATGCTGACAGTAATGTAGATGATAATATTTTCATTTTGATAGAACAAGAATGTCTTCATCAATAAAGTGTAATGGGCACATCCGCCGTTACATTATTTTTTTATTATTAATCATGAAAAAATAAAAGTTCGCAAATAAAAACTTCTTTTTTAAGAATTAAAAAAATCATCTAAACTAATATATTTAAAATCGCACAGATGAAAAAAATTATTAAAATAAAACTTTATTAAAAATAGAAAAAGTATTTTAAAAGCAAAAACTTAAAAAGATTTAGAGATAAAAATATATCTTTAATTTTGGAAAACACATTAATTAATCATAAAATGGAAATGATTGTTTTAATTAGTCAAATGTAAACTAGCCCTTGGGCATTTAAAATGTATAAGCAATGGTCAGATAGGAAAACAATAGAAACTAATGGCCAATGAAAGAAATCCATCGGGAAATCGGACCTCAATGGAAGGATCATCATCATCGATGACATAATGTCCATTGGATCCTAAAGCTACATATAAAAGAAAAAGTTTGAAAATAAAATGGTTAGTGAGTAAAGGAAATTTAAGAGATGTATGACAGCAGTGGTGATATGTATTAGTGTGGAGTTGAAGGAGAAGGGATTGAAAAGACGCACTCTTCAATCCCTTCAGTTCTGCCAAGAAAGGAGAAATGACCAATCGTTTTCTACATTGAGGACCAGCTAAAGTAAAAGACCTCTGGATGAATCAATAAAATGACCAACAGCATACCGGTCTCGCCAGGATGTCAGGACAATTAATACTGGAACCCATATAGCAACGGTTTAAAGATGAACTTTTCTAAACGTAAGAAATATATATAATTAATGAACATTTCTAAACAATAAGAACTTTACTTCTAAAACTTGTTCCATATTTAAATAATTGCAATAGAATCCTATCTGACCAACTTTATTTATTAATAAGTAATTTTAATTTGATGTATTTCCTTTGTAAAATCATTTCCTTTTTTTTTTATTCTTTTAAGTTTTTATTATGATTTCTGTTTTTCGTTAAATTAAATTATATAAATGTTAAATTTAAGTCGGGCATGAATGGCTATATAGATTTGTAAAGTTTTATTAGGGGAGGGTAATCTTAGGTTATTTGTTTCGTAGTTGAATTAGGTCAATGGATTGGATATATTGGTGTAATTAGTAGATGTAGTACGAGATTCGCTACAGGCAGAATCGCTTTATACGCCGCACACTTCCTTTTTGCCTGCGGAATGCAATCGTAAGTCGGCAAAATGACCGCAGTCCTTTCCTATGGAGTTTTTTTTTTTATTGCTCTTCTCGTCAGATAGATGTAGTATTCCTATCTGGATGAGAGTCAATTTCTTTTCTTAACCTATATTTGTGCTGTCGTATTCGTATTACATTGAATACATCAATATATCAGATGGATTGACGTTGGTTTAGCTGCGAACTTTTGACCTAAGGTTAAATAAGGGATAAAATATTTTCTTTTCAAATGCAATCTATGTAGTCTATTCATACTCGACACTCTAAATAAAAATGCATTAAATTTAAGTTGGGTATAGACACTTGCATGGATTCGTTATCGGTTAATTATGTTTTTGGTTTTCATATTTGATCAAAATATATAGACATTCGGTAAATAATGATACCTTACGGTGAGTATCTAAAATGTATTTATTCAGATGTCTTTTAAGTTATTGGTGTCAATGCGGCATCTTATGATGAATGCCATTGGGTTTCTTGTATTCCCTCTGCAATTGACATTATCAATGACTGTATTTTGATCGGTTTTGTTTATTTTGAAATGTTTTTAACCGTGTAATCTATGTAACCGATCTATACTCAACATTATAAAACAAACTTTCATAAATCCATCTGTGCGAACTTATAAAAATTAAAGTGTAAACTTATAAAAATTAAAATGTAAATTTAAATTCTAAAATCAAGTTAAAATCCAAAGTAAAAGTTATTCTAAAATAATGCTAAATTTTATATTTATGTGCGTAAATAAATGTTTGTGGGTTAATTTCTGGCAGTGGCTTATTTTATTCCTTTTTTAATATTGAAATGTATTTTAGACAAGAATTTATTATAAAATATAAATCTCTGCTGTTCCACTGAGCTAGTGACAATGGGCTAACGACCGGAATCAAAATAAATTAAAAAACAAATTTTTTTTTGACTTACGTATCTGCCTACTGTATAAATTTTCTAGGTTCAAATTCCTAGTGGCACCCTGTAGTGTAGATTATGTTAAGTCCCTCTCACCAGATCGTTATAAAAGATTGGAGTTAAAATTTGGGCATTAACTGTTAAAATATTTATATTGACCCTTGATTTTGAAGGCTTCATATATTTTACCATAATTTTAATAGCATACACATTTTTTTTTTTTGCTGTTTGGTGCATTAGTAGAATGATGGATTCAAAGAGGAAAGTTCTTAAATTGATTCCTAGATCAATCTTTTCCTTTGTTGCTCAAATGTCTATATCATCCCAAAAAACTAATCATCCTTTTAAGTCATCAACTACGGGATAAAAGTCTGCAAATTTAATCCATTTTCTCTGATCCATAGTTTATCACAACATATCCAAAAAAAAATCCCTTTTTTCATCCGTGCACCTCACACATAATCCTTTTTTCTACAATCTTCTGGAATCCAGCCTAAGAGTTCAGTTATTTATCTTCTAGCCATTTTCTGGTGTTACCTGCTTGTTTTGTCATCCATGTATTTCACTTTTGATTCCTTCTCATTGCTCCCAATGTATATCTAGTCTGAATTTTCTATACACCTCTTCGTTTAAGTGTCCATATACGAGATCTAAATGTAAGCATTGATAAATATTTATTAAAAATCTTTTTGAAAATGTAAGTATATTTCTTGAATATTAAGCAATTATTCAAGTTTAATTCTAAGATTTAATTTATCCATTATGATTTCAGTTTGATCAGACTGTTTATAGATTTTAACTTCCAATTCGTTATTAAAGATCATTTTAGTTTTTTATCCAGTTTTTTTTTGCTTTCATTTATATATCTTGTAACATTCTTTGAAGCTTTGAAACATTATTTGTTGAACAACTACATCATCTGCAAAATGTAGATGATTTAAGTAACTTCTATTTATTTTTATTTTCTTATATTCCCATTTTAATCCACAGAATACTTTCTGTAAGATGTTTTGGAGAATGAAATCATCCTTATTATTTCTTTCTGATTGTTGATGACGACTTCTCTTGCATTTACATATTTTGTAGAATTTGATAATATTCTAGATTTGTCTTAAATGTTCCTAAACTTCAATAACCCTGAACAAGTTTATAGAATCCATTGCCTTTTCGTAATCTACAAATTCAAAACGTAATGGAAACTTCTATTCGTTAATCATTTCTATAACTTTCCCTAATACTTGAATGTAATCCACTATGCTAAAAACAATTTTAAACTCTTATTGGTTTTTTTTTTTTTGGGGGGGGGGGGGCTTGTTGTTAGTTTGAGTCCAAAGTGTTTTTTAGGTGATATATATAGATGTCAAGTAAAAATCTTTCATAGAACTGACAAAAGACCAAACAGATCTGTAATTTTTAATATCATCTCTTTTCACCTTTTAAATATCAGAAACATTTCTGCATTCTTCCAATCACTTGATGTATCTTTATTATTAATACAGCTTTTCACTTCTTATAAGATATCAATAATAATCTCATCATTTTCTGAAGATCCTTCCTTCTTCAAAGATTTAATTGTATGTCTCATGTTCTTGGAAATTCAAAGATATTGTCATAGTTATCAACGTTACTTTTTTTTTTTTCTTTAATAGTGTACAATTCTTTGTAAAAATCATATATTTTATGCCATTCCCCCTTTTAATAATAATACTAATATGAAAATAAAGATTGATTATGATGAATTAGAAGAAGTTAACAGTTACAAATACCTTGGTCAGATTATTAATACAGATGGAAACATAATGGATGAAATTAATCATAGAATTAAATTTGGTTGGAGTGCTTTTGGTAGAAATAATTTGATACTAAAAGGAAATATGCCTATGTGTTTGAAAAGGAAGGTTATTAACAAATGTGTTTTACCAGTTCTTACTTATGGTTCTGAGACTTGGACACTTAATAGAAGAGCAATACAGAGACTCCAGACCACTCAAAGAAGTATGGAGAGATGCATGTTGGGAGTAAAAAGAAGAGATCCAAAACGCAATATATGGGTAAGAGAACAAACAGGTGTTACTGACCTCATTGAAAAAATTAAAAGATTGAAGTGGAGTTGGGCTGGACATATTGCTAGAAGAGATGATAATAGATGGACAATTGAAATCTTAAACTGGATTCCAAGAGATTGTAAAAGACCCACAAAGAGACCACATGTGAGATGGATGGATGAAATAAGAAAGTGTGCAGGGATGATGTGGAGAAGAAAAGCTAAAGATCGGAGAAGATGGATTAAACTTGGAGAGACCATCCTGAAGTGGATTGATAATGGTTGATGATGATGATGATATTTCTCTTTTATTGCTGAAACATTTTTTTTACCTATAGCTTTTCTTACCACTTCATAGGTATACTTCTTTTCCATACTGTTTTACAGAATTCCAGATATCTGTATAGAAGTTAATTTTTTTTAAGTTATAAGCAATCCAAAATATTTTATTATCTTAATATAGAATTGGAGATTGTATTGTTATGTGAATCATACAAGAATCTGTTTGACTAGAATTAGGATGGTGTGGGGAACAGTTGTATTCATCCTACTCCAGAGCCATCTATCGAAAGCTTTAAACAATAAGTGAGCACCAGATGCTTATAATGCCATAATATTCCCATTCCTAAACTTTTTGCTTCTGGGTTTTTTTTTTTTTTTTCATCAGTGAAGACTAGAAATTACTATAAATCAAAGCCATCTTTTACATTTTTATATGTATTCAAACTAATATCCTAAATTTTTTTTAAAAAAGGTATGATTTTCAAAGGTGGATAATGCATGAATGTATTGTCAGCTTTAATCTTAGGCCATGTTAATAAGAACAAAAGCCATAAACAAGTCTGGAGTTGGGAATTTTATTGCACAATATTATTTGGTCTGTATGAATTAACTGAAATAGCATGAAATGGTTTTAGAGTAAAGTGAAGAGAACTATTCTTGGAACTCATGATTAAGAATAGAGAAAATACTCAATGTAGCATTTTGGTAATGAAATATTTGTAGTTATGATACCACATTATTGGAAAATTGTTCTCAACTTCTTGCTTGGAAAATAATGTTTAGAAGTACAGATTGGTTGGAAACGGAAGCATCCGAAGAAGACTGCAATCGTTGATAATTGCTTACCTTTAGATATTTTTCCTGCAAAATTGTTTTATCTCATCCATCTTTATTATTGTTAATTTATTCCAAATCATTGTTATCATTTTAACTATGTCTCCCTTGCAAAGGTCATTAAACTTTAATTTTTATTAGTTTCTTGTCAATTCTGTCTCACTATCTTAATCCCATGATTCCTGAATATATTCTAAATTATCTTCAACGGCAAAAATTCTCTGTTACGGATTTAAGTACCCGCATGCTTTTCTAATTTCATTGCCATCATGGTATTCAATCATTATTGTTGTTGCATTTTCATGAATATATTTGAAAGCCTGATTATTCTGGACCCATGTTATGTTGTTATGAAGACTAAGTCATATAGCAAAAATATTTATTACAGATTCAGTTCCTGGTTACAATCTGCAAAATCAATGCAAAATATTAAAATCATACTGGGAAAAATTCGCCTCATCAGCATTTGTGTGGTAGCTGTTTAAAAACCTTAATCCTTAGCACCAGTTATTGACAGCCACCAACCTAAAAATTGTTGGTGACAGTTTGCCCTAAGAAAAAATTTATCCTCATTACCAACTGCTAGATGTGGTTTAAAAACTTTATCATTTCCCCCAGTTATTATTTTCAACTCAATAAAGCGACAAATGGTTAATTATAGATAAATTTATATTAAGCTACCTTTATGCCTATCATATGTGAAAGACTTGATTGAATTAAATCTATATGGCGAACATAATTTAACAGAGTTTCACAAGCTTTTATGGCTAAATGTATATAGCTAGATATTAGTTAAATACAAGTCTTTATATAAATAAACATTTATTTTTAGCGCCGTTTCTAATTGTAATACATTTAATCAGCCATTCAAGCTATTGTGCGCTTTTTTTATGAGTGTTAAATAATAAATGAGCACCTTCACTCCCAACACAAGATATAGTATTTAGGAAAGAATAAAATGAATCCACTTATTCTATCCAACCCAAATGCTTATATATGGGCAAATCTTAAGTACTGGAAGTGAAAGCGTGAGGATAGACCACTCACTTTAAACCACTGTTTACGATATCTGAATGAATGATCGTCGACGAAATTATCTAGAATTTACGAGACATCACTCACAAATGAAACTTTAAACATATGTAAATAAACATTTATTTTTAGCGCTGTTTCTAATTGTAATACATTTAAGTGGATTCATTTTATTCTTTCCTAAATACTATATTTTGTGTTGGAAGTGAAAGTACTCATTTATTATTTAACACTCGTAAAAAGCCCACAATAGCTTGAATGGCTGATTAAATGTATTACAATTAAAAACAGCACTAAAAATAAACGTTTATTTACATATGTTTAAAGTTTCATTTGTGAGTGACGTCTAGATTTCGTCGACGCCATTCATTCAGATATCGTAAACAGTGGTTTAAAGTGAGTGGTCTATCCTCACACTTTCACTTCCAGTACTTAAGATTTGCCCATATATAAGCATTTGGGTTGGATAGAATAAGTGGATTACTTTTATTCTTTCCTAAATACTATATCTTGTGTTTGAAGTGAAAGTACTCATTTATTATTTAACACTCGTAAAAAGTGCACAATAGCTTGAATGGCTTATTAAATGTATTACAAGTATTTATGGTAATTACATATTATAACTGTATATAAATAGCCTAATAGAGAGCAAAGTTATTATTTTTCTTTTAGACTCACTCAAACATTACCCATGCAAAATGTTTTGATAAAAAAGATGTAAGCAATGGACTTCATGCGATATTTTCAGATAAGCAATAGAAATGATATAAATCTTAATCAGCCATCTCTTACCAAAATGGTTTTGCCCATATGTATATATCCCAGAATTTACATGATAGCCTATAATGGCAGCATACTACAATTTACTTCTATAATTTCCCTTTCTTGGGTATAGCCATGACTTCCTCACTTGATTATGGCCTACTACACCATAACTTCTGAAATTTACCCTGTTGTGTGGATAATCTGGGTTCAAACTCTACAGGCTATCATCAGTGATTATAGTAAATATCTAATGCAGAATTGGTATATGATGGACAAATCTGTAATTTTCAACATCCTCCCCTCTAACTATTGTCTTACATCTCTTTTAGTTCTTCTTATCATCCAATATATTTTTATCATTAGATGTGTAATTCTACTATCAACTTTTCTGTTTGTCAATTTTTATTTTAAAATATCCATATAACAGAGAAAAACATGCATTCAATTACAATTTTTAAAAAAAACAAACACGGTACTTTGGTATTACATCTACTGTGAATGAAACTCGACCTCAGAAATAAATTTATAAATAAACACCGAATTAAAACATTACTATCTTCTAAAAAGGAAAATAAATTATTTTTTACCTCAATAATTACATAATGTTACAATTGGAATAAACTTGCTATTGAAAATCTTCCTTTCGCACATCAGTATCTCAATTCCTATTTGGCCGAATTTACGTGAAGGAAAATGCGCAAAGAAATGGTTACTTTCATTTAGTCCACCCCAATTATTGCTTATTATTTTGATTAAAATAAAGGTGATCATCATTATAAAGGAAATATGTATTTGTTTTTTTTTTACTTCAATAAAACTTTAGGTTGTCATGTCGAGTTTCATTCACAGCAGATCTAATATTAAAGTACCAAAAAAAAACCATATCAAACATCGTTCTTTTTTATAAATTTTGTTTTATTCTAAATGAACGAAATATTATGGTATACACACAGATCATCATTTTGACATTGTCTATAGTTTATAATTTATTAAATAAAGAGAACAATTCAATGACATATGTTTGTTTGTCTGTATTTTATGTTGCAATAGGGACAAAAACGATTTTATAACAAAGGAAAACATACTTTCTTTCCTTTAAAAGTTTTGTATTTCAACCTTATCTTATAAGTAGATTTTGGATCTGCAGCAAAGAAAATGTATCGTGAGGACCCTGGATATGATGCAGTGCACTATGGCTTTTCCTTTCTTGGAGTCAGGAATCTTTCAGCTACTATGCCCAGAGAAACCTGTTAGCCACTTTATTTTCCCTTTCTATTTCCCATCCTAAGTTTTTCCCATATTCCTCTCTATCCTGTTCCATCCCATTTCCACAACATTATCTTTGTCCATTCTATGGCCTTTATATCTAAATTCCCCATATCTTTTCCCAAACCCAGCATAAAAATCAAGAACCCACTTTCTGTATAATCACTTTGTTTATATTTATTCTCCTACAATTTCACTATTTGTACCCTTTCTGCTTGTAAGCATTTATATTCAATTAACAGATGCCTACTATTTTCTATGCTTTCTTTACTTAACCTGCCGAGTAAATCACCCACATTTTGCCATTTATGTATATATTCCCTTGTTGCTAACGATGCTTTTTGAGCCTTAAACAGTAAATTACTTGCCCTACTATTATCATAAATTAACTCGCAACCAACATTCTTTTTACTTCTGTATATATTTAAACTTCTTTACTCTTCATATTAGTTCTCCATTTTTCTAACTTCTATTTTTTTGCCATTATAACATTCAACAGTCCTCCTAACACAATCATCCCACTTTTTGTATAAGTATACTGACATAAAGTCTTTATCCGAATCTTCTGTATACCATACTATCTATCTCATGCATCTTCATGCCTGTCCTTTACTCGTAACCCAATTAAATATTATTTTGGCTATTCTCTTATTATTCATAAATTGCAATCTACTGAACATTTTCATTTTGCTTTTTGCCTGGAAGAAAGAAAAGAGCATGGGACCCTCTTCATTTTGATGTCCATGATTTAAATGGAATGAACAAAAAAACGCTATGCTGACCGCCATTAAATTTAAGACTGCAAAATCTACTTATATTGTGAAATTCGACAAAGAAAATAATCAGTAACATTTAAGGATTAGAGCAGAGGTCCCCAACCCTATGCCCGCGGGCACCATGGTGCCCGCAGACCATTTATGCGTGCTCGCCGCTATCTGAAGACGATAAAAAATTATTTATCTGATACAAATAAATTTAATTTTTGAAATTTTTTTATGAATTATTGTATTATATTGTAATCAAATTGTAGGGCATACTATACTTTTATTTTTATATATTTTTTTATATAACCGTCAATTATATGTTAAAATTTTATTTTTGAAATAAATATTTTTTTGTATATTATGTGTATTATTAACAATATCCAACTATAAATTTACATGTTCTGTGGCTTCTCCTTAAACGAAGTCAAGAATATCTCAGCAATTATGCCCAGATAAAAAATAAATGGTGCCCGCCACCTGGCTGGTATTATGGAATGTGCTCTTAAGTGCAAAAAGGTTGGGGACTCCTGCATACGTGTGCTAGCTAAGGAAATGCAGCAAGATAAGAAAAATGAAGTGAGATTTTATGTGTAATAATATTAACAGAGCTTAGAGAAAATCTCACTTATTAACAACAGTCGCAATTATAAAATGATTTATAAATGTTTATAAAATCTTTCTTCTGCAATTAATAGTGTTAATTACAATGTAGTCTGGTTTATCATCTGGTAATTTAGATATCGTAATTAATAATAATCAAATAAAGTAAAAAGGTCAATTAGAACATATTTGCTGTAATTTAATTTAAAATTATAATTAACTTTATAAGAACACTACTTGATTGTTATATATATAATAATAAAATTCGTCCGCATATTTTATTTTTACTTGTATGAAAGGAATTTATAGTTAATCCTTTTCCGACTGTGTATTGATAATTTTAAAACAGATACCACATTTAATTATCTTATAGCGAGGATGTGCTATAAATGAGTTACAAATGTATAATGTATGATATTAATTGCTTTTATAAATTATTATTTGTTCTAACCACCACATATAAATTGATGTTCATTTTAATAAATTTATGTTGCTGTTATTAATAATAAGTGTTTTGATTTACTATTGCATGAATCAGTATATAAATATTTTATCTCACCCTAAAGTATATTCCAAGTGATATTTCACTATCCAGTAAAACAATTAATAAATTTTATTTTCTTTGCCAGTCAAGAGCATGCAATATGGATTCATTGGCGCTCTTTATAAATTTTTGAGTCTATTGTGCATAAAGATATAAATTATTATAAAACTATTTGTGATCAATTTGTTTACTTACTCGTTATATATTTAAATTGCTTGAGTATTACCTTCTACTCAACATATTTAGATTGTCCAGATATGTGATATATAGGTGGAGAAAACCACTTTAGTCGTAATTATATTTATCATAGGTAATTGCCCCGATATGTAATGCACTTAGTTCGCATGCCAACTAGGACTAGTAAGTTATAATATTTTCAGTACATTTGGGGTTACCTCCTCTGATGGTAATTAATAATAGTCGAGTCCATTTATGATATTAATTATCTAGCGTGATGAGCAATATATTATTTTATACCATCATTTATAAATTTTATTCCTTATTAGAATAGTTCTCATCAGATAAGGGAATAATACTATTCCTTTACATATTGTTGCATTAGAATTGTTTATAGATTTTATTGTTCTTACTTATCGTTAGAGAGATTATTTATCGTTTCTATTACAATATACAGTATATTGTCTTATTTCATCTAGATTTCAATCATCTATGGATATTTTCGTAGCTTATATTCACATTATTATTTTTTTTGTTGTTGTTATAACTATTTTTGAATTTGCACGCATGTAAAAAAACAATAACATTTAAATTCATAAAACTCTTCGTTAGTTTTCTAGTGGTGTGATTTTTCTTGCTGTTTTCATTTTGAAATGTTCTCTTGTTTTTCCCATTAGAGAGACCTTGCTCAAATGTTTGTTTAGTCAGAGTTGTAAATGATCTTTTTAAAGTAATAAATTGCACTTAAAAGTTTTAACTTTTTAAATAAACTGATAGCTTTTTTTTTTAAAAAAAAAAACTTTGAGTCAGTATAGTATTAACAACGAAAATAAAATATTCTGAATGTTTGCTGGCAAACCCAAACTTGTGTTTACTGTTATTTTAAACGAACTTGATTAACAGTCGCATGTGATAAGTCATTTACTAAAAGTGAATTTTTCTTTAGAGTTTTACACACACCTATTAATTAATTTTTTTTTTGTTTCAAAAAAGTTGTCGTGTTTTGAAACTAATTAGTTGCACTCGTGTTTTGAAACTAATAAGTTGCACTCTTTTTTAAAATATTTTTTTTTAGTTACCCATTTTTAAAGTCATTTTTAATAAACTTGCATGCTACTGGTAACGGAAGTTAGGCAGTATTTCGAAACTATAATGACGAACTTATGACGTGAATAATTACATAAAGACGGTAATGTATTTCACATTACCGTTGCTACATCTAACATATTATTAGTGTTCTTCATAATTTGATGCAATAGAAGAGAAGCAGGTTCTGGAAATCAAGGTTCGTGGATCGCGGCCTAGCTATCATTTCCGGTTTGCAAACTTCTTACGAATTCTCAAGTAGTTAATATATCTCACATTACCAATTGTTGTATCCGTTTTATTTGTTAAAGTATATTCCATGGTTTGGTGCAGTGATATTGTGGCCAGATTGGAGTTTAAAGTCATCCAGTATTTGAACTTCTTATATGAATTTCCAGCTTTGAGGCTATTCATTTATTATTTTTTGTTTAATAACTGGCTGATGAGGATAAATTTTAATAAGTAAATTAATACTAATGTAAATTATAGTACCCCCACCCCCTCCCTCCATTATCTCTTGTTTTAGCTATCCACGTTTTTGAATAAGTTTTAAATAAAAAGAATTAGAAATTTGTAATTATGATTCCAGCTCCATCACGAATCATCTTTCGTTGTCTTATAAGCTTACTTATACAATTGCTCTCTCCATTTTCCCGTAGATTCTTTACTATCTTCTTGATTGAATTATGCTGTGGTATTTTTTTTTGTTTGGTCATCATCATCATCAACCATTATCAGTCCACTGCAGGATGGTCTCCAAGTTCAATTCATCTCCAATCTTCACTTCTCTTCTCCACATCACCCTTGCACACTTCTTTATTTCATCCATCCATCTCACACGTGGTCTCTTTCTGGGTCTTTTACAATCTCTTGGAATCCGGTTTAAGATTTCAATTGTCCATCTATTATCATCTCTTCTAGCAATATATCCAGCCCAACTCCACTTCAGTTTTAATTTTCTCAATGAGATCAGTAACATCTGTTTGTTCTCTTATCCATATATTACTTTTTCGATCTCTTCTTGTTACTCCCAACATGCAACATCTCTCCATACTTCTTTGAGTGGTCTGAAGTCTCTGTATTGCTCTTCTACTAAGTGTCCAAAATCTCAGATCCATAAGTAAGAATTGGTAAAACACATTTATTAAAAATCTTTCTTTTCAAACACATAGGCATATTTTCTTTTGGTATCAAGTTATTTCTACCAAAGGTACTTCAACCAAATTTAATTCTATGATTAATTTCATCCATTATGTTTCCATCTACATTAATAATCTGACTAAGGTATTTGTACCTGTTAATTTATTCTAACTCATCATAATCATTTTTTTATTTTCATATTTGTTTGGTGTGTACATTTATATATATTAGGTTTGATTTTGTAACAAAATAATCTCATGTAAATCTTTCGCTTTTTAAATTAAAAATATTTTAGTTTCAAAATTAATATTTTAAACATGAATACTGACATGTGCCATTCCAGAAATCCTAGTTTTGTCACATGCAAAGCATATTCCATTAAATTATTTGTTGTTGTTTTTTTTGTGAAAGTTTAAAGCTGTTGAATTTCTTTATTACAACAATTCTAGTGAATATATTGTTAATCAATGTGTGATAAAGATAAAGCTAGTAATATAAGAAATAATGATAAGAACGGGGATGGATTAGATTAGTAATGTACTGGTCCTATAGTTAAGATTATAGATGGCATTTATATAATAGTAGTGAATTCAACCATTACCATCACATTACCTTAAGGCCGACTGGTAAATATATGATTTAATGGTTTAATTTTTCAGAGATTTGTAATTGAGGAGAAGGGGTGGTATCTTTTCTATTTAAGCATATGTAGTTAATATCACAGCAAGTATAAAGCTTTTAAGGATATTATTGATTATCATTAGTTTCCCAGCCTATACATTTAATTGCTTTGGCATTAAAGCTTGTTGAATTGCTTGGAAAGAACTCAGTCATATATTTATTTTAATTTCTTTATATTTTTGATATAGTATCTATCTCTTATTTAATATTACAATATATATATGATTAGGCTATATACAAATAGGTGTATGCTTATATATGCAAATCGACTATCTAATATGTAAATTCAATGTGTCTACTGTGGGACTTAAATGATGAACTTTGTGAGGTCTCTAGATTAGATTCAGAATACAATGCAGCTAACAATGAATCAATAATAGCTTAAACATAGTCCATGGCACAAACAGATCAATCAATTAACTGGATCAGTAAATTTGATCATTCACAATAGGATAGGAGAAGGGTTTTAAAAGTGAGGTCCATTTGAGTGTACTACAAGTGCTACTTGGTCACATTCAAACAATAATCTGCCAATTTGGAATTATCCTGACAGTAATGCATATTACCAATTACAGAATGTAGTCAGGCAAGCTCACTCAAGTTTGCCTTTAATGAGTTGAACCAGTGTTGGTTGAAAGTTCTTGCATGTTCAAGCATTATTTAGAATATGTTTACATAATATTGTGTGATTCATTCATTATTGGACGTGCTTTATAAATACTATACTAAGGTTAACCCATGTTCTAATTAGAAAAACTAAATCCAATGGAATTTATCCATTCTACTTTGAACACTTTTTAGCTAAAACCTTTTATTGTACATATATACATATCCAATCTTACATTTCGATTCTCCTGCAGTCTTCTTCAGAGCCACTTATTGTGAAGATCCAACTTAGTTTTATTATAATTATATATCGACCATTAGCCCATGCCACTAGCTCAAGGAGAAGCAGAGATAAATTCTTAAACATTTTTTTTTATACAGAAAAATATATTTTTAAGATTAAAAATAAAAAAATAAAATAAGCCACTGCCAGTAATAACACACAAAAAATATTTATTGACGCACGTACATAAATTTAAAATTGAGGAATAAATTGATCTTGTTTTATATTTTAATATTCATTTATAAATTTAAATTATTTTAGTAAGTCCTCACAGATGGACCATTTATAAAAGTTTGTTTTATAATGGTGAGTATAGATAGGCTACATAGATTATTCAGTTAAAAAATAGAAACTTCAAAAACAATCATTCAACCTCAGACTAAAAGTTCGTAGCCAAACCAATGCTTGCTTCCCGATATATGGATGTAACCAATGCAATATGAAGATGCTAGCACAAAACCACGCTGACAGGAATGTGCATCTGCAGTGTGGTATTATTTAAAGAGAAATGATTCTCGCCCAGAACAGGAATGAGTGTCTATCTGGCGAAGGAAATCATTTGTAAAATATATATTGGAAAATTCTCTGAAATGGTGAATTGCGGTCTTGGCCGTCTTACTATTAACACCCAGAGTAAAAAGGAAAACAATGGTGTGGGAAATACTTCCACATCCATTGTAATGCATTGACTATGCCTTTGGGTCATACATTCATATGGGCTTTGCACTATATGCTAAACATGTTTCACATTACATTGATATAAACACCCATATATATCGCTCCACAGGCATTGACCTAACTATGAAACAAATAGTTTGAAATCCAGCTCCTTTAAAATAAACATAATTTAAATATAAAGTTATTAGTTGAAAATTGCTAGAGGCAATTTACAATAAAGTAATCCCGATGACACTCATCGTAAGGTGCCGCATTGACTTCAACAACTTAAAAGATATATCAGTAAATATGTTTAGACATTCAACATGAGGTGTGATATTTATCGATATATCATGTATAAAACCTTAAGAAATAACTAACATAAACATTAACAAATCTATGCAGTCATCTACACCCAACTTAAATTTAATACATTTTAAAAAAATTTAATTAATAACTACAAAATAAATAAAAACAAAAAATGGAAATGATTAGCTAACATAATGCATAAATTTTTTTTATTAATAATTGATTTAGAATTTTCCCTTATAGGTCAGATAAGAGTTCATACTTTATATAACTAATTGAAAGTTTGTTAAAGTTCATATTGAATAAACAAGAGTTCATACTTTCCATGAAGGGTCTGAAGTCTGTCTTGTCCATGAGAGATCTGAAGTCCGTTTAATATTTTTTGGAGGATTCCGTATTCATTAGTTTGGAGGCTGCCTCAGCTGATATATAACATGAAATACCATAGTTCATATGTAGATTAATAGTCAGCTTTCTTCAACAACTTATTTTTTTCTTTTTATAGACCTCCTTTATCAGTAAATTTTTGAATCCATGGAACAAGAGGTCACTGATCCTAAGGTCTCTTTTTTGGTCCATGTTGTGGCTTGGTGCTTCCATTGGTCAATATTTAATTTCATTCTCTTATCTGACCTTTAGTATTTAAGTGCCCCAAGGGCTAGTTTGCTTTACATTTAGTTAATAAAACAATCATTTCCATTTTGTAAGATTAAAGGTGATAGAAATCAACATTTATTTCTATTTTCTAAAATATCAGTCTTTATCTTTAGATCTTTACTTTTTTTTTTTACAAAAAAAAAATACTTTAAAATACTTTTTTTTTTTCTGAAAATAGTTTTAGTTTTCCATCTGTGCGATATATATATATATGTTAACATAACTTAATTTTTTTTTTTTTCATAGTAAAAATAAATTTATTGCTTAGTTTTTAATAAAATCATTTTTACTTAAGATTTTTTTTCCTCTTTATTTTAATTTTAAAATAATGTAATGACATATGTATACTGTTACAATGTATTCTGATATTTATATTCTTAGACCAAAACCTTTTGTGTGCATCCAATACCAAAACATTAATAAAATCAAAGTTTAAATTATTAAGGCTACCATTTCTCTATGAATGTTCATAAAATTTAATTGAATAGTACAATAATCCAGAAAAGATAAAATTATTAAAATTATTAGTTTTGTTTTACGAAGAATAAATGCAAGTATATTATAAACATTGAATGTGCAAATGATTATTGTAAGTAAATAAGTTTCATAAAATAATTGTGTTTATTAATTGATACTGTCTCTATCTTAAGATATCAGGTTTATTTCAATGCTAAACTTTTATCTAATGACATATATATTTTATTTAATTTAGAAGTAAAGTTAATATTCAGTGATTATTTAATAAGATTAAAATGTACATTAATGAAACTTAGTATTTCTATTCATTCTTTTTACAACTACTACTACTACTACTACTACTACTACTACTACTACTACTACTACTACTACTACTACTACTGCTGCTGCTATTATTATTTTTCAAAGCTAGCATTTATAATACTACAATAATCAAAATATTTTTACATTCTAGAGAAAAGTGCTTTTGTTGATCACATTTTTTTGATCTAATAATTATCTTCCTTTTTTGGGAACCATCATCAGTAAATGATAACATCAAAATTACCAGTTGTATTTATAGTTGTATTTCTACTGGCTGTTGTCTTTGGCAGGATGGCTCAGTTGGTTAGAGAGTTAACTTAAAATTCAGTATTCAAGAATCTAAGGTTCCAGGTTCAATTCCCATGCTAGTACCATCACTGGTCAGGTCACCAACACTCGAAGAAGAGGGGGAAATAATACCTCTCAAAATGTGCATATACTAAACTGTTCGCTTTTACTAACATATGAATGTGTTTGAAATATTTAAATAAAATTAAATTGTTCTAAAGTCATTCAATACTTATATTAGATGATGGAAATAGTCCAGTATATAAATACACCTACAATACCATCATTACAAATCTTCAGGAGAACATCAAATTTACCAGTTGATAAGCTGAACTGAAATCTAAATTTCCAATTGCTTGTATTGATGATTGAACATTTATAAAAAATCACAAAAGAAAGAGAGGAGGACACCACCATTACTTTTTATTGCTGTCACTTAGTCCTCCATGTGGTGTACAAATATTATAAAAATAAAAATGTTTTAAATCTTTCTTTAACTTGTTCAGTTTTGGATGCCATTTTGAATTAAAAAAATACAACAGACATATTTTGTACAATATCTTCAATTTGAATACATTAAATATAAAATTATATATATATTGTTAGAAAGAGCAAATATGAAGAAATGTAATAAAACTGAAGAAATAGTCATTACTTAAAAAAAAAAATTAGAAAAAAAAAGATTTTTAACACTTAAAAATATTTATTTTTATATAGCTTCACACATTCTAAATTTTAAGAGTTAAATGTTAAAATCACACTGTTATAAATAGCTTCATTACATTTCTCATAAATTTCTGAAAAGTTATATATAACATAACTTATCTAAGATAATTCTTCATTATGAAGCATTGAAGTCTGTATTTACTCATAACTTCCATTTTTTCTAACTTCTCCAGATCTTGTCCTTTCATGCTGGAAATATATCCTTTTCTAATGGGAAAAATAATATTTAACAATAAGTATTGTATATCAGACATTACGTAGAGACAACTTTAATAAATTGTAATTTATCAAAAAATATAACTAATTTTAAAATAATTGCCAAAACAATTATATAATATAAAATGACAAAGACAAAAAGTGGCAGGATCACATTTATACACATGGTGGTAACTAACCAAGAAATTTTTTTTCCATTTCAATGCAAAATAAAATATTAATGAGAATAGTCGTGATACAGATGTTTCTTGTTATTGTATTTCTTATTGTAGAAATACCCTAAATGGCTTTATTTTAGGAAAATTAGGATCAGTTGTTATAATAAATATGATTATAAACATAAATTACAAAAAAGTTATAACGTATAAAAAAGTAGAAAAAATATCCACAGATTGCAAAAAGTGAAACATAATTGTTTTTGTGTGGATGACCTTAGTATATAAAATATAGATACACACAAAACAGATACATATGAAATACTGTTTCCAGCAGCAATTATGATAATGAAATAAATTTTATTTTTCATTATAGTTATTACTTACAAAAAATATGTTTATGTAAACATATAAAACATAGCAAAAAGTGAAATATAATTGTTTATGATTAGATGGCATGATATATAATTATGATATAGATGCACATGAAATAGACAGATTTATGAGATACTACATCAAGTATCAGTTATTACAATCAAATAAATTTGATTTTTACTATAATTATTACTTGCAAAAAATATATATATTATAATATTTATATTAAAAAGTAAAAAAAAAATTAGATTGAAGAAAATGTAAAACTAAAATGCCTACTATTTCCATTTAAAGTTGTAAATATTAATACTTAAGCACCCAAGGTTCACGATACCTGCAGAAAACAGAGTTATTCTGCATCACAAAACAGACATTATTCTACAGCATTATAAATTATTACTATCAAACGAAAAATATTATATACTTATGGCTGGTTAAAAGTATTACCTCTGAATTTTCATATGAAATTATGGTTGGTTCAAGCCCTCAGAGATACATATATATGCATTGGATTTATATTCACTGTAGATAAAAATAATTCATGTTCATTCTTTTTTGCGAAGTATAAAAATGGAAGAAAAGAATTAAAAAACTTCCTTTATATTCATAAAAACTCAAATTTTATTTGACAAAAAAAAAAAAAAAATACACCATTGGAAAGTTGATACAATAATGAAAAGAATAACACATTACACTTGTATATTCATTAACCAATTGCGAGCTATCTTAATTCAAAGTCTACGATTGGTCAGAATTCTATATTTTGAGTTTTCATGTGGATGTTTGATATAAAATTGTTAAAAAAACATAGAACTGTTGACATTAAGTTTTGTTTTTCATATTCTATTCTTGCATGAGTGCAAGTTTCACCCTCCTGTTTTATTTTAAATTGAATGTTGTGAATGAAAGCAAATACATTTTTACATATCATTCGGGTTTTTTATTTGACATACTATTAATTTTAAAATAATAACTGATTAACTAGATTTATTATTATTTTTTTGCATAATGATTTTATTGGTTATAGTCACATTTTTCATTATTATTATTATTATTATTATGATGATGATGATGATGATGATGATGATGATGTGTGTATGCTTGCACTGACTTGTATGATATACACTTTCCTCAATACCACAATCATTTTGACCTTTTGTGACTATATTTTAAAATATTGTATCCTTATGTTTGTACTGAATTGTGATGAATTAATCTCATCAATGATTAATAGACTGATGGAATACTCTTATTAGAGATTTTTGTTTTCTACATTTCTTTAAAATTATTTATTTACAGTAATTTGCTAGATTGAGGCTGTCAGTCTAAATATCAAAACCTTACCCAGTGAATTTTAGCTACATATCACAAAAACTTTAAGGCTCTATCTAATGCATCTGAATTGAGATTTGTGATGTGAAACATGAGTATGCTTTATACCTTTGTAGATTGTCTTCACAAAATCTTGAAAAACATATTAAAATGTACTTGTGACCCGCAGCTTCACCGCCATAAAGTATTTGTATTATTTACATAGCAGTTCTGCCCAATTTAAAATAAAATTTAACATTAATAGATTGTTTCAGCAGTCGTTAAGTACACTGCACACTGTCATATTTTTATGCCATAAATCACGACCCAAATATACCAGCATCTTAAAATTTTTGTGATCACATATGTGTTGATTCAGAGGTGGGACACCTTGTGCAGATCATATAGTGTGTGGGCATCCAAACTTTACCAATGTAAAAATCATATATAATAAACATCAGATAGCATTAATACACATTACACATATATTTTGTTACAAAAATTTTAGTAAACAATTATAAATTTTGTTTTAATGTACATTAGTAATACTAATGTGCCACCTGTTATACATAATTACACATTGAGTGTGATATTTTGGTAACAAATAATAAAGGTATATGAAATTGGCACTTGGGCCAAATGAATAATGCACCTTGCTGATTGTTTTTTATAGATGTCTTTATTCATAGGTTTGTGGAATGAAGGTTTTAAGTATATATAATGTATAAATATATTCTTATATAAAACCTTCTATAACATTATATTATACTTTTCTTTGTGTAGTAATCATAAATTACTAACATAATCCACAATTTCTTTCTTTCCCATTAGAAACATTTATTATTGTGATTATAATTGACATTATTGAAGATGCCCAGTGAAATTTCACTGAAATATCGATTGTAATAATATTATTTTTCCGTGAAAAAGGTTGTGAATATTGTTTATGATCTTTGTGATTTAAATAGTCCATTGCAGGGCAAAGATCTCTTCAACAAATTCTTATAGCGATGAAGACATTACATATCAGGCTTTGCAATTTCTGGATAGTTAAGATTTCAGCAGTCTTTTATTCTTCTTCTATCATCTTGATAAGAATAAATGAATAAGTTTTAAAATTAGTATTGAATGTTATGGGTTGACTACATCAGTATTGCTCAACCTTTGGGTCGCGTTGAATTTTTAATGGGTTGCGAATATGCACTAAAAACATAACTATCTGATAGCAAAAATCTTTTTACATTTTAAGAAAATATTAGTATTAATAAAAAAAATTAGTAAGTAATACTAGCTATGCTTTGTGTAGTTTTCTCAAAGTCAATTGCAAATTTGAACTTAAATAATCAATGTTAAATTTCACACGATTATTTTCAAAATGGAATTGTTCAAAAAAATGCAACTAAAATTAAGGCAGCCAAAGCGTCAAACCAGCGCCAGTGGTGGAAAATGAATTTTTGCTTGGATTTCATATATAAATAAAACCTTATTTGAAAAGAAAACACTTTTTTTTTTGGTAATTAACAAAATGTGTTAAGCTTATAAATTAAAAATATGTAGTTTAACTTTAACTCAACTTTTAACTTACAAATTATTTGTTCATTATAAATATTATCAAATTGATCCGAATATATACATATATACAGTACTGTGCTGATGGAATATCTCTTATTTTATATTATAATTTGTGTAGTAAACATTTGGGTTGCAGAACTCTTTCAATGAAGTCTATTGGGTCGCATGCAAAAAGGTTGAGAAACATTAGACTACATGTCTGAAAAATCTCAAAGCTTTTAAAAAAGTTTTCAGATTTACTAAATCCAGATTTAAACACAGAGTGTAGGCAATTCAAGCAGACGATCACAACTATCATGCTTAAACACATCAATAGATATGACAGTAATCTGTTGACATGGCAACATTACCTTTAGAAAATAAATAAAATTGATAGAATAATGCAGTAATATGTTGCCGTGGAAACATGACAACTAAGAAATAAATAGAATCATTCCCATTTACTTCCTAGTAGTAGAGTTGCCTAGACAGTGGATTAGTGCAATGTTTTGTTGATCTGTTTAAACATACATGTGGGGTGAAGTGATTACACTTAATAACCAATTAACTATAGGCACTTATGCTTAAATATATATATATATTGTAACCAGTTGGGTTACATAGCACACAATTATATAGTGTGTATGCAATTTCTATCTATTAGAAACCTCCTAAGTGAAAACATGTATATCACACTTAGATAAAAATTTCAAGCTTGTTCTCTAAAGGGTTTAGAAAGATAAGAAGAAAAAAAACTTTTTAATTAAATATGTTGTTATCACCCCAATCCAAGTCTGTAAAAGGTTTGAAAAAAAAAAAAATTATTTTAGTCAGGATAGTGAGTCTGGATTGTAGTTTTCGTAAGAGCTGAACAATAGTTTGGTTACTAAATTTTTTTGAGAAAGTGGCAGAAATTAGCTGACCAAAATAGATAGCTGCAGTTTGTTGTTGGCTATATCAGAGAGTTGGCAGAATAGCTACCATGAACTGATGTAGCTGAAGGCAGGACAGTAGATCCAGGAGCTGCTACCATTTTTCTTCATAGGAGTTTTGATTTACTTAAAGCTGGGTCACTTCTGAATCAATAGCCCAAACAAATAAGGACAAAATAGCCTCTGACCTGAAGCTTACTAAATCCTAGTCTAAGTGGAACCAATTGCAGAACAAGCCTTACCTGGACCATACCGATGATAAATCAGCAAGCTCACCAAGAGAATTTCTGAGATGGATGAATAATTAATTACATGTATGCTGTGTCAGATATGTGCAGAGAAGTACAGATAGACGTATATAAAATGGTGAGTGACTTTATATATAACGAAAATTTAAATAATTCATTTTAAAATGACATTTTAAAAGTGATAGTGATATATATATATATATCAAAACAGATATTTTAAGTAATTGATATTTAAAATCTATATTTTTAAATTTAAAAACTTTCTAATTAATCAATCAATAATAATCCTTACAAAACTGATTTTGTTTATTTATCAAAGGAAGAAAAAAGGAAATTGTAATAAGTAAAGATAGAATTTGATAATTGATTCATATCATTTTTTTTTTTGAGGGAAAAAGTAAATACTCTGATTGACTATTATATATATATGTGTGAAATTTATGTATATTTTCCAAAGAAATTAATTATGAAAATATAATCTTATAACAAATTAAAATATGTAATGCCAGTGTGCGAATACACGCACACACACACACATTTGTAAATTTTAAACATAATATTTTTTTTTATATCCAACTAAAAAGTTTAATCATGTATTTATTATTTTATATGACGATTGTAGTATGTCAATTGTACTGCATATTTATGTGCACGCATATATGTCGATGCTTGTCAAATCGGACATATACGCAAATTTTGATCATTTTTTTGTCATTATTAAATGTCAATTGAAATATATTCATGTAATTGTAAAATGCGCGTGGCTGTGCACATATATTTGGGTGTTATATGTAAACCACTGTATAGTAATTTAAATTTTGTATATTAATCAGTAAATTACAATGTGATCATTTTTTTTATTATGTATGTTAATCAAAAATTGTAGAGGCATATTCTAAGACCTTAATATCATTTTTTTTATTGTTATTAATAAACTTGTCTAAAAATTGTTTCTATCCTATCTTGGTCACCATAACAGTAATAGAACTTATGTTCTCTAAGCTAGATTTAAGCTTGGGGTGAATGTATAAATGGGGATGTGTATTTAGGGCTTTTGGGCATCCAGAGATGATCAATCACCATCCTGGTTGGCGTAAAAGAGAATACTCTTTAAAGCCCATGCATTACCTTTTATTTTAGTTTAGTCTTATTAAAAATTTAAGTTGTAGTTGGCCAGTATATTAATGGTACTTAAGTGACCAGAGCATTGATGATGATCAGCATGTTTTAATATCTCAGCATTGTTGTTTAGATTTTTCTGATTATGTATTCTGATGGATTCACACTTAGTTTCTGCCTCCAAATTAATGTTAAAATAGTTGCCCAAGCTGGCAAAGGCTCAATAGTTAGCCTGGTCTACAGAAGACCCGTTTCCAATTCAATTACACGATGGACTGTTGATTTTATTTTATTATTTGATCACTCGTAATGATAAGTAGTACTCATACTTATTTATAATTACATTTACTTTTTTATAATACTGGTCGATATATGGTTAATTATGCTTTTAGCTGCTCTTCTGATCTCTTGGAGATCTCTTGATCTCATGCCCCTCTTTATATCTTACTTATATATACTTTTGTAAATTTTTGATATTTCATTTTAAATTTGAGAATGATGATGATTTTGCCATCACCCCCGGTATGACTATGATCAATTCCCTTTTTCCTTCCATCCTATCTCCCTCCCATCCCGTTACAATACATATATTCTAACCGTATCCGTGTGTATTCACTTCCAGGCACTATAATATTAAATAATATGGTTTAGCTCAGTTAACGATTACGCTCGGTTAAATGCAAATAATTGATAAATAAAATATTCTGCATTAATATTAAAACATTCTACTAGCAAAATAATGAAAAGGTTCAGTTTATAAAAATAAATAAATAAATATTTATTATATCATGAGACTTGGAAGTGAAATGCAGATGACAAGAAAGATTACATTGAGCCAAAATCCCACAGGATACTACCTCAATGGCATAAGAACACTATCTCCCCTATTACTATCTCAAATAAATAAATTCATAGTATTCTTACGACTTTAATAATAATTAATCATTAAGATTAAACTATTAATTAAATCTTAATCTTTTTATCTATAATAATTTAGCTCAATAAAATCTCAGGTTCATAAAAATTATTCTAAGTTAATTAAAATCACTGTAGCAAAACATGATAAGGGATTTTTATGTCATACTCTACTATGCTTAACTAATAATAATAATAAATAATAATAATATTCTTTATTGGATGGACTAATTTTATGTATCTTTTCTTCACTATAATTTATTACCATAATATTAAAAAGAAAATACTATAATCTAATCGTTTATCTTCATATAATAACGTAATGAATATGTGGTAGCATTTTATAATCTGAAAAATACATATGTGGCAACAGATAGCATATAATTCGATGTACTATTATAATAATCAGCTTATGACCATAAAGATAATGTAAAATGTAATTTCTTAAATAAATAAATTCCAAGAAAATATTAGAATTCTTAAAATAATACTTTATTTATTACTGGGCAAAAATGTTATGTTTGATTCAATTATTCTGTGTATGCTATGCATTTTAATGGAAAAGAAAATAGTCTGAACACAAATTTTTGAAAAACAAATTTAACAAAGTTTTTATTATAACAATAAAATAAAATAACAATTTATTTACACTATTTACACTTGGTATTCTAAATTTGCACCATTATACATCTCTTATTAATTGTACTTATTAAAACAAAGTCTTCGCTCTGACTTAAAAATAGTAATAACAATACAATTTTTTTATATATTTCTTTGTTATCAATTTTTTTTTATGATACAATTATGTTTCTTTATACTTATTCTAATATATAATATCTTTAAGCATTATTTCAATATGCTTCCTTTTAAAACATCCATTGAAACAGAGAACGGAAAACACAAAATATAACAATAGCGAGTGTGGATTTTTTTAAAACTAAACAATTTTCATTTTGCAATGGTGTGAATACTATATAAAATATCTACTATTAATTTTATTAGTACAATATGTGGACATCGTTGTTAACTATACTACGATTATTAAAACAATATATCCTACTTAACATTACTTTAATACTGAATAGCTGTAACTACTGATGTATTCCTTATTATTTAAATAAATACAAAAACTGTACCTATGCTTATTTTACATTGTTTTGCTTTATAACATTATATCTTAAAAATATGCAATACTCATAAAAAATGAAATAAAATATTTGAAATTATTTAACATTTTAAAGAGCAACTTTGCTTTATTTATTTTATTCCTGATATACAGAAAATATTCTATGATTCTTTATCATTTTAGGTCCATTGAATTTACAATTCCAACTTGCACAAATTCTACTTCTTATAAGTAAATGAACTTATCTTATTTATTCAATAACATTTCTTAAATTCTAAATTATTTATTATTTCTTTACAATACTGTATGATGTAGTTACTTTGGAAATCGAGATAGCGAATAGATGTGAAGGCCTAGGGAAGAAAAACTAGAGTCTAACTCATAGTACATATTGGATAAAATACCATGGCACAGTATATCTATAAAAATAGAGGCATCACCTATTTGTCTAATGACCTCCACTACCAACATTGATGTTAAGCTATTATTTCAGCTTTATAAAACATCACTATTCAAATAAAATAGACACTGCCCACAAATAAATATATCAGCTACAGGGCATTGTTAACTGTACTGTATACTTAACTAGATTACAAAAATGCTATTCCTATTTCTCTTAATACATCCTACATTAATATCATCTCTTTGGTTTCATGTTCTCCAGATTACTCCCAAGTCACTATCTTATCATCATTTCCTAATAGATTTATCAAATCTTACACCGACAAATGAAAACTAACTCACATATTTAAAATAATAAACAAAATTCAACAGTAATTAAAACGATCTCACTAATCTACAAGAAAAGTTGGCTTTACTTTCCTATACCATATTTTTAAACAACTAACATAAATAATCATTACTTATACTTTAAATATTTAATAATATTAAAGTTTTATTTTAAAGAATCATATAACTATTCACCATCATGTTGCGTTATATTACTAATATGAAATTAAAGTATGCATATTCCCAGAAATAAACAAATCCTAATCTTATAATTTAAATGTATTGTACAAGTGCATTCACATACAACTCAACATTTATACTTCAATACAATATAATTCATTGGCAATCTGCAAAAGAAAAAAAAAATACATCATAAAATATATCAATATTCACAACTATTACCTAAGTGACATCGACTTGTAATCAATTATGAAAGTCTTTGTGTCCATCAATTAAATAAAACACTGCATATATGATACATCCATGCTTCCACACTTTAAAAATGTTAACTTATTTAGAATATCAAACTATTTTACTGTAAGATTATTATATCATTAGTACTAAATTAATATTCATGTTCCTACTCTTCTAATTAAAATAATATTACACTTTAAAAAGTTAATAAAATAAATCAAGACAATAATTATGTATATCTTCAGCTGACGAATATTCTTTATAAAGTTCAAACGTTTTTTTTTATTTTCTCGAAAGTTTTTTTTTTAAAAAAAATGTTCTCCTAAGAGCAATTTTAAAACCCCAACCGTTGCTAAGTTCTCCTTCTTGACAACGAACAACTGCCGCGAACTTGGCACATGCGTTGTAACTCCTTCCGGTGCAATAAACGAAGTTTTAAAAATGAATAATAAAAAAAAAATAATTGACGACGTCTTAAATCTTGGAGAATTAAATAAAATAATCATTGATCTGTTCTGGAAAAGTTTATAGAATAATAGTTCATAGCTTCTATTATCCAGAACAATGATTATTAAAATAATAATAAAATCATAAGATTGAAAAATAATATCTTGAAGCTTCTATTCCGTAGGATCCTTTATCGGCTTGATGATGCATCTTGAATACGGACAATCCGTATAAACTTTTTGCGCAATTTTAAAATATTTATATCTCCATAAATTCAGTAACTGCTGGTTTATAATTCATTCCTTTATAGGTTTATTCTTTAGGATAATTTATTATTTATTATCCAATTATAGCTGTTTCCATTATTGTTTAAATTATCAGTTTTTTTAAACAAATTCTGACAAACGTGTATAACCTTATATAACTTAGGTTTATTACATACGCTCTAGAATATCCATTTAAATATCATTTCTAACAGTTTTTCCTTTAAATATTTACAATGTTTTTCTTCAAAAAGGATAAAACATTTATTTTTATAGCATTGTATTTTTTCCATAAAAATTATAAACTTATTATATTACTTGTTGGTCTTAAACACGACTATCTCGCTATGATAAAGATGCGTTGTTCACATTTAAATTTACCAATAGCTTTTCTGTTAAGCTTTCTGCACAATGTCCAAAATAATTCTGTGCTTACTGGAATAGTTCTCTTGGTCAATACCATTGATATTATATTAACAATTATCATACTTATTTTTAAAATATTCTTAATTAAACACATTTCATTTATTGGCATTTCCATATTTTTTACTGCAAAGTTATATTAAGTTTTGACGAATAATCCTGGTAAAGGGAACTTTAATTTAGCAAGGCATCCTTTTAATAAACTTATTAAAATATATTTGTACTACACTCTCTTTTGCAAATACTTTAAAACTAATATCCTATTAGTTTGCAAAATATATTATACGAGAGCACTAAAATTGACTAAAATAAAAAAATTTTAAAAGAAAATTACTATCACATCGATTACCACCGAATCAACTGTGCAACAGTATTTATACTCCACAAAATATCTCATCCTATTGGTGGATTTTTGGTTTCCATTCGATACTTAATTTGCATATTGTTACAGTCTTACACAATTAAATTTAAAAAATAAAATATGACTCATTATAACTTCAAAAATATTATTTAAAAATATTAATCTTAAATCAATTATTATACTTTACTAAAATTAATTAAACATTTTTAAATGACTTTTAAAAACAATATTTAATAAATTTATCTCACCTATTATATTTAATTTATCTATTTTATTTTAAAACAAAATATTTAATTTTTTTTATTAGCTGTACTAGTCTTATAATACTATTTAAAACATGTTATAACGACTGATTTAATATTCTCCCTTATGATAGGCAAATAAATATATCCAATTCTATAATGCAATTCTTAAAATATTTTGAACTTTGTTAACACAAATTCTAGCAAGCATGTGTGCATTACTGTATTATGCAGGTCACATGATTTTACAACCTAGACAGATTCAAATTTCTGTCTGAAAATTAAATGATAAATTGCAGCATTTATTATATTAAATAAATAATACAATAATATAAAATTTGGAATAATAATTTGGAAAATATAGAATTAAATATAACTTTTCCTACCATAAAGATTACTTTTAGAATATATAATATTAATTATAATTATTAAATATCATTTATAATTTTAAATATAGCATTTATTTAATTACCAGTTGTAACTATTAAAATTTAACTTTTAAAACATATTTTAAACATTTATTGCTGCGTTATTTATTATGGCCAGCTTTGTTTAACTGTTTTAAGGTTATTCATTATAATTTTATGTATTACATATTTTAATTTAGCTTTAAATTGTACTTTTAAACTATTATCAATACAATATAACTATTACACAATATATTTACCAAATGTTTTTAAATTTATGAATGATTATATATCTTTAAAATATTTTATTTACCTTTTATGCCAATTGTAATGCAAAAAAATGAACTCACATAGCATAAATATGAATATATGAATTCAGTTTGGCTCATAAATCATGGGTCATCTGTTCTTAATATAGATTTAAATAAAAAGATTATGAGAGTAGTCTAACTTTTTTGAGATTTACAGAGTAAAGAATTTTACTAGGTAAAAATATTTTTTTAACAAAATATTCTTTTTATATAGATAAATAGGACTTTGTATGCGTCCACACAAATACAACCAATGTGTAGAAGAATTTTGAAAATTACTTTATAAATATTATTACATATTCTCAGCACTATATATTTAATAGCCATTGTTTATTTACCGGTTTGTTAAAGTTGTTGAATATGCATATTTATTAATTATAATGCACAGATTTACGTACCTCCATCTTTACTTATCTATATAACATTTTGCAATTTCATACATGCCTGTTTTAACATAATTTTCTAATCATGTTAAATAATAATTATTAGTTAATTGTTTATATATTTTGTATATATTATATATTCTTTTTTGTTTTGTAATGCTTATGATAATTGTAATAGAAAAGGGGAAAGGAAACAAAGTGAGTGTGTGATGGTGGTGGTTGTTGGGTTATAGTTTTAAAAAATTACTATACTGCAAAAGCAAATAAAACATCAAAATAAGCTTTTTTTGTGTTAGATATTACAATATTTATTGTTATGTGAGCTTGTTTTGGTTGTATTTAATTATTTAGATGTAAAAATAATAATAGATTATATTTATTTCCATTTTATAAGAATTTATCCCACAGTATATTATATTCACGAGTTGCCCTTGAAGTCTTTGCCTCCGAATAGACTTTTTATTGGCTCCATTCACTTTAATATTTACATGACTACTATATTTTTATTAGAGACTGTAATCAGAATTTTATACCTTGTACTTTCATTTATTCTCTTTGATTGTAAATACCATTCTTGTAATTGTAATTAATAGTTTCGATTTATCTTTATTTTTCAGTGGAAGGAAGTTGTTCATCCATGAAACAGTTCAAGTGTGATTCTGGTGAATGTATTTTCAAGTCATATGTTTGTGATGGGGTTCCAGATTGTAAAGACCAATCAGATGAAACCCTAATAGGATGTGGTAATATATTTTAAACTTTTTTCACTTTTTCTATGTTAATTTGTTAAATGCAAAAATTTTTAAAGTGATAAATAGTTTGTAATTTTTGTGTGTGTGTGTGTGATAAATATATATATATATATAGAAAGAACATTTTGGTTATTAGTGCTTTTCCCTGCCATGCTTATGATCTGGGGTTTGGATCTGATTCAGGTTAAACTTGGAAATTTTTTAAAGTTCCAAGCAGATTTTTATTTTTCAGATGATCTTTTCATAGCTAATCTAGTTTATCATATGATATTCATCAATAAATCAACTCCTCTTTGAAACATCCATATGAATAAATCAAATAGTTAAATATGTAATATTAATGAATAGAGCATTTTAAAATTATATCTAACTTATGGGCAGTAACTTTCTTGTCTTTGTGCTATGAATATCATTGTACATCCAGGAGTTAGTCGAAAATTGGTTTGGAATGACTATCGTAAGATTAACTAGGGATTAATTTCTCAGATCATTCCAGCACCATAAGTAATACATTGAACTTTGATCTTTCAATCTTCATTTCTCGAGTCCATTATTGGAAGCCATTTATAATCTTTATAGCATTGATGAGGAGAAACTGAAAATATTTCTAATATTTAATCTGAATTTTAGAAAGCATTTTGATCAATAAAAGTGGTATATAGGAACTGATAGCATGAATATTTGGAAATAGAAAATGAAAAGCTGAGGAGAACTTACTGCATGATTTACCAAATCCTTGCATCATCATAGGAAGACTTATTTAGAAAAAAATAAGATATCAGTGATAGGCCTGTTTTGCTATCCAAACTCCATCGCTGATTTTTGCTCCACTAATATTCTCATCCCATAGTATATGGTCCTTGTTAGTATCATTAAATTTGTTTGCCCCCCCTCCCCCCAGATTTGTAATCTAGCATTTGCTTATGACAGACACGTTATATGTCCTTTTTACATGAAAATCATATATATTTTACTTTTTGTGTTTGCAGTTTTTTCTTAAATGGACCGGTTTTTCACAGTAGTAGCATATTACAGCATATATTATTCAGTATACTGGGGTCAAGTATATTTATATTTGCTTTTTGCACTGAGAGAAAGATTTTATTCAGCTGTTGTGGTAATGAAAATTTTGTCCAACATTGTTTTCTGTGTGACTCATTTGATTTGTCTATAGTACATCTATAGTTGAAGTTGGATTCGCTCAGCATTATTTTTCTGAAATCAGAATCCAGTTTGCCACACAGAAGTTGGTCTAATAAGATATCATTAGTTTCTGGGCTGAAATTACAATTCTTCACTAAATTTCTTAATGCTAAATCATGATCTACATATTTCTCTTGAAATAATTTTTTCTGTTTCTCGATCTGTCATGTTACCCATGATTGTTATTTTTGGAGTGAAATATCAGTTTAATTTTTCAACCACTCCATGTTATCGGAGTTCCTCAGATCTTTTAGGGTCACACAATTTATTTTCCAGTTGTACAACATATTGTCCAAACCATAAAAGCGTGGATGCCTTTAAAGGTTCCTCATCTTTTTTTTATTTTTTATGAGCATATACTGTTCCACATTTTCAACATAATTTTTCCTGTAAGCAGCATTATTCATGTCAAATTCTCAAATGCTGCTGTTTAATGACACCCTTTCGATTATTATCTTACCCAGACATTAATAGCGGTCAAACTGCAGGCATTATATTATTGTTTATGCAAGTTCCTCATAAAGTGTTGTATGTGATATTGCCCAGATTTTTTTTAAGAACTGTCAATTGCATCATTCTACTATGTCCTGAAGGTATTCTTTTGATACTACTCGGGGTGCAGCTATAACTAGAAATAACCTTGACATAAGTGTAGAAACAAAAACTATGTATTTAACAGTAATTAAACTATTACTTCTGTTATTATAAAATATAATAGGTTGGGTATAGTAAGCAAAGATTGGTTGTCTTTTGTGTTAAACCATTATAAAAGACGTAATAATAATACTAATATAGGTATAAATAATAAAGCATGAATGTTATTAGCTAATGTTTCTGGTATCAATAAATATATAATTAAATTTTTAAGATACGATTTCTGGTTGGCATAGAGAATCCTGCCTAACTTTAATAGATTAATAAATAATTCTAAGGTAACAACAAGTAAAGAGGATAAAAGCAGTTTTGTGTATTCCATAGAATGTCCACAATCAGGTTGAAATGCAATATATATTGGTGAAACTAAAACCAATATTAAATATCGTCTTATAAACAGGCAATGGGGGATGATACAGTTTATTGAGCTTTCTATATTTATCAAAGTATTGCAAGTCATATATGTTGTCCACAGGATTTTAGTATATTGATGCATGAAACATATGATAAAAAACGTAAAATCAAGGAATCATATGCGATAAAGGATTCTTCTTGTATTATTAATGTGAAGGTAATCAGTTTTCCAATTAATTGTTCCTGGCTGATACAATAGAATGTTCAAGTTTATCACTTAATAGGGTAATAAAGTTTTTTTCAGCCTTGATAAGGACTGAAATGAGTTGAAAGTACTTGGCAATAGTGTTCTTTATATTATTTTTTAATTTCTTTTCTATACAATAGATGTATTGTTATGTTATGATTTATTTAACAATAATAAATATAAGGGATTTGAACACAGACTTTCAAGCACCCTTCAACTATACACACTATCTCATATCACCGATACACATGATCACACACACAACACAGTGTGTGTGGTCACGTGTATCAGTGATATGAGATAGTGTGGATAGTTGAAAGGTGCTTGAAAGTCTGTGTTCAAATCCCCTATATTTACAATTAAGTTCCAGGTATATGAAGAATGCCTGTATTTCAAATATTAACAATAATAAATAAATATAGCATCTATTATTTATCCTTTAGTTTGCATGTTTAGCTTCTCACACACTGTGGATAATATTATAGTAACAGTACATGTTTGAATTACCAAGCCACTTTAACACATAAAGTCTGAGTTCAAATCCTCTTCTAATTACGTTAAGTTTAGTATAGATAATGTACTTGTATTTAAATGGATATATTAAGGTTTTATATACATGAGGGGTCAGAGTGACTTCGGGTCAATATGGGTTTGACAATAAGATTGGCATAAACAGGGGCTTTGAGTGTTCCATCATCATATTTTCAATATATATATTGTACCTGGGGAAAGAGACGGGGCGGTCAAGTAACGAGCCAATCTTTCTGGCCAGGCTCTGGGTTCTTTAGCTACTATCATAGTCTATGCCATGAATACAGAGAGCTACAATAACAATCATCACTAAGCATTACGAAGTATAAATAAATAAAATTAAGAGAATAAACCTCAACTCACCATTTTAAAGCTCCCGTATTCACAACACAAACCAGTGTACAATGAATTTCTCACTTATAATGAAAATTTTTTTTCATTATTCCCCCCTTTAACTCCTTTATCACTTTATTGCCATGATCAGATCCCCATTTAATAAAATAATCATCTTTTATCAATCTTTCTGAGTTGCTATGCCACTTTGCCTTTCTTTAACAATTGTAATCTCAGCGTTCTTATATTTTAATATTAAGTTTTCTATATTTGCTTCGTGGACATGTTGTTGATAAAAGAATGATATCCTAGTAATAAACATGAGAAGACGTACACTTAATCTACAAGTTAATGTCTATCTATTATTTAATAATAATAATAATAATGATTTTAATAAAGTAATTTATTTAAGACAAAATTGCATCAAACTCTAAATTTGGAATAATATAATCATCTTTTAGGATAGCATTCGAATACTGTGAAAAGGGGATTTTATAGTAACTCAAAATATTCATCAACAATATAAATAACTTTATTAAATGGAAATAGACAATAATTGATTACAAAGTCAAGCATTGGTGGTCGAGAGGTCAACGACAGCTGCTTTACAAGCGGTTGTCCCGGGATAGCGGGTTCGCTTCCCAGCTGATGCTATGACACATGAGAAAAAAAAAAAGTAGCTTTATTTAAATAAATTGCAATTTTAAATTATAGTGATCAATAGAATAAATGAATAATATTTTATTTCAAATGCATTCTTAATATCTGAAAATAATTATCAGTTAAATAGTTTAATACTTTGATTTATGTATCTTTACTCTGATGTGTCTTTACTCTGAATAAATAGCATGAAAATATTTGGGCAGTATAAATTACACAATGTTCAGATTTCTAATTATGGATTAGTGAATACCAAAACATTACAGAGACACTACACAAGATTTAACAACAAAATAACATTTATTTACAATAAACAAATTTTATAATATGAACACCATGGAAGTCTATTACAAAGCAATTTCAAAAACATATTTACAACAGTCTAATGCAGTTGCTTACAGAAGTATATTTTACAATCTCAAATTTACTGATATCTACGACCTGTGATGGTCTTAAGTTCACCAGTACATTTGACCAGTAAAATTACAAATAAATCAAGTCAGATGTCACATGACCTAATTTAAAAAAGCTTGTATTACAAATGTTTTATAAAGAGCTCACAAATAAGCTGTTAACAAGCTTTGCAGAATATCCTCAGCCCCAGACCGGTTTCTGCTACTGACAAAGTCAGTAGCAGAAACCAGCCTGGGTTGAGAATATTCTGCAAAGCTTGTTAAGAGCTTATTTGCGAGCTCTTTATAAAACATTTAATCAGTAAGAAATTACTACAAAAAATTTTATCCTTCAAATTAAAATACCTATTTATCAATATTATCAATAAATATTTTGTGCCTTTCAGGTAATAGAACTTTACTAAATCATTAACAAATTTATGGCATAAACTTTATATCTTTCTGCATAAAATACACGTTCTAAATAATTTTATAATTTATAGCTTTACCATTTATGCATTATTTATTAATTCTATATTCTTTAATTATTAAAGTAAAGCCTTAAATTATTCTTAGAGATTACGTGTATACACCCACACACTCCATGCTATTTGTCCCAATAATGAGTAAACCTGAAGAGTCTTTAGATTTTACCAATCTTGCGATGACTTGCTTCTGGATGGTAATGATGATGATGCACAATGAGGCTAAAGAATATAAATTTATAATTTTGAATAGGCCATTATCGGTTTTATCTCATGTAGGGCTGGCAAAGCATAGCAAAACAGATCATCAAAACTCTTGACCTACACTTAAGGGAGTTAAAAGTGTTCCTGAAGAAAGAATGATATGCTTCAAAATATTATCAATGACCAACCATCTAAAATATCAATGATACCATACACAGTGGTAAATGCATAATAAAGAAGATACTTCCAAGAGGGAAAGCTAGTAAAGCAATAAACCTGGTGATGGCATGAACCCAGAATACGCACTTACTTTCTGAGGGCAATAAATTTGTTAACACTACAATCACTAGACATATACAATAAACGGGAATGAATTAATACAACTACAATCCCAAATGTGAGAAAAATATCACTCAAGGAAAATATCAACAATATTGGAGAGAGTAACCCTCTATCGCCTAATAAAATATCTAAATTATTTCAGAGAGCTAAGCTTCATCTCCAAACCATCAAAGCGGAAATAAAATTTGCATACCTTGGAAACGTACAATGATCAGATACATATATCACATATACTAGAGAGAAATCAATTCTAAACTCTCTAAATTGATGCCTAAAACTGATAAAATGATAATATAATTATCAAATACAACTGAGTAAACATAGCCTTAAACAATTAAAAAGAACAAGAAATATACATCATTTTTCATAATCATATAAGCATTCATTATAAAATATACCTCTCATAACAAAGGACAAAGCAATACTCTTTAAAATAACTTAATACAGAATCATTATATAGCATTTAGTATCACATAAGTGAACCTCCATCAGGCACTCTAGACCACAACATGTAGAATATAAAATATAATTAATTAATATTTAAAATTGCATATAATAATCATAAGTTATAAATGTATAAGTTAAATGTATGCGTAAATTTTTACCAAAACCTTTTTTTTTTCTTTTATAAAAATAAAAATATTCAAGTTCTTAATCTTGCACAGCTTAACGGCAAATAAATTCAACAGGTAAGGTTGCTTCTCCCATGCTGGTAATATAATTTTAAAGATGCATTTGTCTTGACAATTCTTGCCTTCCATAAGATTCCATAAATGCACACACAAAGAAAAGATTAATATTTCAATGGCCATTAGTTCGTGAATCATTAAGTATCATCTTGACAGAACAGGTCAACACTTCTTATCACATTACACTGATTTCACCCTATTTAAGATAGATAATTATTTTAATATAACAATTAGCACACATTATTCTTTTTCAACTTAAGCAGGGTTTTTTCTAAGCACAATATTTAATATAGCGATTTGCTCATAAACACTTTTTTTTCAAGTCAAGTAAATTGTTAAATAATAATGTAGCATTTGTCATACATCTTTTTTATAATTAAGCAAGTTTTCTGAATGAAATATTTAAATATAATGCGATTTATCCAATACTTTCATATAACGGTTTGGTCAAAGCTTCCTTTTCTAAATTTTAAGCGTATTTAAAGTAAGTATAAAATATAGCCATTTCATAGAAAAATAACATTCTTTTGTTAATTATTTAGCACTTCATAGAAGACAAATTCTATACTAATAATTCGTTCAAAACTAGTATCATTCTTTCATAAGTGAAAGCATAAATGACTATCTAGCAAATTTTCTCATTAGTCAATATGATAACTATTTACTTATTATGATAATAAAAGGATCACTAGTGTCTACAACAAATGGTTTCTTTTTCTGAATGATCAGTTCTTTCAAATTTATCAGAGATAAAAGACAATAAACATTTAAAAAGAAATTTCTGCTGAATTATATTATCTCATCAAGCGTTGGTGGTCGAGAGGTTAGCGACAGCAGCTTTACAAGCAGTTGTCCCGGGTTAGCGGGTTCACTTCCCGGCTGTTGCTATGACACATGAGGAAAAAAAAATTTTATTATCTCAATGAGTTATATAAAAAAAATGTTAAAATTGTTATAGTTAACTCTAAGATAAATTTCTAATAAATCTGCTTCAAAATAAGAAATTTAAATACTTTGTAATGAATAAAGTTTTTAAATGAATTAGAATAATTTAAACTGGATACCTGTACCGCCTTGGCTCTGGATAATAATGCTTTCATCATCAGTAGGCACTTCTAAATTCTTTCTTTAATATTTAATTTAGATCTTTTGATTAACTTCAGATGAGACTTAGTACCTGATAGACTTTTACATATTCATTTTACTTTGAAAAAAAAAACCTATTAAATTTTTTATACTTTACTTTTTAACTTCGTCTACCAATTCTTATGGATGGGAGGAAAATAAACTTCTTGTCCCTTCAATCTGCCTCTTTTCTTTTGCTGTCACTGCTCTTTTAATACACTTCTCCTCTGCATATGTGTGCGTGCCTTTTTATAGCTTGCTAATGTCAATCATTCTGATTGATAGGAAACGTCATTTCCTCTTGATTTCTCCACCTTTAAATTAACAGTTGTTTGGTCTTTATGGTCTGAATCTAAAAATAGTAGTAAAACCACCAGACAATCACATGACAGTCTAAGAATGTTACATCTGCCATGTTATATTGTTAAAATAAAAATAATACAAAATATAAAATGAATATTATCTAATTTTATTACCTTTTTTTAAAAGTTTTTTAAATTATATGAATGAATAAATTTAGAGGTTCAAATATTTATTTAATTTTTCATTAAATAAATACTCTAGAATAATATTAATATTACAAACTAAAGAGATATTTTCATTACCAAATAAGATTTAACCTATCACTACAAGCATGCACACTCACACATTAAGAAATCACCCCATATTTTTTAAACCAATTACTTTTAATTTTCTTTAAATAGCAATGAATTAATTACCTATTTTAAATTAAACCAATTTAGTTTAATCTCTAAACTCAGTTTTAATAAATACTATTATTTAAAGAAATTGATTGATTATTGTTAAGAATTATTTTAAATAGATACTTTAATTTTAATTATGAAACTGCACCTTACTCTTAACATTAAATTAAATTCAGTTAGTTATTAGGGTTAATTCAGGTACTAATCTAGTTATGCCAAATTGTATTAGAACAATTTAAACTTAAAAAAAAAAACAATTTAAACTTCTTTAATATTATTTGCTATATTTTCGCTTTAAATTATTAGAAATCTACGTTAATTATAAGTTTAAATATTTTAGTAATGCAATCAAATAAAACAGCATTATCTATTCATGACAGAAATATTTTAAATCATTGCCTATGCTTATATAACTTTAATAAATATATTTTACAAAGATAATTGGACACAATAAAATTCTTCTTAAACTACTTCTGCTTCCTCGGCGTCATTTGCGCACTTCGGGTAGTCATTTGATGACGTGTTATTTTCTTTCTTTGCTGACATAAAAAGTATAATCATGACGTCGTAGAAAATATGGCCGTTTTTAGCTGTATATATTAGCTTTCAAATGATCTTTATTTCAAAAAAATCGGTTGAAATTTAGATTTTTGGCGAATTTTTTAATCAACCACACTATTTATTTTTTTTGTTTTTTTGGTAATTTTTGTACTTATCACGAAACGATAAAAGACATAAAATGTTTTACGGGCTGGAAGTGAAATTTTCTCCGGTAAGGCCTATAACAGACTGTCAACGTAATTATTCGTAAGTAAAATTTTTTAATTTTTTTTAAAATTTTTGGAAAAAATATATTTTTTATTAATTTTAGTTTGTAATTAGTGTGTGCTAATTTGTAGTTATATATTTATTTATTTATGCTCATATACAATTCATATCCATCGAAAAAAAATTGGTGTGTGTGTAATTATATATTTATGCTCATATATGCTCTATAGAATTCATATTTATCATAATTTTCTAAAGGTAGTTTGTAATACATTTATTTATGCTCACATAGAATTCATATTTATCGAAAAATTAGTATGATTTAGTTTGTAATTATATATTTACTCGTATAGAATTCGTATCATAATTAACTTATTAGTATATAATTCATATCGTGATTATCTAAAGTTCTATCTACAATAATCCTCTTATTTTTATAAAAATAATGATTTTCAAAAAGTATACTTTTTGAAAATCATTAATTATGTTTATATAATATGTTTTACAAGCAATGGGTTATAAAACTAATAATCAAATATATACAAACTTTGTATACACAAACATATAATCCAATTCTGAAACTTGTTTATGTTTATGCTTGATCATGCTTTGCTTTTGCTATATGTTTCATAACATTATTTTCAAATCTATAGACTATATGCAAATAAATTATATCTGTGGTACAATAAATATAAAAAGATAGCATCACTTCTGTATATAAAGAATATAAACATCACTTGTGCAGTGCATAAAGAACATAAACATCACTGCTGACCACAAAGAATATAAACATCACTATTGTACACAATAAAATGAAGAGATGAAACTCATTTTATCAGTGGTATAGAAAGTAGTCTACAATTTCTAGTTTTAGACAGACAATAAGCCAATTGCTATGATAACTTCTTTTGTATCTTTTATTAGGATGAATCTTTTTCTTTATAGACGCCTTTGACATTTAGAACGTTTGGGGTACAATATAAAAATGAAGAAGTCATATCCGACTTCTTTTGGAGATTGTGAAGCTGTAGATTATCTCAGGTAAGACATATTATACATGTTTAGAAAGATAATTTTGTAAGGAATAGAAAGAAATTATCATTTAAGATGTATTTTGAATTTTAGTTAATTTCCAAATTATGAACAAACAATAAAATAATTATTTCGGATGTGAAAATTTCTTTTTTTCCTTATTTTTTATATAGTTATCACTATTTATTTTATGCTTATTGTTTTCCTTAATTTTTCTAGTTTCTAGCTATGTAATTGTTTTTGCTCTAACATAATTAAAACTGAAGTTAGTATGAAAATTGTGTCTCATGCCAGTATTTTAAAAAGTTCAATATGGTGGCTTGAAGCTGAAGTAGTTAATAAATTTTTTTTTTTTTTAGTTAAATATCTGCAATAATGAAACATCAGCTTTCTTGGCAAAGCCAAAGGTTACAATATATATATGTAAACATAATAAAAACACAGAATTACTTCTCTATAAAACTGCTTTAATATTTCAACCAGCAGACTGGTTTTCATCAGAAAGCAAAATGGCTAATTACAGAAATTAAGTGCTAAAATATTACAAACAGTTACGTATCAGATAACAAAACTAATTCTTATAGGCTAAAAATCTTTAAAAACTTGTATAAAAAATACTAAAAAAAATTATTTCACAAAAAACTTATTTTAAAAAACTAAAACCATACATACATTATTATTATATATTAAAATATATCAAAAAACAATAAAAATATATTATTATATATGTACACACCAAAAAAAAAAACTGTATATATATATTCTACTATATGTATTTTACTATATACATATATATCTTATACATATATATTTTTTATATATATTTATTCCACTTTGTGCTAGTCCACCTATAAAATAATTATTTAGGAAATAAAAAATAATTATTTAGGAAATAAAAAAACAAATCCCTAGGAAACCAGGTAATTCAAAGATGTGATAGTACCTATATTCATATTCATCCCATGAGGATGTAATGTCTTAAATTTAAAAATAAAAAAAAAACTCTCCTTCTGTTTTCTTTCTCTCATGGAAGAAAAATTATCTTCCAATATAACCACTCTTAAATCATCAATCGAGTGATCAGGTAAGTTGAAATGTTTAGAAACTGGTCTATCTTCATTTTTATGTAAAATATCAAACCTATGGTTGATCATTCTAATATGTAGACTGTTTTCTGATTCACCTATGTAATGATTTGAGAATCTATTACATTCTATTAAATATACCAAGTTTATACTTTTACAATTGACATAGTTGGGGATATACCATTTAAAACCATGAATGGGATCTCCCTGAACCATCTTTGTAACAATAATATGTTTGCATGTAAGACATCTCTTATCCTCATATGAAAAACATCCCTTTTCTGACACAAAATTAGTGCCAAAAGCTGTCCTTATAAGTCTATCCCTAAGTGTCCCAAACTTTAGGTGGATAGGGAAAAACAGATCTCAGATAATCTGTGGAATTTAATATATTAAAATGTTTCCATAATATTTGGTTAATATTAGGCAAATCATCATTGAAGGTAAGAACCAGTGGTATATTTATCAAGTGACTCTTTCTTTTCTTAGATAGAAGAAGTTCCTGCCTGTCAACTTCTGAAGATTTTACCACTGCCCTATCTAACAGTTCTTTAGGATATTTTATATTGATAAATTTATTATGTTTTAATTTTTCCTTTAGTTAGTTCGTATATATATATATATAAGTATATATATAACTGACAATACTATTATTTCTGTAAATAGATTGTGTAGCTACTATCTTCTTATTACTATTATACTGCGCTCATATTGCCATCAGCTTAGTTTGAATTGTTTTCTTTTTATATGTCCAATGATTTTCATGCAATAATAATATGTTTATTTTAATTGCAAGATTAAGTTAATTTAGATAATTAATTCAAGAAATAATCTATACATATTTAAAATGATTATATAATGATCTTTATTTACAATCTATATAATATATGCATAGACATTCCATTCAAGTATCAATTACTTAAAGCTTTGAATATTTCAGTGTGAATTCTTTTATGAAGAAATAATTTGTCCATATCATAGAATGTTATTCAATGTTTCTTTTTAGCAATTGGATTTTCCACTTTAATTTGTGGTTAATCAAGAAAAGGAAATTGGAATAAGAAAAATCTTATTGTTTTACGTAGGGAATGGGAAAAGATTAGAGACTTTTGAATTATGGATTCGGAGAAGAAAGAAACGAAGATTAATAAATGAAAAGTCTATTATTTATTAAGAAAATTATGAATTGGGAATTGTATGTTTGAATGGTTTGTGACAGATAAGAGGGAAGGGGATGGAAGAAGAAGGAATTTGATGACGGTCTGAAGGAAAGATTTAGTAATGAATACCTGACCATTGAGAAATTGACAAAAGGCTTAGAAATGGTTGTGATTGTAGCCGTAGATTTGGCAACTATGTGATGAATAGTATGTGTTTTTCCACATTTTATTTATGAAATGGAAGAGCCCAATTACCATAGAATCAACTCGATTTATTGTATGTGGCTTAATAAGAAATATGAGTGTCGGAAGTGCCAGAACTTAAATTGATTAGAGGACCTTATGCTCTAGATTCTGACACTGAACCATTTCACTAAACTATGCAGGGTTTTTCAACATTAATTATTAAATAATAGTTTTAAATGATGGTATTAAATTATCAGCATACTGTAAATCTAATAGCCAAGAAGGTGAAGTTTCATTTTTATTTTTAATCACTTGAAATTGAAAACGCCATCATCATGCAATATTGCATCTTGGTGCCTAATTCATGAAATGACCGATAAGTTGTTCCAACCATTACTGTCATAAAGATAAAAAAACAAAGTAGGAGCTAGTACGAATCCTTCTTCGACATTTATTTTTATTTCAAATGCCACAGATTTTTCATGAATAGTAATAATTACTCCATTATTCAAAATATTAACGTCTGAGGAAATAAATTCTATACAGGAATGAATAAATAAGCAATTATTAGTTAAAATAAAAAAAAGTGTAATTCAGAAAGTCATTTTAATTGAACCACGACAGAAGTTATGTCTAAAATAGTTAATGTGAATTCTAATTTTGTGTTTGGAAACCAAAAGATTAAATTTAAAATTATTTTTTAAAATTGCCACATGGTGATGTCTAGTGCTTCGTTAAAATATGCGATATACAGAGTTTAAAAAAGGGGGGGAAGAGAATAATGGTTATAGAGGATATGAATGGACATGTTGAAAAAATTGATGATGTGGATAACAAGAATGGACAACTTTTGAAGAATTTTTGTCAGAGAGTAAAATTTGAGTATTGGAAATTTGTCAAATATTTATGAAGAACAATACACATGGTCTAGAAATAATATATTTCACACAATAGATTATGTATTACTAGAGAAAGAGGGAATGAATAAAGTATGGAAAAATTAAGTGTTTGATAATGAAGAGACCATATGCAATAGTGTTCATAATTTTTTTTATAATAGAATGGTTAATAGTGTAGTGGGAAAAAGTAATAAACGTAGAAAGGATAGTGAAAGATGTGGATGGAGAATGAACAATAATAATAAGAAGAATATAAAATAAAAATTGAAGAAACTATGGAAGAGTTGGTTCGGGATGTATATAAGAATTGGTGTGGTGAAGTAGAAAAAGTGGCAAATTGGGTTTTAGGTGAAAATATTCAGAAGAATAAAAGTAATAGAAAAGTGAGAGTTAGTAAAAATGTAAAAGGGAGTTTTAAAGCAAGCAGAGAATATAAATGTGCTATTAAGAACAAGGAAAGTGAAGATGTTAAATGGGAAAAATATTTAGAAAAAAAGAAATTGGCCAAAATAAATAATTATAGAGAGAGAGAACGGAATTAAATAGTAAATTGTTGGAGAACATAAATAAAAGTGGAAGAGATGGGAGTAAAAACTTTTGGAAATACATCAAAAGAAGGAATGTAGGGGAGAGAGAAATAGTATTACTAGATGATGAGGGAATAGAGTGTAGCTCTAGAGAAGAATTAGAGATAATCTTAAATAATTATGTGATGGATATAGAAAAGATGCTAGATGTGAAGGACAGAGTGATAACAAACATAAAAGCATATAGTAATGGAAATATTAGGTTTACAGAAAATGAACTGAATGAGGCAGGGAAGAAATTGAAAAGTGGAAAGGCAAGAGATCTAGATGGATGGGCAGCAGAGATAGTAATGAATTTAGGACATAGGGCAACATTAACCCTATTATCAATGTTTTAATAAGATGACACAGAAGTGAGATTTTCCGGATAGTTGGACTAATATAAGAGTAAGGCTACTATTTAAAGGAAAGGATGAGGATCGTAGAAAGTGAAGTAATTATAGACTGATAGCGATAACTTCAGTGTTATATAAAGTTTTCACATATATGGTAGTTGGAAGGGTTGCAAAATAGATGGAAGAAAATAATGCAGTGGGAGAAATGTAAGGAGGTTTTCAATCAGATGGGCATATAGAAGATAGTTTATTTGTAGTTATACAACTTATAGATATGAGTCAAAAGAGTTTAAATCTATATAGAAGTAAACAGAATATTGCATGCAAGGTACTATAATAGCAAGGACAGTAGTTTGCTGTTTAAGGCTCAAACAGGATCTTTAGCAACAAGGGAATATATATGTTAATGGAAAAATATGGGTGATTTAGTCTGCAATTTATATAAAGAAGGCATAGAAAATATTAGGCATCTGTTAATTGAATGTAGATGTCTGCAAGCAGAAAGAGTACAAATAATGAAGTTGTGGGAGAATAAATATAAACAAAGTGATTATACAGAAAGTGGGTTCTTGGTTTTTATGCTGTGTTTTGGAAAAGATAAGGTGGATTTAGATATAAAGGCCATGGAGTTGATAAAGATTTTGTTGTGGAAATGGGATGAAGGAGGATATAGAAGAATATTGGAAAAACTTAGCGTGGGAAATGGAAAGGGGAGGTAAGATGGCTAACAGGTTTCTCTGTGCATAATGACTGAGAGATTCCTGACTTCGAAAAAGACGCCACAGTTCATCACATGTACTTAGCAAAACAAGGAAGTGAAGTATTAGGGAGTTTGATTTATAAAAAATATTATAGTTTGGGAAACTTATAAAGGGGAATACAGTTTTAAATTGCAGTATTATCAAAAAAAAGAAGAATGGATGGGATATAATAAAAGTAAATAAAGGGAAGCTGATTTATATATAAATGTAGATGTGGAGAGGGAATGGGTCTGTAAAATTAAAGATAAGCAAGCTACTTACAAATATAATAGAGAAGAAAGAGTCAAAAGAATTTATAAAAGGGTAGTAAGAAAAGAAGAAATTGTTAAAATTCGATATTTGAATATGCAAGGTCAGGGGTGGGCAATTGTTTTGGCTCGGGGGCCACATAGGTTGGCGGAGGACCACATCGGGGGCCACTTTGTGGAAGCGAAAGTTAGCGGAGGGCCGCACTTTTTTTTCATGACACAATAAACACACTGTTTTATTTCCTGTATTACCAAAAAAATATTTGTCCATTCTTCATTAAACACATAACATTCATTACCGATTTTTTCAGAGGGTTCATGGTTTCACTAAAGTTGGAAATGTATATATTTGCTAATGCAAAGACAAAATTGAAATTAACCAGATCAACTGGAAAAGCACTGCACATCGTATCTACACTGCACATGTGTATTGATGTGGCCATCCTAGTGGAAAATATGCGTTGAATATTCGGTCACAGTCCAAGGTGGATTTTTCTGATTGTCTTGGAGGGCCGCATAAAAACTCTTAGCGGGCCGCATGTGGCCCTCGGCCGCTATTTGCCCACCCCTGCGCAAGGTGATAGGAGACCAGAAAAGTAGCTGGAATTAAAGAAAGCAGTTAAAAATGAAGAGCTTTAGATATTAGCAGTTATGGAAACACATCTAAGAAAAGAAGAACCTACACTGGAAGATTTGGTATAACAGTATAAATAGAAATGAAAACAAAAAAGGGGGTAATGGAGTTATGTCAAAAAAATATTTAAATGCTGTTAAGTGTCAAAAACATTTGTGGTTTGAGATAAGGTTAGGAAGTATGGATAGTGACTGTAGAGTATATGGCCACTGGAAATAAACTATAATGGAGTGGAACAGTAGCTTATATGAATGCCTAGTTAAGGATATACAGAGTTTCAGAAAAAGAAAGGGAAGAAAATATTAGTTATAGGGAATATGAATGAGCATATTTAAGAAATTGATGATTTGGATAATGAGAATGGACAGCTTTTGGAATTTTTTTGACAGAAGGTGAATTTGAGCATTGGAAATTTATCAAATAGTTATGAGGGACAATACATATGGTCTAGAAATAATATATGTCACACAATAGATTATGTATTAGTAGAGAAATAGGAATGAATAATGTACAGAAAATTAAAGTGTTGGATAAGGAAGAGAAGGTATATAATAGTGATCATAATGTCTTTATAATAGAAATGGTTAGTAATGTGGTGGGAAATAGTAATAAAAGTAGAAAGGATAGTGAAAGATATAGATGGAGAATTAATGATAAGAATAAGAATATAAAATAAAAGTAGATGAACTATAAATAGTAAGTGCTTTCTCTTGCGGCATTTATCAATAAAGCTTGTTAGAGCTATTAGCACCTTTTTATTTACAAACTGTTTTATTTCATATTTATAGTTTTACTTTCAAGTCTTAAGCAATGTATATTGCTAAGGTTATTAATATATGGTTTGGCTGAAGATTTCTCAGCTCCATATAGCTATTTAAGTTTGATAGCTGGGTTTAAAGTCATAGGTGTCTGAAAATTTCAATTTTTCTATTTAATAGTTAACTTTTAGATAAATGCTGGCTTTGGGTTGGTATTTTTAGATCTAGTGTCTGAAATATCCTAGCGCCTCATTGAGGATTGCCAAAGCATGAAACTGGTCTGAAGATTGGGGATAATTTCTAAAAGTAGTAGAAATCATGGAAGAGTTTGTTGGGGGTGAAAATTAGGACTAGTGTGATAAAATAGAAAAAGTGGCAAATAGAGTATTAGGTGAGAATATTCAGAAGGGGTAAAAGTGAGGAAAAAAGCATGCAGAGAATATAAATATGCTATTAATAACAAAGAAAATGAAAAAGACGTTAATATTAAATGGGAAAAGTATTTAAGAAAAAAATACATAGCTAAAATAGATAATTTATATAGAGAGAATGAAATTAAATAGTAAATTGTTGGAGAATATTAATAAGAGTGGAAGAAATGGGAGTAAAAGGTTTTGAAAATGTATTGAAAGAAGAAATGTAGGCAAGAGAGAAATAGTATTACTAGATGATGAGGAAAAAGTGTGTAGCTCTAGAGAAGAATTATCGACAATCTTAAATAAGTATGTAATGGATATAGAAAAGATGTTAGATGTGAAGGACAGTGATAACAGACATGAAAGCATATAGTAATGGAAATATTAGGTTTACAGAAATGAATTGAATGAGCCAGGAAAGAAATTGAAAAATGGAAAGGCAAGAAGTTTAGATGGATGGGCAGCAGAGATGGTGATGAATTTAGAAAATAGGACAAAATTAAATCTATTATCATGTTTTAATAAGATGGCACAGAAGAGAGAATTTCCAGATAACTGAAATAATACAAGAGTAAAGCTACTATTTACAGGAAAGGATAAGGATCATATAAAGTTTTTGCATATATGGTGGCTGGAAAGGTCGTAAAATGGATGAAGAAAATAATATAATGGGAAAAATGCAAGGAGAGTTTCGATCAGATGGGCATATAGGAAATTATTTTTAGTCACACAACTTACTGATATGAATAGGAATAGATTTAGACAGTTATATATGGTCTTTATAGATATAGAGACGACATATGATGGTGTAAATAGAAATAGATTATGGGTAAGTTTAGTAAATTTGGGAATGAGTGGCGCTTTAGTGGATATTATTAACAAATTGTATGAAAATAATTACTATACTTGTCAATTAGGAAATATCGAAAGTTGGGTGAGACTAAAGCAAGGATGCCCTATGTCACCTATTTTTTTTTTTTTGTTATATTTGAAAGAAATCGAGAGAGCCATAGATAGACTAGGATGAGGGATAGAGATACCATTAATAGATGGCAAGGGAGTGTATATATTATCAGGTCTTTTATTTGCTATGTTCTTGTGCACTGAAAGTAGGGAACATATGGAAGTTATGCTGAAGACATGAGCAAGGGTGGTTAAAGAGATGGGGATTAAATTTTGTGAAGATAAATCAAAAGTATTGATAAAATGCTGGGGAAAGAGAAGAGGAAGAATTTTTATCAGGGAATATAAAGTTAAATATGGTGAATAGGTATAACTATTTGGGAATCGTCTTTATTAATAAGAGAAACTGCTTGGATGAATGGGAGAAAAAAATGATAAATGAAGCAAAGAAAAGAAAGGAACTGATAAAGAAATTAACAGTGTTTTCATATAATAAATATGATGTAGCTAGAATTGTATGGAAGGGAGTGGCAGGAGCAAGGTTAACTTATGGTAATGGTGCATTTTGTGTTAGAAAAGGTGTGTTAGATTAATTAGAAAAAGTACAAAGAGAAGTGTGAAGACATGTATTAGATGCAGATGTGTGAACAGCAAAGGAGGCAATTCAAGGAGAAATGGAATTGTCACGTTTTAATAAGAGAGATGCAAAAAGCAAAATGAAAATGTTCGGTAGATTGCTATTTATGGTTAATAAGAGAATAGCCAACGTAGCATTTAATTGGGCTATTAGTAAAGGACAGGCAACAAGATGGGTGAGGATGGTATTACAGTATGCAGAGGATTTGGATATTCTTATACAAAAGGTGGGATTGTGTTAAGATAATTGTTCAGTATTATAGTGGCAAGGAATGTGATAGAAGAAATATACGTAGTTGGAGAGATGGAGAACTAGTATGGAGCGTAAAAAGAGTTTAAATATATATATATAGAAATAAACAGGATATTGGATGCGAATTAATTTATGATAATAACAAGGGAATTAGTTTACTGTTTAAGACTCAAACAGGATCGTTAGCAACAAGGGAATTTACACATAAATGGAAAAATGTAGAGGATTTAGTCTGCAAGTTATGTAAAGAAGGCACTGAAAATATTAGGCATCTATTAGTGGAATGTAAATGCCTGCAAGCAGAAAGGGTATAAATAATGAAGTTGTGGGAGAATAAATATAAATAAAGTGGTATTACAGAAAGTGGATTCTTGGTTTTTAGTAAACCTTTGCAATCAATGGATGCAGAAAAGTTTGTGAATAAAATCTCTACTAGTGTCTCATCCAACATCCCCAGACTAGTTTCTACCTTATGACTTTCATCAGTGAGGGGCCTTGGATTTGAGAGCACTGCATTTAGATTTTTAGGATCTAATGCAACCACCCAGAAACCACCTTTTACTTATTTGGTTAATTATAATGCTAGGATTCCCAAAATGAAAACAGCATAATGTTTCCAATCCAAGCTCATTTGCTTGTATAATCATATAGGTCTGAACTCAGTTTAGCATCTATACATTTTGGTGCCTTTTCTTTTTCAAAAACCACAGTCACTATTATCCTATGGGCACAAACCTTCATGCATCCACTGATTACAATGGCTTGCACTCACTGGCACTACGTATGGAGAGTTTGGTACTCTTATTAACAGCATGTGTAAGCACATGAAATGGTGGGCATGTGATATTTTGATGGTTTTACAACAGACATGGTTAAATATATAGCTTACATTTTTCACATCCATAGAATGCAATCCAAAAGAAATTGTTTGAGACTGGAGATTAATAATATTCATAGAAGAAAAAATTACGTTATCAAAGGACAAATAGTTTAAGAAAATAGAATTCGTTGAAGAATCCCAGCAATATTTTCACCCAACTCTAATGCCATCTACCCTAAGATTCAATAATGAATAGATACCAATAAATCCACATCTGAAATTTCTGGCTTTTTCCATTAATGAAGACTTTATATAATGGTCCAGGAAGGGTGAGTTTAAATAATAATAATAATGTTTAATGTTACCTAAGATCTAGGTGCAGTGCTCTCAGATCCGAGGCTTCTCACTGATGAAAGCCACAAGCTAGAAACTAATCTGGGGATATTGGATGAGTAGGCATTAAATAAGTATTTTATGCACAAATCTTCCTGCATCCATTGGTTACTCTGGCTTGCACTGAGTGGCGCTACTGTATGGAGAGTTTTGCCTCTGTGCATTTTAACTTCTTTGATTGGTTGGTGTAAAAATTAGTTTACTAAAATATGTATTTACTGACTTGGAGTCAGATCTACATAACATATGTAAGCTGATTGGTTTAAATTCAAATCCTTGATTTTTTAAATTATTGGGTTTAATTGTATAAAGAGTAAAAGTTGGTCATTATGTGCACAAGTGCTTTAATTCCAGACTAATGTCCTAAATCCTCAATAATAAATGTGAAGGTCAGAAATTGGGTTGAAGATGTGGCTTTTATAACACTACCATATAGTATCCATTGATTACTAAACTTACAGTAGATGACTAGAATAGATTTGAAGAGAAACTGCTCTTTGAAACATATTTAATTAGTTGAAAATGTCGTTATGTTTCCTTGATGTTCACTGCCCTAATTTTAGTTTTGATTTATCAATTAATTAAGCTAAAATTGTAAATACTTTATAAATATTTGTAAAATTTATTACTTAATAAAAACATTATTATCAAAATAAAAATTATTATTTTTCTAAAACCTGTTTAGAATGTGTTTAATATATAATTTAAAATGGTATTGATTCAACAATATCTTGCACTGAAACAAAGAAAAAAATAGTTATTTGATGTTATTATATACTATTTTAAACTCACTTTAAAATGTTTTTTCTTTTTAGGCTTTAATCCATGTGATGGAAAATTAAGATGTGACAATGGGCGATGCATTGAGAAGCGAGCTTGTTGTAATCAAAGGGTTAACCATCATTGCCAGCCCAGCTACATGGATTCTTGTTGCCTTAACCATTTTTCTTGTAAGTTCACATCTAATTCAATAATTTACTTACATTTTTTGCTATTTTTTTAATATAATTATTTTTATTTTTTTTAAAAAAAAAATTTTTGCAGCACACATTTCTGAGTTTAGCATTATCTAATTTCCATAGATTTTAAATTTACAGTTTTATTTATAAGACTTCCATTTTATTTGTTTTTACTACTTGTACTTTGTTTATCTTTAATGTCATTTTGATTGTAAAAGAAAAATTTGTATGCAGTTTATCATTTCTATGAATTAATGAGTTATAACATAAAAATCGTAAGAATATAAATATACTAACAACATTTCACTCTTCTTACACTTTAAAGCAAAATATACAGTTTCGACTGTACCTAGCAGTCTTCGTCAGATCTCAGATTAGGTGTAGTGCTCTCAGATCCAAGGCTCTTCACTGATGAAAGCCGCAAGCTGGAAACTAGTCTGGGGATATTGGACGAGTAGGCACTAGATAGGGATTTTATACATAAACCTTCTGGCATCCATTGATTACTCTGGTTTGCACTGAGTGGCACTACTGTATGGAGAGTTTTGCCTGGTTTAACAGCTTGAGCAAGCATAAGAAATAGTGATCATGTGATCCGGGAGTTTTATATTTAGAAATAAAAACCATGGAGCATTCAGAAATTTTTTTTTATTTCAAGTTAAATATCAAAATCCCAATTGTGGTTAAAGAAAATAATCCCTTGTGGCTTTTTATTGCATAGTAAATAAAAGCATTTATTATAAAATATTTTTTTTATATATTATTTTTAACTTTTTTGTAATTCATATTCAAATTTTAAAATTTTCTTTTTAATGCACATTGCATGAAAGCACATGAAATATTTTTGATATATTTTATTTTGAACTTTTTAGTATTGGATTTTTTAGTGATTATTTCTATTCAAATTTTAAAACTGACACTAAAAACAATACCGCAGTTTGCATAATATTTGAAAAGAAATTCATGTGCATTGCAAATCAATTTAAATATTGTTTGTTTTTTTAAAAAAAATTTATACTCAAGAAAAATTAAAATTTCATCTGCTTTGCAAATAAAAACTTTTACAGTCAGGAGAAAGTATGATTTATTTTTGTTTTAATTGACCATAAATACTTTTTTTTTTTAAGTGTCATAGCATCGGCCGCAACCCGGGCAACTGCCTGCAAGTGCAAAGCAGTCGCGCTGACCTCTCGTCCACCAATGCAAGACTACTTTTTAGACAAGCTTTTTTTTTTTTAAAAAAAAAAAAAAACACCATCCAATATACATCACTGAATAATTACTAAACTGATATAAGCATGTTTGAGATTCATTTCACCAACGCTATTAGATTAGACAAATGACTGGACATTCCTGAAATATTTAATGTCGTATTGTAATATCAACACGTAGACAAAAATTTGAAGGCACTCCATTTGATAGAAGCATTTTAAAAATCAATTACAAAAATTTAACCTAAATAAACAAACAGAATTTCTAAATTAGATAAAAGCATTTAAAAACTAAAATAATGTACCTTTGTCATAAACAATAATTATTTTTAAAGTTGTAATTATAAATTTATTTAACGCACATTGATACGTAAGTAATATTTACTAAGGCAATAAACCTTTAAGCATGTGCGTTGAAAATACGAAGGTAGGGACCTCTACAGGTCTTAACCACAAGCTTACTCTTAACAATTGGAAGATTTTTTTACGGACTGTGCTGTGTACAGTCACCATGAATATTGCTGTTGTGGTAAAGATAGTCAAACAAGCAGAAATAATTATAACATAAGAAAACTTTATAACTAAAATTTGACGTTTGTTGCTAACAATATAACAACAGTAAAAGTTAAATTAACAATGCTTAATATATACACTTAACATAATAACGCTTATTAAGATTGCTATTATGCTAACAATTACAATAGAGGCATACAAAAACATAATAAAGCCATTGTCCCTAGGTTCACATTTAAATCTTCAGTAGTAGTGGAGATAATTGGGTCATTCATAGTCCTTTGAACACTCGACTTTGTAGTTCTTTCAGATAAGCATGACCAGCTTCGTTGTTATGATTGTGTGAGAATAAAAATCTTGATTTTCCTTACGGGTGAGCTTTCATTCTTTTCTCAGGCCAATCCCATTTAGCAGCACTATAGCAATGGAAAGTTCATTTAAAATAGCAAGATAGAAATAGTATGAAACCCAGTAAATACATTTAAAAGAATAAAATCTATAGATTCGTGCATTATATTTTTACAGAGTGAGAAAGTCATTAATTTACTAGAATTATGATAATCGGCATTACATCGCCAATTCTTAAATAGACCGAGAGTTACATTTATATTTTAAACAAAGCAATTGAAATTGAAAAGCTTGAGGTATTAGCAGTAGTAGAAATACATCTAAGAGAAGAAGAAGAACCTATTTTGGAAGATTTGGTATGGCAGGGTATAAATAGAAAAGAGAAAGAAAAAAGGGGTCGTGGTATAGGTATTATATCAAAAAAATATTTAAATATTGTTAAATGCCAAGAACTTTTGTGGTTTGAAATAAGGTTGGGAAGTCAAGAATGGATGGTGACTGTAATTTATATAGCGACTGGAGATAGTCAAACCATAATGGAGTGGAATAGTAGCATATATGAATGCCTAGTTAAGGATATACAGAGTTTTAAAGAAAAGGGGAAGAGAATAATGGTTATAGGAGATATGAATGAGCATATTGAAGAAATTGATGATGTAGACAATAAGAATGGACAGCTTTTGAAGAAATTTTGTGAGAGAGTGAATTTGAACATTGGAAATTTATCAGATATTTATGAGGGACAATACACATGGTCTAGAAATAATATATTTCACACAATAGACTATGTATTGGTCGAGAAAGAGGGAATGAATAAAGTACGAAAATTAAGGTGTTTGCTCATGAAGAGAGAGTATGTAATAGTGATCATAATTTCTTTGTAATCGAAATGGTTAGTACTGTGATGGAGAATAGAAATAAAAGTAGAAACAATAGTGAAAGATGTGGATGGAGAGTGAATGATAAGAATAAGTTAGAAGAGTATAAAATACAAGTTGAAGAAACCATGGACGAGTTGGTTGGAAATGAGTATGAGGACTGGTGTGATGAAATAGAAAAAGTGGCAAATAGGGCTTTAGGTGAGAATATTCAGAAGAATAAAAGTAATAAAAAAATGAGAGTTAGTAAAAGTGTAAAAGAGAGGAAAAAAGCATGCAGAGAATATAACTGTGCTATTAAGAACAAAGAAAGTGAAAAAGATATTAATGCTAAATGGGAGAAGTACTTAGAAAAGAAGTTTGCATTAAGAACAAAGAAAGTGAAAAAGATATTAATGCTAAATGGGAAAAGTACTTAGAAAAGAAGTTTGCTAAAATAGATAATTATATAGAGAGAATGAAATTGAATAGTAAATTGTTGGAGGATATTAATAAAAGTGGAAGAAATGGGAGTAAAAAATTTTGGAATTACGTTAAAAGGAGAAATGTAGGGGAGAGAGAGATACTATTACTAGATGATGAGGGAATAGCGTGTAGCTCTGGAGAAGAATTAGCATCTTGAATAGCTATGTAATGGATATAGAAAAGTTGTTAGATGTGAAAGACAGAGGGATAGAAAATATAAAACACATAGTAATGGGAATATGTTTACAGAAAATAAACTGAATGAGGCAGGGAAGAGATTGAAAAGTGGAAAGGCAAGAGGTTTAGATGGATGGGCAGCAGAGATGGTAATGAATTTAGGGCATATGGCAAAAGTAAAGCTATTATCATGTTTTAATAAGATGGCAAAGAAGAGAGTTTTTCCGGGTAGTTGGCGTAATACAAGAGTAAGATTATTATTTAAAGGAAAGGGTAAGGATCATAGAAAGTTAAACAATTATAAACTGATAGCAGTAACATCAGTTTTATATAAAGTTTTTTCATATATGGTGGCTGGAAGAGTTGCAAAATGGATGGAAGAAAATAATGTAGTGGGGGGAGGGGATGCAAGGAAGTTTTAGGTCAGATAGGAGACAGTTTATTTGTAGTTATACAACTTATGGATATGAGTAGGAATTCAGGTAGACAGTTATATATGAGTTTTATAGATATAGAGAAGGCTTATGATAGACTAAATAGAAATAGATTATGGATTTATGATAGACTAAATAGAAATAGATTATGGATAAGTTTAGCAAATTTGGGAATAGATGAAGCTTTAGTGGATAGTATCAAGAAATTATATGAAAATAATTACTATATATATATATCAATTAGGGGATATGCAATCTGTTAAAGTTAAAAATGGGGTGGGACTAAGACGAGGATGACCTATCTCACCTATTTTGTTTTTGTTGTATTTGAGTGAAATGGAGAGAGCAATAGAAAGTCTAGGAGGAGGCATAGGGATACCTTTAATAGGTGGCAAGGGAGTATATACTTTTTTGGGTCTTTTTTTTGTGGATGATGTTTTTTTGTGTGCAGAAAGAAGAGAAGATGTGGAAGTTATGCTGAGGACATGCGCAAGGGTGAGTAAAGAGATGGGGATTAAATTTAGTGAAGAAAAATCAAATATAATGATGGTTAATACTGGGGAAAGAGAAGACAAATAATTTTTATTGGGGGTTATAAAATTAAATGTGGTGAATAGTTATAGTTATTTGGGAATCATCTTGAGTAATCAGAAAAATTGCTTGGATGAATGGAAGAAAAAATTGATAAATGAAGCAAAGAAAAGAAAGGGATTGATAAAGAAATTAACAGTTTTCATATAATAAATATGATGTGATTCGAATTGTATGGGAGTGGCAGTAGTAGGGTTAACATATGGAATGATGTGTTATGTGTTAGTAAAGGGGTATTAGATTACTTAGAAAAAGTACAAAAGGAAGTAGGAAGACATACATATGATGTGTGGACAGCAAAGGAGGCAATTCAAGGTGAAATGGGATGGTCAAGTTTTTATGTGAGAGATGCAAAAAGCAAAATGAAGATGTTCAGTAGATTGCAGTTTATGGATAATAAAAGAATAGCAAAAATAGTATTTAATTGGGTTATGAATAAAGGGCAGACAACAAGATGGATGAGAAAGGTAATGCGGTATGCAGAAGATTTGGATAAAGAATTTATATCGGTATACTTGTACAAGAGGTGGGATGATTGTGTTAGGAGGATTGTTGAGTGTTATAGTGGTAAGAAATGGGATAGAAGAATAGATGCATTAATAAAGAATAGGGAATTGGAGAGATGGCGAACTAATATGGAGAGTAAAAAGAGTTTAAATATATATAGAAGTAAACGAAATATTGGGTACGAGTTAATTTATGATAATAGCAAGGAAAGTAGTTTACTGTTTAAGGCTTGAACAGGATCTTTAGCAACAAGGGAATACCCACGTAAATGGAAAAATATGAATGACTTAGTCTGCAAGTTGTGTAAGGGAGGCATAGAAAATATTAGGCATCTGTTAATTCAATGTAAATGCTTGAAAGCAGAAACGGTACAAATAATGAAGTTATGGGAGAATAAATATGAACAAAGTGATTATACAGAAAGAGGGTTATTAATTTTTATGCTGTGTTTGGGAAAAGATAAGGGGGATGAGAAAACTTAGCGTGGGGAATGGAAAGGGAAGGTAAAGTGGCTAACAGGTTTCTCTGGACATAGTTGCCGAGAGATTTCTGACTCTGTGTAAGGAGAAATCACAATACATCACATCACATCTAGAACACTAATTATAATCATTGTTGTTTATCATTTTAGTTTATATCTATTCTGTTGTATTCATTTAAATATTTCCAATTCAGAAATGTAATACTTTTACATTTATTTCAACTTTAGCACAATTATTTATTTTATTCTAATTACATTATTTTATTTACATTCTACGTATAGCAGATTTGTAAATATAAAAATTGATAGTTTTAATGAAATTTTTTGTGTATTTTTTAAAAATAGAATTCAATTATGACTTAATTAAGCGATAAACCAATTAAAAACTGGCCTATCAAACTGAAATCATATCATTCGGCAACAGTATTGTTTTGTTCGACTTTACGTTTGGTTGAAGATAAAATAAATATTATTACTAGATGACATGTGATTTGATTTTTTGATCCAGCATTTAATTGGTTGTTTGCTTAATGACATCATAAAATAACTATTTTTATAAATACACAAAAAAAACTCATTAAAACATTCAATATTTACATATACACATTGGGTCCCAATGGAAATGTGACTGGTTTTCTGTCCAAATTGCCTGCAACACCATTTCTGAACATATATTGCATGGTAATATAGTTTAGCTTTTCGCCACAAAAAGGTTTAAGGTGCAAACGTACGTGGATCAGGAGTTGCAACATGAAATGTGGTAATGTGTTTTGTACCTTAATTAACTATTATGGAACAACATGTTACCAATTAATTCTGTTTTAAATTAGGCAATACCTGCTATTTAAACTGAAATAATTCAAACCATGTATCGTAATGAAGCCATGAGTTGCAGGAATATTTCCAAGTGATTTTCAAGATTCATTGTGACAGGAAGACCATTGAAGGTGATCTATGAAAGTATGAAGCCCATTGTCACATTTCATGTTATACACTAGTGCCTTAAAATTTTTATGGTGAATAGCTAAACTGTTGCTGCATAACACCTCCATCGCTTGGGGGCGGGGGGAAGCAGTCATCCTTTCATTGGGACATACTACATATATATATATGATTGAAATACACAACTACCACAATATGCCTATAGATCCTCAATACATATTTCATTAACTGTAGGTTTAGCTTCATTATGGTAAGATAAAAGGATGATGGATATAACTATGGCTAATGAAATATTTATTGGGGAACTGTAGGTGTATAGGGCTGAAGTGTATATTAAATATACAAAAATCAATTAGCTTTGAGCATTTTTGGTTTATGTATATAGACTGCACACAAAAATATAAATATAGCAAATATATATGAATATAGTGAAATATGAATAACAGTCAGGTGTTACTGGCATCCTTGAAAGAATTAAAAGACTGAAGTGGACTTGGGTTGGACACATTGCTAGAAGAGATGATAGTAGATGGACAATCGTAATCTTAAACTGGATTCCAAGAGATTGTAAAAGACCCACAAAGAGACAACATGTGAGATGGATGGATGAAATAAGAAACTGTGCAGGGGTGATGTGGAGAAAGAGGCTGGAGATTGTAGAAGATGGATTGAACTTGGAGAGACCATCCTGCAGTGGATTGATAATGGTTAATAATGTTGATGATAATGATAGTGGAATAGAAAAATGGAAGATTAAAACAATTGCTATTCAAAATGAAATATAGCTTCAATATATTTAATACACTATAAAGTTTAAAGCAGCAATAAGAGTGATGAATGTAAGAGTTAAAGATTCCTGTGACAGTTTAGAAATGAGCTAAAAAAAGATTCAGTTTGGTCAAATGATTAAAGCTGTTAGCTTAAACCTGTCACTTCAGTGCTCAGATGTCATAATTATTTTATTCTACTGGAATCCCTTAAAGGTAAAGTATTTGCCAATTTTAAAACAGCAATTTATTTGAAATATAATTTAGAAATTCTGAATTGTTGATATGTTTGTAATTACATGTTAATATCAAAGATTTATATGCGCACTCATAAATAAAAAATTAAACAGGAATAAGAATTATAAAGAAAAAACAGTTATACAGATTTTTACATTGATATAATAGTTTATATTTCACATACTCGAATAACAATTAGTAATTACGTCACTAAACATTACATGACCACCATTGATTACTCTTGTTCGCACTGTGTGGCGCTACTGCATGGCGAGTTTTGCCTCTGAATAATTAGGAATACTTACATTACCACAGAAAGAAGATTTTTGTTTTGTCTTAGAAACAAAATTTTAGAAAGCTGAAAAAGTAATACTTAGTCTTTGAATTGACAGGACCAGTTGACTTACAAAAAAATGTACTATAATCCACTTTTACAAACTATAATACTCTTTTATACTGTTTGAAGTATGTTCCTTTCAAAACAAGCATTTTATTCCAAATTTTTCATAAACTTGAACTAGTTTGTCCAACATTCTGTTCAAATTATCTAATTAAAAAATTATTTTAGCATTTCTGTTGTCATCTGTAAATTCTTAATCAACAAATATTACATGACTTTTTCTGCTTACATTTAACATATATTTTCAAGAGCAGTATTTTTCATTCTTCTCCAGAGTCGTTTATTATTAGTTTAAGTAATCAGTGGATATCAGATAATAGTATTTTCATATCCACATTTTTAGATGCCCAAATCTTCACTGACAAGGGCTATAAACTCATAACTAGCCTGGAAACATGGCTATAATACCATTACTATGTAGAACCTATTGATTGTTTAAGCTTATTAATAGATAGCTCTAAAATAGTGACGGTAACTGCTCCTAAAACTGTAATCCTCATGTCATTTTTCTCAAAATAAAAACAGCAGTAGTGACATCTACAGGCATAGACTCATAAACAGTGCATTTGTATTTTCTATTTTTATCGATGTTTATGACAAAATGCACATACTTTCATGTTATGATTCTGCTTTTCTCATCTAATCTTCCCCCATCTCTCCAACATTAATCACGTCCATTCACAGGTTCGGTCTTGAGCAGTGATGCCTTGCTTTAGCGTGTTGATAAGTTGCATTTGTCAGTTTACATTAGAGTGTGTGCTATCTCTTTATGTACGTTTCTGTTTTGGTGAAGAAATTTTTCCTTATTGATTTATAAACATGAGTGAAAAATGAAAAAAACGCAATGCTGATAAGGACAAAGGAAATCAAGGTCTCGTAATCTTCATATTATCTGGACAAAGACGGGTAATCTTTTGTTTCAATCGATCAGTCGTATAATTTAAGCCGATTGACAATATGTTCATTTGTGAAAATCAAGAACAAAATTAAGAATCATTTCCAAATTCATACACTGTCAAGTTAATCTTCATTATGCTTTTAAACTTTTTTGATATTATTTGTCTAGATCTTATACATATAAAGTTGTGACATGCGTATCTATACATTTAGCCTCATTTTTTTCTCGATTAAAATAAAATTTTGGATAAAAAATATTTTCAAAGTATGAAAATATTATATATTAAGATTTTTTTGAACTTTTTTTTTAAAAGTTGAAACATAATATTTAGCAGAAATATATATATATATTTTGAAAACTCTTTTTGATGTTTTTTTTTACATTTCAACTTTTATATACTTTTCAAAAACCAAACAGATACGGAAGTAGAGGATTGCCTGTATTTCAGTATTTGTATGCACTAATAATATTTTTGTTAAGAATTAAAACAAACCAATATGGCAGTGAACAAATGCAGATTGAAGGCTCACATGTAATGTTTTTTTATTTTTCATTACAAATTAAAAATGGAATAAATTTTAAAATTATTTCCTTTTTTAGACATTAAATTTAAACTAAAGGTTATTATATATATATATAATGAAACTAACATTTTGGGCTCATTGTAATTATGTTTATCCGCAGCGAAAATGTTAATAGTTCCTAATATGTATTAAACCACCAAACATCACATGATCTCCATTTCTTATGCTTGCTCAAGCTGTTAAAATAGGCAAAACTCTCCATACAGTAGTGCCACTCATTGCAAGCCAGAGTAATCAATGGATGCAAGAAGGTTTCTTTATAAAATCCCCTATCCAATGTCTACTCATCCAATATCACCAGACTAGTTTCTGGCTTGTGGCTTTCATCAATGAGAAGCCTTGGATCGGAGAGCAATGCACCTAGATCTTAGGATCTAATACAACCCTCCAGCAGTCACCTTTTATCTCTACTTAACTACAAAACTATGAGTCTAAAATTGAAAACGTAATATATTCAATCCAAGCTCATTAGCACAAACCTTCTTGCATCGATTGATTACTCTGGCTTACACTGAATGGGGTACTACTGTTTTGACAGTTTTGCCTGTTTTTCCTAATATGTATGTGAATCCAAACCGATCTCTTCACTTGGATTATAGTAATGGTAAGGATGATTTTAGGAGAAATAAAATTGTAAGCAAGATCGGAAAGTGAAAGATAAAAAGTTGAAAGGAGAAACCTTTCATAGTTTTTAAAAGTTATTAGATATATTTGATGATTAATAAAATTTAAAATAGTAATTTTTAACCTAATAAAGGATGATTGACCATTGTTGGGATTAAGCACTGATCAATGTACAGTTTTTGTAAGTTAAGTTTACATGTATGTATTTTTATATGTGTAAAGGTGTTAATATATAAAGATCTAAAGATTGCTGTATATATTGCTCTGTTATATATATATATATTAATATTTTCATTTATATGTACATCTACACTGAAAAGAAGAAAAAGATTATTGAAAGAAGTTTTTATATACCAAAATAATATTTGTTATTAGAGATTATTTATTTAAATCTGAAATGAAGATTAATGAATTACAATACTTTCTATTTCTGCTTTTTCACAGATACTTGTAGTTTTGTTTTTGTATATCAGCATATGTATCCACCCTATGAAAAGGCAGTCGGATAATTGTTTGCTTTAACAAATTTCAATCATGCATGATATTACTGGAGCCGCGAACTATGCAATATCAAACAACACGAAACTAAATGTAAATATGATACTAGCATCTATTTTTTCCCCTTACTAAATATTACATTTCAAACATGAATTTATGTACTGTAATCACATCTTGTTCGTGATTTAAATACTACATGATCACCATCTCATACTAGCACATAATTGTTATTAAACAAGGCAAAACTCTCCATAAAGTAGCGCCAACCAGAGCCTTCTGGCATCCATTGATTACTCTGGTTGGTACAGGGTGGCGCTACTGTATAGAGAGATTTAAATACTGTAACCAAAACTTTTTACAGCAGTGCTGCAAGATGTATTTTGTGGACAAAAATGGGAAGTTAAAGGCAGTGAAAGTAAATGGAGATTATTTAAGTCATTTATATTTTGCAGATGATGGAGATGTTTTTGCAAATAATGCTTTAGAGCTGCAGGAAATGCTGCAGGAGTTATCCGATGAAAGTAGAAAAATAGGACTAAAGATAAATGTTAAAAAGACTAAACTAATGTTCAATGGATTTTCTCAAAATATGAAAATAAAGATTGATTATGATGAATTAGAAGTTAACAGATTATTAATACAGATGGAAACATAATGGATGAAATTAATCATAGAATTAAATTTGGTTGGAGTGCTTTTGGTGGAAATAACTTGCTATTAATAGGAAATATGCCTATGTGTTTGGAAAAGGTTTTTAATAAATATATTTTACCAGTTCTTACTTATAGATCTAAGACTTGAACATTTAATAGAAGAGCAAAGCAGAGACTTTACATTACTCAAAGAAGTATGGAGAGATGCATGTTGGGAGTAAGAAGAAGAGATCGAAAACACAATATATGGGTAAGAGAACAAGTAGGAGTTACTGACTTCATTGAAAAAATTAAAGGACTGAAGTGGAATTGGGCTGGACATATTGCTAGAAGAGATGATAATAGATGGACAATTGAAATCTTAAACTGCATTCCAAGAGATTGTAAAACACCCAGAAAGAGACCACATGTGAGATGGATGGATGAAATAAGAAAGTGTGCAAGGGTGATGTGGAGAAGAGAAGCTAAAGAAGATGGATTGAACTTGGGGAGACCTTCATCCTGCAGTGGATTGATAATGGTTGATGATTCTGTTTTGTATTGTAGTCAAAAGCACATTTTTTTCTGAGTGGATTTTCCTAGAAAAAGTTTTATTCTAATACCATATTTTTTTACAAATCCAGAAATATACCTAGCCTATATTTTTTTTAATTGATTGTTTTAACTTCCTTTGCATAAAATATTTCGTAAAAAAGCGATTGTGGTTTATTGATGGCGAAACAAATAATGATTTATTTTCCTTGAAAAATACATCCTTTAACAAAGAAATGTTTAACTTGAATTTCACACGACAGAGTTATGGACATTTAGGGATTTTATATATAAGATGATTATTATTATTTTTTTGCATATAAATTATAGCAGAATTAACTACTTCTTTTATAATTCTATTTGCTTAGAAGTTTATTGTAATATTTATAAGTAGTTGTACAGATAGCATTAGAAAATGAGTATTTAATTATGCTCTGCAAAATTTTAAAGTGGTAGATTAGTCTGTACATTTTGTGACGTTATATAATTGCTATTCTAAAAACACATCTCATTGGATCGGGTAAATGAAGCAACTGGGTGTGGTGCGATGTGATTACTACTGTATAGGTATATCTCATAGAATTGGTGATCTGAAGCAAATGAATAGTAACCAGTTTTTGAAAAAAAAAGTTAAGATGAACTTGAACGCAATTTTGGGAGAGGGGGGTGGGGCTCATTTATGTTATAAAAATTATCTCGGAAACATGAAGTGCATTAATGACTATTTGTTGGTAATAAATCACTGGAAATAGAATAAAAAGATAATTACAATTAAACAAAACCTTGAAAATGCAGAAGAATTGCAAGATGTCAAATAAATAGATTAAAGGATTGTGGGTTTGTTTGTGGATCAAAGTCATTATAAAAATAATTTTTGTTTTTATATTCTTTGTTTTTATTATTATCTCGCTGGAGTTACAATGATTGCACTCACAGTGAAATAATTATCAAGTCACAAGAGAAGGTAATGTCTATAAGTCCACAGCAGCAAAGCGTCCAAAACCTCATATATTTATTTTCATATGCTTTGGGTTTTCCAGTGATTTTAAACTCGTAATATATTAAAATCGTAATAACAAATCATTTTAATATTTTAAACATCGCAAACAATGACAGCAAAGATTCGAACATTCTGAATACATCGATTTACAATCCCTTGATCAAACGGAATATTTTGTCACAGCTTTCGGCACTACCAATTTGCATATTTCACATATTAAGCATATGTGAGAACTTTTTAATATTTCAACACCTAATTTTAAGATCTCTTCTACCAACTGGTCCATTTCGTGTGCTAGAAATACAGAACTCGGCGATATTTTCTAAATTTTTAATCTCATCCATATTGTAAATAATTTTCAGAATTATTAATTTTAAGTAAAGTTGTTTGGAATGTCACATGATCACCATTTCCTATGCTTCTACAAACTTTAAACAGTAGCAAACTTCATACATTAGTGCCATCTAGTACAAGCCTTTGTAATCAATAGGTGCAATAAGATTAGTGCATAAAATCCCTATCTAGTGTCTATTCCTTCGATATTCCTAGACTAGTTTTTAGATTGTGGCTTTCATTAGTGAGTAGTCTTGGATCTGAGAGCAGTGCTCCAATATCTTAGGATCCAATTCAACCCTCTAGCTTTATGGGTTAACTAAATAGGGTTTTCTACTATTATTGGTAGTTGTTGCTAACATAGAAAGATCTTTTAGTCTTAAAAAATTAATAAACGATTTCAAAAGAAATATAAATTTTTTTTTCAATGCTACAACGAAGCATCTAAAATAAATAAATATTTGTGTTGTAAAGGTTAAAGAGGAAAGATTTTTGAAAGGAACAAGTTTTTTAATGCTTTATATGATAAACAATTAAAAATTTTAATGCAAATTAAAGCGAACAAAAATTTATCACTTTGAAATTGGGAAGGGTGGGGAGGGATTTTTAAGACTTGATTTTAGATTTCATTTTTCTAGCTATAGTACTGTGTATTTGTTTACTAGTGGACTTGATAATGATTATTATTAGGGGATGAAGAGATTTTTAAAGTTATTATTATACAGTTAATTGATTATTGGTTGAGTTCCACATTTACCTTTTCCAACAGAAATTATAATAGTTTTATGATCTCAGTTCACTTACTGTTTTTTACTTATTTTATGATGTATTTTAGTTATTCACAGTGTTTTAGGTTTTTTTTGACAGTGATGAACATCTGTTTTTCATATGTATGTATAAATTTTCTGTGCATATTGCTAAACTGGCAATAGTATCAGCTAATTATTCCATAACAAAGTTTAAACAAACCAATCACCCAATTAACCACCAACGTACTCTTATTAACTTTGATATTACACTAAAATATCCTAGCAGACATTTACATAATCGTATTAACTTTGATATTACACTAAAATATCTTAGCAGATATTTACTCCAGGGATGTAGTTTTTCAGCTTAGTTGTAAGACTACTGGAAAAGTCTACTAATGGACTGATTGGCTGGTTTTTTAAAACCTCGTTAATAAGTAATTAACTTATAAATATACAATATGTCATTGTTACTAATATATAATTAGGAATGTCATCAGCCATTATCTAGTATTAGTAATTAGGTTTTTGATGGTGACGTTTGACAAATCTATGCTGCTGACTCTAATTAGGTTTGTACTAGTATGGTAATGTATTCTCCTCTGAATAATGAACTCCCAGTATTTTATTTTGTAATTCCTGTCATCACATTATTTTTTTCCAGATTAGAGAAAAAACTTTTTCAATATACGGAACATATTGATATTTTAGTTATAAATTATTATTATTATTATTATTATTGAAGTTACCATTATTACTAATATTATATTTTACTATGAATTTCTTTTTTTAGCTGAAGAATATCCAACTTTTCCCCAGAGGCAGGAAGAAATGACTCAGTTGAAATCTACAGTGTATACTGTAATAGGTTGCTCGGTTGCTTTTGTGTTGGTAGTTGCTATTATGGTTGTTGCTATCTGCCGTTATCATATGAATCGACGAGCCGAATTACAAGCTCAGCAACGAAGAGTGTTCCTACAACAGCGTTGGCAAGAGGTTTCAGAAATTAATCCAGAATATCAGGAACCTTTTATTCCATCAGCTTCTTCTACAACAATACCTCATTCTTGTCCCCATGGAATGACAAACTTATTAGTTACATATAATATAAATAATGGCGTACAAATTATGAGTCAGCCTGTAGAACCTCCGACGTATACAGAAGTTGCAAGTCAGGCTCTCCGTCCAGGGACACCACCTCCTCCATACAGCACTTTAGAAAGACCATCTCGAACGTCTTCTACTCTCATAAGAGAAACAGTTATTACATAGCAATATTTTAAATCATATATAGAAATATAGGCAGCTTTCTAAAATCAGTTTCCATTTTAAAAGCTTTTGCAATGACTATACTTCCTAGAAGAGTTGCGGATTTTATTTGTTTTTATGTTTTAAACTATATGAATAATCTCATCATTTTGTAAATAATTTTTATTTATGTTCAATTGTTACATAAATCATTTGTCTTCCTTTTTTTTTTTTTTTTATAGAATTGTATTTAATAAGAGGTAAATTACGCAATATAAATATGTGTGTGTATATATAGGTAAAAGGTAAACACCATGAGAGATAAGACATATTTATTAGGTTAGATAATTTCCATTTTATGATGGTTTTTAATTTTTTAAAATAAGAATAGCTAGGCATCTATTTATATACCGACAGTTTGATGATTATCCAAATTGGCTATGATCTGATGACCTGCGGATTTTGCTTGGAAATCCTTGAAATTAGCAAAGATTTGAGCTACGACTTTTAGATTTGATCTATACCAGGTGGTTTCCAATCTTTTGGCATCTCTAGGCCACTTTTGAGAAAGAAGAATTGTCTTGGGCCACACGTTAATTATACAAACATTGCTGAAAGCTGATAATCAAGAAAAGGTCTGTGCATAATTTTCATGACCTTCCCCACTATGGATAAGCAAAAAAAGTTTTTAAATGATGATTTTAATTACGCAGCGATCCATTTGGAAAGTCTTTTAAAATTATGGAGCAGTTTCCAAATTTGCGATCACTAATATAGGGAATGTACATATTTAAGTAATAAAACATCATTGGTGTTTTTTTTTATACTTTTTTTATTATAAAAGTAAGACGGAAGCAAAACTAGTTGGCTATTTGACATCGCATCATTGCATTTATTTTAATCTCATTGTGATGCGTAATCGCAAAAAAATCTCGTAATCTTTTAAATAAGTTTATGATTTTGCATTAAGCAGCTTTCATACCTACCCTGATCTATACTTTGATAATATTGTGAGTGTATAGTTTATGAATATATTTATGTATAGGTGCATTTTTTAATGGTAATTTCTAAAATATATATATATGTAAATAATTGAATGGATTGATTGCCCAGGAATTCATAAGAAGTTTGAGTGCCGGATGTGACGTAGCCCATGAACCTGGAGCTCTACAATCTGCCGTTCTACCACTGTATCAAACCATGCAGGGTGTGATAAATCTTTGTGTGTGTGTGTATATATATAATCACATAGGGTCTAGCATAAGGGGAAATAACTATTATATCATCTGCCAAAATCTTCCATAAAAATAATAACATCTTGTAAATATTAATGCCCAAATCATTATTTATTAGCCCACAAAAGGAGATCTCTTTTCCTATCCATTAAATAATCAGAAATCAACAACCGAAGAGAACAAAATTTGTTGTATTTCAAATATTTACAATAATAACATAATTTTTACGTTACTTTATTTTCCAAGGCAGAGCCATCATATACTAATTAGATCAAATCACTAATTAAATGAAAACATATAACTACTTGCTGCCTAATATAATTGAAAATGGCTATTGGATCATCTAATAAAATCTTTTGTAAGAACAGTATTTAATGACTAACAAAAGGGATCTCATTTTGATGATTAATAAATGATAATTTGGGCATTAACGTTTGTAAATTTGTTCTTATAGAAGATTTTATCAGAGGATTAATGATGGTTAATAAATGACAATTTGAGCATTAATGCTTGTAAATTCGTTCTTACAGAAGATTTTATCAGAGAATTAATAATACGAAGGTCAAAATACATGAACTCGATAGGCCTAATGTTGTTTATGCCATATATGCAGCCAAAAAGGCTGTTCATACACTACGTGGAGAAAAAGGCTAATTTAAAAACAAGAATAACATCCTTTAATGTATAAAAAAAGCAAAACTAAAGTCCAATTCTACCAATATATCAGTCTTTTACCACCATGAAAAGGAACATGGACCTAGTTTTGATCCAAATATTATTAAAATAATATGTGACGAAAGAAACGACAGGAAATGCAAGATTAAAGAGACATGGTTCGTTGCATAAAATGAATACTTAATGAACCAAAGATCAAGCAGTATTCAAGTGACCAAAAAAATGGGTTTTCTCAACAGAATAAAACCATGATTATGATGCATAAGCGTTGAAAGTATACTCGGCTCAATTAAAAAATGTATATAATTTATTTCCGCACTTTATATTAGTATTAATAATGGCAGAGTATGATATTTATATATAGCTAGATAAATCCTTAAATAGTCTTTAAATAGCTCACTGCAGAGCAAATACCACAGTTGCACATATAGGTTAAATATTACCAGACTTGCTAATTGCTTATGTTAAAGGTGTAAACAGTTTTCTATCTTTGTTTTACTCTTAAACTAAAAATATTTAAATACTTATTTGTCAACCAATATTAGATCATTAGCAGGATGGGCAGCTATCAGAAAGTAAAATGTTAAGTCTTACTGGAATCTTAAGAAAAATTTTAAAGTTTAGCCAACTGGACTAAATCTCAGACATAGGGGTGGTTAAATCCACCCACAAGGCCTTTCTTTGTTTATATACAGAAATACGTTAGATACATGGGTATTGTAAAGCAAGGCATTAAATACAGAGCATTGTCATTGCATATCAGTTAAATATTATATAGAATTAATTTTATATGAACACTCGATAAAGTAAAAAGTCATCGTGTAGTTAGTTGATTCAGTAATCCTTAATTCTAAGTCTACCACTTTATCACTACACTAAGCTATATAAGGCAATCGGATGTTTAGTCACCCGAAGAGAATTATGTGATGTTTGACTAGTGACAAATTGAATTTCAATCCTTACGTCTGCATACACTGCAAGAGCATGTACACTTCCTGCATGGTTCTTGGCTTTTACTACACATATTTATTAGATAACAATAGCATTTGAATTAAATATTTATTTTTGATGAGATTAACAAGATATACTTTCTTTTAAGAGCAATTAGCTTTGGTATTTTAGAGCTATCTATAGAGAGCCTGACTAATCAGTTGTCGCCAGATGATATAGTGCTATAAAATTCCAATCAGTTATTGATTTTGCATTCATCATCTAGTTTCCATCTATTACATAGGTTTACGATAATTGTCTCTAGAGAGAGCTAAAATTAGCATATGAGAGGTCATGTGTTGTTGATATTTTCAAGGATATATCAGATGTAATCAGTATTAACTGAGTTTATAATACTTCATTCATATACACTTTAATGCAAGTAATTTTCTTAAACTTCTTTATTTTCTTACAATTTCGACTGTCCAGCAGTCTTCATCAGAGCTCTGATGAAGACTGCTGGACAGTTGAAACTGTAAGAAAATAAAGAAGTTTAAGAAAATTACTTGCATTAAAGTGTATATGAATGCAGTATAAGTAATATATATGATTATATGAAGATATGCAAAGAAAGTGAAGGAGAAGAATAAGAGAGTATTAACTGAGTTCTTAAATAAAATGAAATTTCGTTTTTATAGACAAGCATCTTATAGGAATATATATTTTTGCTGTATCTCTAAATATGAACTGTTATTTCACAAAAGCCTCAAAAATTTCATTAACCCCCTGAATGTTTGACCAAACAGAAATTATAAAAACTTTTGGGATGTTTGTGAAAATATCATAAAATAGCAAATGTAAATTATTTTTTCAATTTTATATGTTAATAAGAAAACTTCATATCTATCATGGTTTTTGCAATTAGTTATTTTGACAGCTAAGATTGTATTTTTTGACAATAATACACCAATGCATATTGGTATTTAGATTAAATTGTGCAAAACGTGTGAACTATATTACCTCTTGTATATAAATACACACACAAAACTATATTGCTTAAACCAGTATTGATTAATAAATCTTGCCTCACTTTATAATATACCTTTTTATATATATATAATTTTATAAATAATGAAAACAATTTGTAAATAAATTATATGATAGAAACCTGTTAGTTTTTTTCTTTTTAAGTTTTTCTTTTTTACTAGAATACTTATTTGTTGCTATTTTTATAAATGTTAGATAAGCATTTATATATATGGAAAAGTTGTTATAACCATGTAATTGTTAAAAAAAAAAGGAGAGAGAAAATGTGTTAATGTTGGACTATTTCCATCATCTATCATTAAATGTTCAATGTCTAGAAAATTTAATATTTTATTTAAACTTTTAAATACAAACAACTAGCTCAGTTAGCACATTGCCTTAAATTCAGTATTCAAGAATCTAAAGATATAAGTTTGGCGCCTATGTTAATGCTGTTACTGGTGAGGCCAGCAACACCTGAAGAAGAGTGGAGAATAATACTACTCAAAAATGTGCAATTACTGACCTGTTGTCTATCTAGTATTTGAATAGTTTAAAATTTTCTAGACATTCAATGTTTAATGATAAATGGTCGAAATAGTCCAACATTATCACATCTAATAGACCATTATCACAAATCTATACAAGAAGAAAACATGATTCATAAAAAAAAAATTTTTTAGCCATATTGATTTACATATTAAAATTTTTAAAGAGATATGTATTTCTAATTCATAATCATTAAAAAAAAAGTCAAAAAACAAGTTTCATTTGAACTTTATTTAAATACCTATTCTAGATAATTATATTTGAATAGGAACTGTTTGTAATGAATATATACTTGGATGTATTTCCTATTTGAATAGAAACTGCTCAAAATAAACTATTTGGATAATTGCTCAAATCTAAAATAGTTCATATTTAAATTATAATTGTTCAAAACTATCACATTTTGATGATAGCTACTCAAGATGAACCATATTTGAATGAAAACCGTCCAAGATGAAATATATATTAGATGAGAAATTTCCGGAATCAACCATATAGGATAATATCTGCTCAAGATGATCTGTATTTAGATGAGAAATTCTCAAACCTTATTTGCATAACTGCTTCATTCATAATTTGATGATAATAAAGACTACCCATAACTGAATGTCAATTGTTCAAGATCAACCGTTTTTGTATGAAAACTGCTCAAGGTGAACTATGATTGGATAGAAACTGCTTTAAGATTAACTATATTTGGGTAAGAACTACTCAGATTGAACCATATTTAGATAACTGCTCCAAAGTCACATGACTTAATGTTACTACTAGATGCATTACTGCATTATTTCCAACTTTGAATCCTAAATTTTTATTGACAAGCAAAAATTGGTTGAGAGATATATTTTAAGTCTTGCATCTGACATCCATTAATTACTAAGGCCTTCAGGATATAGCTCTGAAATTGGATGAAAACTCAAGATATATTATATATAAATGATAACTGCTCAAAATGAATGTTATGATCAGCCAATCCAAAATGAAAATCATTTGAACTTAATGCAGTTTATAAATCTATAGTTTTCCACATTGTTTCATATAATTTACATACCTCGTCCATCTAAATCACAACACTTTAGTGTTTTAGAATCCAATTTAGAAATTTTAATTAGTCAACTATTATCATATTGCCCATCAATATTACAATTCAAATCCATTTTAGTTAATCCCAATATCTCATTGTTTTTAGTCCTAAGCTAACAATGATTGGTCTTTACAAGTCTCATGCTGTTGTTAAAACAGGCAAAACTCCATACAGTAGTGTCACTCTGTGCAAGTCAGAGTAATCAATCGATGCCAGAAGACTTGTACATAAAATCCCTATCTAGTGCCTCCTCATCCAATATTCCCAGACTTGTGATCCAAGGCTCCTCATTGACGAAGGCCACAAGCTAGAAACTAGTCTGGGGATATTGGATCAGTAGACACTAGATAGGGATTTTATGCACAAGCCTTCTGGCATTCATTGATTACTCTGAGTGGCACTACTGTATGGAGAGTTTTGCCTGTTTAATAACAGTTATGAGCAAGCATAAGAAATGGTGATCTTGTGATGTTTAATGTTTTCATGCTGTTGGTTATCTTCCTACCCTCCTGCTGTAATTGTTTATTTGTGCATCCATGTTTCCCTTATATGCGTTTTTCATTTCAATCTTTTGCACTCTATAGATGTCAATGCAATAGTTAATGTTGTAATTCAAAATGTAACAAACTTTTTTATACCCCTGTAATTTATAAATATATGCACTTAGGCAATCACAAGAAAATCTATGAATATGAGGATGTACGTCGCCCTCAAAAGCACTAAGCTTCAGTAAATTACGCAGTTATTAATAGCTTTTTTTAATGATAGCGCATAAATGCATATATTTATAAATTAATGTTACAAAATATTTTATTAGCCAGTTTTGGGAAAAAGCCTTCAACTTTTAGATTGAATAGTTGTCAACTTGAAAATGTGCGATAATTTAAATACCTTGTAAAGTAAAAAGTCAAAATTAGATATGAAAGTACATCGTAGACTTCATATTTTAAACTTGAGTATGGAAGTGTAACTAATGCCTTGACGATTTAATATAAAGTCATTAGAAAACTTTCATTTAAGAACGTTTTCTAAGACTTAAACAAAATAACATAATCATAAAATCAACCAATGTTAATTTTATTGAATTTGATAATATGAAATCTAATTCCATTTCCAATTGATTAGTGTGGGTAAAGCAGATTGTGTGATTGATTCTTTAAAATAGTATTCTATAATGAACTTTAGCATGAGAGAGGTGGGTCATGTATTCATCGGAAAGATATTACTACAAAAATAAAAGACAATAGAGAACTACAATTAAGCACAAGATTGAAGCATTTCGCTTTAATTCAAAGACTGCAATACAAGAAGGCAAACCAATAAAAGGATCAGATAAAATATTTGGGTTTTATATATTGTTTGTCATAGAAAACTCATCTCTTTTTTTTTCTCCAAGTTGAATAATATTCATTAGTGTCTACTCTGATGATCTTCATAAATAAAATTGGGTAGTTACCTATACTCAAGGCAGTTGGCAGATCTATTTGATAACCAATTGGGCTGTTAGTAATGATTATCGTAGAAAATGTGTGGTTATTAGCAATTGAAATGATTTAAATAGCAATTCTAGACTTGGCTTGCTTCTGCTAAATAATCGCTATGGGTTTAAATTATAAAGAATGTCGATGTTTTTATAATTTGAGTAACGACTTTGGATTCAAAGGCGAAATCAATATGTATAATCATTGTCTTTAAATCCTTGTTTAGTTTCAAGTTAGTGAGAGATAGTATGCTTTAGTATCATCTATAGTAAGTTTGGGTATTCACTGATGACAATGTATTTAAATCTCCAGATTATTTTTTGCCTTTATCAATGAAGGTTGTAGATTTAAACCTGGAAGCAATGTATCTGGAACAATCTGACTTTATTTATCTTGATCCCGAAATTTTAAAGTTTTGACTTCCAGCCACTCTACATGATAGTATATTTTTGCACCCTTAGTGTTTTTCTTTACTTTAGATACTCCTTTTCCCAGGAGAAATACATATACTAACAACATTGCATCACTTAATTCTTTAGCCAATACAATATGAAATAAACGACCAGCTTTCTACTACAATGCCATCTATACTAAATTTGAGTAATCAATGAACACCTGCTGATATAAAAAATCAATAGAAAAGAAATTTATGTGCTTTTTTACCTTTTGCAGCTGCAATATTGACCTCGTGACCTGCCTTACGTAATTATTTTGTTTCGTTTTTTTCAATTCCACAACCAGTTTTAAAGTTTATCCCATGTTTTTTTTTTCCTTTTAATTACTCAAGTTTAATTGATGTTATTCTACGTGTAATGATGGTACCCGTTATAATTAGCATATATATATATATATTTGTAATAAATCTTTATTTTTTAGATATTTTCTAAAATATTTATATGGAGCTCTAAAATATTTTGAGATTTGTAAATATATAAATAGTTTAGGGGATTTGAACACAGACTTTCAAGCTTTCTTCAGCAATCCAGTCCATCTCATACAACCGATACACATGACCACGTGTGAAATATATAAATGATCTCCAATATGCGTATTTCATGCTGAAACAGCACTCATCAATTGATCCAGATCATCTCCCATATAGTCAGTGCTAAGGTTATATTAAGATCTGAATCAACTGATGAGTGCTGATTCCACACGAAATATGTATATTGGAAATCATTTATCTTTTTATGTTTATCGGTTGTATGAGATAGAGTGGGTTGCTGAAGGGGGCTCGAAAGTCTGTGTTCAAATCATCTATATCATATCTAAACTTCAACTATATTAATTATACTTGTATAAAGTAAAATCACATAATCCATAGAATATATATTATATACTTAGCAACTATTATTAAAACAAAATGTAAGCTTTGGCAAAAGTCTGCTTGTAAATCAAAATTTCTGTGGTTGTATAAGGTAACAAATCGTATAAAATGCTATGCTTAAATCTGTCAATATGCAGCTCTTCATATCATTGTTAAGTATCATGGCCTCTTGGCAATCAACTATCAAGTTTTTCCATCTAACTCAAAGATAATTATTGTAATAATGACTCCCACAACCTCATTGCTAACCATCCTTTTCTTCAATGTTTTTATGTTTTATATATACACTTTTTTACTGAATTAGATCTTTAATACAGTGGTAGCCTCAGTAACAAGTTCTATATGTCACATTTCTTTGTGAATTCTCAAACAATAAACCAATTGATTATTATAATAAATTATATCGTGACAAAAATAGGACAATTTTAATATCATTTGCGCTGTAAGCAAAAGTTTAAGACTGATTACACTAAGTATCCATTTAGACCTATTATTATAAAGCACTAAAAACTTTGAAATTATTCAAACGGAAATTAATCTCCAATAATGTGTTATTTCTTAAATACACCTGGGTCTCTTTATGCGGATTTATTTAACGCGATTTTGAAGTTACGCGATTCACGTTTCTCCGGAAGTCGAACTCCAATAATGCACTATTACTTTAAATAATAAATTTCGCGTATATTGAAAGTAATAACACATTATTGGAATTCGACTTTCATCTTAGTAATTTCAATATTTTCAGTGCTTTATGATAGTAAGATTTTACGCAATAATGAAATTAAAATCATAATTTCCACATTTTATGTATACCCACATTAAATTTTACAAGATTATAATGTAAATTTGTTCAAACATTGTGCTTGTTAATTTTGCATTTTAAATCACATTTTGTTTTTGCTTTTTAAAAAAAAACGTAATCAATTATTAAGCATTTAGTGTCCGCAAGTTTATTTTTAAAAGGTGAATAATAGCAGTGGGCACAATTAAAATTGAAAATTAAAGACAAAAATAAGAATTTAATTTTTAGTTGTTAGATTAATTACGTTGTCACCAGAAAACCATTAACACAACATGAGAGTGACATTGGCGCTAGTTGTATTTCCACTTGGGAAGAATCTGATTTTTTACCAGTTTGCAAACGAACCTGTTTATCGGCAAATAGTGATAATAATTAAAACTTGTATAAAAAAATGTAAATTACTGTAAATTATGCATAAAAATATATTGTTTTGAATAAAATTAAATATTATAGTTAAAAAAAGTTTGTCTTGTATCAATTTTTTTCAAATTTGAAATTTTTTATTAGTCATATTTTATTTCCTTATTTTTTTTTTTTTGCGTGAATTTTAAAGTAATTTTACGTTGGTGCTTTGTTTTTACGCGATTTTTGAAAAAACACAGTCTGTATCCCCCCTTTTTCAAGGTAAGTTACGTCTATTTTTGCGTGATTTCATTTGCGCATGTTTTCTGAGGAACCTGTCTATCGCGTAAAACAAGACCCAGGTGTATTATAAATTGCGCATTCTCCCGCCGGTAACAGTTTAAAAAACTTAAGTGAATCACACAATAGACCCAAGCCCTGATGGTCTGTAAGAGTTGGTGTATGAAGAATGTACACTCTGAAACTTAAGTGATTCACTTAAGTTTTTTAAACTTGCCAACGGGAGAGTGTGCAGAGATATATAATATTTAAGAAATAGCACATTATCTGAGATTGACTTCCGTTTTAATAATTTTCAAGTCTGCCCAGCATCAGCCTTTTTAAAGGTCATTTTCAAAGTTCACTATCCATCTATAAAATTGTCATAGGATATTCCGTAGTTTGAACAATTTTAGTCTTTATTTTTAAAAATGCAACTTTGGATTCAATGTATTATGAAAGTTATCACATTTTCTCCTAATACAGTACTATTAATAATATTATTGAAACTGATAGTCCTTTCAGTTATAATGTGGTTTTATTGCAGTCAGGTAAGCAGTTTAATAGAATCATTTCTCCTTACTGCTTCTTTCACATAAGAATCTGTAAAATTGACTAATCTGAGGTGATTGATTCCCTGTCCATCTAATCCAATATCAACTGTCTATAAATGTTTTAAAATGATTACATTGATTTTAATCATTAGTTTAAGATATTTTAGCTTTTGGGTGATGCAAATGTGTTCATAAAATTCAATGCATATAATTAATTATCTACTGTACAAATAATTGATCATATGATTGGTAAAAAGTTCAAGAATCCCAAATCTTTTAACTCCTCCTTTAAGAGACTACCTCTTTGTCAGTTTTTGTCTTGATAAAATGTGAATTTTGAGCATATTGCCATAACATTTTGTATGATATATATATTATTGCAGACTTCAAATGTAAAAATTAAGGTTCATTTAAATTTTAAACAGAATTTGGGTTTATGATGGAGGGAGGATATGGTTGAAATCCAAAAATGCCCTGGAATCGGGGATTTCAGATTAATGATAATCTAATTGTAATAAAATTAATGTTTATTTAAATTTACAGGAGAATTTGTATTTATAAATATGCAGAGGTGGAGGTTATTATTTTAATGTAGAAACTTCACAAGTTCAAAAACTAAAATAACCTGAAACCAGAGATTTCAGATTAATGGTAGTTTACTTGCATATATGTTATTATTATTTGATGGGGAAACTTGATGTGTATGGTTTAAAACGATTGATTAGACATATATTTTATTCTGCTCTGTTTCCTGCTATTCTATGTCAGCTTGACTGAGATAATGTTAAATCACTGTCATGGAGTTTCTCATCAAATCCTTTTTATCTATGGAAATATTCATATGAATTATGTACATACTGTTTATAATAACATCTGCAACTGTGACCTCATCTTAAACTCTTTGTATTTTTAACATGCCCCTATAATAACATCAGTTTAAACAATACAAGAGCAATTACTCATTCCAATGCCATCTAGTGAAAGCTTAAGGTATCAGTTTATTAATATCCAAATTTCATTCTTAGATGGGTTTCTGGATTTTGTCAATGAGATCTGAGAGTCAAACTTGGAAGGAATACAATTATGCATAAAAAAAAACCCACATTAACCCCACCTCTCAAATTGAAAACCTGAAATACAAATCAGCCTAAGGTTTAGAACTTATATCAATTTTTTAGAACAGTTATACAGATCTTAATGCAGTTTAGTAGTTATATATTTTAGTATTTTCAGGTCTTCATTAACTGCAGGCTTTATTTCCCTGAATAGGAATGTTAAACAATAAATCACCAAACAACATAAGTTTTGTAATATCTTGTCAAATAAAATGGAAGTTTTCGTTTGCTGCTGAATACATTTGCATTCCTTCCAACTTTGATTTCTAAGTCTTAACTGATAAAGGCAAAAACAAGAAACCAGTCTGAGATATGGATTTTATATATATATATGAAAATCCATGAAGATGACCATAAATTAAAGTTATTCTTACTTCAAATAGTTCATAATCTTTCTGAAATATAAAGTTCACCTTCACATGACTAAATATTATCAAGTTTTTCCACACCATGAATTCTATTAACTTTAATGCAATTTTTGCATACATTATGTCAAATATGTGTTATTTTTAAATTTTTGTGTTATATTTATATCTTTATATAATGTCTAATTTAAAAAATCTCTATGGATATTATATTTACTCACATGTCAGCGGCCTGAAATTCAAGTTCAGGCTGTGTTTACTTTGAAGCATTTTTGAGGTAATTGGCTCACAGGTAGATAACCTAGCTAGCCATCCAGTAGTGTTCAATAAATAGGTATTTGGGTATTATCAACTAGAGGATAAAGGTTATAAGTTAATCTGGGTCGATTCAATGAAAATGTGCAGACTAAAATCAAGAACAATATCACTTTTGTTCATTTTTATTATCTTTATTTGTCATGCATAACTTTGATACTGTAGCAGGATGCATACTCTGGAGCTTATCCATGGATTACAATCCAACCTTATTATGTCTGGTGTTCAAGTTTATGAACCTGTGAGCAATAAACCAATTATTTATCTTTTCAAAATTATATATATCCTGATAACTAACATTAATTAATAATGCTGGACATAGTGCTAGAAGAAATGATAATAGATGGACAATTGAAATCTTAAACTGGATTTCAAAGATTGTAAAAGACCTAGACAGAGACCACATGTGAGATGGATGGATGAAATAAGAAAGTGTGCATGGGTGATATGCAGAAGAGAAGCTAAAGATCAGAGATAGATTGAACTTAGACACACCTTCATTCAGTCCAAATGCTCTACTATATATTTTTATTTAGCATATACTTTTTTTAACTATTAACAAAATATCGTAAAGGAATCTGAAGCTTCCAATCAGAAACTAGATCCATCAGTAACTATTAAATTCTTCAATTCTGCCACTGTAGCCATATTTGATGGTCATTGACTATGTGATTCATGATTTCTGTTTCTCCTATCTATGTAGATAAAACAGAGAAGTGCAATGTGCATGGATTGTCTTGAATTTGGTGATTAGACGCCAGTTGGAATCGAATCTAATTGTATTTATTGTTCGATCTGGAAAAAGAAAGGTGTTGAAACTTTAGAATTCCATTTTTATACCCTAATTTTCAATTGTAGATTCTTGATCAACTATCCAAAAGAGAGATCTTGATTTGAGTGAAATCTTAAGAAGTGAAACTATATCTTAAATCATTGGCAAGTCTAATATGCTTATTAGCTTTTTATAATTTTCTGTGAATACACTTAACTGAGATCTAATGGAAGAATATGTGAAAGAACAGGAATCCATAGTTAAGGGAGTATTCTTCATTGAACTAGTAGTATTGCTTATGAGGATATTTAGTTGAGTATCCAGAAATTTGAGAACTTTTTCTCCAAGCAGGAGTACTGTATTTACCAGCAGAATATAGTAAATGCTAAGAAAGCTATCCATAAAGTACTTACATCACAACTTCCAAATAGCCAATTAGCTTTACAAGAAAATTATTTCTATAAATTAATTTTGAATTACACCTAAATAACATGAAGCAGGATTGTGTTTTAGTCTATTATTGCAAAAGGTTATATTTTGATATGAAATGTTTTTCTGCTGTTTAATAAAAAGTTGAACTTACGGATTTCCAATCTTTTTATATCTTATTTCAAGAAAAGATCTCGTTGAGAAAGCCAAAACTATACTGTAGATAAATTTTCTGCATGTGGAAATTCACTGATGAATATATTAAATAAAATAAATGAGAACTAAAATTGTAGAGAACTCAGTATTAAATATTTCACTAGATATCAAACTTTTCATTTCAATCACTTGTAATTAATGATTGAAATAGAGAAGAAAAACTACATAATAATTATCTTGTGCAACATTTAATATCGAAACCTGCACTAATGAAAATTAAAGCAAAAATAAAAATATGACACTTATGAAATAAATATGTAAATTCAAAATAAGTATAAATATTGAAATTATTTTATTAAACATAAAAATGAAGTGAAAAAATCAACATATTCAGACAGAATTAAACATCAACAAAATTACAACAAGATTTTAATCATAATTCTAAAAATAAGAATACCAAATATATTAGCTTGAAAAACTGACTTTAATGAGATGGGTGCACCTAGTCATCTGCCAATAATTTATCTGTCATCCAGTTTTAAATTACTGAACTGCATTCTCAAATCTTCATGTTTTGTGATATGCAATCGATGTCTGTTCTGAAGCAGGTTTAAAACTACACTGAAGCCTCTCTCTACCAGATGTAATGATGGAAATGCCAGCAAATACTTTTGTACAATGGTCCATAGAGTTGGGTACAGAAATGGAATAGTTTGTTGCCACCAAAACTTTTGATAACCCTGTTTGAATTGTACCTTAAGATCCTCATTCATGCTGATGGTTATCAGCTCATCTTGCAAAAGTATATTTGGTTCTGCACTATCCAGTCTGGTATTTCCATGATAGAATATCTTCAAACCTAGTTTTGAAATCTAAATGAAGAGACTCCAAGTGGTTGACATATGTTAGATGTTTTCTTCTTGGATTGTGACTATCTTAAATAAGTTGGGGAACTGGGAGAGCTCAGATCTTGCAATATTTTGCTTAAAAAGCATTAATCTGGTAACAAAAGCTGATATAACTGATTCTGCATTGATGAGATTCAAATTGTCTCCTTGCATTTGTAAATTAAAATCATTTAATTTTCCAAATAAGTTAGTTAAGCAATATCTATTTTATTCTTAAGTAAATTTTCTTTCAAATTGAAATCCTCATCTTCCAAAAACAGATTGAAAAAGTGCAAAAAATCTCACCAAATATAAACTTTTTGGAAGCCAGAAGACTTCAGTATGGAGAACCAATCGATAGAAATCTTTGTCGCTTTCCTTCCATAATCGAGAAAACAGTCTAATGTTCAAAGCGTTACTTCAAATTTTGTTCACAGCTGTTATAACAAACTGAAACGATTGATGCAATTTGTCACTAAAGTTCTTGGCTATTAAATGTTGCCTATGGATTAGGCAGTGAATTGCAAGCACTTGAAGTATGTGTTGTTTCAGATAACTTGTGAAACTGTGATAATAACCAATCATAGCTGGTGCTCCATTTGTCACAACAGATATTATATTTATCAATGGAATCACTTTTCCCCTGAAAAATAGCTCCATTAAATTAAAAATCAATTCACCTCTAGTGTCAGTTTCTAAAGTTCTAGCAAAAAGTAGATCTTCATGCACTTTCTGATTTTGAATAAAGCAAACCTACATCAACAACAAAGTTTCATTACTGGCTAATGGTGACTCATCCAATTGGAGGGAAAAACCTTTTTTGCAAACGATTACACACAATTTTTCCATGTCGTGACTCATTTCACTCACTGATATGTCTTAGAAATATGTTATTTCTCAAAGGAATTATTTTTATAACATTTTATGCATATTTGTAGAGTACAATTTTCAATACGTCCATGATATCCAGTAGAATCAGTTTTTCCCCTATTAGCCAGACTTCACGATGAGTAGGGATATGTTATATGATGTCGTTAATCCATCATCATTTTGCTTCGATGGTGAAATAAACATATCTATCACAGTTCTCTTCGGAATTTTATCTTAATATGATTAAAAAATATGACATCTTTTTCCTCAGGGTGACCTAGTTTTGATGGTTTTATGAGGCACATTGGTAAATGTTTGTTTGATTATGATGGTAAAAATCCTAGCCTTAAATAGTCCAAGCTGCACTGTTTGCATTTCTTTTTTGGTTCAGTCATATTATTATTACAAGAAATAAAAACTTTTATTAACAAACAATTTTGACAGCCTCCAAGATAAAAAAAAAATGTACTTGAATAAATAAACTATGTCCTCTGATTCGCTCCTCAATAAATAATAATATTCAAAGTTTAAATCACAAATAAGTACGTCACATCAAATGAACCAATTTATAGTATTTTATGAAAGCATGACCATGCAAGACTGATAGATTCTGCTAATATCAAATATCGTCTCGTCCTACCAATGCACAGACATGTTTGTGCTCCATGCATTTTCATGCATTCTTACATGTGACTCTTAATGGCACATTTTACCTTTTTGTTCGCAAGTTTGGTATGTAATGTGTTTTTATTAAAAAAGTATTTTTTTTTAAATTATTTTATTTCTTAATTAGGTATTATTGGAATCATAACTATTTTGAAGTACAAACAAATAGCAGTAATAAGGGGGTGTATTTTTGCTGGTGTTGACCCCAAATTTTTTGATTGAAACTATCGACTCCTAGAAAATTCAAATCGATCCCAGGGGGGTCGATATCGACCACTTTGGGAATTCCTGCTGTAAGTAATTCAATTAAAATCTTTAAAATAGAGAGAAAATTCCTTTTTTCATTATCCTGGATTTTCAATTTCCTTTTTAGAATTTTAAAAAGAACTAGAAGCTTCCAGGGTAAAGTTTATCTTGTTTTTAATACTGCATTTTAAAGGTTTTTACACGTAATTTATTAAAAATAAGCATATTGTTATTAATGAAATACATTTATACAGTTTACAGAAAGTGTTTATATAAAAAACCATAAAAAGGAAAAATGTTTAAATTTTCAGCACCTCAATTGCTTTACAAAAGCACGTTGATAATAGAGAAGGAAGGAATAAAAAGTTTATTGTTAGAACACTTTTTTATGGATTGTTCCTGACTTCTTTCTTGTAGTACTCTTATCACTACCATGATTCATTCAAATTCATGAACAATCAACAACCTCATAAAAATATATAAAGTGGCCCTTTTCCCAATATAATAATAACTACATTCATTCTTTCACACTCTGGTTCATAAGACGCTATCTCAGCTTTAGTCCCACATCTCACAATATTAAATCACTCTAAAAAAATTAAATAACATTGAAACCAGAGATCAAACCATCCACCAGCTGATATTTTTGCAGTTTCATCGAATCTGATCTCATTAACAACAACGCAGTGACTTGGTTATTGTACATACTAATTAATATGCATTAGATATATATTGATTATTACTCAATTATATGAACATTTATCTTATTGCTTCTCTACTTGAAATCTCTTGTTTCAATAAGACTTATAAATAATCTCCAATGTATATAGTAAACCTAATAAAGTTAACTTAAAACTAAAAAATTTATTATTGCAATACAATGTATACTAATGACACTGTTATCTAAAACATTTTTTGTTATTTTCCATTTTTTCCAAATCTAAAACTACGGATGTTAAAATTGTGGATACTAGGGAACTAACTATATATGCAAATTAGTGATTGTCTCAAAGAAATTCTAAAGATGCACAATATTAATGATGCAGGAATCAGAATCAAAACAATTATCATAGGTAGTATTGAGCCAAGAGATTCATTTATTACTCGTAAATATTCTAATATATATCGCTAGCTGAAAATTAAATACAAAATATTCAAATTATCCTCCCAAATATTAGGTTTTTTTAGCAACGCCCTCTGTGGTTAAATATAAAGTCTAAAATTCAAACAGCTGACTCAAAAGAATAATCTCTTGAATCTTATGCTGCAACAAGGTTATATATTGAAATTCAGATCTATTCGAACAAAGAGCGTGAATATACCTGTTACTAGTATATGCTGAAACATGATGAAAAATTTTACTGCAAATTTACATTATATTTAATTAGAGAGGATTTGAACCCAGACTTTCAAGTTCTCTGTAGTTATCCACTCCATCGTATACAACCAATACATATGTCCACATACTTGAGAAAAAGATAAATGATCTCCAATATACATATTTTATGTTGACCCAGCATTCATTAATTGGTCTGGAACCTCATTTTCTCACATATATAATATGCTCAGTTTATATTAAGATAGCAAATCTTCAAATTTTAATGGACAGGTTTCAATCTCCACTCTCCAACAATCCATATCATTGAAAATCTGATGATGGTGTATTCAAACCCTTGTTTGCCAATTTTTGTTGTGTCATACCCATGTTGACCATAGGTCAATCTGACCCCCCATATATAGGACTTTACGCCCATTTTAAATACAGAGAAGAGGGATAGGCAGAATACCTGCTGAATATGTAATAATTAAATACATGTACAGTAATTATATTTTAAGCTAAATGTATTTATTATATTTATATAATAAAATACGCGACTATTTATTTTCATTTGCAATTTAGAAATGATAAAAAAAAAATGTAAAGAATAAAAAAACGTTTCCAATAACAGAAATATTGATACTGCTACAAATATATAACCAATGAAATGTCTGCTATTAATTAATAAGATCTTCAATAGTTTCTTTGCAAACATTTGTCAACAGTAATCGTGAACAATGTTACTGTGATCAAGAAATAAATACTTTTCATAACAATTGCAAAAATGATTTTTTAACATTAATATAATCAAGTGATTCTACAATTTATTTATGTATTTTTCTTTTATCAGGATGGAATCACTATTTACTGTTAATAATTTTTTTTGTTGTTGAAATGAAAATGTTTTGATAAGCAACTCATTTTGTAACCATAGCAACATCACACACCCTTATGAGAGACATAATCAAACTAATGGTCTAAATATTAAGGCTTAACATTAGTCACATACAAATACACAGTTAATCATGAACACAACAGACCTATATACCATCGCAATATATATAACAGTATTTAAAAAAGGGTATTTCAGATCACAAATAGACTTCTGCAAAGTTAAACACTTATTGGAAAGATATAGATAAAATATCACAAAAAAAGCTACAATTAGAAACAAAATGTGGAAGTATTTCAAAATATTTACTGTGCAAAAAGTTAACAGACAACATTCCAGGATGTCAAATAAACAAGTTAAAGGACCAAAACATAATATATGTAGGTATATCTATGTTTCATAGATTGGGTTTGATTGTTAATTCAAAGATCAACTTAAACTTTTTATTTCAAGTCTACGTCTTATTCCCCTCTCCTCCCATTTAGAGTTTGAATGTTATACAGGTTAATGAAGGCTACTAATAATGATGTTAAACAGGTAAAATGGCCTTTTAATAAACTGGCCATAGTAGATCAAAAGCTTCTCTAACAGCCTTTTATAGAGAAACAGGAAGAAGGCAAAATTTACCAATTTGGACAATTGCTGGTCAATGAGTTTGCTCGCCTTCTAGCTAAAAGTAGTTAAATACCCATTTACTGATCAATTATATATGGTTATATCAATTGGCTATGGGCCACTTGAGAAAAAAATACTAAGTCTTTTGTTTAAAAATGTCATTTACCTGGATTTGAAACCCAGGTGATGTTAAATAAATATATCAATTAATGCATGATTTTTATTCCCAAAATATTTTATTAGTACATTTTGTTTAATTGCTTTTTCATTATAGAGATAAATAATTAATATAAAATATTATTTTAGTAAAATAAATATTTATAAAAAAAAGTTCAACAGCAACATTTTTTAAAATTTAAAATCAGTAAAAATATATAATATTTTAGTGTCTAAAATATCCACTACGTGTCGCAAGCTTGTATTAAATCTTGGCTTGAAATTGCAATCTTTTATAAGTTAGTACAGTACAATACAAGCAATCGAAAGTAAATTGTCTGGCGTTTTTTGTTTTTTTTTTTGCTAGATACTTATAGCGACGTCTCCATAAAATCTATAAAGTGCCAGCTTTTCGGCAGTGAATTTGCATATCTTGGCAGTGATTAATGTAAAAGAAGACTGCTTTCCCGGATTTTTTTTTACCTAAAAAATAAAAAAAAGTTATATCACTATCATATAAATAAAAACATACACGTATTTCTTCAACAATAAAGTAGATAAAATAATAATATTTTTTTCTAACTCATTAGGCTGTCAATTACCGAGCAGCGAGGGTTGGAACCGTTTTTTTATCACTGTTTTACTATTTTGTCAAAATTTATATGGTTTATCTAGATTGCCTATCCAATAGTGGTTGGTAAATGGGTATCTAGCCATTCACTATAAGTACCGTATAGCATGCAAGTGCCCCATCACAATTTGATATTATACATATATAGTAGTACTTGCCTTCTATATTTTTTCTATTATATATATATATTAATCATCATCAGCAGTAACCATTCACAAATGACTATGACATTCGACCTCATACAAGAAAAACCACGAAAAGACTAAATTTTTAATTCACTTGAAATAATATTGTTTTAACAAAACCAGACCGCAAGTAAATATAAGTATAAAATACAAGTTCTTTTAAAATTAAAAAATTAATTAGATGCCAAAGAAATAAAAAAAATAGAAGCCTTTGTAGTATAAAAATGTGGAGGAAGTGAGATTAGTGAATTGATATATAATAAGAGTACCAAACTCTCCATACAGTAGTGCCATCTAGTGCAAGCTTTCATAATCAAAGGATGCAGAATTTGTGCATAAAATCCTTATTTAGTGCCTATATATCCAACTTCCCCAGAATAGTTTCTAGCTGGTGGCTTTCATCAGCGAGGAACTTGGAATTTGAGAGCACTGCATCTAGATAGTAGGATCTAATGCAACCCTTCAAGACTATATCCATTGATTACAAAGACTTGCACTTGGTGGCACTACTGTATGGAGAGTACAGCATGTGTAAGCATATGAAATAGTAATCATGTGATGTTTTGATGAATTAATATATGATCAAAATTATGAAATGTAGGTGGGGGATTGGAAAAGTGATGCATCTTCAAAATTATGAAATGTGGAGGGGGTAGATGGGAGTGGATTACATCATCAAAATTCTGATAATTAGGGATTTTATATGAAATGCATCATAATGCAAAAATTATTGTATCTATTTGCTCACTATTATGATCTAGAATTTGGATTCAAGCCTGAGATTATTTTAGGATCTTGGTCAACAATTCAATGTTCAATACTAGTTGCCATTTGCAATTGTAGCCACTATAAATTTAGAAGAAAATGAAAGAAGACAATGATAAAAAGCTAATGGTGAATTTTGCCACAATTGTATTTGCTGTAATGTACTACAAAGAAATCAAGTCATATGTCACATGACTTGGTTCAGTCCTATATGGCACTTTAAGTTAGTTAGCTGGATTGGAAGACATGAGAATGTCTGAAAATTCCAGATTTTCTACTTAATAGTTATCCATTAGATAAAGTGCTGGACTTGTCCTGGTATTTTTAATCTAATGCTTGAATATCCTAGCACCTCACTGAGGAAGCCAGTAGCAGAAACTGGTCTGGGATTGGAGATATTCGGCAAAGCTTATTAAGAGCTTATTTGCGAGTGAGCTCTCTCCATATATATATGTATTGTAATGGAATGGGGTGGTAGGAAGTGGAAGGAATCGATGTTTGAATGGGTGATGGAAAAACATCATCAATCCCAGTAAATACAAAATCAATAATATATAAAAGTATCTATAAGTAGTATATTCAAAGGGGAGCATGAGATCATGAAATCTCGGTGAGATCATTGAGAGATCAGCCAGTTTAAAAGCATAAGTAACCATTAAATATCAACTAGCATTATAAAGTAAAGAAATTATAAGTAAGTATGAGTACTACTCAAAATAAATTCATCATCAATGTTCTGGCCAACTATAAACTTAAATTTTTAATGAGACTAAAATAAAATATAGTACATGGGCTTTAAAGAATAATCTTATGCATCAACCAGGATGATGATGATTGATCATCACTGGATGCCCCAAAAGCAATAAATACACATCCCCATTTATATATTCATCCCATGCACGAATCTAGCTCAGAGAACACAAACTCTATTACTGTATGTGACTAAGAAATGATGATTTAATACAGTTTTAAACAATTAAATACAAGTTTATTATTAACAAAAAAAAAAACGAAATTAAAGTCTTATAGGATAAGGGTTCTGATTTTGAAAAGTATATAAAATTATATACACACTAATTTTTTTACATTGATTTACATGATTAATACATTAGGTTTACTTAAAACCCATTCAGCACACAGGCATGTGGCTTGATACAAAATAAACATATTTAAAGTGACATTTAATAAAAAACAAATGATTAAAATCTTACATCTAAGCATCTATCTGACACATTGGTATTTGTCATACAATTGACATATAAACGCACACATATGTGCATGTGCGTGAATTTTCTGAACATATTTGATTTGTTACAAAATAATTATCAAAATCTTAAGTTATATAAAAATACAATAAGTGATTAAAGTTTCAGTTAAATGATACATATTTTGCATATTAGGTTTACTGAAACATATATATATAATTTGCACATATGTGGGAAACATTAATTTATCTACATAACATTTGTATTTATCACAATAAAATTATTAAAGATTATTTTCACAATTTAATTCTCTTTGCTGAATGTAGTCTTTTTTCTTTAAAATAAGAACTACCAAATTTTTGACAGTTAATTGATTTAAAATGTCTTTCTTTTTCCTAGTCTAAAAGATTTTTGGAAATCTTTTTCTTGACTATTAATTATAACTTTCTTTGTACTTTTTTTCCTTCTAAATTATAAATATAACTTTAAACAGTTTTTACTTCTTTAATAAACGATTAAACTAATATCGTTTTATATATTTCTATCAGTTATAAAAATGTCATTCTACTAAGGAAATTATTTAAAACTTCGTTATCATATATAACGCTACTCACCACAGCTGTATATATGTTTATATGTGCTTTTATGACTTTAGATACATCAGCATATATATAATTACTTCTTCAGCAAGCTGGGGTTCCCTGGGCAAGCTGGAAGATTTTTTTTGATAAGTTTGGTTTTAGTAATTGTTATCATCAGGAAAAAGTATAATCCATGTAAAATGTTGGTCTGTTTCTGTGTTGGATTATTCCAGGCAAGCAGCTGTCTTAGTTTGATAGATTTCAGGCAAGCAACTGTCCTCTCCATGTTTAAGGCTATGAATTTCAGCACAAAGAAGTGGGTCATTTTCTTCATGTGAATTCAAACTTCTGTGAAGGAAAATAGTAGCAGTTCCTAAATCTACTGTCCTGCCTTCAGCTATATCAGTTCATGGTAGCTATTCTGCCAACTCTATGGTCAGATAAAATGAACTGCTGCAAACTTCAACAAGCTGCAACAAAATATTGTAACCAACTTTGCAGCTGACCCATTCTTACAAAAATTACTATCCAGACTGTTCTCTTCAAAAATCACTATCCAGACTGGAACTGATATTTTTATCAGCTCTTTTATAAAATCATCTGAGGTGATAACAACATCTTGATTGAAAACAGAGTTTTATTTTATCTCTCTAATCCCTTAGAATCTATATACGTTTTTACTTAGATAATAGAAATATATAAATTAATTAACGATTTCAAAAATAGACATTTTTTTAAAATTATCAGAAAACATCCTTACCTTCAAATTTCAAAATCAGAATTACAAATAATATTTATCAGATCTTTTTAAAATATTAATTTCATAATCAAATTTTATTTTAAACCCAGAGTTATTAAACCCTTTACTTATTAATATTTTGCATTAGGAAATATAGAAAAATATCTACAAAAATTTATATCTATGTTTATTTCTACTTTTCTTTTACTTTATATATATATATGCACACACACTATATTATTATGTGTGTAGTATGTAACCCAACTGGTTACAATATATATAACAGCTATAAATGTATTATGTAACTCATGCATTGCCTAAAGGCAGTTGATTCAGAAGGTTGGCAAAGATGTATTTTTATTTCATGTACAAACTGGAATTCATAAAAATATTGTTTATCAAACATTGAATAACATTATATATATATATAGTATGGAGAGATGCATGTTGGGAGTAACAAGAAGAGACCGAAAACACAATGTATGGGTAAGAGAACAAACAGGTGTTACTGATCTCATTGAAAAAATTAAAAGATTGGAGTTGAGCTGGACATATTGCTAGAAGAGATGATAGTAGATGGACAATTGAAATCTTAAACTGGATTCCAAGAGATTGTAAAAGACCCAGAAAAAGACCACATGTGAGATGGATGGATGAAATAAGAAAGTGTGCAGGGGTGATGTGGAGAAGAGAAGCTAAAGATTGGAGAAGATGGATTGAACTTGGAGAGATCTTCATCCTGCAGTGGATTGATAATAGTTGATGATGATGATGATGACATATATATATATATATGCTTATATTTATTATCTTTCAAAGAAATAAAAGCAGAACCGGACCATCCATAAGAATAATTTGAATAATGCAATGACATTAACCATATTTTTTTTTGGAAAACTTCAATTTAATCATGTTTTATAGTCAGAACTAGTTCACTGATCTTATGTATGATTGAATGAATAATATTTTTGTATTTCTTAACTTTTGCTTTAAAAATAACATATGTGCACAATAATCAAAATATTGCAAATGTTTTACTGTACTGTATATCTTATAATTGTAAGCACATAAAATGACCATTAATCTAAGATATATACAAACATGCATAATGCATGGCCATTTAAAATACGTTATGAATTTATAGGCAATATGTGGGATACTGAGGTAGTTGAAAGAATAAATGATCATGCTTGTTCATCCATTTAATTTGTTATTCAATGTAAATCATATAATTTTTACTTGCATGTTTGACTGCAATTCATGGTTTTAGGGGTCACCGTTCTCTTCTGTTACAGTTATCCAACTTCTTATAAATTCTAAACATCACATGATCACCATCTCTTATGCTAGCACGTAACTGTTATTAAACAGGCAGTGCCACACTGGCATCCATTGATTACTCTGCTTGGCACAGGGTGGCGCTACCATATGGAAAGTTTTGCCTGTCTTTCTTATAAATTCATTTGATTATTTATTTATATAATATTTAATTCAATAAAATATTTATTTATATCCTTGTTCACACCATTTCGATATTTTGTTACTAGATGTAGATCTATGTCGTTTTATAATGGTAACATTGTTATATTGAAGTAAAATATTTGTTTTAAAAGAAGTGCTGTTTTTTAAAAAAAATATTAATTTTATTCAAAGACAGCATGTACTCTTACAGTGGTTCTGATTATATAAACTGATCTATTAACTATAAAAAAATCCATATATACCACATACAGAAACTACACTTCATGTATTTACCATCTTATGATGCTGCTTTTAATTTCTTCCATGACTGATACCATCTTATCATAGCAACAACAGCAAGACATGCCCTTTCAAATGTCTCCAAGAACAGTTATCATCATTCTACCCTAGAGCCATCTATTGGAAACTTGAGTAATCAATTATAATCAGATATTAAAGTGCAATGAATCTCATTTTCCAAAGTGACTGGTTTCTGGATTTTGCCTGCATCAGGGAAATTTAGAATTTATGGCTGCAACTAATGAATTTAAATATCTAGCCACATTTATCTGGTATCTATTGATTACTCAAGTCTATGATAGATGGTTATAGAATAGGATGAAGGCAGTTGTTATTGCTCAGTATGAAGATATAAAAGTATTCTTAACTGGAGAGTAAAATATGAAAACTGTTAAATGGCCTACCATTAAAAAGCTGACTTCCATTTTACTATTTTGTTTTTTGAAAAGGCTGTTAGAGAAGCATTTTATTGCAATGTTTTGTTTAACAGCTGTTTAACTAGAGAAAATTGAAAATATAAAATAAATGTAACTATAAATAAATAGCTATATTTGGAATAAAAATATCTCTAAGCATCATACAAAATCTTTGCTATGCTGTAGAAAATGGATTCTACACATTCCTGCAATCAGTGCTCTCTCTAAGGTGTGTGCTGGTGCATGTGCACAGTGCTTAAAAAATTAGTGATGAAGAATATACTTCCATGCACAGTAAAATTCAATTTTTTTTTTCTGTATTGAAGCACTGACAATCAGATTGTGTTCGATGTACGTGTTTACCCTAACTTTTAATCTTGGAAAGAACTGCTGACATTGTATGCACTGAATGCATAGTTTTTTTTCCAGTATGTCACATACATTCATTTAATATGGATGCTTTTTTCTACCTTCATATGCTTTATGAGAGTAAACTTTTTATTTTTATTTATGTTTATCATTAACAATAAGGCATTATAGGTACATTAGTGTTGTCAAATAAAACTATTATTATATTGCTATGTCTAGCTATGATAGGATGCACTTCCATGAGTGCCAATAATGACTAATGGTTAATATTAAGATATATTTTAATATACGATGCTTTAAAGCATTTAACTAATAAACATATATACAATTTTTTATATTATAAGGCCTGAAGGCATATACAAATAATAAAGATCAATATGACCATTAAAAGTCCTATGCTGACAGTTCTCATATTCGGAGGCCAGCTCTCCACACTTGAAGTCACTGTGTGAGGGAAGACATCCTGCTCCATTATCAGTCTACACAGATCAAACTCCAAGGATTGAGTGACTCTTTTCTTCTTCTGATTAGTAGTACCAAAGCTAGTTCATTGTCTCTGAATCCCTGAAAATGATTGGTTAATCCTCTGCCCATCCAATCAGGTGATTCTTTCTTTCCATGTTCGATCGGAATTGTAGTATTAACTTTCTGCTTTTTTAGTTAATCGGTTATTTGTAGATTTTCGTTATCTTAAAAAGGAATCTAAGTCGAATTCCTTAATTTGTTTCATTTGAGTAACGGCTTATTCTACTCTTATTAATTAGTCTATTGTTCATTTTAGAAATTAATCTTTTTCTAATCTACTTTTCAAAGAAACTTTATTAGTGAATAAAAAAATTGGTTACAAACAGTGATGTAAAGATGAGAACATGTATCAGCAGGAGCTTCTTACTTGGGAACTAGAACTGTCAGTGTTAATGCCCTTGTCAAATATAGATGAAGAGAAAAAACTTCTATGGTACCGCAGAGATAGCATGGGAGAAAGGGAACTTTATTCACTGGGAATCTTGAAAAGTTTCCATGTATTCTCATAGCTAAACTTAGAAGAGAGAATTTTGTCTTTACTTTGGATTTTTCTGAGGGCTCTAAAGAAAATTGTAAGGGGATTTGGTTGTGGGATGTTGAGTATCATTTTGCACTGGGTGATCCATATGGAATATGTAATGAATGTTGAGATTCTTATGATGGGAAAATTTCTCTCCTTAATGCAATCTTTAATGGAGAGGATTTTATAATAATCAATTTCTGAATTTTGAGCTATGATATGCTTCACTGGTCCGAAGCCTAAAGACTATAATTTTTAATTTCTACTTTAAAAGAATAAATCTTTTCAAGTTCATAATTTTAACTTATTAATTTTCTTTCTGTACGTTTTTACAATTATATATATATCTGTATGTGCAATTAAGCATATACATATCATATATTGTGCCGGATGGATCCACTGAATGAAACATACTTATACTGTAAATGTTTTGACTGGTTTCAAACTTCTCCATAATACATTTATAATCTTATTTAATTATAAATGTTACGTGAACGAACTGGCACGTTCGAGCAAAATGGGAGATATTATTGATAGCTTTAACTATCAACAATGGCCCACCTCAGCTGCTAGATTCAAACCCCTACTATCCAAACACTTTATTTGTTTTGGAGTAAACTCCGGGTGCCAGCTAGTCTCAGACTAACGTATTTGGTCAGTAGGCTCATAATCCAGTGCTCGAAACGATCCCAAAAACTAGCCCAGACTAATTTTAATCAATAATAAAATATAGAAAAAAGAATTGGTAAAAAGAGATTGATAAAAGGAATTTGATAAAAAGAATTGACCGACAAATAAAGTTTAAGTTTTAAAGACCATTTATTTTAATTAACATTTACTAATTTTAAACATTTTCTAAATCTAATATAACACACGCACATTTTAATTTAACACAATATAATATGTCTTATGAGAAAGCAAAATAATAGTTGACATTGATAAATTATCTAACATTCACAAACACGCACATCAATAGTTCATTTTATGCATGCTTATAGAGTTCAAATTACTTGTCTCTGTAGGATTTATGAATTACAGCGGTGGCTACTATATATAAATGAGAATAATAAAATGTTTTACCTAGGATTTTTGGAATGTGGATATTGCTTGTTGTTAGCTGCTTCTGACGGAGTATATCTAACCGGTTAGATTTGACATTTCTTGAGGAGATTTGATGCTAATCCATTGGTTTTATTCTTGGAGACAGTTGAACATTGACGGAGGATTTCTGAGCTGTTATTTAGACATTATTTCACAGGCAGGTTTTGATGATCTTGTTGGACTAAAAGGCTGAAGTAAGAGCGTATATTCCCAAAAGCTGCTCAGCACTGCATTTCTGTTTCTGGATACATAATATAAACTGCACTGTTATCTGAACTGGAACAAGACTGACACTGAAAACTAGGCTGAAACTCAAACTGAACGTCCGATAAAAATCTGGCTATTTATATCTGCGAAGTATTTTTGTTTTAATATCCTCCGGCAATATGTATTGTCGAAATTCCTTTAGTAGCTAATTCTTTTTAATCTTGTTGTTGGGTATTTCAATTAGCAGCTATCACAAACGTGTTGTTTTATAATTTTGATTAGTAACTACCACTGTTTTCAAATACATTTCATTTCAATATTTATTTTCAAGTGTTTTTCAATACGCATTTATTATATATTTTATTAACAAGCTTACATTCACGCACATGTATAATTTATCCTAATAAACTCGAATGAAAAGAGATTTGTATTTTTTAAACTTTAAATTATATTTCGACTAATAATAATCAACTCTACTTCCTTTTATAAAACTTTTAGTTTAACTTTTTTAACCAAAACTCCCCCTCCTCCCTTTTAATCAATTATTTTCTAACTTTTATTTCAAACTCTAATGATAGAAAACTATTTGACTCTTATCTTTTCGAAAACAAACTCTAATAAACTCTTCAACATTTAAATATGTTTTTCTTTTACGAAAGATTATTTTAATAATTTTTTTAGATAAATTAGTATGTGCCAATTTCAATATTGGTACAATATATATAATAAATTTATATTATATACTATATTATTTAACCTATATTGGTAAATTAATTTTTTTACTCGATTTATTCACAGCTATAGCCATAGCAAAAAGTTTGAAACAAAAAATCGGGCAGTGAGTTTAAAATGGAATGGATCAGTGAAATTGGAGAAACAGATTCTCCAAAAAATAATAGTAAATTAAGAATTTTGTTATGAGAAATATTTATGTTCTGCAAAATAAATAGTATAATTTGCAATTATTTTCATAATGGATATGGACAAAATGATTTCGTCACCAGGAAAAAGTGAAATAATCCTTGGGAATTAGATTTTTTTAAAATGTCACATATTCAGCAAATCACATTTGGACAGCATACAAAAATTAAAAAATTTAAATCCTTCATTGCCGGTGACAGGAATATTATGTTTATTTAATGAAACTAAAGGCAATCCTGAAGAAGTCAAAATTTTCATTTCAAAAGTAAATTTTATTCACAGTAAAAGGCATAACACAACAGATACAAAATGTGGAGCACCATTGGGAACATATATATAACACTGCATGGGTTACATATAAAAACTCAGAAATATGTACAAAAAAATATACAATTATAATAACATAATTAGGGTGAAACAGATTGTATGGTGAATGTTTTGGACAATCTCACCAAAGATTAATCAATAAATACAATAGAATTACATTATTTACATTATTGGGTTTCAGAAATGACAAAAATGGTGGGCTTCAGTATATAGGATATAACAAAAGGTGGAGCATCATTAGGAACATATATACATCATTCTGTAATTAAGGTATAATAAACAAAATTTGCAAAGTGAACATATTTGATAATCACATCAAGAGGCGATAATGTATTATTAGCAGCTAAAATGAACATTTCTTTACTTTCCACCCAAGATATTAATGAACATGCAGCAAGATATATAAAAACTCCGAAAAGCTGGTGCAGTAAAAATTACACCATTATGTTTTGGGAAATAATTAATTCCATTGTAAAAAAAGAAATGATGAAAAATATAAACAGAACTGACATTTACACCCTAACTATTGTTAAAAGTACTGATATTAGTACTACCAACACTTAATTTTATATTTTCTAACCAATATAAAACTATTTTTAATGGAATAATACAGTTGAAAACTAATGACGCAACTTCAATTGTATCAGCAATAGATAAATTTTATACAAAAATATTTTGACTTACAAAAAATGGTTATACTGAGATATTATTTTATATAGCGCTATGTTTTTATACTGTATTAGTGATATTAGTGATTAAGCCAATGCACATGCGCTTTAAAGATAAATTATAAATGAATACTCTCACTTTTCCAGACACAAGATATAGTATTTTAGAAAGAATGGAATGAATCCACCCATTCTTTCAACCCAAACATTTATGTATGGGCAAATCTTAAGCATATGGAAAGGATGGGTGGATTCATTCCATTCTTTCTAAAAAACTATATCATGTGTCTGGAACAGTGAGAGTATTCATTTATAATTTATCTTTAAAGTGCATGTGCATTGGCTTAATCGCTAAAAAATGGTTATGTTTATTTCTGATGATGCATTCTTGATGTTGGGTAAAATAAATAGCATAGCAGCAAAATTAAAAAATAAATATTGTATTTGGTTCAACAACATTGTGTTGCACATTACGAAGATTTAGGCAGTTGTGATACCTGGAAAGAAGTTAAATTAGTAAAAGAGATTGAAACTATAATGAAAACAATTTATACTTTGTTTTCTAGATGTACAACAAAAAGAAGAAAATTTTAGGACATTACTGAAGGTCCAAAAATAAAGCTATTGCTTTTAAATATTTAAAGGAGGTTAGGTGGTTATGAAGACATTTTTCTTTTAAAAGCATTAATTAGAAATTATTATTCTTTGATTGAATATTTTAAAGAAGATATTATCCTATTTCAAAGTTTTGTTTAAAGAAATTAGGAAACCTTGAATTTCAAGCAAACATCGGAATCCTGAATGAAATTTTAGAAGAACTTGCTGCATTGAGTAAAATTTTTCAACAGCGCCATCTAACACTACTTGATGCATTTCAATTTGTTCATGAAAAAATTAATAAATTGAGAAACCAATATTTTAAACTAATGTTCCATGGAACAGTGAAGTAAAAATTATTCTTAATAAAGCTCGGGAGAGCAATATTAATGTTGATACAAGTTCCATGTTAACATTTATAAATTTACTATGTTTTCATTTGAAAGAAAGATTTCCTGAAAATGGAGTAGAAGAACAGATGGCATTTGACTTAACAGTGCTTCTCACATGTGACTTTAATTATGCATTAAGTTGAGTTTCTTTGTTTAAAATATAAAATTATTTGAAGTGATAAATCGTCTGTAATATGACAATATAATGATTTTAAATTGGCCGTGAAAGAAAAAATCAAGTGAAAATTGATAACTACGTTTGTTGATATGGTATCATTTTCATTGGAAAATGAATAGTTTTGGGACTTGTCAAAATTACTGGATATTGTTGGAAAGTTTTTGGCAACTAGCATTTATTGTGAACAAGTTTCAGTTTGATAAATTTAATAAAAAATAAAAAAAGAAATCATTTAGGAGAAAGTTATTTGGATATGCTGATGCGAGTAAAATCATACCAAAGTGATGGAAACATCATAATCTAGATCATGTATATTCGGAATGGCTAAATTGTAAAGATAAAAGAAAAAAGTTGTAATAATGAATGTGACTAATATAATTCAGTAGCATATTTCTTTTAAGCCAATAAATATCACATGATCACCATTTCTTATGCTTGCTTATAACTGTTATTAAAACAGGAAAAACTTTCCATACAGTATTGTTACTCAGTGCAAGCCAGAGTAATCAATGGATTCAGAAGGCTTGTGCATAAAATCCCCAATATAGTGCCTACTCATTCAGTATCTCCAGACTAGTTTCTGGTTTGTGACCTTCATCAGTGAGGAGCCTTGGTTCTGAGCTGCACCTAGTTCTTAGGATCTAATGCAACCCTCCTTCAGCCACCTTTTATCTCTACTTAACTACAAAACTATGAGTCTTAAATTGAAAACAATCTTGCCTAATAGGATAGTGGTGGCTATGGTTATTAAACAACCAAAGACACCAAAATCTAAGTACTGAACTGAGTTCAGACCTATATGACTATATAAGCTAATGAGCTTGGATTGAAAATATTATTGTTTTCAATTAAAGACTCATAGTTTTGTAGTTAAGTAGAGATAAAAGGCAGCTGCTGGAGGGTTGCATTAGATCCTAAGATCTAGGTGTAGTGCTCTCATATCCATGGCTCCTCACTGATGAAGGCTACAAGCCTGAAACTAATCTGGGGATATTGGATGAATAGGCACTAGATGGGGATTTTATGCACAAGCCTTCTGGCATCCATTGATTACTCTGGCTTGCACTGAGTGGCAATACTGTATGGAGAGTTTTGCCTGATTTAATAATAGTTATAAGCAAGCTTAAGAAATAGTGACCATGTGATGTTTATTGGCTTAAAACCAATCCTGCCTAATAGGATAGTTGTGTCTATGGGTATTAAAGAACCAAAGACATCAAAATGTATAAGTACTGAACTGAGTTCAGACCTATATGACTATATAAGCTAATAAGCTTGAATTGAAAATATTATTGTGCTTTCAATTTAAGACTCATAGTTTTGTAGTTCGAGATAAAAGGTGGCTGCAGGATGGTTACATTAGATCCTAAGATGTAGGTGCAGTGCTGTCAGATCCAAGGCTCCTCACTGATGAAGGTGACATGCCAGAAACTAGTCTGGGGATATTGGATGAGTAGGCCCTAGATGAAGATTTTATGCACAAGCCTTCTGCAACCATTGATTACTCTGGCTTGCACTGAGTGGCAATACTGTCTGGAGGTTTTGCCTGTTCTAATAGTATATTTCTTCATATATTAGTTTTTAACATCATGCAATAATTTTATTTTTAAAACAATTTTAATGTTCTATTGAATGTAATAACTACATATATGTATATGAATTTATATGACAATAATGTTGAAATAAAAAGTTTTGAAATGAAAATTTAAAATTTTTAGACGTTTTTAGACTGGAGAAATAATTGTAAATTGCAGCACTTTGATAAGATAAAAAAGAAACAACAACAGTAATAACCAAGTCAATGTATTAATTCAATTAGTAAACAGAAACATAACTATAAATTACAACACTTTTATCAGATGTTTTTTCGACAATGATTCAAAAAAGGCAGAAGGCAATAACAGTTTTTTTTTTTGTATATTAAAATATTTATTTGAACAATTGAGACAATTATTTATACAAGACTAAATATTTACAGAATCATGAAGGACGATTTAGGAAGATACTGCAGTAACTCTAGCTAGACACCACTAGCATGATGGACACTTATCCATCCACCAGTGTTTCTCTGGCTCAAGATTCATGATAAAAACAGTCTGGAGCTAGGAGATGATCTCTGTTACGAGTATGTTTCAGAATATTGATGAAAGTTTTGTAGGCACTAATATGAACATGGCCAAAGATGAGCTTGCCTCGAGTCAGGCAAAGTGAAAAGGTTAGAAACATGGACATCCTTATGCTGGATAAGATGTCCCTCCCTGATTGCATCTTGAATGATTAAGGCATCTCTAATGCCCAGCATCACCTTTTCACAGATGAAAGTTCTGATTGGACTGAGGAAGGAACAGGAATACAATAGATGTATGGTTTCATCTTCAGTAGAGCATAATTGGTATTGAGAGTTTAGCTTCACATATTCATGCCACCATACCAAAAAGTGATTAGTGGACAGAGTGGTGAGGTTTAACTTTATTAAAAAATTGATATATTTTGGTTCTTAAGTACCATTTCTTGGCTCTGGCAAGTAATGCTTTGTTATTCGATCCGAGTTGGTTTTGAAGTGCATTCTGTTCATGATGTTTTAGTTTGTAAACCTACCAGTAATACTTTTTTCTTCAATGACAAGTTGTGTCAAATTTATTGAGCTGCTAACTTGGGCCAGGATACCAGACATCCACTTACTGCTTATAGGGGGGGGGTGCATTGGTTGGATCAACCATTTAAGACAAATAGAATGTAGATAATAGAGTACTATAATCAAATAATAATCCATGATCATCATCACTCATATTTGTCACATCGTAAACTTTGATGAGACCCTTATATCATTAAGAGATTAGTTGAAATCTTTAAAAATTTCTTCACCTTGCAACTTTGTTTTATGCATAGTTATCTTAAAGAGATTATATGAATTTTTATTAATATTTTTATGTTTATATTATTAGAAATATTACATTTTATATTTACTTTATAATAAGCTTTCTTATATATATATATCATTAGATAAACCTTTGACTCAGGAACACATGAATAAAAATACAGTAGCAAAATTTTTTCCACACAATAGTGCCACCTAGTGTAAGCTCTAATAATTAATAGATGCTAGAAAATTGTGAATTACCATATCCAGTGTTGGAAAAATATAAATGTCCCTCAAGATGCATTTCATACTGAATAAGTAGTCTTTAAGTAGGCCAGTTCACAGGCCAGTTCACAATCACTTTACACACATCATTTTTTCATCATTTGCCAATATCAGATGATTATACTTTGATTGAAACTTTCTTCCCTCACAATTTTGATACTATACAATTTAGCTAAAAACACTGATGAGATCTAATAAATATATAATTCCTAACTCAGGTATAAATTTTAAAGTCAGATATTTCAAGAATATGTTATGGATTGGAAGTTTTATGTATATCTGGAACGTATATTGCACATGGAAAATGAGATAAAAACACACACATATTAATCTTTAACTAAGATTTAAAATTTATATCCGGATTAAGAATGATATGTCAATTTCCAATTTAAAAAATAATTAGTAATCATCAATAATATATTTGTCAGAAGTGGAAGGTATCAAAATTATGAGTACTTTAAATTTGACGCTTATAAATTAAAGTATATTATATGATCGTAATTCCAACGTTATGTACGATTATACAGAATAACTGAACAGCTGCATCTTATATAACATTATGACTAACATTCTCATTAATCATTTAAAAAAAGTAATCTTACATGTACAAGTGTGCGTGTTTACAATTATAACATTCTTTTTAAAAAATAAACAAATTTTAAAACTTTTTTTTAAAAAAGTATTCACGCCGAAATTTCTATACACATAAATTAAAAATCTACCTGTATCGTTTTCAATTTCAATAGGCAGGTAGCACATACCTTACAGAAATTTTATATATATAATTTGATTTATTACTAAAAAATATTCCTATAGGCAAAAAAAATTTTTTTGAGGGTGCAGTGATAGAAAATTGGCACTATAAAGGTAAGATTTTTAATACAGCTTTGATTCAACTTAATAAATTACTAGAATATGATAATTGTTTTTCTCACGGATTGCCATGCGTAGCATGTAGATCACATTAAGTGTGATTACACTCAGATGACGTAATTAAACAAATATTTTTATTATATATGTATTACTGATATAATATTTTATATCCTACTGTTCTAAATTCTTTAAAGCATAGATGAGAACGGATGCACCACCTACTATTTATTTACACACATGTTGATAATATATATTCATAAAGACATCAGATGGATCCATCCCCAAAGAGTATAACCTTAATTTGGATCCAAATTGGGTAAACATGAAAATATTTTTCAGTTATAATTAGGCTTTAGATTTTTTTCTTCAGGTAATTCACGAATATCAATCAGTAAATGGATATCTGGCAGTTCTTAGTTGTAGGGTAAAATAAGGTGGAAAAAGCACCCAAATCGTCACTAGCCAAATGTTAGCATGCAAAATGAGCAACATTTTTTGTCATTGTTCTTTTAATAGGATCTATAGAGAGACTTTTGTTTTACAATAATCCACTAAAGGCTCTTGCTCTAACCCTTAATTTTATATATTTTTAAATATATTATAAAAACATGTACATTATCTATACTAAATTTAATATAATTAAATGGAGTTGAACTCACACTTTCAAGCTCTCCATAACTATCCATTCCATCGTATACAACTGATATACATGATTACATACATATCAAAAACATAAATGATCTCCGATATATGTATTTCACACTAAACCAGCACTCATTCCACGCCACCATCTCCCACTCATATAAACAATCAATGCTTAGTTTATATTAAGATAACAAATCTTCAAACTTTAATGGACAAGCTTCAATCTTCTCCACCCTACAACTCTTCAACCATCCATATCATTGACGATTTGAACATGAAACACTCAAATCCCTTGTTGGTGCCAATATTATTGTCATACCCATGTTGACCTTAAGTTACTCTGACATCTCACATATAGGATCTTAATATGTCCATTTAATATGTGTGTAAATATTGAAATGTAATAGTGTTTTTTGATATAATAGTCTTGATAAAATTTCACTGATTATGTAATCAGATAACCAATTAAAACTGGAAATGCACACTGAAATCATATTGACTAATGATAGTATTTATTTAATTCATGTTAAGTCAAAGGTTGAATCACTTTTGGCTTTGTACTCTGGCTGATATAAGTTATATGTCTGACTTACAGTTCTTATACCATCTAGAATAATAAACTAAAAGTAACTCCACTGCTGGTTTAATGTGAATCCGATAAATATTACTACTATATGGTCTAGTTTTAGCTTGTATAATCAATTCTAATTGATTCTAGCATGATTACATTTTATCTAGATTATCATATGGGAAAAAAAATCCCATTTTAAACTTTACATTTATAACTTTATGAATAATTCACTGTTGTTTTTTTTGCATAAAGAAATAAAACTAAAAGGACTAAACATTACTTTAACAATTTTAGTAGAAGAAAAGTCTATGAGACTAAATCATATTAAGTATAAAAAAAAAAAATATATATATATAACTTATTTATATGATTAATTAAAAATTGATCATTTAAATATAAAAGCCTATAGCACAAATGATATTATGTTATGCTGATGGAAATATATTTCAACCACTTTACATTTATTTAAGATTTCAACAGCAGTCATTCTAAATTCACCCATTCCTTGTATTAGGAATGCAATCATTGCTATCTATTTGATGAGAAAAAAGAAAGAAATGCCAAATACTTGCTTGTTCAAGATCAAAATATATATGAGGGGGTACTCAAAAGAACTGTAATTTTATAATAAAAAAATGTTTATTTGTTTTTTTTTATATGTCAAAGCATTGGCCAGGAAGCAAACCTGGGCCAGCTGCTTGGAAGGCAGTTACTCTAACTGCTAGGCCACCAACGCTTGATTGTTTACTTGTTTTTTAATGTTATAAATTCAATATCTTTCAAATTACTGTTCATTTAATGCAATACACCAATCTAAATACATTTTACATTTATCAAAGTTCGGAAATGTTTTTTAATGACTGCAGTATTTTTTTTTTACCACTTCTAAGTCCACAAAATAGGAGACTTTTTAATTCAAGAGAATAAAAAAAATTGCACAATGTGATATTGAGTGAATATGGCTGATAGATAAGCTGGTTCATGCTGAATTTAATTAAAAAGTGTTTCAAACTCAAGGCTTTGAGAGATGACACTTTGTCGGGTGAAGCTTGCAATCTTTTCTTTGACATAAAATGGGACTTTTACATTTTACTGCATTATGTAAATATTTCAGAGCTTTCAGGTAAAATATCTGACTATTATGAACTTAATCTGAAAGAAAAATCATCATTTGCATAAAAAACAGCGTTATTTTGATTTCAGACTTCACCTGTCATGCTTTTTAGGGACATGGTGAATTTAACATTGCAATTAAAACACTCATAAACTTGAGTTTTTATGAGATCATCTGGCTTGTAATATGTTTTAAGCATTACAATTGTTTTCACTGCCATTTTCTGTAAACAAAAACAGAATTTTACATTTTTCGAACTTTTCAATCATTGAAAAAAATCATCAAATTCACGAAATATCCTTTTACAAAAAAATGTGCTACATGGTACCACAATTTTATATAGTGATGTCATTTGGAAGATTGTTGCAGAAGAGTTGCTGAAAGAAGTATATAATAGCAGAAATATATACTACAGCAAACATGCAAACCAGAGAACAATTCTGGTTATTTTTGGGTCTCTCCTCATATCTATATATATATATATATATAACCATTAGAAATCAGTCAGCACTTAGAAAATCCCAATATAGATAACAACCAAGAATTTCAAACTGTTGTCAAGGCAACATCCTTTTAACAATAGAGGTGGAATTGCTAAAAGGTGGTTGCCTTGACAACAGTTTGAAATTTTTGATTATTTATATTGGGAGTGTCTAAGTGTTGACTGGTTTCTAATGATTGGTTACTTATAAACCCATTTAGCCTTGAGAATTATATATATATGGAGAGAGAGATAATAAGAAAGATATACTATATAGCTTTTTATGAAATAGTATCAAAAATGATTGAAGTTATTACTCCATTTTTTCAATATCTTATAAACATTTTTATTTTTAATATATTTAATCAGAATTAATGGTCCAAGTATAGATGTACTTTGATTTATGATGGGAATATTTTTATTCTGCTTGGTTATATGTCTGATATAGTTATAGAAACTGTAAACTGTAAAAAAATATAATCAAATGATTTATTGCTTGAGAATTCATTAGGAGTTTATGAGTAGTGAAAGTGTTAGGTAGAGGTGTGCCCATGGCCTTTGAGATCCAGAGTCCACCACTACAGTAGCACAAGTAGGTACATAAATACTATAAAAATAACTGAATGGTTAACCAGTGCACTAAAGAATGCAGAGTACTGCAAATTGTAATAAATAGAAATAAATTCATAATTATAATTTATTAATAATTAACATTTTTATTATATATTACAATGCACTATATTAAATATCTATTATTAAAACAGGCAAAACTCACTATAAGTATTTCCACACACTGCAAGCTAGAGGAATCAATGGATGCCAGAAGGCTTGTGCATAAAATCCCCATCTAGTGCCTACTCATCCAATATCCCCAGACTAGTTTCTGGCTTGTGGCCTTCGTCAGTGAGGAGCCTTGGATCTGAGAGCACTGCACCTAGATCTTAGAATCTAATGCAACCCTCCAACAGCCACCTTTTATCTCTACTTAACTACAAGACTATGAGTTTTAAATTGAAAACACCTTCATATTTTCAATCCAAGCTCATCAGCTTATATAGTCATATAAGTCTGAACTCAGTTCAGTATCCATTCATTTTCGTGTCTTTTGTTCTTTAATAACCATAGCCACCACTATTCTATTAGGCAGTATTGGTTTTAAGCCAATAAAGATCACATGATCGCCATTTCTTACGCTTGCTTACAACTATAAGCAAGCACAAGAAATGGTGATCATGTGATGTTTATTGTATTAAATTTCTACTGATAAATGTTCCATAATTACTATAAATTACATTATTGGTGATGAAATTTCTTTGTTCTGATGCAGTTGATTTTGTATTTACTGTATAATCTTTATAATAACATTAAGTGGATGTAAAATTAAGTATTATGACAAAACTGTGGAATAATAATTTAAAAATAGTAATGCAAACTACTGTATTATATAAATCACAAAATCATGAAGGTTTTATGGTGCCTGTCATGCTATGACCTGGGATTTGAATACAGGACAAAATAAAATAATTTTCAAGAATCTTAGATATTTTCTGGCCATAACTAACCCACTAACCATAGATCAGGAAATAATGAGTATCCAGTGAACATTAGAAAAAGGGTAATAAACACTGTCTTTTCATTCACTAATCTTCTGTGAGGGCATTAGAAGAGGCATTTGTCTAGTGACAAAAAAGATATTTTACTTTTATTATATAAATTGATATTCAAACTAATCCATGATAAGGTCATAAGAAGTAAAATCATTTGTGTATCGCTAGCTGAAATTCAAATATAAAATATTATTGACACCAAATGTTACATTATTTTCAGCAACACTATCTTGGGAAACAAACATGTCTGAATAAAACAGCATAGGTAAGAGGTAGCATCTTACCTGTAAACTTTAAAGTTTTTATGTATACTGGCATTCAGACTTATTTAAACCAGCAGTGTAAAATTAAATTAGCAAAGATTACAAATTGATTGCTTGTGTTCAGTGTTGACCTGAGTTCAATGAATCAACATATGCTACATCATGTAATTTTAGGGCATGTGAAAGGCGGTCAACATTGATGGAGTTTTGTTGTAATATTTCACAGGCACAGGTCTGCACTCCTCTTTCCCTCCTCAGGGATGGTTGGTAGTGGCTGTTGAGGGCCTGATTTATGGGTGTGGTCTATTGGAAATCATTGCTGCTACCTGAAAAATCTGCCAGGAGGGTTCAGGGCCAAAGTTTTGGCACCATTTCCACTCTGATGAGCTTCTGCATCCCTTGTTAGGTTAGTTTTGAGCAGTGCAGATCTGTGCTCATTACTTGTTAGCTTTTCCCTAGTTGGCAGTCCAATTTTGGGCAGGTAGATTGAATGTGGTCCCTGCTCATTTGGACTGTTGAATTGGGAGATAGAGGTACCTATAATGGGCTTGGCATGGCTCGGCTTCAGGTCAAGGATTTAATGTTTAATGGCTTTCATGCTTTGGACATCATTGCCTGTTGTGGTGGTTGGTGCAATGCTGGATGTCTGACTATTCAGCTGAAGCATTTGGGTCTTTGCTTCAGGACCCAGGGATGGGGATCTTTGGGCGATGGATGACTTATTGGCAGTTGGGCCATGTAGACCCATGGACAGATATACATTAAACAAGATTATAGAAACCCTTTTATGGATATAATTGTTATTGAGAGTATGTAAACCAGGTTAATAATTGTTTTATCTTTGTAACATTAAACGCTTTGTAATCGTCAACAGGTAAGTAGACCCGAAAATTTATGTAATCTTTTAACTAATAAAGGTTACCTTTGAAACTATACAAAAAGAACTAATACAATGCTATTTTAAACTTTAAAAAGTTGTAAACACTAATATATAACAAATAGATTAGTTACGTGTCACTATCCATGCTGCTTAGTTCAAACTTAGCTGCAGTAGATATTTCCCCCTGATGAAATATCATATCATTTTAACTTATTAAAAGCAGCAGTAGTTTGACATCTGCTGCATCTAAATACCTAAGTTTATCCTTCTACATCTAAAACTAGCAAGGTATTTTAAATTAACTTATATTCTGAATTTGATATTCACGCTAAAGGTTGCTGGAATTTTTCTTCCATCTCTGGAGAAAAAAGAGATCGAGTTGTTTGAATATTAATTAATAAACCAGTGACTTTATATGTTGCATCATTAAGATTAGGTGGTAAACAGAGCAAAACTCTCCATACAGTATTGCCACCTGTGCTAAACAGAGTAATCAATGGATGCCAGAAGGCTTGTGCATAAAATCCCTATCTAATACTTACTCATCCAATATCCCCAGACTAGTTTCTGGCTTGTGGCCTTTGTCAGGGAGGAGCTTTGGATCTGAGAGCACTGCATCTAGATCTTAGGATCTAATGCAACCCTCTAGCAACCACCTTTTATCTCTACTTAACTACAAAACTATGAGAATGAAAACACAAAAAATATTTTCAATCTAAGCTCAATAGCTCATATAGTCATATGGGTCTGAACTCCATGGCAAACTCTGATGAATACTTTAGGTTTCAATTTTGTTGAGAAGGCAGGAGGCAATGCTGGTTCAGCTTCTGTATATGTTTTATGGATGTTTAGTGGGATGATTTGGCTCCGAGATCCATCTCGAGTTGATCTATCCAGACATGGTGAAAAATCTATATAAACAGTTCTTCCTTGAATATAGTTTTGTCATAGAAGGAATTATAACCACACAGCAGTTCAAACAGTTTTTAAATTGGTGTGATGCTTAAGATTAGGTGGCATAAATTTCTATATTTTTGTTATATTTAAATACACATATAGTATATATACTTTAAGTTAGATGTAATTAGAGGGAATTTGAACCCAGACCTTCAAGCTCCCTATACCCATCCACTCCATCATGACCACATATATGCAAAAAGATAAATGATCTCCAATATATGTATTTCATGCTGAGCCAGCACTCATTAGTTGGTCCAGATCATCATCTTCTACACATACAAATAATTAATGCTCAGTTTATATTAAGATAGCAAATCTTCAAAATTTAATGAACAGGCTTCAATCTTCTCACCTCTCCAACTCTTCAGCTATCTATATTATTGAAAATCTGATGGTGGCATGTTCAAAGCCCTTGTTTGCCAAATTTTATTGTGTCATACCATCATCAGATTTTCAATAGACTAAAAAGATGGAGAGTGGAAAAGACTGAAGCTTGTCCATTGAAGTTTGAAGATTTGCTATCTTAATATAAACCGATCACTGATTATATGTACGTGTAGAAGATGATGATATGGACCAACTGATGAGTGCTGGTTCAGCATAAAATGTATATATTGGAGCTCGTTTATCTTTTAACATACACATGGTCATGTGTATTGGTTGTATGAGATGGAGTGGAAGACTATAGAAAGCTAAAAATCTGGGTTCAAATCCCCTCTATTATATTTGTTAATATATTATCTCTATATTTAAAACTTCTTTAGATATTTTAGCAGTCTTTTCATTTTTAAGATTATAAAGAACTGTTTTGACTTCATTAAATTATATATCTTTGACTAAATCACAATGAGTAGATAAATTGGATATACTATTAAAGTCATCTTCTCAATTCTAGTATCATTAATCAAACAATGGTGAAAATATTCTTGAAATTGTTTAAAATATCATTATCATCAAATAATAGAGTGCTATCTTCTAGAGTTATTGAACTGTGATATCATTTCTCAGGTCCATATGTTGCTTTCAGTGCATCAAAAAAAATCTGGAATAATTATGATCAGTAATTGTGTGTATCTTCTTTGCAGTTTTAATCTCCTAACCATTTTTAAGACTTCTTGATCAGGTGGACTTCTGCCTTTAGACCTCTATATGAAATTCCACATTTAATTTATTACATTGCCAAACAGAAGATGTCAATTTCCTTTCCATAAAACCACTAATAATAAGATCATTGTCAGAAAACCAATCATGATTCATTTCTTCTTCTAGTGAAGATTTCCATGCTTCTGTAATATGACAATCCTGGAAGTCCAAATTAGCAATTATAGTGTTTATTTGCTGTTAAAACTTAGTATATATAATATATCCTTCTAAAAAAGAACATCAATTTTCTAGGGACTATGATTAAAATAAGATTTACTTTCCAATGCATCTATCATTTTAATCATAGAATGTAGAAATTTATGATCCATCCAACAATCTGCACTTGTAAATGCTTGTGTAAAATCAATTTTTCTTGTATTTTGATTCCTAAATGCCTTTGTTTTGGGTGGCTACCATGTTCTTTTACAGCAATTTTTCTGCCTAAAGTGTTTGTGATAGACAATTAATGTGTTATGCAAAAATTCAATAACAACAGACCACTTGAATTTACAGTACCAATATCATTACTTCTAACAAGTTTTGTATGACACAAGCCAGAGTAATCATTGGACACAGCAAGGTTTGTGCATAAAATCCCTATCTACTGCTTACTCATCCAATGTTCCCAGACTAGTTTTTAGCTGGTGGCTTTCATCAGTGAGGAACCTCAGATCTGAGAGCACTGCACCTAGATTTTAGGATCTAATGCAACCCTCCTGAGTCCAAAATGAAAACACAATGTTTTCAATTCAAGCTCATCAGCTATGCACAAACTCCCCTGCATCCATTGATTATTCTGGATTGCACTGAGTGGGGCTACTGTATGGAAAGTTTTGCCTCTGTGTAAACAGCTTGTGTAAGCATAAAGAATAGTGATCATGTGATATTTAGTGGTTTAACTTCTGGATGAACATGTTCAGGAAAGTCTCAAAGAGAAAAATTCAGTCTTTTAATGGTATTGCTATAATAATGCTATTTAGCAAGGAATAAAAATGTTTTTTTCAGAATTCTCTGAATCTAAGATTAAACCATAGGTATTAATTGTGCAAGGCAATAATAAATTGCAATAATAGGAGATATTAAATTACACTTTATAGAAAATCCAATAAGATCCCCTCTTCTTTCATTAATTAGAACTGAGGAGTTTGGATCAAGTAAAGTTTGCATATTTTATGTATATACTCGTATTCTTCTCCTTTACTTTCTTTGCATTTCTTCATATATTCATATATATTGCTTATAATAACTTCTCTCATATACACTAATGCAAAAAAAGTTTTTAATAAAACTTCTTTATTTTTTTTTAAAAGATAGAAGAAATTTGAAAAGTTCTGATGAAGACTGCTGGACAGTCGAAACTGTCTGAAAAATAAAGAAATTTTATTAAAAAAAATTTTTGCACTAAAGTATATATGAGAGAAGTTATTATAAGCAATATATATATATATAAACATATTCTATACACACTGACTTAGAAAAAAATTATATTAATATTAATTATCTTTAGTACTATCACTGCCTCTTGCTTTACTACTGAATATTGGTATTACTATTATTATTACTATTATTTCTATTGCTATAATGAGTAAACTACTAGGCATGATAACTTAGTCAAAATCTATGATATAGACAATTTTTAGACCATATTTCTGTGGTAAGAAAAGGAATTTTCAAATAGGGCTGCTTAAACATAAATATTTTTCAGCTGAAACTCCTATGTTAAATTCAGTCCTCATTAGTAATTGTACTGCCTCAAGAAAAGATCATCATTCTGGACTTATAGCTTACTAAACCTTTCCTGGTATTGCTTCCTTAATTCTTGAGAGCTTGAGATAAGAATCTGGAGTTAGAAATATGGGTGACTATTATTTTCTAGATAGAAATATGGGTGGATAAACATCCACACTCATTGTCATGGTTTTTATAAGGAAATGTTCAATAGCATGTGATATTCATGATGACCAGGCCCTACATTACAATAAATGACTGAAGAAGAAAAAAAGCAAACAGAATAGATTGTTTATATCAAAAATTAATACCTAGTCTTTGATGGACCAACATCCTATCCAATAAAGCAGCAGGAGATATATTTGTTTGGGCAGAATTTATTTTATTCATTATTAACTTTCACTCTGAATGCCATTCAACTATTTACCACAAATGGAGTCCATTAGTTACCTGAGCACAGCATGTTTAAAACATGTCCAAAATCTCTTCTTCTTTTCAAGATATACAGTTTTCTAACTATGATGATTTGATTTTTGTATTCCCATATCATTAAAAATTGACATATCTGCATACAATACTGAGGAAATTTTTTGATTATTTTTTTTTAATTCATATTAATTTGGCACATAATGAAAGTTTTTTTCAAAAATAAAATTTCTATTTTTATCCTTTTTTGCAATTGTTTATATTTATGATGACAATACTGATTCAAAATTATGGAAGCCATATTTGTTATTGCAATTTATTATTGATTGTGTAACGTCTAAGTGTATCATGACCAAAATTGGGCAATCAACAATCTACTTCAGTTGTGCTCTTCCATAACTTAAACCTATATTTCCATTAACACTCCCCATCAGATTTCATTCATGGGAAACCAAATATTTGGACACTTCTTTAGTTTAGTTATCATGATTATATTAGAATATAATACTCTTCAAATTTGGATTACATGTCATTGAAGTTAAAACGATTTATCATATTATTATGGTTGTAGTTTCATCAAACTTTTATCTATAAATTTATTCTGTAGTAAATATTTGGATATAGTTTGTTATCAATAAAGTTATATATATATATATATTGCAAGGAAATTAAGGCATACATCACATGACTTAATTTAATGAGCTTGTACTACAATACAAATGTTATATAATGAGTATGCTAATAGCTCTTAACAATATTTTCCAAATATTTTTATTCTCAGACCAGTTTCTAGCTTGATCTGGTATTTTTAAAACTAATGCCTGAATATCCTATTGCCTCACTGATGAAAGCCAACTGCTAGAAACTGGTCTGAGGATAAAGATATTCAGAAAGCTTGTTAAGAGTTATTAGTATGCTCCTTATATATATATATAAATGTATTAATTTCAAAGTGAAGAAATCTTAGACGATACTTTTTGGAGATAAATTGTTTTGATAAGGCAGTATTCTATAAGAAAGGTTAAAATGTATTATATATAAAGAGACTAAAATTATATATTTAGAGATATATAAAGATATATGTACATATATGAATATTAATTATAAGATACAACATCTATACAATTTAAAATTATATATGTTCATATATAGTTGTATTCATATACTTGTCTTTGTTATAGTTCTGAAGAAGATTGCTGGAGCAATTGAAACCATCAATAGTGGGCTATAATTAGCTAAAACATTATAATAGTAATAAAGAAATTAAATATTAATTTTCTATACTATAATGTTAATAACATTACAAAATGGCCTTTGTTTAAAAAAATTGCAGACATTTTAAAAAAAAAATTTTTTTTTAAAAATCACTATGTATAAATTAATAGTTTATTGCTGTATATGTATATGTAATTACTTAGAAAGAAATTATTCTTCAAACTTGGGCTGTTTGTTTTAATGTATAACTTTATATGCACTTATCATACTTAGATCTTATTCTTATATAAGCCAACACTTACTGACTGTGCTTAAATCAGGACTTGATTTTATTCTGTGCCTGATACATTAATTGAGAATGGAATTGTATAAATTTTGTTGACATATCACAGGAGAAAGAAAGTTTCTCATTTTTAAATCACTTGCATTTAGGTGATATTAGGTTAGAATATCGACACAGAATAGAACCAAGCCCTGAATTAGGCATGGTCAGTAAGAAACTCTAAGCACAAATGATTCATTTGTGTTTTTAAAACTCTTATTTGATGGTTGAGTACATGCAGATTTTACAATAAAACAAGCAGTGCAGGTTTGAAGGTTAATTTCCTTTTATGTAATTACATATATATATATATATATACAGTGCTAAACTATTAATTTATACACACACAAACACACACACACACACATATATATATATATAGTGCTAAACTATTAATTTATACATATTCTAAACTACAGGTGGTTTAAAAATTACAGGTGGTTTAAAAATGAGAAACTTTCTCTTGTGATATATCAACAAAATATGTACAATTCAGTTATCAAATATTATATCAGGCACAGAATACATGGCCAGTAAGGGTTGGCTTATATAAGAATAAACTCTAAGTACAAGTGATTTACTTGTGTTTTTAATACTCTTACTGACAAATGAGCACATAGATTTACGCATTAAAAAATTAACAGTACAGGTTTGAAGGTTAATTTCTTTCTACTTGATTAAAAATTATTATGATAGCAAGTTGACTGTTAATCAAAATAGTGGATGTATATTGATGATGACCACTATGGTAAATTTTTATATAAAGGCTTTTCCTATGTGGGAGTTGGTGTGGAGTTTTTCATACATGTGATTTATTTATAAGTAATAATTTATTTAAAAAAAAATAAAAGTATATATTATACACAAATGTAAGTTTAACTTACTATTAGAAAAATTACAAGTCATCAAATATTTCTTTACATCTTCCTTCCACAACATTATATTGATAACTATCCCTTGAAACCTTTTCCTCATTGACACAGCGTAAACCATCACCACAATGTCCATTGATGTTAAATGGTCCTCCACAAATTTCATTTACATCCTTTAATAATAAAAAAATGTATGTATATTTGTGTAAATGCAAATATATATATTCGTAATCAATAAAATAGCAATAAAATATTACCATAACCAAAATTTATATAATTGTCTTCATTACGACCATGGTTTCACCTACTAAAGAAGTCCTTCTTCAGTGAAAACTATTATTTCATCTACTAAACAAGAAGACCTTCTTTAGTGAAAACTATGATTATGACCATGATTTCACATATTAAACAAGACCTTCTTCAGTGAAATCTATAACTCAAAGATAAATGCCAATCATCTCTAATATTAAAAGAAGTTTTTTTGATGATTGATATTTGTATTTGATTATGGTTAGATATCATCATTTTCAATCATTACCAACCCACTACACAATGAAGGTCTATCCAAGTTCAATCCATTTTCTCTGATCTCTATCCTTTCTTTTCCACATCATCCTAGCACTTTTATTTCATCCAGACATCTTACATGTGGTCTCTTTTTAGGTATTTTATAATTTCTTGGACTCCAGTTTAAGATTTCAACTGTCCATATATATAACTGTAAGTTATATATATGTATATATTTTCTTATTTTGTTTTGTAGTTTTTACTCAAGGAATCCTGTCTATTTAATAGGTGAAACCATTGGGTATGATAAAGTAAATTTTGATTTTGCTAACCTTAATCTCCATTACCTGCACAATACTTAATTTGTTAGTTTCCTAATTGAAATATAAACATAAGAAATTCATTTTTACTTTAGCATTAATCAGTGTAAGTTTGAGTGAATGGTGGGAATGGATGCACTAATACTTGGTCATTTCTATTTATCGAAGTCTACAATAGTGCTATTTATATTAATTTAAAACAGTAGTAATTCTCAGCATCCAATAGTGTCATACAGTGCAAGCCATAATAATCAAAGGATTCACCCATTGATTGCTATGGTTTGCATTGGGTAGCACTGCATGGAAATAGTTGCTACTGTGTTAACAGCTTGTTTAAGCATAAAAAATGGTGGTCATGTGATGTTCTAATGGTTTAAAATCAATCCTAGCCAATGAATGATGGTGACTATGGTTATTAAAAAAACAAAGACACCCAAATGTATAGATACTTAATTGTGCTCAAATCTGTATGACTATTTAGGTAAATGGGCTTGGATTAAAATCATTATTGTATTTCCAATTTGGATTCTTAGCTTTATAATTAATAAAAAGATAAAATGTGACTGCTGAAGGACTTTCATCAGATCCAAAGATATAGATGCAGTACTTTCAGATCCAAGACTCCTCATTGATGAAGGCCACAAGCTAAAAACTAGTCTCAGGATATTGGATGAGTAGGCACTAGATAAAAATTTTAATGCATGAACTTTCTAGCATCTATTAGTATGGCTTGCAGTGAATGTTACTACTATATAGAGAGTTGCAACTGTTTTAACTTGTGTATGCATAAAAAATGGTGATCATGTGGTTCTAGTGATATATTAAATTTACTATAAATACTTTTTATTATTAAAAATCTGTATTGATGACAAATTATATATAAATTAACATATATACAATAAAATAAATTAAGAATAAAAGGACAAATGCATGATGAAGTGAAGAGCTTTGGATCTGAGAGCCTAGATCTTAGGATCTAATGCAACTCTCCAGCATTCACCTTTTATCTCTACTTAGCTACAAAACTATGAGAATAAAATTGAAAACAAAAATATTTTCAATCCGAGCTTATTAGCTTATATAGCCATATAAGTCTGAACTCAGTTCAGTACCCATACATTTTGGTGTTTTGGGTTCTTTAATAACCATAGCCACCACTATCCTATGAGGAAGGATTGGTATTAAACCACTAAACATCATGTGTCACCATTTCTTATGCTCACTCATGTCTTTGGTTCTTTAATAACCATAACCACCACTATCCTGTTAGGCAAAATTGGTATTAAAGCACTAAACATCACATGATCACCATTTCCTATGAGAGTGAGTATAAGAAATAGTGATCACGTGATGTTTAGTGCTTTAATACCAATCTTGCCTAATAGGATGGCAGTGGCTATAGTTATTAAAAAATCAAAGACACCAAAATATATGGGTACTGAACTGAGTTCAGACCTATATGACTGTATAAGCTATTGGATGAAAAATATTTTTGTGTTTTCCAATTTTATTCTCATAGTTTTGTAGTTAAGTAGAGATAAAAGGTGGCTGCTGGAGGATTGCATTAGATCCTAAGATCTAGGTGCAGTGCTCTCAGATCCAAAGCTTCTCACTGATGAAGGCCACAAGCCAGAAACTAGTTTGGAAATATTGGATGAGTGGACACTAGATGGAGATTTTATGCACAACCCTTCTGGCATCCACTGATTACTCTGGCTTGCACTAGGTGGCAATACTGTAGGGAGAGTTTTCCCTGTTTTAATATCAATTCCTTTTTCCATTTGTCTGTTTAATACAATTAAATTGCAGATTACATTATCCTTGTATTATCCATATAAAATTGTTAATTTTTTTTCTTAAACTGTCCAACATATAAAACTTATAACCAATTTAAAAACTTAAGAAAAGTTTATTTTAAAAATGAATCAGAATTCATAACAACATACACAGAGAAGGAATACCTAAGAAATTCAACCTACTCAAAACTTTATTTGGAAAGAGAAATGAAATAGAATATTATTAATGATAATAGTTTAAAAATTAAATAAAGTGAATAATTCTGTAACACTTTTGATTTATTACACAATATACCATGTATATAAGAAAATTTATTTAATTTGGGCTTCTGTGTGCCATATTTTTTCTTCCTGAAAAAAATTACCATCAAAATCCCATCTATAAAACTTTCTATTTTATGATCATTTAACAAAGATTGACTGCATTTGCTATAAAAATGAATCCAGAACAAAGTTAAATATGAAATAGCATTGAATTATTTAAAAGATAAACTATTATAACTTTTTTAAGAAAAAGCTTTTCTAAGCTATCTAAATTATCTGTAAATTAATCAGATATATAACTATATATATTTCTTTTAAACCACTAAACATCATATGATCACCATTTTTTATGTTTGTGCAAGCTGTTTAAGCAGAGGCAAAACTCTCCATACAGTAGCGCCACTCAGTGCAAACCAGTGATTACCCAGCAACCATTGATTATTCTGGCTTGACCTGGTGGCGCTGATGCATGGAGAGTTTTGCGTCTGTCACATTTCTTTTAAGTATATATATACAAGTATTTCTTAAAAATTGTTGCAACTCAAAATTCTAAACTGATATCGGATATTGTCAATTATTATAGAAGGACTTGTTAAATCCATTTCCACCAATTATAGTTTTTTGCCACTAATTTTATGTGAATTCTTTAAGGATTATTTATAAATCAAATTCATCTTTAAATCTCCGGTTTTTATTTGTAATCAAACAGTTTTTTACAGGCTTTGAGATTTCGTGATGGGTGTTATTTTTTGGTTACATAAGAACGGAGAGACAAATAACCCAAGAGAAATTTTGCTTACTACCTCATATTACTGGAGGTAGTAATAATAATAATAATTAAATTCCATTTCAGCTGTGAGGAAGACTATAGTGATATTTACAACCCTGCATGTGATTCTTAAATGGCTTCTAATTAATTGTTTTAAAGACTGTGTTTCTCTGTAACAGGAATGACTGAAAAATCTTTGTTGATTTTACTGCTTTTGTTTAAATTTCAATCATTCTCAATTGTCTTAGAACGCTAACTACTTAAACTCGTGTAAGCTTTAGTTTGAAGGGCCACGTGTCTGTTGCAGCAGGAGTTGTTATTTTCAAAATAATCTGAAGCAGTTGTTTTTTAATTTTTCATTTATTGTCTTACAATAATATCTCCCTGACTGTATCATTTAATAAGTAAAATAATCATATTACAAATCTGCTTATAGATTTGCTCACACTAAAGTAATTATCTGTTAATTTTATTCATCTTTTACACATTTAATTGCCTGTTTTACAATATACAATCCACCTTTACAAATATGAATGTTATATAAATTTTAAAACATGCAAAACTCTCTATACATATTGCCACTCAGTGCAAGCCAGAGTAATCAATGGATGCCAGAAAACTTGTGCATAAAATCCCTATCTAGTGCCTACTCATCCAATATCCCCAGACTAGTTTCATTTAAGAAAATGGAACAAATTACAAGCAAAACACATACAAATCTATTTCAGGGTAAACCTATAGCCTATTTAGGATTTCCCTTTCATTTGAGTTACATGGCTATGTGAAGGCAAATACAAAACAAATTAATTCAAACAACAGAATGGACCATATCTTCTCTCTCAAAAGCATATCTTTATATTCGAAAGTATCACAAACATGCTGATTATTAAAAAATTACCTATTATACACCAATCATAGTCTTCACAAAATCCTTTATACCAAACATTTATTCACTGTGTAGAAAATTTTTATGGGGAAAAAAAAGAACTATTCATGTATTTACAATGCAAAAAACTTAATCTTTTATCATCCATGACAAGAATATACCCACATTTAGAAGTCAATCTTAAAATAACACCTACAGACAAACCTTATCCATATACAAAATATCTTCATACAATCTTAAAACCTATTAAATCAATATCTAACCTAACATAACTTTCCCATAAGACAAATGACGCTACTGGAATACATATGTACCTCTACACACAAACAGAAATTATAATGTAGTCTTGCCAGTACTAGTCATTAATAATAAGCAGCTAATAAGTAGATTTAAGTCCTGGACACTCAAGCCCAAATTTTTTGATTTTCTACTCAAAATGAATTCATGAGATATAAGACACATACTTAACATTGACACTATATATGAGATTAGTATATTCTTTGAGGGTAATAGCCTACAATACACTCAATCTTTATTACAAAAATGATAATAAAAAAAAATGCCACTATAAGTTCAATTATAGAGTCTTTTTCAAATTCCTGCTTCACAGAAATAAAAAATACAGCATTTATACTATATGCGTTATGGTGAACTAGATGCACTTATCTTTACGATCGTAATGCAAGAAATTTTCACATATTTAAAAACAAATTAGAGACAATAAAAAAACAAAGAGATAACAAAATCACCCCCATCAGACATTTTCACAATCATTTGGTCATTTGTCCATCAGTGCCCTAACCTCTCAGTGAGATGTATTTTCAGTTTCCTGTTTTATTGTAAATGTTTTTAATAATAGTATAATTCACTTAATGCTATTGAAAATACTTATTGTGGTATTCTTTGATTAGTTTTGTATTATTTTTTTCCTTTTAAACTGAAATATCTGTATTATATATGTCATATCTGACCCTGCCTTCAGAAATGGACTATTCCAGATTCCTTACCTGATTGGCTAGCACCCAGTTGCTTTCCAATGGGATTAAAACCTTCACTGGGTTTTGCGCACTGAATCTGTGTGTTTCCAGTAAGGTAGGGGATCTGCCTTTAAATAGTCAGCCTTTTGGAGACACGGCAGAGAGCAATTACTTCTGTTAACCTGAATGACAGAACATGCTCTCCATTAAACCTTCTGCCATCAGCAAATGTATTTATCTAGTTATTATTGAGACATCCATGCAGTGAGGCAAGTCCACCTATGGACTGGAAACTGCATTGTCTGAACTAGAGCCAACTCGAGGCAAGCTAACTACATAGCTGGAAGAGTCTTCTTACCAGAACTCATGATGCAGGCTAATCATTAGCTGGAAGCGAGTTCTTTACTCTGCATAACTATCTCAGCATTGAAGCATATCAACTATATTTGTTCATTTGTTAACTAATGTTTATATATATTTTATACTAATAAATTTTACATATTTATTGCTGAATAGTTGTTCGTTTTTGTATCTGTTGGTTTGGAAATGAATCTGCAAGCCTAACCAAACACAACAATATATATATATTCCATTTTAATTAAACTGAAATATATGTAGATATATTTTTCTTTGAATAAAGTTTCTTCTAAAACTAGAAAACGGAACAAATAATTTACAGTATATTTTCTTCTCTTGCGAAATTAAACTTTCTATCCCCAATAATTTTGTTTACTTCCGAGATGATTAATGATTTCTTTTTACTAGACAAAAAAAATGTTCATTAATTTTTAAAAAATTATTCTATATGTCATTATATTACTGATTTCCAATTTATAATTAATGAAGACACTATTAAGCATCACATGATCACCATCTCTTATACTAGTACAAAATTGTTTATAAACAAGGCAAAACTCTCCATACAGTAGTGCCACCCTGTGCCAGCCAGAGTAATCAATGGATACCAGAAGGCTTGTGCATAAAATCCCTATCTAATGCCTATTCATCCAATATCCCCAGACTAGTTTCTGGCTTGTGGCCTTCATCAGTGAGGAGCTTTGGATCTGAGAGTACTGCACCTAGTATGCAATCCTCCAGCAGCCACCTTTTATCTATATAAGCTATTGAAGCTTAGATTGAAAATATTATTGAGTTTTCAATTTTATTCTCATAGTTTTGTAAATATGTAGAGATAAAAGGTGACTGCTGGAGGGTTGCATTAGATCCTAAGATCTAAGTGCAGTGCTCTCAGACCCAAAGCTCCTCATTGACGAAGGCCACAAGCCAGAAGTTAGTCTGGGGATATTGGATGAGTAGGCATTAGATAGGGATTCTATACACAAGCCTTCTGGCATCCATTGATTATTCTGGTTGACACAGGGTGGCCCTACTGTATGGAGAGAGTTTTTCCTTGTTTAATGAAGACACTACTTAACTGATAAAAAAAATAATCGAACAGTTTATTGCTCAGAAGTTCATATGAAAAGTCACCTCAAGTTTGAGCAATGGTAGTGAAAGTATTGAGTTGTGATTCATAGATCATGGGTTTAAAGTCCAACACTTTACCATTATTCTAAACTATGTAGGATTGATGCCTTGCAACCACTTCCACAACAGTAGGGAAAGCAATCATTTCATGTAAGCAATCAAATTTTAAATTTACAGTGCACTTTTTACTTGCACTTCGTCAGATTACAAACTCTCTCTCTCTCAATGTATTTCTATGCCAGACCACTTTTCTCTTACTGTGACCAGGTTTTCTGGAGGTTTAAAACATCTGAAGATGATAGTCTAGAAGATTTATGTTGGAAGATAATTTATGATATGATAGTTTTCAACATAGGAGCATCCTGTAATTCTAAAATTTGATTTGTTGCATATATTTATTCAGATAATGGTCAATTGCATGCAACACAGACTACCATTTCCTATGAATACACAAACTGTTAGAACAATAGCAAACTATCAGTGGATGCAAAAAAGGTTGCATTGGATGAATACGCACTAGGCAGAGATTTTATGCACAAGTCTTCTTGAATCCATTGATTACTATGTCTTGCACTAGATGGCACTACTGTTTGGAGAGTTTGTAAATGGAAAAATATGGGTGATTTATTTTGTAAATTATGTAAGGAAGGAATAGAAAATATTATGCATTTGTTAATTGAATGTAGATGCTTGAAAACAGAAAGGGTACATATAATAAAGTTATAAAAGAATAAATATGAAAAAAGTGATTATACAGAAAGTGAATTACTGGTTTTTATGCTGTGTTTGGGAAAAAATAAGAGGGAATTAGATATAAAGGCTATAGAGTTGACAAAGATTATGTTGTGGAAATGGGATGGAGCAGAATATGGGAAAATTTAGAGTGGGGAATGGAAAATAAAATGGCTAGCAGGTTTATCTGGACATAATTGCTGAGATATTCTTGACTTCGTTTAAGGAGAAGCCACAATACATCACATCACATTACTATTTCACATACATGCATATAGATATCATTATATGGCTCTTGATAATCTATGAATATTTCTCCAGTATGACTTATTATCATGTCTAGTTTTTATTACCCCTCAAAGGCATATTCATTATAGTGATAATAGAGTCTATTCAACTTTTTGTAGGTCAATCTTTTTTTCTTTCATCATCAATCTTTCCAAACATTATCCACTTTTCTAATGAGTTTCATTAACTTATAATGAGAGCCAATGACAATTCCCATCAATTCAATCATGTGGTCAGTTGTTTGTTTTTCTTCTTTGTTGTCATAGATTTTTCAAAAGTTTTCATTATGAATACATTTCAAAAACATCAATACTTCATATATATATTTCAATGTTCAAATTTTACATCCATAAATAATCAAAGAACAGAGTTTGAACAATATATATGTCTGTATTTTTTTAAAACCAACAAAACATCACATAGTCATCATTTCCTATGCTTATACAAGCCATTATTAGCAGTAACAAACTCTCCATACAGTAGTGCCACCCAGTGAAAGCTTTTCTAAACAGTGGATGCAAAAAGGTTTGTGCATAAATCCCCACATAATGTCTACTCAGCCAATATCCCCAGACTAGTTTCTACCTTGTGGCAGTCCTCTCAGATCCAAAGCTCCTCACTGATGAAATCCATGAGCTAGAAACTGTTTTGGGGATGTTGAATGAGTAGGCACTAGATGGCGATTTTATGCATAATCTTTCCTGCATCTACTGATTTCTAAAGCTTGCACTGGGTCACACTATTGTATAGTGTGTATTGTTTTAAGTTGCACTTTTCAACTCAACTCCATCGTATCACAACTATTTGCCAATACAAAAATTCAGACCTTCCTCTCTCACTTTGCACATACTTTCAGAACAATCTTTGTTCATCAGGTAAGCTAAAAGGTATTGAACACCTAAATCTTCATGCCCTTGGAGACAGTTTAATTTACTCATCAATTAGATGTTAGTTTCCATTCTCTTTTAACATCTTTCTGAAGTGTGATTAATCATTGCACTGCATAGATGTCTCTGTATGCCTGCATTATACTATTACCCTAGATAATAATTGATTTGCACATTTGTTAAAAAATGTACTTGTTAAATGTTTTTTATAGGGTACCATTACATGGAACAAAAATATTACACAGAAGGAAAACTCTCCTTACAGTAGTGCCACTCAGTGCAAGCCAGAGTAATCAATGGATGTAGGAAGGTTTGTTTGTAAAATCCCTATCTAGTGGCACTACTCTATAGACAGTTTTGTCTCTGTGTAAATAGCTTGTGTAAGTATAAAGAATAATGATCATGTGATGTTTAGTGGTTAACAAAAATATTGGCACTTTTTTTAAAAAAGGATAAAATTAGGAAAGATAAGCCGGAAATATGAGATCAAAATCTGAAAGGTAATTACTCAATGATAAATATCGAATACATATTGGAGAAAATTATAAAAGGCACAAGAAAAAAAGTTAGATGAAGGTAGAAATTGATCGGTAACATTAACAATTAAATGGCTATCGCTATTTGAAAAGCGTAGCAAGAGACAGAAGCGCTTGAAGTAGTTTCTAATTTGGTATGTGGGATAGATATTTGATTACGTTTATTTATTGTAATCATGTCACTAAATCAGAGTGGCGGATTATTATATATGTTGTTAAAAATAATACTTATAAAAAATAAAATTCCACTTATAAAGTGTACTCTCATAGAGAAATGCTTAAATTGCGCAATTTAGATTAGTGGTACGGAGCCTGTTTTGAGAGTTAAAGCTACTTGGATTGAAGCCTAACCGTGATACTTTTAACATATAACCCTCCCTAACCTCCTAAATGACTAATCATTAGATTATTTTTATTTTACAGAATTGATTGTTCAACACTATTATTATTTTTCTGTAAGTTTTAAAATAATTATAATGTAAAAATTAGATAGGTCGACGATAACCGGAAAAGTAAACAGTGAGATAGATATATTGTTTTAGCAATCTATAAAGTTATAAATCAAGAGAGACAGGTAAAGAATTTCCTCACCTTTCCACACACATCGCAGCAATTACAGTAATCTTTAACAATTCCACGTGGACAATCTTGTTTGACAGGTTTACATGGGATGGCTTTTTCTTGACCTAAATCACCTGACACATAATGTGTATTATTGAGACAAACATGGCATGATAAACAGTTCACGTGATAGGCGAAGCTGAAAAATAAAAATATTAAGTTTATAAATAAAACTATATAGATAAAATTGATGACTGAAGGGGGAACTTGAAAGTCTGGGTTCAAATTCCCCCTAATTACATCTAGCTTAAGTATATATACTATATTTGTACTTAAATGTTAAAACACTATAGAGTTAAATGTAATATTACTTAAATTTTTTTCCTACATACTTTGTTGAATAAATATAATTTTTTCGTCTGATTTTTTTAAAACTATTTAATTATTAAAATGTGTGTGTTGAAATGTGCTTATAAATATTATATCAGTAACACGTATATAGCCAATAAACATCACATAACCACCATCTCTTATGCTTGTGTATAACTGTTGTTAAAACAGGCAAAACTCACTATACGTATGCCACACACAGCAATCCATTGATTACTCTAGCTTGCTGTGTGTGGCATACGTATAGTGAGTTTTGCCTGTTTTAATAACACGTATATACCCGTAACAGAAAGAATAAGAAATAGTAATGGTTTCTACTATATTTTCCTTTCTTTTTCTTCTCAAAATAGAATAAATCTTTACATAATGAGTGTGTGTAATTCATTTTATTATCGCAATCCTTTTCAACCATTAGCAATCTCCTGCAGTGTTAATTAAGGTTCTCTAATTCATAGCCCCCCACCCCGTTTAATCCAGAGCATTTCTTTATATATCCATTCATTTCACATACAATCTCTTTACGGGCTTTTACAATTTCATAAAATCCAACTTAAAACTTTTAATTATCAAGCTTTAATATCTTTTCTAGCAACATGTCCATCCAACTCCATTTTGGACTCTTAATCCTTTTCAAGGTATCAATGACACCTGTTTGTTCTCCTGCCCATATTTTTAACTTTTGATTCCTTTTTGTTACCCCTAGTGTATATTTTTCCATACTTCATCGCATAATTTCAAATATGTGACCGAATTTCACATTCATTTATAATGGGTAAAACCCATCTATTAAAACATTACTTTTCAATCACATAAGCACAATTCACGTGATCACCATTTCTTATGCTTGCACATAACTGTTATTAACACAGGCGAAACTCTCCATACAGTAGTATGTTAATAATAGTTATGTGCAAGCATAAGAAATGATGACCATGTGATGGTTAGTGGTTTAACACCAATCATGCTTAATAGGATAGTGGTGGCTATAGTTGTTAAAGAGCCAAAGACACCAAAATGTATGGGTACTGAACTGAGTTCAGACCCATATGACCATATAAGCTATTGAGCTTAGATTGAAAATATTGTTTTAATTTTATTTTCATAGTTTTGTAGTTAAGTAGAGATAAAAGGTGGCTGCTGGAGGGTTGCATTAGATCCTAGGATCTAGGTGCAGTGCATTCAGATCCAAGGCTCCTCACTGACAAGCCAGAAACTCTGGCTGTCACTGAGTGGCAATACTGTATGGAGAGTTTTGCCTGTGTTAATAAGCATAATTCCTTTTAATATTATTTCTACTAAAATAATTCTATCCAAGTTTAAATCTATGAGTAATTTCAACCATTATATTTCCATCTGTAATATTAATTTAAGATATTTGTTCATACTAGCTTCCAATTCATTATTATCCACTTTTATTTTCTCTTAAATAAAAATCTATTGGACATCACTTGTTTTAGCATTTATCTTTAATCCTAATTTCTTTTTTTCATCTGATAACTCTTGTATCATTTTCTGAAGATTTGAAACATTGTTTGCAAAAACAACCACACCATATGCAAACTCTAGATCAATTAAGAAATAAAATAAAATTAGAAAACTAGATATTTATTTATTTTTTATAAATGTTTCTATAAGCTCAGACCATTCAAAGAAGTATGGAGAGATGCATATTGGGAGTAACAAGAAGAGATCGAAAAACGCAATATATGGGTAAGAGAATAAACTGGTGTTACTAATCTCATTAAAAAAATTAAAAAGACTGAAGTGGTGTTGGGCTGGATGTATTTCTAAAAGAGATGATAATAGACGGACAATTAAAATCTTAAATGGTATTCCAAGAAATTGCAAAAGACCCAGAAAGGGACCAGATATAAGATGGGTGGATGAAATAACAAAGTGTGCAGGGGTGATGTGGAGAAGAGAAGTTAATGATAAAAGAAGATGGATTGAACTTAGAGAGACCATCCTGCAGTGTATTGATAATTGTTAATGATGATGATGAAGCTTACAGATGAGTAAACAATGAAAATTTTTCATGTTTTGATGACAGCATTATAATCCTGATTATAGTTTTTTTCCTTCATGCCATTCCAGATATCTTCTTTATCTGATATATACAACTCATATGTGATCACTTTCTGCATCTCTTACAATTTTTTAGAATTTAGCTGGAGATTGCATCAGTCCATTCTCTGTCATCAAATCTCAATGTATCAATATTTCAATTTCTTCTTTCAGTGATATCAGAGATACTTAATTCATCATATTCATTAGCCTTACTTTCAATTTCTTTTTTTAAATCCAACATGTTCCCATATACTTTTGAATGTCACTTATTAGGTAAACATCATCCAAATGATCAAGAGAATATTATCAATTGATTTACTGTGTTCTTTATTAATTTGTGAGTTGTTATTGTCATATCTGATTTTGCCTTTAGAAGTGGACTATTTCAGATTCCTTACCTGGTGGCTAGCACTCAGTCACTGTCCAGTGGGGATAATTGGGGTTTGTGCACATAAAGCCGAGTGCTTCAAGTAAGATAGGAAATCTGCCATTAAATAGTCAACCTTTTGGAGACAAGGCAGAGAGCAATTACTTCTGTCAACCTGAATGACCGAAGGTGCTCTCCAATAAACCCTCTACCATCAGCAAATGTATTTTCTCTAGTCATTATTGTGATGTCCATGCAGTGAGGCAAGTCCACATAATGACTGGAAACTACTACATCTGCAACTGACTTGAAGCAAACTGTCTAAATGCATCTGGAAGAGTCTGAATTAGAGCCGACTCGAGGCAAGCTGTCCAGTACATCCATAAGAGTCTTACTTGAGCTCATGACGCAGGTTACTCATATATCTGGAAGTGAGTTCCATTGCTCAGCATGACTACCTCAGCATTAACTTGTATAAACCATATTTATGTGTTTGATTAACTAATATGCGTGTATATTTTTTGTAACTAATAAATTGTACATATTAATTGTTAAGTGGTCATCATTTGTCTGTTGGTTTAGAACCGAACCTGTAAACCAAGCCAAACACAACAATTATTAACAGTTGAATGTAACTAGAAAAATATAAAGTATATTTGAATTTTTTTAAACACATTTAGCAATTTCAAAAAGATAATAAAAGAAATCGAGCATATAACCAACACAACAGGTTCATAATCTCAGAAATATTCAGTCAACTGCAAAGTACTGTTACACAAACATTTTATATTATTAAACTTATATAAACTATCTATAAATTTCACATTACTTCTCAAATGTGTCAGATCCAAAGCCTTTTATAAAGAGTCAATCAGTCTCATAGTGTTGCTACATCGATATCTAAGGTTCACAGTCTATTGTAAGAATTGAATCAGTCTCAAAGTCTTTAACAAATATAGTACAAACTGCACACTGCCTTTGTTGTTTTATATATCACATATTAGTATGGATAGACTACATTACACCTTATTTATTTAATATTAAAAAAAGTATAATTTATTTAAAAAATAATTAAGATTGGTTTGATATATATATATTTATGTCCCAAAAATATATACTTAAGATATATTCTGCAGTCTTTGGTATATGCTTCAATCTTTTATGCTGATTTTATTTCAGGTCTTTTTATTTTCAGTTAATATTGTTGGCCATTATTTGCTGTGTAAGTGGTCAGTTTCTCAATATGTTGTGATGTTTATGCACCAAGATAATTCATTCAGTGATATTTTTTTCCATCTTTCATAAATAGTTATCAGTTCAAGAATCTTTAGCTTTTTACATATCCTTCTCTTACTATTTTGCTAAAATATACAAGTTAATTTATAATATTATTAATTTGGTAAAAATAATTTGATACTAAAAGGAAATATGCCTATGTGTTTGAAAAGAAAGGTTTTTAACAAATGTGTTTTACCAGTTCTTACTTATGGACCTGAGACTTGGACACTTAATAGAAGAGCAATACAGAGATTTCAGATCACTCAAAGTATAGAGATGCATTCTGGGAGTAACAAGAAGAGATTGAAAACACAATGTATGGGTAAGAGAACAAACAGTTTTGTTACTGACCTCATTGAAAAAATTGAAAGATTAAAGTGGAGTTGGGCTGGACATTTTGCTAGAAGAGATTATAATAGATGGACATTTGAAGTCGAACGGGATTCCAAGAGATTGTAAAAGATCCAGAAAGAGACCACATGTGAGATTGATGGATGAGATGAGAAAGTGTGCAAGGGGGATGTGGAGAAGAGAAGCTAAAGATCGGAAAGATGGATTGGACTTGGAGAGACCTTTATCCTGCAGTGGATTGATAATGGTTGTTGTTGTTGTTGATGATGATATTATATTTATAGCAATGTTCGAGTAAATGAGATTATAATAGATGGACATTTGAAGTCGAACGGGATTCCAAGAGATTGTAAAAGACCCAGAAAGAGACCACATGTGAGATTGATGGATGAGATGAGAAAGTGTGCAAGGGGGATGTGGAGAAGAGAAGCTAAAGATCGGAGAAGATGGATTGGACTTGGAGAGACCTTTATCCTGCAGTGGATTGATAATGGTTGTTGTTGTTGTTGATTATAATGATGATATTATATTTATAGCAATGTTCGAGTAAATTGCTTTTTGATTTTTTTTTTAAAACATTTTATTTGTGTATGATAAATCTTGTATATATATTAATATTTTTACATTCAACTAACATGTTTTTATTTTTATTTTTACGTAAAAGGAAAGGTAAATATTCTAAGTGATAAAAGGATACGTAAATTAATCTCTTAGCACACGTATATAAAGAATGTGTTGGCACATATACAAAACAAATTTTATTTTTCTAAAATAAAGATATATAGGCAAATTGTTTGTGTTTCAGTTTATTTCTCCCGTCGGCTACTAAAATAGTATTTTAAATATGTAACTCGGAATTATCACTAATCATTTTTTTATCACTCTCAAGCAATAATTATCCAATAATTGTTTTTTCACTTTATCTCAGAGCTAACTACTATAAGTTTGTCAAGCATTGGTGGTCGAGAGGTCAGCGACAGCTGCTTCACAAGCAATTGTCCCGGGACAGCAGGTTCGCTTTCCGGCTGATGCTATGACACATGAGAAAAAAAATTACTATAAGCTTGAATAATCAATAAACATCAGATAGTATGATGCTATAATATTTCCATTCCCAGATTGTTTTCTGGATTTTGTTTCAATACTGAAGCCTGGAATTCAAAGCTGGAATTACTGCATTTATGCATTTAATAGTCATCTTCATCAAAACTGATAGCCTGAAATTTAAGAAAACCTGAGGTTTTTGAAGCAACCCACTATGATTGCATACTTGTTCAGATCTGTCATTAGATCAGTTTTTATATATTTTAAAGATATGAGAAACATAAACTTCCCAACTTAACAAGTTATATGTCAAAACTCTCCATACAGTAGTGCCTCCCTGTGACAACCAGAGTAATTAATGAATGCCAGAAGGCTTGTGCATAAAATCCCTATCTAATGCCTACTCATCCAATATCCCCAGACTACACCAAAATGTATGGGTTCTGAACTGAGTTCAGACCCATATGACTATATAAGGTATTGAGCTTAGATTGAAAATATTTTTGTGTTTTCAATTTTCTCATAGTTTTATAGTTAAGTAGAGATAAAAGGTGGTTGCTGGAGGGTTGCATTAGATCCTAAGATCTAGGTGCAGTGCTCTCATATCCAAAGCTCCTCACTAACGAAAGGCACAAGCCAGAAACTAGTCTGGGGATATTGGATGAGTAGGCATTAGATAGGGATTTTATGCACAAGCCTTCTGGCATTCATTGATTACTCTGGTTGGGACAGGGTGGCACTACTGTATGGAGAGTTTGCCCTGTTTATAAACAATTATGTGATAGTATAAGAGATGGTGATCATGTGAAGTTATATGTCTAAGTGCGCTGGAACACAGTCATTGGTGAAGCTATGGTACAACCTGATATTAAATGACTGAGTGCTTTCAAGAAGTTTTATCTTCTCATAATCATAGCGAAAAGATCATCTTAAAAAATAGAATATATGGGCAACGAATATTTAAATATATGCAAAGTAGTTAATTAGAAAGTCCATTTGCATGCTTTGCCCTCTCAAAAAGATGGACTTTCTAATCCACTATTTTGCATATATTTAAATACTTCTCTCACATATATTATATATTTTTCAGATCAACTTTTTCGGTGATTATGAGAAGGTAAAACTTCTTGAAAGTGCTCAGCTATGCAATATTATAAATTGTATCTTAATTTCTCCATTACCTGTGTTCCAGTGTACTTAGACATATATTTTAAAAATATAAATTTCATGCTAATGCTAACATTTAGTTTTGGCTAGAAATGTCATTACTATCAATGTCACATGACTTTCTCATATACTTATTTGTGTGCTTCCAAGAATTCTTGAAAGTATATGAATAAACATTTGTAATATTATAATGAAAGAACAATCCCTCTGGTCATGTATTTAAAAAATCTCCCCACACTTACCCATGCTAATCTTTGCTTACTGAGTTGAAATCAGGACTGGAATCCATTATGTGCCTGAGTTACATATTATTATTACATAGTAGAGATGTCTGTCCATCTCTTTTATATGTATTGAATGGATTATGTCCTGTACATGAGGGGTCAGATTGACCATAGGTCAACATGGGTGTGACAAGAACTTAGCCTCATGGTGGCCTTTGAGTGTTCCATCATCAGATTTTCAATTGGATGGATGGTTGAAGAGTTGGAGTGTGGAATGGATTGAAGCCTGTCCATTAAAGTATGAGGATTGGTTATCTTAATATATATCTGAGCACTTATAGCATATATGTGTAGAGATGATAATCTGGACCAACTGATGATTGCTGGTTTAGCATGAAATACGAATATTGGTGATTATTTATCTTTTCAACATATATGTGTTCAAATGTATCAGTGTTATGAGGTAGTGTGGAGAGTGGTGGGTTGTGTGAAAGTCTGTGCTCATATACCCTATATATTATATTATTAATTTAATTGAATAAATGTATTCGATATATAGCAGAAGAGAGATACATTCCCATTTTTAACTACCTGCAAAAATGAACGAGCAGCTTTTTAAAAAACACTTCTTAACTACGAATCAACTCAAGTCTTTAGTTTCTGCGCATTCTTACCACCAGATGTTGTTCTAAGCCTAAGAATAAACATCAACAATGACACAATATGAAAAGTGGTATTAGAATTGGAAGATTTATTAAAGATATAAAAATAATCAAATGTTTTATTGCTAGAGAGTTCATAAAAAGTTCAAGTATTGGATGTGATGTGACAGAATTAGGCCATGAACTATGAAAGGGGAAAATTAGAATGTGGCATTTCACTACTGATTCAATCCACACAGAGTGGAAGCCTTTGCAAGCAAGTTTTATATTACAAAGACCCACACACTCTTAAATGATGCATATTATTTAAAATGTATACTGTCACAACTATATCCATGTGGTCTGGCTTTAATTTATGTTATTCCAAATAAAATTATACAGTTATTTTTACGATCATTTTATTTATAGTACGATTTGATCTAATGTCTTTTTTATCGCTCTAGGACATCAGAATTTAAATTCCACTTTTTTATATATATTGATTTTAACGCCTATAGCTACTATTGTTTACATAGCATCTATACATTTTTACTAAATAAGTTGAGATTATTAGCATAAAACTAAAATATGCATCCTTATATAATCGAAAATGAACTCAATTTTAATAATTATATCTGAATGCCATTTCTAAATAGAGCATAAACATTTTAAAAATTAAATTTCTTTAAATTAAAAAGTCAGAGTATAAAATTGTAAATAGATTTTTTTAAAATATGTCAAAATTCTAACTAAAAGTATATATAAATTTTTTAAAACTAATTGCATATGATAGACAGAATAACAGAGCAATTTGTTTGGAGTGGCAAAAGGGTTTGAACCATTCCTGCTCACTATTATGCTAAACTAATTAATAAAAGCTTATTAGTTATCAATTTATTATTTTGGATATTACGTGATAGGCAGTACAACAGAACAATTTGTTTGGAATGGCAAAAGGGTTCGAACCACTCCTGCTCATTGTTATGCTAAATTAATTTATAACAGCTTATTAATTATCAGTTTATTATTTTGGACATTATATGTATTTATAGTGCTTTTAATTTATTAATCGCAATAAATAAAATATAATTCAAATCTTTATTAGTTGCTAATTCATAAAAAAGACTGAACGCCAGATATTGAACATGGACCATGACCCAGAGCTTTAAAGTCTGCCACTCTACTACTAGACCAAACCATGCAGAACATTAGACTCATTGTAATGATTATGTGTAAATAGTATTTAATTTATAAAAAGTCAAATGAATTCCAATACAATCAATATGTCTGAAAATAAACCATGCTGTGTTAACATTATTACCTAAGTTTAATTTATACAGTTTTAATATCAACAGTTAATAATGCTTTGTTTATATTAGTTTTATTAGATAAAGTTATTCAATTATTATTTCTTTTATAACCAATAAATAACAGTTGATATCACGTTTTATTTGGACTGTAGAAAAGACAGAGTTGAACTTTGACCCAAATGCTTTAAGCTCTTGGGTCTGTTATATTTTATAGATAAATTTATTGCGGTAGAATAATTTTTAAAGACCATTATTAAAAAGTGCTTTAAATAATTTGTCAAATCTTTATACAGTTGATGATAACTATAACAACTATTTTAATATATGAATTTTTTTTCTACAGTACAGGCTTTTTCTTACCCGCACTCCAATATGTAATGTATAGAGTGTTTGAACTCAGACTTTTACATGACTATCAACTATCCATGCTATCTCATACTGCTGATACACTTGATCACATACATATTGAAAAGATAAATAATCACCAATATACATATTTTGTGCTAAACCAGCACTTGTCTGTTGGTTCAGATTATCATCTCCACACATATATACAATCAATGCTCATCTTATATTAAGATAGCCAATCTATTAGCAATTACACAAATAATTGGAAATAAAAGTTGAGAAGCAAAAAATAGAATGGAATTGTATTTATATATTGGACTATTTCCATTATCTAATATTGAGTGTTGAATACCTTTAGAAAAATTTAACTTTATTCAAATTTTCCAATTACATTCACCTGTTAATGAAGCAAGTTAGTATATGCTCAATGTCTTGTGGTATTAATTTCCTCTTTTTTTCAAATGTGTTGTTCTGATCAGTAACAGTACTAGCATAGAAATCCAACCAGGACCCTTAGATTTTTTAATATTGAATTTTAAGGTGATGTTCTAGTCTAACCAGTTGAGCTATCCTCCCAACAGCAAATCAATAGAAATTTCACATACTTATCCATGAGTTTCCTCCTGATTTTTTCATTTTATCCTAAATGCAAAGCTGATTAGTTTTTTTCCATATATTATGTATTGTCACTTTAGGTTGGCTTATGGGGTTAAAATACCATCATCACAAACCTTCAGAAAAACAATAGAATGGAACTGATTAACAATCTGCCACTTTTTCTTATATAACAAATATGACATACATAGCCCTATTTGAAAAGAGTGAAAATGCCTTTTTTAACATTTCAGAGTGATGAACAGTGAATGGGTTATTCTTTCCGAGGGTGAATTTTTACAGTGACGCATATATATTACTAACAGCCCTTCCCATACGAACTTTGGGTCATTCAAAGGGGTAAGTGAAGCAACCGACAACAAAACACATACACATCAGGTATTGAAATCGAACCCTCCCAGCTTTAACTTAACTTTAACTAGACCTCTACGTTTATGGACAACGAATGTATTTTTTTTTGTTCGTTGCCAAGTGCCAAACTCATTATTCAACAAGAATTGTAGGGTCCATTAAATATTTATTTGATTCAGCCTTTTAATTAGTTTCCCATCTTAATGCTCAGAGTGTGGTAGCGCCATGCGCCGGATAAGAAATGAAAGGGAATGCAATTTCAAATCAATTCATTCTATATATTTTTATTTCTGTTATCCCGTTAAAGTTTAAACTAAATCTTTTACAATCCTCAAATACTTTGCTATCTAATCTGTCTCACTATAAATTATCGTTAAATTCACACCAGCACGCACGTGTATAAGATTTTGGAACTCATAAATTCTATAACGTATATCGCACTAAATCAATAATTTAGCTACAGATCTACTATTACTTATCTAAAAAACACAATCAATAAATGGCACACATATACATATAATAAATATTTTAATGAAATATTATTCAGGAGAAGACAATAAAAAAAAATTCAATAATACAGGTATAGTATGAAATATTCTTGCAATTAGGTTGGATTAACTTTAAAAATTGAAAATGGCATAATAAGTGTATATTTACCGGTATAGTATAATTTGAATAACTGGCATATGTGTTTCCGAGTGCACTCGCAAAAAGATTCTGGGGGTCCTACCTAGGCAAATATGGCATCCATCGTTTCCACTTAACATTTCATTCCTTTAGTCCCTCTAAAATGGCGTATTCAATCTTCTGTTCTTTATTCTTTCGGCTTAATTCCGGAATGGCATACGATCTACACTGGATTCAAATAGCTTTAGTTATGTAGGGCAGTTGGAGATGTTGATTGTAGAATATATTAATGTGGCATATTAAAATGGCTGGGGTCTGAACACTGACCAAGCATGATGGTGATTCTACCCCATGCGATCCATGAGGTCACTTATATATGTAGTTTAGTTCATACAATTTGCTTTTCCAACTTTCTTCTTTTCAGATAATAAATTTTCTTCAACTAAAATTTAGAATATCTTACACGTAAGACTAGCAGAGCTCAACTGTCCGTTTTTTCAAATTAATTAATCAATCTCAGTTGCCTCCCACCTGATTGCTGGTATTCCTTTGTTTCAAAAATAGATTTTCTTACAAAAATGTCAAACAAAAGGAAAAACACTTAGCGATCTTGACTTTTACTTATCTCTCTTTTTCTTTTTAAATTCCTGAACTTTTAATTACAAATCCTTTTGCCAACTTTAACCAAACAAAAGAGATCAAAAATTAGTTCAATAACTAATGGCATTCCATGTTCATTTTTCTTAATCAAAATTATTTCTGAAAAATCCATTTAATTAAAACAAACACACACAAAATATATATATATCCATTCAAGCAGTTGCATTTTGCTTTCTTTCTTTTTGTTGAACAATGGGATCCATTTGGCCAATTCATTCAGGAAGTTTACACTCACAAAAGAAACTTTTCTTTTACCTGCTTTAAAGTCTTCTAAATTTCTACTTTCTTGTTCTCAACAATAATATTTACCTACATATACGTATGCCACTCATAATATATGCCCACACCCCTCGTTCCAGCAAATACACGTGCGCTTGGTATGAGTGACTTTTATAAATAATTATCTAATACTAATAAATAAATAAAAATTATATACAACTACATTCTCGTTCCTTTTGTAACAGGGTTTGAACCCAGTTCCTGTTGCAATAAGAATTACTTTTTTGAGAGAAATAAAAAGAAAACTGAAAATAGATTAGTAAAAATAGTATTTAATTGTACTCTGTGGTAGACAACAATCACTATGGGCAATGATATTATAACATATAAAGATAATAAATAGTCAATTTTTTCCCACATACTTACATAAGAAATGAAATAAATGTATACAGAATGTACTACAGGTACATAAATAAGAGAATTTGAAAAAGAGGAAAAATAGTTCCTTAGGAAAAAAAATATAGATTTATAAAAAATTAATCTGATTAAAAAATTGTTTGGAGTTATATAATTATATAAAAAATGATTATACAATAATACTACAGGGAGCTTCTTGTCATTTGATGCAAGGCAGAAACTTTAGATATTACAGAAAAAGGTAAAATAAGAATTTAGATTGTGGGTATAGATTATGTAGAGAGAGCAAGAACACTTAACACTTATTTTAATAGTATAAGATGTGAAAAGAGGACTATGATAAATTGTATAAAGAGTGGAAGATATTTAAAGGTAAAGGCTGTAAAAAAGTTTAAAATTTTATGATTTTTGTTTAGGTCTTTATAGTAAAATTGGAAATTGTGACGACAAAATGGATAAAATAATGAAAAAGCTTTTATTAAATTGGGATAGAAGGAAAAAGAAAATGAATCAAGGCTAGAAACATAGTTGGGTAATAAGAAATAAGAAATAAATAAATTTATGGTGATAAGTAAAGATTTTGGAGGGAGGAAATATTTAACATTCTAAGATATATTTTGGACATGTAATCTATGCATACAAACGTCTGACTCCCTTTAAAAGAAGCCATTTTATATTATATAAAAAGTATATCACAGCATATTTTATATAAAAAACTCGGTAAAACATGGAGGCATAATGGGAAATCATTTTAGTTTAAAAACATCCCTAAAAATAATTGAATGGTTCCTTAAAAGTTCAAAAAAACTTTGAGTATTGGAACCACAATTCATGATCTTTTAGCTACAAAATCTGACATCTTACCACTGCACTAAATTATGCAGAGCAAAACAAACTCATTTTATGGTTTAATGACAAAAGTTAGTAAAATGTATTATAACGTCATGCTAATATATATTGTGAGTTGATCAAGCTATGTTAAAAAGAAGAAAGTTGTATTTTGATTTCTATTAAAAACATAGCTATATTTCCTGATCAACTCGGCCTTGTAATTGTTGAGAATTATGCTATCAACGACATCAGCTTTTAATTTATTTGAAAGGCGCCAGAGTTCTGCAAGAACCCACTGAACCGTCACATAGCATCTCGAAAATTAAAAAGAAAATATATTTTTAAACTAATCGGTATTACATCATACCGTAACGAGAATTATTTTTTTAAGATTATTATTCCTGGGCTTATTCAAACATATTGGCAAAGGTAAATTACATTCTTAAATCTTAAACTAATAATAAATTTAATAATAAAAAATAATAACTATTATTAATAATGCACAAATGAAAATTGGTATTAGAAATATTTTTATTCTAATAGATTAAAAAATGTTTGAAATAAATTATTTATCAAATAAATTGGAGAGAACACACTTAAATCAGACGTGAATCAATTAATAAAAAACAATTTTACAATTACAGTTCACTTCCAAATTTCTTCTAGATAGTTACTTAAAAATGAATGTCTCTTGCACAAGAAATTTAATGTCTCTATCGGGATTGTTTAAACATATTTTTAAGAATTGTTTGCAAACGTTACTTTTGTCACAATCAGGATAATGACGCATAACTTACCGGTAAGTTTTAGTGAATTCACGATGGTTGTAGATAACTATGCATAGTTTTTCGGGGTTAAAATGAGCTCACGGCCTTTGATTATTAGTTGATGTTGTGGTCCATTCTCCTAGTCAGTCATGAAAGCTTTTCTGGTATACATCTTCAGGCACGATGTCTTCAGAAGCTCTGGTTCACTCCGCCATGCCAAATTACTTCAGTGTAGAGCGATCTTGGATATATTATTGTTATCCAAGACCAACTAGAGACACCAACGAACAAGATATTCATCAAACTGACCTCTGCCTTTTATACTAGAGGCCCAGTTTTCCGACTTCTACGCATATCTTTTGTTTGTCAAAATATACATTGATAATCTTATATATTCTTTATAAAATTTATGTAACAAGTCTTTATTTTTTTCAGCAAAATTCTGCCATCTTTAATTAGTTGAAGTATTTTTACTTTCTCTCATCTAGATTGGTAATTTATGTCTTTTGTTCTCTCCAATTCTACTTTTATTTCTAATTACATTAAAAAAAATACGAAAAAATAATTTAACTTTCACTGTACGTTATTTTTTAAAAAAACAATTAGTCAAAAAAAAAAATCTAAATTTACTTTTATTTTTTAGCTTTTACCAAATGCCAATATATTTGCAACATATATAAATAAACGTTACAGTATTTTACTTTTATAAGTAATTTTTTTAATTAAAGCAAAGAAGAAGATAGAGTTCTGATGAAGACTGCTGGACAGTCGAAACTGTCAGGAGAATAAAGAAGTTTTTAAGAAAATTAGTTGCATTAAAGTGTATAAGAAAGAAGTGTTATAAGTAATATATACTTTTATAAGTGATATATATTTTCAAATAATACTAAAAAAAGTTTAATTAATAAATCACATCACCTCCAAAACCTTTGTATTTATATATATTTTTTAATAATTTCCTTGTTCTTATTATTATTTACATTTGAGATTTAAAATCTAATTTTAATTATTTAATATATTCTCATCACTGTTAATAAGTTTAATATCCTCATTACCTTTTTTTAAATTTAATTGCTCTTCCCTACCTCCAGCCTTTTTGTACAATAGATAAAATATTGATAATTTGGCTTCCTATAATTTGTCAATTTCTGTAATCCAGACTAAATTATGAAATCTAAGATTACAATAATTTAATATGAGTCCATTTAAAAAAGTAATAATAAAGACATGATATGTTGGACAATTTCCATAATCTATGAGTGAATGTTGAATTTATAGAAAATTTTAAACTTTATTTAAACTTTCTAAATAGAAACAACTTGTTAGTAATAACACACAAGTAGACAATACAGGTTAGTAATTGCACAGCGTCTTTTTCAGGTGTTGCTGGCCTATATGCACAGTGACAATATTTGCTTAGAAGTTAAACTCACATCTTTAGATTTTTGAATATTTAATTTAAGGCAAATGTTCTAGCTAACTCAGCTATCGTGTCAAAGGCAACATATAGTAGTAATTTGATATATTTATATATGAGGGTTGGTTCAAATCCTCCTGAGTTCTTCAATTTTTTTATTTATATGAGCAAGGCTAATATGTCTCACTGGGAAAATACAAAGATATTGGATAAAGAGGAAAAATGCATAGAAGAAAATTCAAGGAAGCTGCTCATATGACAATGGTAAATAATCCTATAAGTCAACCCAATGTGGCAATACACAATGTATGGAAGTCTCTAATTAATCTTGCTTTTAGGTAAAATATTAAACAATATAATAATAATAATAATAATAATAATAATAATAATAATAATAATAATAATAATAATAATAATAATAATAATAATAATAATAATAATAATAATAATAATAATAATAATAATAATAATAATAATAATAATAATAATAATAATAATAATAATAATAATAATAATAATAATAATAATAATAATAATAATAATAATAATAAACTAATTAGCCTTGCTTATAAAAAATGAAGGACTCAAAAGAATTTGAACCAACCCTCATATGTAAATATATCAAATTTCTATTACACCTGGGTCTCGTTTTATGTGATAGATAGGTTCCTCAGAAAACACACGCAAATGAAATCGTGCAAAAAAGATGTAACTTACATTGAAAAAGGGGGGATGCAGTCTGTGATTTTTCAAAATTCGCGTAAAAGCAAAGCACCAACGTAAAATTACTTTAAAATTCGCGCAAAAAAAAAAATAAGGAAATAAAATATGACTAATAAAAAATTTCATATTTGAAAAAAATTGATACAAGACAAACTTTTTTTAACTATAATATTTAATTTTATTCAAAATAATATATTTTTATGCATAATTTACAGTACGGTAATTTACATTTTTTATACACATTTTATTTTATTATCGCTATTTGCCAAAACACACATTCATTTAAACACACTCTCATGTTGTGTTAATGTTTTTCTGTTGACAACGTAATTAGTAATTAATCTTTGAGACGATGATTTTATTAATTGTTTATGAACTTAGACTTATGATAATAAAAACACATTTAGTCACAACTGCTGGGAAAAATTTAATAAAGACTAACAACTAAAAATTAAATTCTTATTTCTGTCTTTAATTTTCAATTCCATTTAAAAATCAAATTTCACATCACATTATTTCAAGTCGCGTAAGTAATTTTTAAATTGTTAATTACTATTAAAAATCAGATTTTAATTTTTAATTGTCAAATTTAATTGTGACCACTGCTATTACTGACCTTTTAAAAATAAACTTGTGGACACTAAGTGATTAATAATTGATTATGTTCTTTTTTAAAAAGCAAAAAACAGAATGTGATTTAAAATGCAAAATTAACACGCACAATGCTTGAACAAATTTACATTATAATCTTATAAAATTTAATGTGTGTATACATAAAATGTGAAAATCATGATTTTAATTTCATTATTGCATAAAATCTTACTATTATAAAGCACTGAAAATATTGAAATTACTAAATTGAAAGTCGAATTCCAATAATGTGCTATTACTTTCAATATAACGTAAGTGCGCGAAATTTAATATTTAAAGTAATAGCGCAATATCGGAGATCGACTTCCGGTGAAACACAAATCGCGCAACTTCAAAATTGTGTTAAATAAGTCCACGTAAAAAGAGACCCAGGTGTATATGTTGCCTTTGACAGAATAGCTCAGTTGGTTGAGCATTTGCCTTACATTCGATGTTCAAGAATTAAAAGGTGTGAGTTCAACTTCTAAGCGAATATTGTCACTGTGAATATAGGCCAGCAACACCTGAAGAAGAGTGGAGAATAATACTACTTGAAGCATTGTGTAATTACTAACCTGTGTTGTCTATTTGTATGTTATTACTAACAAGTTGCTTGTATTTAGAAAGTTCAAATGAAGTTTGAAATTTTCTATACATTCAACATACACTCATAGATGATGGAAATAGTCCAGCATATCACATCTAATAATATACCATCATCACAAACCTTCAAACAAGTAATAAAGTCAGTATTGCAAATATAAACATTTAAAAATGACAAAACACATCTATATTGCTGACTTATTTCACTTTGCCTCAAATACTGGACTAGTTCATATTCCATCTTATCTAGATCAGATTGACTATTCATTGTTCTGAACTTATGCATATACAGATAGAGAGTGCATATCCAATGGCAAGAATGGGCCAATAGGTGATGATGCTCAGTGAAGCCAAATGTTTCCATTAAGGATGGGGATCTGGCAATAAATAGTCTTTTTAAGACGGAAACAGAAAATTACTGTCAAACCTGAATGGCAGAATACACATTATTAGAGAGAACTACAGTCAGTTGAAAGACATAATATCCAATTTCCAGACAATAGCAGTTAAGCTAAATGGTTGACACAGTGAGGTAAGACTATATTCAAGAATGGAAGATGTATGGATATTTTTTTTTAAAACGGGACCAATTTTATCAGTTACTCCCTTTATATACAGCAGAACTGTCTTAATTTCTGAAGTACCAAAATCCTTTTTCTTATTATATGAAAAAAACCCTATTAATAATCCTGTGATCAAACTATTATGAAGAAGCATTTTCTTAAGTAGCAAAGATATCTTTGGGAAAATGGCTGTCATCAGAAAGTCTCTTAGTTTTATACAACAATATCTTTGCCACTATAATAATTATGCTGGATAGTAATGAGAAAAAAAATGTAGATACTTCACAGGGCGTATGCTTTCTATATATACCGTGGGATAAATAATTATCCTTCTCATTTTCAATTAAAACATCCAAGAACGGAAGTTGGTTAATATTTTCTATTTCCATAGTAAATTTGATGTTTTTCTTATGATTTGAGGCAGAAGAAGCTCTGAGGAAAATACTTATTATTGTACTGAAATGTCAGTCATGAAAGTGTGAAGATATATATATATGTCAATAAAAATCACATGACCACTACTTCTTATGCTTGTGTATAACTGTTGTTCAAACAGGCAAAACTCACTATACGTATTGCACACACAGCAAGCTAGAGATACTAAGATCTAGGTGCAGTGCTCTCAGATCCAAGGCTCCTCACTGACAAAGGCCACAAGCCAGAAACTAGTCTGGGGATATTGGATGAGTAGGCACTAGATGGGATTTTATGCACAAGCCTTCTGGCATCCATTGATTACTCTAGCTTGCTGTGTGTGGCAATACGTATAGTGAGTTTTGCCTGTTTTATATATATATATGTGGGAGGTGATGACTTGGATCAACGAATGAGTGTTGGTTCAGCATGAAATATGTATATTGGAGAACATTTATCTTTTTCACACGTGTGTGGTCATGTGTATCAGTTGTATGAGATAAAGTTGATGGCAAAAGAAGCTTAAAATTCTGTGTTCAAATCCCCTATATTATATGTATATATATATATTGGCTAAATGCAGTTATGTGTGCCTGAATCTGACATTAAAACTTATCAGCATTATTATTAAATAAATATTTGAAAACAAACTATTACATAATCTAATATTTATTTTATTAGAAAAGAATGATCTCTTTAAAGGTAAATTTTCATAGATGGGTCCTGAATTAAAAATAAACGTGTTTTTATTTTTAAAAAAGCAGGAACATGAAATATAAGAGGTAAGTCAATTTATATAACTCATCAAGTGTAAGTATGAAAATTATAATAAATCTATTAATAAAATCCCTATTTTAAAATTTATGAATAAATTTAAAATTAATAACTTTGAAAATGTTTGAATTCATTATTTTCCAGTTTTTTAAATAATAATAATTATATATGTTCTAGTTGTATTGTTTTTGTGGTATATTAACTTTATAAAGTATAATTTACCTTTAATATCAAACTGAAATTATTGCGGAAATTGCATATTAAGTCAAATGCATAAAATTCAGCGAGATGGCTGAGCAGAAAATTTTTTTAAAATTGGAATAACAAATTTACAATAATTTTCAAAACAATTTAGGAATATGGATTTTTTCCCTACAGTACAGGCTTTTTCATACCTGCACTTCTATATGTAATATATAGGGGTTTGAACTCGGACTTTCACACGACCTTCAACTATACATGCTATCTCATACTGCTGATAAACTTGATCATACACATGTCGAAAAGATAATCACCAATATTCGTATTCCATGCTAAACCAGCACTCATCAGTTGGTCCAGATTATCATCTCCACACATATATATAATCAATGCTCCGCTTTGTATTAAGATAGCCAATCTTCATACTTTAATGAACAGACTTCAAACCACTCCACCCCACAACTCTTCAACCGTCCATTTCATTGAAAATCTGATGATGGAACGCTCAAAGTCCACCTCTGTGCCAACCTTATCATCCAGTTTAGGTTAAATTTTAAAAAAAAAGGGGAGGGGGATATTTTTTGATTATATAAAAAGAAATGAGTAGAATACGTGTATATACATTTTATGTTAAAATTAACACACATACATATAAATGTAATTTTAAACCACATTTTCTTTCCAACTTTAAATATATAGTTATACTTTTTTTCAGTGTCTGTAATCATATGTTTGAAGTGTCAAAACAATAAATTTTAATTAAAAATATATAAGATCTTGCGTGTGAATAAAGAGGTGTTAAACAAATATAAAGTCATATATATGATCAAAATAAAAAATGTAACCATTAACAAAAATGTAAGGTTATATATATATAAGGTTAAAAAATTGTTATTTCCTGATTTGATAAAAAATGATTAATACACATTAATATATTTATTATAGATAGATTATCTAAACTGAATACTATTAATCCAATAATTTTTATTATCTAAACAAAATGGCAAAAATACTGTTTTCTTCTATTGCAGAGGTGTCCAACCAAAGATCCATGGATGGCATGCAAAACAGGATTTCTATAAATGTGGATCAGTATAAAATCATAAACTTAAATTCGTATGACATTTTTCTGTGATTATGTGTTGCAATGTGATTAAAATAAACATCCATATGCTGTTGGATGTAATGGCAAATCTTCTATTAGTTTTATGCTGCTGTTTTTACTTTTACAATATTAAAAAAAAATAGTGACCACCAACTTCTGTCTTGCTCATCAATTCTAAAAATCTCTCCTAAACTGCCATTGTATTATTAGAATTATTATGTGAGAATGTTTTTGTTCACCTGTGGTGGAGGTTATCATTTTTTTTTTTTGCTTATTAGTTTTCAATAATGTTTGTGTATTTAATGTGTGATCCAAAACCAGCCTTCTTTTTCCAATATGCCCAGAGATACCAGAAGATTGGACCCCTTGATTTATTACTTCAATTAGTGCTATAATTGATGTCATTTATCACTTGGATGTATCAGCAGGGGTTTGGGGTGGTTCTCAGAATTCAAAATGGCCGTGAGCGCATACTAAATCAGTACCAAAATTTTGTATTGATATAACTACAAGCATATTTTAAAGTGCTTTATTATCAATAAATTAAATTTATATAATTTATAAAAAATTTCACAACATAAAAATTATAGATAATAAAATATTAAACTTTTAAACAGAGTTTGGATTTGTAATGAAAAGAGAAAAAGTTTATTGCTAAAGTTTGAAAAATTCACAAATTCAAAAATGTCATGGGACTAGGAATTTTGAATTAATAATAATTTGCTTGTATAAGAAAATAACTGTCAATGAGTATATGTAGGAAATATAATGCTTGTAAATTAATGTATTGCATATATATCAGCAATCACTTTTCAGCACTACAATTAGACAGTAAATTGAATTATAGCATCGCCTTGGCAACAGATTATTGATATTCTATTGGTTTGTTTAAATGTGAGGGCTGTGGTAATGTAATTTATATACAATAACCAGTTAGCTGTTGGTTCTATATACACATTACTTTTACTACAAATTTTAATCACAAATTGATGATTTTTACTGTCGATTGAATAATACTGAAACAGTATGATTTGGTCATCATGCAGTTTCACCTCTATATAAAATAGTAGTCTTCATTTCCGTAATTCAACCCTAGAGGTACACATATATATAACAATATACTTGGAAATTTAACATATATAAAAGAGTATATTTATGCATATATGTGTGTAATTGTATATGCACACACATCTGCTATGATTGTATACACATTTTGTAATATTTTTATTTGTTAAAAATTGTATATTCGCATCTGATTGATATTATCATTATATAATGTACACACCTTATAATTTCATAAATATTTATCTTATGATTTTAAATTATTAAATTGGTTTTAAGCTGTGAAAATTGTATTATATAAGGACATAATTCTCTAAATTATTTCAAACCATCTTTGAAGTTACCCAATTACTAAATTACTTAATCACATATAGCAATTAAAGACAAATATAGATTTCTCACATGTATGTTAAAATGTTAGCAGTTTAAATCTCTTTCAAGAAAAGAAAAAGAGAAGAATTCAATGTTTAAAGAAAAAAGAACTTTGTCAATCTTATGAGACACCGCCTGCATAAATCCAGACTTTATGATTCTTAATAAAATAAAAATTGGACAATTAAACCTGCAATAAAATCCAGCTGAACTTGAATCTGGTGAAATAAAAAAGGAACAATTAGTAAACATTAAACCTGAAATCAATCTAACCGATTCGTTTGAAGTGGATGAAATTAAGACTTCTTAAGTTTTAAAGTCCAAAAATAAACATTGTGAATGAACTGTAAGAGGGGAGGTTAAAGAAATATAAAAAGGCCAATTGAAAAGAAATCAAGATTCCATTTTGCTTTACTCATGTGTCAACTTATACCCAGGCAGTTTGCCCAGTTTTTATCATGCAAATAATTGGCTAGAAAAGCAAAGGCCACCTTCCTGGTGGCCAAGAACCGTTTATGGAGACCGGAGAACCAAGCCACAGCCCTACTGAAAGAATAGCCCGTAGATGAACCAGCTCAGATAAATCAGTCCATGCATGTGTGTTTCATACTGTCAAGCTGCAAACCTTCAGAGTAAATAACCAGTAACAACTTCTCAACCAAGCTAAATCTAAAAGCTATAGCAATCTATAAATTTTTCCTAAAGCTAGCTATATAATATAAATAATGTGCACAAACTCTTAAATTCAAATCTTATAGATTAATCAAACTATGTCAAATAATTGTATTCTCTCTTAAATTAATTAACTGTATTAGATAAACGTATCTCAATCTGTATAATTTTAAAATACTTTAAAAGTTAAAATGTAAATCTTGCCTGATCTCAAATTCTTAAATCTTTTTAAATTCAACTTATAAAAGCTTATTTGCCTTATTATTTTCTCTATTTACGTCTATACTTTTGCATCTATATATATATTGTTAAAATGCATTTATTGATTTATGCTATGCCTTCAGGGCAGAGATTATTAATTATTATAAACTTAAAGAGACGTTTTTGTTCTCAAGTAAATTAATGTATGCTGTTTGGCATGTTATAGATCTCTGTTCTGAATCCTACTTTGATATATTAGTCGAGCTGCTATGTTTAGCTTAATATCACATATATGTTGCTTATTAAAAGGTCTGTTTAGTTAAATATGAGAGAGTGATAATTTAAGGCATATTCAGTAGTTAGCCCAGTTTAAGTCCCAGATATGCTTTAGACCCCAGTAATGTATTTTCTTAGAATATGTAGTTAATTGATAAACTAGATCATTTTTAATAAAGTCCTCTTTAGCCTCTTTAGCACAATTTCAGTGTTTATTTAACTAACTGGCGTAGGGTAGTTTGCAGAAGAAACTATAAATTTCGCGCTTTACTAATTGTAATAATTAATATTTAGAAAGCGTTGAGAATGAGTTTTTACGAAGCACTGAGGTGCATTCCACCTTGCTATCATATAATTATTAAGATAAGATTAGGTTTTAAGAACTATCTTATCATACCTAGTTTGGACAGCCCTCTCTTGAATGGGATAATGATTTTAAGGGTCATTCCCATTACCTCCTCCAGAACTGGAACACCGAAATCCAGCATCGTATATTATGGCTGTTCGATTATCTGAACTAAAAGTTCACATATAGCAGGCGACCGGTAGCTGAGAACCGAGTAAACGTTACTGAATCTCATGAGTAAAGGCACATTCAAGCCGCATCTTTGATGTAATTTGCATAGCGCCGTAGCCTCCGAAGTTATGCTACAAAATGCCAGTTCATCTGCTGTTGTATTAATTGTTCAGCATTGATCTGAACCTAAGATCTAGTTTATCTAAGAATACCTACATAAAAAAAAGCATTGACTGCTCATCACGAATAATAAATTTAAGTACACATTGTATAAAGTTGCCACTCTCTTAAAATTTAACCCTTAACAAACTGAGTAGGAATGGCAGAACATAATTTAGGCATCAGTGTAGACGTAAAAATAATTATTAATGTATAAACCTATAATAAGTGATAATCGCTAAGTATAATTGATTACAGAACGTGTAGTTCATATTTTCACCATCCCACCTGCGAGTGGAATATGCAGTATATTTAATTATTATTGTTTGTGTTTTGTCAATATTAAATAATTTTAAAACATATTAACGTCTGTAGTATTATTCACTTTATTTATATTAAATCACCATCCATAATTATTAAAATATGCATTAGATAATCAGCCATAGGTTGTGTGAGTGTGTTTGGTTAGGCTATAAGCGTTTAGTTAATTATCCTCGAGTCTCTCGTTTTACCCTTTGCTACTACCGGCGCAGAAATTAAGAGATTATGAGTGTGACCTCATATATGTCATTCATAAGGTAGTAAGTCAGGGAGTGTTGGTGAAGGAGCTGAGGTGCAGTTGGATTTGGTCTCAAACCCTCATCTAGTTCAGCCTTGGTATAATTTACCAAACCTCTGGATTTTGTTGCGTGAATGTTCAAATATGACTGTTACAATACATAATGTTTAGAAAGATAAATACTTGATAGAATAATCATGTTCCAATATGTTAGTAAGACAAATTACAAACAGACTCTTAAGAACATTTTAAAAGAAACTTATGAATACAAAAGCGTAAAAGTATTTTCAAGTTTGTTTTAAAATGGTTTTTCAGAAACTGCTTGTAATTTGTTCTAGTAAACATTACTTTTTAATATTTAAATTTCCAGAAGAATGTAAAAACTTCAAACCCATGAGAGCTGTATAATAAAAGAAGGGAGTAGTTAAGAGTATTGTTGAATTATTCTTAATCTGGAAAAATCTCTAACTTGGGAAATTTTTTGAAGCTAAAGGGTCTAAATTAATAACTGTATTGTTCCCGTAGATGAATATGGCTGTAATTGTTTGTAAACAAAGCAAAATGTAACATTCTCAATTTTTGAAAATATGTGTAAAATTTTCTGACATTGAATAAATTTTTAGAACTTTTGATTTATATAAAAAAATGCATAGGTTATTAGGAATGGTGGATGTCAAGCCTTCTTTATGGCACAACCCATAAATAGCATACATTAGTATATGAGATAAATATCCTCAATTTAGAAACCAGATTTATCTTGATGAATTTCTGAATTAATAAGAACTAAAGTGAGAAAAGATATTCACTATATGTTCTGAAGCATGTTGGAAGAAATGATTACATAAGGAAATTATACATATGTATATTCATACACATACAATATAGATAATCATAAAATAAAACATAATTACCCTTTAAAAAAATACCAAACCAAAGCCAGCATTTAACTATCCTATCCTAGCACCTCTCTGAGGAGTGCCAAAGCATGAAACCATGGTCAGAGGTTTGGGGAGGGGGATCCTGACAGAGATATTTAAATGCTTTCTCTAGCTAAGCATTTATCACAAAGCTTGTTGAGGAATTGGCAATCCTCATTGTTTATAACTTACAAGCTTAAGAGAATAGGGTCATGTGATCTATGACTCTTATTTTGACTATTTATAATTACCCTTTGTTTATTATTTTACTACATATATGATTTTAATAGTGCAATTTCAATTATACATGATTGAAGAAAATATTGCTTAACAAACAAAAGAAATAGAAATTAATAAAACGAAATTAATTTGATATATTTTAATTTTTTATCACATAGGGTCTATATTTCTGTATACAGTACTTGTGTATGTGCATGTATTTTATGTACTTTCAATATATATTTACAATCTATCATACATCAATATATGACAATAGAAATTTTTTTTTTTTCTGTGTGCTGTTGCACAAAGTTTTAAAAATGGATAGAAATCAATCCCTATTTTACATGAGAATGATGTAGTGAAAATTACACTGCACAAATATTATTTATTAAATGGATAATCTTTAGACTAATGAATGACTAATAAAAATTGTTAATAAACTTCCATCAAGTGGTTTGTGTCCATGTTGTGAGGGCAGTAAGTTTGGCACTTATTAAATAAATTGTAGTAATTGGCTATCTATCTGTCTGTCCGTCCGTCCGTCCATCCATCCATCCATCCATCTATCTATCTATCTATCTATCTATCTATCTATCTATCTATCTATCTATCTATCTATCTATCTATCTATCTATCTATCTATCTATCTATGTATGTATGTATGTATGTATGTACTGAACAATGATAAAAATATAAGTAAGAGATTGTAGTCTGGGCTAACTGACGAGTGATGGTTTAGCACAAAATGTTCATCTTGAGGATTATTTTTTTCACGTCTTTGGTCATATGTTTATGATTATAATACCCATCCACGAGGTGTTAAAAGTAAAACTAATTCCTATCTTGCACAAGAATAGCGTAGTGAAAATTACAATACGGAAATATTATTCATTATACCACTTCCTTATTTTTTTCAGAATGTCTGCAAAAGCAATCGAATCATTTATACTTGAAATCACAAATCTTAATTAATTAGCTTTCTGACAAGTGACGTAACTCCGTATCAAATTAAAAATTAACGCTAGATGTAAACAGAGCTTCTTTTAATAGAGCTAACAAATAATCATCACGAGGTAACAACCATTTATTTTCATTATAATACTTTGTGATTAATTAAATATGTCTTTTTTTTTTTTCATACATCAAATGCGTTGATCGGGAAGCGAATCCGGGCCAGCTGCTTGGAAGGCAGCTATGCTTACCACTAGGCCACCAACGCTTGACTAATTAATTAAATATAAGTCAAATACGTAATAACTAAAAAGTACAATACTCTCAAGTTAAATATACGACAATGGAAATGAGTTCATTTTTTGTACACTATCAAAATCATGGCGCATCCTCTTCTTTTTGTCAGAATACTCTTCTAGTCTCTTTAAGATCTAGGATTACAAATATAAACAGATATTTATGATGGTTTTATATTTTCAGGAATTCTGACAATGAAAAGTAAATGGTCGAACATTTCATTGTCTTATAGGTAGTTTGAAAATGTATTGAATATGATGGATCTATAACTTAGCTTAAAAACAAATATTGTATGTATCTTTGGTGGAAATATTGTATTTTGAAGCGTTCAGCTTTCTACTGACTTAATGAGACATATTATCTTTTAAATTTATACATATGAACAGATTGCACACATGTATATTCACAAACTCACTCTCTCTCTGACTCATACATAAATTATCAAAAATCAATGACATAAATATATATATACAATACCTTAATAAAATACAAATAATTATCAGTTGATATGGCATGTCTTGTAAACCTAAAATAATATAGATTACTATTAGAATTAACAGTAAAAATAGTATTATTAAAAACTAAACCAAAAAATAAGCTGCAATAATCATTTGCAGACGAAAGCTATATGCAGTACAGCTTTATAAATTTTGAATAACACTGGAAAAAGTACTATAAAGGCCAAACAACTGTTAACAGTTAAGAGTTTGCACACTTTTTTTTACATATTTTATTTTCAAGTTAAGAATATTGAATTAACAGAGAGACAAAACTCTCCATACAGTAGTACCATTCAGTGCAAGCCAGAGTATTCAATGGATGCAGGAAGATTAAGTTTACTCATCCATTATCCTCAGACTAGTTTCTAGACTGTGGCTATCTTCAGTAAGAAGCCTTGGATCTGAAAGCATTGCACCTAGATCTTAGAATTTAATACAATCCTCCATCAGCCATCTTTTATTTTATTAGCTAACTATAAAACTTTGAGTCCAAAATGAAAACACAATGATGTTTTTTCAAAACAAGCTCATATTTTCATTTTGGACTCAACGTTTTATAGTTAGCTAATAAGGTAATAGGTGGTTGTTTGAGGATTGCATCAAATCCTAAGATCTAGATACAGTGCTCTCAGATCCAAGGCTCATCAATAATGAAAACCACAAGCTAAAAACTAGTCATGGGATATTGGATGCATATGCATAAACCTTCCTGCATTCACTGATTACTCTGGCTTGTACTGAGTAGTTCTACTGTATGGAGAGTTTTGCCTCTGTGTAAACAACTAGTGTAATCATAAAGAATGATGATCATGTGATGTTTAATGGTTTGATATTGTATTCATATAGTTAATAATTGTGAATTAGCTATCTAATAAAATCCAGTATTAATTTACATATGTTCAGCCTAATTCTATCCACTGGGTATGGTGACAATGTTAGTTATATAAACAAACAAAATATCATATAACTCCTGCTTATACTTTAGTTTTAAATAACTGGACTAATTCTTCTATTTCAGTTCTCTTATCTAGTAAGCTTGAATATTCAACAGATGCCTTATGGTAATATTTAATGAATCTTCATTCATAGCTACCATATCCATATTTCCAGATTAGTTTTTAGCTTATGACTTTCAGTAGTAAAGAATTTTATATCCGAATATATTTCAACTGATTTTTTTTTGTATTTAATATATATTTTCTTCAGGAATCATCATTTACTCTATCTAGCTATTAGCCTGGAATTTAAAACATCTCAATGTTTTGAATTTAAACCAACCTTCTTTATAATTGATTATCTTAATAATGGATTTTATGCCATTTAGATATTTCTATCATCTTCATTTGATATGGTCTAATATTAATTTTATAAAAAAAATCCAAGATTTCCTTGTTTGTAATAGCATACAGAAAATCTGTATGCTTTGAAGATAAATAACTATTAGATTAGTTTAATATATATCTTGTGTTGAGTCATATTTGAGTTATTTCCAAAGAATTTATTGATGAAGAACCTTGTTTCTGGAAAGTTAGATTATCTTCGGTGTTGGCTTGCCTTATTTAATAATAAAAATAACAGTATTTTAAGATTTATTGTAATATAGCTAATTAACATAGTGATAGAATCAAAACTAAAGGTTCCAGGATCAATTCTCAGATAAGATAATAAAAAAGAGCAACCATAGTTAAGTTAATTGAATGGATCTGTTATGCTCGATCGGTCACCAGATGTCTCAAATTCTATACACCTACTAAATCACTAATATTCTATTATTATAAAATACATAATCTTTATTGTTAAACAGAGGTTGCCTTGACAACAGTTTGAAATTGTTGATTGTTATTGATATTGGGATTGTCTAAGTGTTGACTGGTTTTTAATGTATTACTTACAAGCCCATTTGATCTTCAACAATTTTTAGTGTCTATATAAGTATATTATACCATTAATAAAGATGGGATTCCATCTTTATTGTTAAAAGGAGATTGCCTTGACAACAGTTTGAAATTGTTGATTGTTATTGATATTGGAATTGTCTAAGTGTTGACTGGTTTTTAATAAAAATACATAATATACAATTCAAAAGGTAATTTGCATATCTATGAAAAAGAAAAACTTTCAATTGTAGGTTGGAAAATGCTTTTTGACTTATATTTTTTAACCCGATACTTTTCCAACTCTATTTTAGGATGGAATGTGGAGTGTTTTAGACTGTATTTATTTTTTTCATCATCTAAAAATCTCAATTATTTTGCAGTTGCCAAAATTTACAATATTCTATCTTTTCTGCATTTTTCATAATATTTAAATAAAATATCTTTTCTGATATTTTTACATATGATATTAATAATAAAACTGTCAAGGGTTGGAAAAATAATGAGATGGGGCAAACTCTAGAATTATCGAAAATCAGCTTAGTTTTATTTCTGAATATTGAAATGATATTTAGAAGCCACCAAAATAAATGTAGTAGTGAGACTATATTCTTTTTTATCAGTGTTTAAATATATTCATTAATTTAGAACTACAGAAAAGGGGGAGGGGATTAATGAACACAATCACATAGATGGGATTCTATAGCAGAATATATTAATAAATTATTATTGAAACAACTCTAATCTTGTAGTTTCCATGTTTGAATCGACTAAAAATGCTTTGAATTGCTTGAAACAGTGGTGAGTGGCTGACTTTGAGATTTAATGTCCATGAATCATAGTTACAGTCTGTCACTTCTGTTGTTTGAACTTCTCCCAAAATCCTGACCATTAGAGCATTTGATTATTTTTGTCCTGCAAGTTTCGAAATTCACAAAACATAGACTGTAGCCCAGCTATGTTATTTTTGGTGCTTGTTTTAGCTCTGTGTGTGCTTGTGCAGTGATAGAATATCAAACACTGGGACTCAATGTCCATGGAACATAGTTCATCTCTGTTACTTCCAGTATTGAACTTCAATTACTTTTTAATAATTAATAATACTATAATATAAATTATCTTTATATAACAGCAGCAGCAGCAATAATAATAATAATAATAATAATAATAATAATAATAATAATAATAATAATAATAATAATAATAATAATAATAATAATATTATTTTCTGGGTCTATTTGTTTAACTTGACTTTGTATTCAAAACTATTTGGGAATACGGGTACTGATGTTTCTTTGAGGTATATCTGCTGAAAAAAAAATCCTTTCCGAATGGATTCATCATTCTTTGAAAATCGTCAAAGCTATATCCGAAGTAGGCATTTTTTAATACTCTGGTGATGTTTTTGTATCTGTTTTAATCAACTCGTACGATTGCAAAATTACATAGAGTTTTAATAATAGTTTTAACAAGGCTGTAAACCTTAGCAATGAGCGTCTGAAAAAATCGTCACTAGGGACCTCTGTAGAGTTTTAATATGATTTTTGAATTGATCCCTTTGTGTAGCTTCACAAAACTCAACCGCTACATATCTGCTATTTGGATGGTCGCCTATGCATTGTACTGTCTCCAGTAAATTATTTTTGTTTAGTGCTTCAATAAGTAGCTTCTTGGGGAAATGGTAGAGAGTGCAGTGATTGTCTGTTACCGCCAACACTATTGATTTTTCAGTAAAAAATCTTTTAAAAAACAATCCAAAACAAAGCAAAACTCTCCATATAGTAGTGCCATATAGTGATCATGTGATGTTTAGTGGTTTAAAAAATCTTTTGAATGTTGAAAAAAGGGTTCTAGGTATCGTATTATTGAATCTGACCCCAATCTGTTCCAGCATTTCATCTGTCCATTGTGTGTGTGTGTGGGCTCAATTTCATTTTGGTTGACTAGATCCAAGTCTTTAAGATCGTCTGACGTGGTTTTCCTAAATCTGGGATTTTTTCCTGGGTTTACGTTATTTTGGTAAGTTTTTGCGATAGTTGCATATGTTTTTCTTGTGTGATGTGAAGGACCAGCTTCTTGATCTGACGACTGAGCAGTCGCCATTTTATTATTTACGCAAGTAATTTTTCAACAAGGTAAAGTTTTGTTTTGATTTTTTAAACTATTTTTTTAAATTTAAATCTTATTAACTTTTTCGCTGTTTTTCCTTCTACTCTTTTTACTTTTTGTTTCTAAATAATGTTATTAATTATAATTGTTTGAATTGACGTCTATTCGCCATGCTGGAGAATTAATTACTACTCGTAGCTATTTTTGATTTTTTTACCGTTGTTCACTAATTATTTTAGGACACGCACATTTCTTAAAACACTCGGGTTAGCATTGAGTATAGCATTTTTAAATATTTAAGAAAAAAATCCACTTTTATAGCTATTTAATTTGAAAAAAACTAGGAGACTTTTTTCTTAGCATATTGTGTAAGCTGGTGAGTTAAATGATTTGCTATTATTGGTGCAAGGAACAACAATAATATGTGTAAAGATGATTGTAGTCCTGTAACTTCAATTATTAAAATCATTTATTTTTATTAAACTGATTTCAAATATCAAATACAGATAGAAAATTCCAAATAGATGAAAACTTCCAAATATTACAAACTGTTTTTTTTGTTAATGGGCCTACATCTTCCTTATGTAATCAATTAATATAGATGAATGATGTTCCATTTATTTTGTGATTTTTTATTCCAAGAAGCTAAAAAGTGATGTTGAAAAAGTTTTATTCTGCTATGAACTATTTAAGGTTGTTATACTAATGCTTTTCCAACAAGTACATTTATAAATATCTGACCAAACATTCATTTTATAAATCAAACATTATGAAAGAGTTAATCAAATAAAGTATGATCATAGGGTTTTGTTGGATAGTAATAACATAGATTGTCTTCATTTCACATAAAGATTCAAGCAGAGTAAAATTTGAAATTTTTTAAAGTACAAAAAAAAAGTTAGATTTTTTCAGATAACCAGCTCATATTTAATTCAACTATCTATCTAAAATCGATCAGTAAATAGGTATTTAGATATTCTTAGATAGAGAATAAAATAAGAAAAAGATTTACAACATTCTGCATTTACTGCGCCTGCAATGCCTTTTCTTTCAGCATTTGTTTTTAGAGATCTTACAAAGAGACTCATGAATTAGGCTATTTAAAGGTTACTTTAGCGTTATCCATCGCAGAAGTGGTAAATTTGAAGTATTCATTTTAGTTGCGATTAGGTCAAATTTTATAATAAATTAGTCAAAGTGCAAAATAAATTTCTGAAGATATACTTTTGGGCGTCAAGCGTTGGTGGCCGAGTGGTCAGCACAGCTGCCTTACAAGCAGTTGTCCTGGGTTCGCTTCCCGGCCGATGCTTTGACACATGGAAAAAAGATATACTTTTGTTAAACATTTGTTAATATATATATAAACATCGGAAACAAATGGGAATCTTCCATATAATAACTAGAAAAAAATCTCCAGCAAAGAATTTAATATATAATCGCCAATTAAAATAGACAACTGCAAGCTGAACCATATGTCTACTAACCAACAATAGCTTTTTTTAGTCTGTCTGTATTTCAGTACCCAAAATGGTACATGAAAAATACACTCAGATATTTACATAAGTGTGAGGAAAAAAAGTAGTTTCTATATAACAAAAAAAAAAAATCGTTTAAAAGTCTAAATTATTGTTCTTCTGGTGTAGATTTAAACTACATCCCATTTTATAATGTATTTCTATTACTCTTTGAAATGATTTATCAAGTATATCGCATTTTATAATATATTCTTATTATTCTTTTGAAATAATTTATTGCTCGTTTGCTGTATATTTATTCAGTTCCTTGGATACTAAACCTGTAACATGGAGAACGTAGTAGACCTTTATGTGCCTTTTCACATTCGTATCAATTTTCGCCGAAGCGACTGATTGATACGAATGTGAACAGGCACATAAAGGTCTAATACATCATCCATGTTGCAGGTTTAGTACCCAAATGCCCTTTGAGAAATCTCATCTCTGAAATCCTACTATTAAAAGATTAACCCTCACTGGGAAATATTTACTTATCTATCTATCTATCTATCTATCTATCTATCTATCTATCTATCTATCTATCTATCTATCTATCTATCTATCTATCTATCTATCTATCTATCTATCTATCTATCTATCTATCTATCTATCTATCTATCTATCTATCTATCTATCTATCTATCTATCTATCTATCTATCTATCTATCTATCTATCTATCTATCTGTCTGTCTGTCTGTCTGTCTGTCTGTCTGTCTGTCTGTGTCTATTTACCTATCTATCTGCCTGTCAGTCTGTCTATCTTAAGTCTATCTTATCTATCTATCTAACTGGCTATCCATTCTTCTGTCTATCTTAAGTGCATCTTATCCATCTATTTATTTATTTGGCTATCCATTCTTCTATTCATCTCTTTAGCTATACATTTGTCTGAGTTTTTTCTCGTGTAAGTTTTTAGTCACTGGGTTAGTCTGTCATTTATTTTTACGTAAATCCAGACACAAACCATTATTGGTTTGGGAGTATCAATTTTCATCGGTGGCTATCCACTAACATCACTGCAGGACATAGTTATTCAAATAAGTTACTTATTTTTCTATTCTTTAAATAAATAAACCATGAAAATATTTAATTCAACATATACGACTGAACGTCTGCCATTATAATATATGATATAATGACACTATACCAGAGTATTTGTTCTAATATATAAAAAATGGGTTTCGGGGATATTATTTAATGCTAAATTGTTACAATGTGATAACAGTGAATATGATGCTAATATGTAGAAAGTTTATTAGGTTAGTAAAATAAATATTGAAATCAACACTCTCTTATAATGTTTTTATATTATATATATTCTTTAAGTGCACAAACTTAAATTAGAATTTGATATAATTAAAAGTACCAAATAGCTTTAAAGTTTCTAGACAGTTATTATAATTGTTAAGTCATGTAACTTTAATATATAAGATTGCTACATGATTTATTCATTTTATTATCAAGTACGGTATGCTTTTGCTTAATCACAGAGTGATTGATTGATTTTTTACTTTATAAAATTATCAAGAAGAATTATTTAATCAGTAGTCAGATTGAATAGAAAGGTTAAAATTATTTGGTGTGATATATCTATAAAATTGAAGATTTTCACAGGCTATAGATATAAATAAAAATATTATCTGAGTACATCCATGTATAATTAATTGAATATATATAAACCAACATTTCGACCAGGATAACAAATATTATAAATTAATTGTAGAGGCGCTGCAAACACTGATGAGTAACCATCTCTCCACGCTATAGATACATGTCATAGTATTGATTTTTCTAAGACGATAATACTATCCAGATGTGACACTTTCCACAATGTTAGACAAGAGAAGCCACTGAGATCTTTAAAAGTCTAGATTCAATAAGTGTGATGATGCATGCAAGTTACCTTCTAGTGGAATTTTTTTTTAAAAAAAACTCATTAATCTAAGTAATTTATCGTAATTGTTATTTTTATTTTCTATTGACAGAACGTTCGTTAGTGTTATGCACCAGTGTTTGCAGCGCCCCTATAATTAATTTATAATCTTTGTTACCAGTTGATGACCACTATGACCTTGTTGAAACGTTCAATAAATTATACATGCATGTACCCGGATATTTTATTTATATATAATAGTAAATATTCACAGCTATATTATATGTAATTAGAACGGAAATAACTGGGTTCCCACTGAGCTACATAAATGACAGTCAGCTATGTAAAGTTAGAATTATACCAATTTATCCCAAAAGCTTTGTGTGTATTTAATTATATATATACACTAGAGATTCCAAGATTTTGTTAATAATTGAAAAAAAAAGTCATTTGTCTAAGTGATAGTTTAAAAAAGTTAGTGAAGGCAAATTACTCATGTCTACTATATATATATTGTTGATATTAGTAACAAATTAATGTTTTGCAATGTGATGTGATGTGATGTGTTGTGGCTTCTTAAACGAAGTCAAGAATATCTCAGCAATTATGCCCAGATAAACCTGTTAGCCACTTTATTTTCCATTCCCCATTCTAAATTTTCCCTTATTCTGCTCCATCCCATTTCCACAACATAATCTTTGTCAATTCTATAACCTTTATATCTAAATCCCCTTTATCTTTTCCCAAACCCAACATAAAAACCAATAATTCACTTTCTGTATAATCACTTTTTTCATATTTATTCTTCCATAACTTCATTATATGTACCCTTTCTGTTTTCAAGCATTTACATTCAATTAACAAATGCCTAATATTTTCTATTCCTTCCTTACATAATTTACAAAATAAATCACTCATTTTTTTCCCATTTATATGTATATTCTCTTGTAGCTAAAGATCCCGTTCAAGCCTTAAATAATAAAATACTTACCTTACTATTATCATATATTAACTCACACCTAATATTCTGTTTATTTCTATATATATATTTAAACTCTTTTTACTCTCCATACTATTTCTCCATCTCTCTAACTCCCTATTCTTTTATTCTATTATTTTTTTGTAGCAAACTCTCCACATAGTAGTGCCACCAAGTGCAAGCCTTTATAATCAATGGATGCAAGAAGATTTATGCATAAAATTCCTAACTATGGAAAGTTTGCTACTGTTATTAACAGCCTGTGTAAGCATATGAAATGGTGATATTTTATAAATGTTTTGTGGTAGATAAATGTGGATGAGTTGTATATTAATACATATGAATTTAGTGGAGTGTTTCTGGCCCTGGATCAATAAAACACATAGAGTTTCTTATAAAAATCCTGATGCCTACAGGTGAATGTATGCTTTCATTGCATAGTAATAGCATTTGATGTTGGTTAGTGTGATTTCCAGAGATTATGTGATCTTGATCATATTCTGCTCAAGAATGTGAGAGTGACATCCTGAGATTGTGTGATCTTAATTGCTTAATAAGTATGTGAAAGTATGATTAGCAGAAATGGCATAATGTTAGTAATCTCAAAAATGGGAGAGCAGGATTGTAAAAGCTGGATGATTTTGCTTGATTTCTTGTTAAGAGTGTGGAACTATAATTGCCAGAGACAAAGTGATCTTAGCTATGTTATGTTTGGGGGTATAGGACTGGGATTATCAGAAGCTATGTGATTTTGATTATGTTTTCCTCAAAAAGTGTGGGAGTTTTCTAAACGTTGTGATCCTAGTTAGTGTGATTAACAGAGGTTGTGTAATCTTGGGGAAATTGTGTTGAAGAAAGTAAGAGAGTGGTTGCAATAGGCTATTTCTTTTTAAAAGTAAATAAATGTAATTTCCAGGGGGCATTTGCTTTAATTGTGTTTTCAAAGGAGTTAGAATGTGATTTCCAAACAATGAACGATCTTAGTTGTACGCTGAAATGTATGAGACTAAATTAATACTTCCAATGGAAAATAAAACATATCTTTCACTTCTTTGACACTTGAGTATAACTACTCAAAGCATGGTTAGTAACCGTAGATCCAGAATATTGAAAAGTTCTTGAATTTTTGACATGTTAGTTAACAACAACTTAAGTCATTTCTATATGAAGAAACATTGCACATATTGGAAAAATTATATCTTAAATACAATATCACAAGACTTTGTCAAGTATAAAGGAAAATGAGAAAAACAATTGATTTAAAAATTGTTCAGCGTTATTATAAAAAAAGCTAAATTTGCCAATTTTAATGTATAAAAATAATAGTACAAATATTGATGTTATATCAAACAGAGTAGCAAGAATAGATAGATATTCAACTTTTTGAAAATAAATCAAGTGCAGACAATTTAAGTTTATGCTATAACTAGTTAAACGGAAGTCTTTACCCAGCATGCTTTGGTGCAGTGGTAGAATACCCTGTACTAGAACTTGAGAGCTATTGATTGCAGCCTTGCTTAAACTTTTTATAAACTTCTAAGCAATATGCGATTTATTTTTAATTGAAAACTTTGGTATAGATTTCTATAATGCTTCTAAATAAACTAAACTTTTTAAAATTGAAATGGAAGATTATAAAATACTTTAAATATAAAAGTACAATGTTTAAGTTTATATATGGGGACTGGAATAGAAACGGCTAATGTGGGGACAGAAATAAAAGAACCATAAAATTTATGGTGAAGTAAAAATGGTAGATTATGATTTTTTTTTTAAGAAATACACTTTGAAAATCCATATTGAAAAATCGAAATCAAACTTCTACTGAATTTAATTAAATTCTTACTAGTAAAATAATTTAATTATATGTGATTAATAGATCCAATTCAGGAAATGGAGCTAATGAGGTTGTCATATCTCATCATGTCTTCAAATAATAAATTAGTCCAGATTCTATCTTATCTAGATCTAATTGAACATTCATCGCCACTAACCAATTTGTATAAGATAGACAACGTATATATATTCAATGACAAGAACGGCCGAATAGCCGATGAATTCTCAATCCGATCTTGATAAAATGAAATCTGGACTAGTCCATTATTTAAAAGAAGTGAGCTATTACAGAGATGGGTATTGATTACGCAGAAAAATAATGCTATTATGAAAAAATGTTTTAATATTCGATAACGTTCAGTGATTTTAGTTTTGAATTTAAACTTATTTTAAAAAGTTAGAAGAGTATGAACATATTTCAGACTAGAATGAGTCAATAAAGATAACTGATGTTTATTAAAAGCAGTTATACAGGAAACATGAGCACATGTGATGATAACAGCAAAAGGACCAGTAATGGTTTGTACACAAGCACTATGATTCTACAGTATCCCCAAGAAAAACCGAAAAAATTATATATTGTTGACATTTATAAATGAATAACCCAATGGCTTCGTTTCTCGAAAGTTCATTATAAGTTTGAGGGCCGGAAAATATCGGAACCGAATCGATCTGAGGACTTTATAATCCAAAATCTGACATTCTATTACACGATGCTTATAAAATTGTATAAACGCAATATCATATTTTAAAAAAGTATAGTTTATGTTTCGATATTAATTGAATAATTAATAATTAAAATTGTTCGATTAAAACAAATGCACTGCGATCTAACGCAATATCAGCTGCTGTTAGATTCATTGACATTTATTTGCAATTGTCACTATATGTATCAAATGAATTCGACACTATTCGTTGAAATAAATTGTATGCTTGCACGCGTTATTTTGTTGAGATACGAAACTTTTATTACTGCTCTGTGTTCGTGATAGGGGTAGACTATTTTTAGTAAATCTTATTATATTCTGTTTAAATAATATATAACTATTGATTTATTATAGATACAAAACATATAAAAAGAATTAAATTTTCTCAGTTATTATTGCATGATTATAAAAAAAGAAATTATTTTTATTAATTTGTATGTGCAGCGCCCTCAATTAAAATTTTTACCACCTCCACTAAAGTAAATATAAAAATAATTAAAAGTAATTTGTTTTAAAAAAAAAAATGAAAATACAGAATGTTGTAAAATGATACTGAATAATAATATATAAAAAAATATAACTGTGAAAATAAAATGAAAAGTTGTAGACGAAAATAAAGTTTTAAAGATATAAAATGTTATCATTGTATAGAGAAGAAAGTTATTTCAACCGAATAACAAAAATATAAGCATGATTAATAAAAACAGACGTAACTTGATATAGTGTTTTAAAGAGTAAGTAAAAAAAAACTGTATAGAAATAAAAAGAACAGACGAAATCGCTATTAACTGCTCCAAGTGAAGACGTATAATTTAAAAACCAATACGCTGTAGGGAGTAATATTATCATTATAGATACATCAAAAGAAGAAGGTGAATTAAAAAAGAAATAGTTGGCGGAATTGTACGTTTAATACATATTATAGTAAGAATAAAACAGATTCTCGGCTTTATTATGCAATGGTGACATTGATATTTAAGAAAGTAAAAAAAAAAAAAAGGATATTAGAATATATATTTCAAGACTGGCATGTGATTAATAGATTCAACCCAAAAAATGATTCTTGACACATGAAATGTGATAATGCAAAACTAAAATTTAAATGCTAAAAAGAAGAAACTCCTTAAATAATAATTGTGGTATTAATATTTAATGAAGTAAAAAAAATTAGAAAATACAAATTTATTAGTGATATATATATAATACTAATACATCACTTGGATTTTTGAACTTAGCTATAAAATCAATATAGGGGATTTGAACTCAGAATTTCAAGCACCTTTTAACTATCCACACAACTCATATCTCTGATACACCATGATCACACACATGTAGAAAAGATCAATAATCACCAATATGCATATTTCATGCTGAACCAGCACTCATCAGTTGGTTCAGATTATCATCTCTCACACATATATACATTCAGTGCTCAGTTTATATTAAGATAGCAAATCTTCATACTTTAATGGACAGGCTTCAATCTATTCCAACCTCCATCTCTTCAGCCATCCATACCATTGAAAATCTGATGATGAAAAGCCAAAATCCCATGCTGATGCCAATATTGTTGTTATGCTCATGTTGACCTCAAGTCACTCCGACTCCTCATGTACAGGACTGTATCCATTTAAATACATAGAAGAGGATGAGCAGGATGCAGAGTTAATGTGTAAGGGTACGGATGGCTCAAGAGTTGGAGGTTGGAATAGATTGAAGCCTGTCCACTAAAGTATGAAGATTTGCTATCTTAATATAAACTGAGCACTGATTGTGTATATGTGTGAGAGATTATAATCTGGACCAACTGATGAGTGCTGATTTAGCATAAAATACATTTATTGGTGATTATTGATCTTTTCTACATGTGTATGATCATGTGTATCAGTGATATGAGATAGTGTGGATAGTTCAAAGGTGTTTGAAAGTCTGAATTCAATCCCCCTATATTTACAATTTGACTCCAGGTATATGAAGAGTGCCTGTATTTTAAATATTATAAAATCAAGTGATTTATTAATGTTAACAATTCTGATCTGAAAGAAAAGATTCATATAGTTAGAAAAAAAAACTGGTTACTATAATATATAATTATGGATCCAAGTGCTCTACCTCCTATGGAAGATTGCCAGATACTGGAACATAAAGTCCTTGTTCAATTCCAGTTCTGATATTTTCTGCCATCAGACTTCTGTTGCATTCCTGAGCAATAAAGGTATTCAGTTATTATCATTATTAATGGTCCAGGTCAGGTCTTTATAAGTGTGAATTTCAGGCTTTTAGTTTGAATAATAAAATGTAATTAAAAGTGATTGCTAGAAGCATAATTGTATTACTTTCAGTTTTGAATCTCAAATACTCTTTGATAATGATATAAAACAGAAACTGTTTTGGGGAGTTTAATGCATGATCTCCTGATAATTATATTTTATTACAGATGCACTAGAGTATTATAACTTTATCTTTCTTATTGCATTGCCAAATCCATATAATATTAATATTATCTATGTTCTTTATTACTTTTTACAAAGCTTTTTTACAACCCACTATTGACAGTTTCGATTGCCTAGCAATCTTCTTCAGAATTCCTATTTTCTTCAGAACTTCTACTTATTAGAAGTAGAAGTAGAAGACCTTAAGAAGATTGCTGGGGCAATTGAAACTATCAATATTGTATTGTAAAAAAGCATTGTAAAAAGTAATAAAGAACATAGATGATAAGTTAATATTATATATGCACTAGAATAAAGAGTTACTCTTGTTTATATTGTTTAAAAAGAGTTTTTTATTCAAGTCAGTAAAAGAAACAAGGTGAGTTATAATATAGTTATTCCACAGGAAATAAATATTAAGAATAGATAATAATAAATAAAAAAACTACACATTTGTAGTAGATTTGTAAATTACAAAGATATTTATTGTGTTTACTCATGATTTAAAATATAAACACAAGTTCATGAAATATGTTTAATAGTATATATTTATTAATATAACATGAAACAAATATATATTTGCATATTTACACACTATATGTAGCTATTATACCATCACCTGTTACTATATGGTATTGCTTCTAGTTGCCATGCAGGTACAGAAAAAAGGGACTCCAAGTGCCCTTATAATTTTTTTACCACTTCCAACTATTCTATGACAACCTGCCTCACGAGTATCTGTAGTGAAACTTCTGGCTATACTGTAACATCTTGCACATGTCTGTGTTAGGTTTTAGCAGTTTCCAATCTGAATATGGATTTGCCTCAATGTATTACCCATTTAGTTTGTCAGTTGATGTATCTGGAAAAACAGGTTTTCTGCCTTTCAGCATTGTGGTAGTAGTTCTCTGACCTTACTTCCAAATGGATGGACTATTTATTGCCAGATCCCTATTCATAATGAAAACATTCAGATTCAATGAGCATCACTGTGTATTAGTTCATTCTCGCCATTGGATCTGTACACACACTGGTCCATGGCAGTGAATACTCATTCTGATTTAGATAACATTGAATTTGGACTAGTCCATTATTTGAAGATGATATGAGATATAGCAATATTGTTGCTGTGATTAAAGCTTTGGAATATCAACATATAGATCCAACACATTGCCAAAATCTTCAAAGTATTTTTCAATATATATAACAACAGAAATAAACAATGTGATAGCACTAAAAAAAAGTTATCATCGGTAAATATATATAATAGAATAATTACAATAATCAAAAAAGTTTTTGCAGTAATTTCTTTAAAAGTTCAATGCTTAGATATTTAATATAAAAGAAAGACAAAAGAGAAACTATAGATTACAAAGCAAGGTATAGAAAGATGTAAAAATGAACAAGGAAGAATCAAACCTGAAATATATGGATGAGAGAATAAATAAATATCACTGTCATAAAAAAAAAATTAAAAGAATAAATGGATATTAAATTAGATATAATGCTAAAACATATAACACTCAGACAATTTAAGTCATGTAAAAAATTTCAGATGTTAAAAAACATATAAATACATCTAATGTGATATGGCTTAAAATTATAGACTTTATTTGAATAAATTAAGAAAAAATATATCTTGAAAATGATTTATGATAATTGAAATTAATGTTACTGATAATATACTAAACATTTTGTTTGACAGACAAATATACACATAATAAACTGTACGAAATATATTTCCTTTTCAATGGGCTGTTAAAATTTGAGCTTTCTATATTTAAAAAAAGAGTGTTCCCAGACTAATATAGTGGTGGGGTGTTTCAAATATAATAAAATATAATATGATTAAATGCATATAATTCAAAACACTTTATAATAAAATACAAAGAAATTATATATTCTGATTTAAAACGAAATACAAAATCATAGGGCATGTAAATAAAGGACCAATTCTTTATATAGTTGTCATATCTAATTTCAAACACAAAAATGAAATTTGATGAGATCTATATTAAGATTAACAAGGAAGAATCGAATTGAAATTCTCAAGTAAGAGAACAAACATGTATCACTAACATTAGAAATGAAACTCTGAAATTGTCCTGAACTAGACTTCATTAAGTGTTATAAAATTGATTTTGAAGCTTACAATGAAAAATTGTGTAAAAATGCCAATCAAAGGAAATTCAAAAAGATTATAATTCTGTGGGCATATATGTCAAATGAATGATGACTGGAGGCTCAAAATACTAATTTTTGTTATCACCCAGATACAGAACAAATTAAAATACACTATAAATTGATGGTACTTAGTCTGTATTCATTTAGCCTTTTTGCAAGTGAGTTGAAAACAATTGGTGACAAATGTACTACACAGGGGTAAATTTTATGTATTCTAATTCAGTGCTTCCATCTATTGCAAGCTTGTATAATTAACAGTTGATAGATGATAGTGCATATTAAATTCATATCCACACTGGAGGCTAGTTTATGATTAATAATCTTTGTTAGTAAAGAGCTTAGATTTGGATCTAGTGTTTCTGGATTTTTTTTAGATCTAAGGTATTTTCATTCAATAGCTCATTTTTGGTTTTTTTTATTACTATCAGCTATTTGTCTGCAATTCAAAAATATTTTAATGTAGTGAATCAAAGTCTTGCTTGCAAAGTTATTCAGTTTTAATATCATGTTAGTAATTAAATAGTTTGATATCCTTGATTTATATACCAACTGTGAGTACCTTTATTCTACAGACAATTAAAATATGATCAATTATTATGATAGCATGTTTGTAAAAGAAAAAGAAAATAAAAGATTGATGTGAGGTGGACGATGCACTCAGTCTAAACGATCAGATACCTCCTCCATGATAAAAACTATAAAATAAAAATTAGTTTAAGGATATGGATCGGGTAGCTTTTATATGAATTTAATTATCACTTTGATCTAATATCCATTGATTACTCAATCTTACAAATAGTAATGGTGGAATAAAATAAGTAGAATAAATTAATGCTCTTTAGGACCATGCATCTATAAATAATGATGAGATTTACGATTCTGGTAAATGGACATTAAGTTCTTTACTAAAATTTAAAGACTTATTATTTACTTACTAGTCAGCCTTTTCATTTGTGGAGGCAATATATACTATGATAATAATTATACCCAAGCTATTTCAACCAATTTTGGTCATAATGCAGATGTAACGAAAGCAATATCAGAATTAGTTTTGATAATATTGGCTTTACCTTTTACTATCAGATTTAAAAACAGAATTATCTTTTCTCTCCCCAATGTAAAAAAACAAACTAAAGCAGTACATCTATTATTTATTTCAATTCATCATTGTTTATCTAGACTGTACTTGATCACAGTCTTGGAAGTTTTGACCAATGAGGAAAATATATCTAAGATACAAAGCACATAATTGTGCATAAATATTTCTGTAATAAAAAATGAATAAGTATGATTGCTTTATGGATTATCACAATTATCACCATGACTTTGAATTCAGAGAATTGTTTACTTCCTCAGTACCTGAAATCAATGGAACAAGTTAATGTAAGCCTTAAAACAGACAAAACTCACTAATACGTATTGCCACTGTGATCATGTGATGTTAAATGTAAGCCTTCTTTGAATGCTTAATAATATTATTAAAAACATTTGTGGAGAATTCAATCAGGAGATAGATCTACTAGCAGTTTTATTAAGTCTTGCTTTCTAATGGTCTTATTCAATCCTTTTTATTCTTCCATTTCTGCTACTGTATTTAAAGATTCTACAAAAATAAATTTTACAATTGTCTTCTTCTTCATCATTTTCTATATACTGATTTCTATATTTACACATCATACTATTTCCAACCTATTTATAAGAAGGTTGGAAATGGTTTGATATGTAAATATTAATTACAAGGTTCATACTTTATGCGTAAACTCAACTACTTACATCAATAGATGACAAACAGTTAATCACAGTGACCAATGATAGTCCTGGGTTTATTAATGGTATACCAATAATGTCTTGAAAGATCAAGTCCAACTTTATTGTTGAATCCAAGAAAAAAAATTTTGGGGGACTATCGAGAAGACCATGATTTGTACCACATCATTTTGAATTTTGAAAGATTTTGGCTAAACATGATTTGAGATGAATCTTAAATGATAAGACTATGCCTTGATTTAGTAATAAGTCAGTTTACATAATAGCATTTTATACAATTTATGTTAGGCATTTTATCTTCTGATTTCTATATGAGAATCCAGTGCATTGGTGGACTTAAGTAGACAATAATAGTTCTTATGATAATATATGATAGTGTGAATAAAAGTTCAGAATTATCACTTGTTTCTAAACCAGGACAAAAAACTCAGCAATGTAACATGATAACTCTAAGGAAACTGTTCATTGAGTATTGGCACCACAATTCAAATAGTGTCAGATAATTTTTTAAAGAAGTTTGTTGATTGAAATTATGTTAGATCTAAAATATGAGATCTAAAAATAAATTTGGGTCTAGGATTTATTTTGGTATATTATTTCAAAAGATTTCAGTTTACACTTCTCTTTTGTTTAGGTGGAACGTTGTACTTTCTGCTTACTTATATCTAATCCCCCTAGAGATAAGATCATGGTCTTTGAAAAATATTTACAAACTTTTATAGGGCATTAATAAGAATTTGTTTTTAGGGAGGATTTTTTTGTGAGTAAATCAAAGCAGTTCACCATTGTCCAGTACCATTTGGTGTAATGGTAGAGGGGTAGATATTGAAGATTAAGGCTTATAGATTGCAATGTGGCTTTTTCTTATCTAGCACTTAAACTTCTTATAAATTCCTGAGCAATAACCCATTTAATTATTACAACACAAGCTCTTAACAAGCTTTGAGAATATCCTCAACCCCAGACTGGTTTCTGCTTCTGGCATCATCAGTGAGGTGTCAGTGACAATGCCAGAAGCAGAAACCTGTCTGGGGTTGAGGATTTTTCAATGCTTGTTAAGAGTTTGTTTTGCGAGTTCTATATATAACATTTGTAAATATGAGCTTTATTAAAATTAAGTCATGTGACATCTGACTTGATTTTTTATCATTTTAATTATTACAACAATAAGTAATGAATATCCCTTATTTTGTTTTTAGAAGATCATTTTATGATGAAAGTATTAAAGTAAAATATATAAAGAAAATGAATTGTGTTCTGTCAAATATTATATTTATTTGCTATCATTATCTTTGGAGATAGTAAATAATGTTATCTCCATATTTAAGAATTTTATCTCTTTCCCAACTAGTAGGTTTTATAAGTCATCTCATATATAAAATTCCTATTTTGTCTGTTGTCTAATTGGTGAATGTATGAATGTTTGTCCGTAAGGCTGTCACATCAAATTCACAAGTATTCTGCTATTAATAAACTGTAAGAGTTGTCTGTAACTGTCACATATCAAATATAACAAGTATAAATTTAATAATTTAAATTTTAATTTAGCATTATGACTATCTTGCCAGGTACATTTCTGAACTGTACCAGATAAGCTGGTTTGTTCCAAACATTTTTTTTTCAATTATAAATTTCTCACATTTATATAATATTAAAATCTTTCATTTAATTTATATTAAACCTTTCAAAAAATTCATTAAAGCAACCAATTAAAAACCAATATGGCTTTTCCAAGTCTGGGAGCATCTGGTATTAGTATATAAATCTTATATATAATTATTCTTTATTCAAATAGTCAAAGATAATTGTATAAATTGAAAAACATGCAATTATCTATTAGATAAAAATAAGACTTAATGTTTTCATAAAATAATTATCAGAGAAGGAAAAAACAGATTAATTACTATGAGAATATACTGAGTCAAAAATATTCTTGGTAATTTAAATTACTCCAGACAATGAGAATCTATGAAAGGATAGTATAAAAAAGAAATGATAAAAGAACCATTAGATCAATGAAGTAAATATTTAAAGAAAAAAAAGTTTATGCACAGTTTATTATATCCAGAAAGGTGCAAACAGGAATTTAGGATTCTAAACCGATCTTCCTAGTCTATAATATACTTTTAGTATGCTCTAGAGCTAAGTCCATGAAGTTAAATACAAATACAGTTAATAACTGTATATTACTATTTTACATAAATGCAACTTAGCCATTACTTTAAATACTTTTTAGCAAAAACTTTTTATTGTATCTATATTCATACACAATCTTACATTTCAACTATCCTGCAATCTTCTTCAGAGCTATGATATAATAAACAAATTAAAATACATAACTATATAAATAATACCATAAAATGTAAACAATAAAATTATTAAAATAATGGTATTATTTATATAGTTTATGTATTTTATTTTATGTTGTTCATTATGTCATAGCTTTGAAGAAGATTGAAGGTCAGTCGAAATGTAAGACTGTGTATAAATATAGATACAATAAGAGGTTTTTGCTAAAAAGTATTTAAAGTAGTGGATAAGTTGCATTTATATAAGATATTACAGCAAAATAAAAAAAGTAGTGAATTTGGTAATATTATATTATTTACTGACAAAACTAATAACTAAGATTAAATGTACATACTTATATGTTTATTGTAATTATAGTTAATAAATAGTTTAAAGTAAAAATATGTTTATATTGTTCTGGGATTCCCTTTATTTTTGATACATATGATATTTGCTGCCTATTGCATGTGGCCACAGCTATAAGATTGTCAACTGTTTGGTTTAAAGATAACAGAATTGTAATATGATGTTACAAATAAAGATGGCATCAGTTTTTAATTTATTGTGACTACTTAAATATAGAAATTACAGAAGTTTCAAAATGATCTAAATAAAGATATTATAGTTTTTAAGTATTACCATAATTCTTGATAAAATTAATCAAAACAATCATGTAAATTTGCTAGATGTTAGTATATAGTAACAAAAATCATCTTAGAAAAAAAGAGTTTAATCTGAATTTAAAATTCTTTGCATGCCATAATCTTGAAAGTTCTAATTCAATATCTTTTAAGATACTGTACTTCTTAAAAATAATCTCAACTTCAGACTTAAGTTAAACTTTGATTTACATAACCCTTTTGCAAGAAAGGCCCAGAAGAAGTTGCAGATTGCATGAATATGTGGTATCTCTTAAGTGTTATATCTACACTTACGACTGTGCCAAGGTTATATCTGCAAGTCATACTGTGCGGCTATCCAATAACGTTCGCTAAAGTTCTCCAACGAATGGTCTATTCCTGCAACTAATGCTCTACTCTGCAACTAATGCTCTGCTCTGCAATGAATGCTTCTACTCTGCAACTAATGCTCTCCATATCTCCGCTACGGTCTCCTTCAGCTATACCCATGAACTACATTTCCACTGGGCGCTGGTCATTAACTGCAAGCACTAACGAGATATCTCTGCTGGTGTTAAACAGACATCTACTCAAATACTGCTACTCAACTACTGCTTAGATGTTACACAGTCTTTTATTGCTTGCTGATAATTGTGGCAATTAATCCTTGTCCAATCAGGTAACGTCTTTTATCCAGAGATATTTGCAATCAGCAAATATCTCTTGGAATTATCGTCCGCCATTACGTTAAATAACCTCCTCCGTTATCAGCGTGCGATCTAAAAGCAACAGCTCGAATAAATCTAGTTTTTTCTGGAGTGCACAAAAATGTCTGCCATTTTTACAATACTACACTAAGCAATCAACATCATGGTCTTAAGGTTATAGCCTTAATATGTATATATATATATATTACTTTATGTAATAACTATACACTTTACAAATTTAATTATTACAACTTTATATTATCTTAAAAGATTTCTAAGCATAAGATCTCAACACTGACTCATTGTAAACCGAAGGATTTCGTGAATGTTAGTGTGTTATAGAAATTGTGGACTTAATCAGTGAGGTATTTAATAACCTTGCACTCTCAAATGAAAATGCTTTATATTCTGTTATATATTTAAAAAGTAGGTTGAAGATAAAAGTGGCCGCTCTTGTCTTTTAAATAAATCTTGTGTTAAGATTTGTAGAGGTTCCCACTGTCACTTTTTGAAGTGCATGGTCTTAAGGTTATAGCCTTAATATATATTACTTTATCTCTATCAAAGTAAATATTAAAATAACAATATGGACAGGAATGGTAATTTGTTTAATACAGTGATTCTCAGTCTTTGTGGAATTGCAGAACACATTCCACTTAATATTTTTCATGCAGAACACTAACATACAAAAATTAAATATTACAAAATAATTACAGTACTTAATATTTTACTGAGGTGACTCATCAATAATATCAAATTGTCAAAAGGAAATATAGAAATTTTATGGCAAATTGAAACTGTTAAAGTACGGTGTATGGGAGAGTAACAAGGAAGGAAATAAAACAAGTTGCACCAGGTTACACAGAAACTAACCATGCTGAACATAGGTAACCACAGCACATAGATACAACTGGCCACACAAAAAATGCAAGATTACAATATATTGCAGAGAGATATCTATTATTATTTCTACAATTTTTTTTTTACGGAACATATGAAGCAGATTCACGGAACAGCAGTATTCCATGGAACATGCTTTGAAAACGACTGGTTTAATAAATCAATTTATGTATTTTAGTTCCTCTCCAGGCAAAATCAAGTTTTGGTTTTTTTAGTTGGGCAAATTTTGAATTTAGTTTTTATATCAACTACTTTCATTTATCACTTTACCATCTATCTGTTCATAGAGAGCAGTAGTATTTCATTGTTTTGAAAAATTATTCTATTTATACATGTTAATTTTTTTCACATATTGATCATATCCTTTTATTTAATTAATGTTTTTTTGTTTTTTTTTACATTAAAAAAGATAGCTCATTAAAACTAATAAACGTTCGTGTTGAAAAAAAAAAAAAAAAGAGAAATACATAACATTTACTGTATTCTACGAATAAATACAAGCATATAAGTAGAGATTAAACGAAACAGTTTGGATTTGCAAACTTTTACTTTTAGTTGAATACATTAAATAAATTTATTGGTCTTAGAGTTTAAATAAAATGACAGAGATGCAGTTTTTTAAATCTCTCTCTCTCTCTTCCGTTGTCGTACTTAACCACCAATAGCTAGACGGATAATTGATTTTTTAACTCGAATGCCCGCGTGCGTGTAAGTACGCTTAATAAAGAAAGGGAAAGAGATGATATTACTATAGAGGAATTATTTTTATATTTTTTTTTCAAAAAATAAGTAAATTATATATGAAAATAGAAAATAAGAGAAAGAATAGATTGATAATATATTATTATAAGTATAATATTAATACACGTACCTATTTATGGTCTTATTGGACTTCGTTTCAAACTATTCAATAGGATAAAAACGTCAAATATATGAGCATTAATAAATCCACATTTAACCTACTTGACCTCTTTAAGACATCAAGGTTCGGAGGTGAATATAAAAAGATTATTATTTGATCATTGTTTTATATTTAAAAGTTTTTTTTATTTTTTATTAGTGAATGTGACGTAGAACTTTTAACTTAACTTAAAAAAGAGTCTAGGAAATATCAAGACCGACTTAAAAATAACATATAAAATAATAATATAGAAAACTTTATACTGTCTGCTAACAAATATTAAGCTATAAATTATGCTGATCCTGTATTAGTTATATAAAAAAAAAAAGCGACATTTATTTATTTATAAACTTGTTTTCGAAGAAATGATAGAAAAAAAAAAGTATTAACGTTCAAAATAAATCAAAATAATTTATAAAAAGACATGTTATAAATTAGGTGAATCTATTAATTATAATTAATATATAAAATATCTCTTGGAATTTTTTGTTTAATTAACTATAAAATAATTAATTTCTGTAATACTTGCTTGAATGTAAAGGTCGGGTAGATTTTGGAAGACGAAACTTTTCAAGTTTTACTGAAGTTTAAAAAAAAAGAAAAATGACTCATGTCGAGAAATAAAAGACAGTTGAGCACACATAGTAATCTGTCTATGCACATACATATATATGTGGGTATGCGCGCGTGTGCGCTTAGAACTTTTGCTAAAACTTCTATTCAAAAGAATACTTTAGTTAGAAAAAATATTACGTAATCGTTCATCATCGCTTATGATATAGTTTTACTATTAAAATAAGGTTTCTTTACAACACGCTGGAATTTTTGGTTCCCCTGCGCAAAATTTCGAAACAGATTAATTTTTTAATATTTATAACATATACCTTAATACTTTCATTTCTAGTCTTTCATTTAATGATCAAAAGTGAAAGAGTCCATAAGACCTAAAGGCCCATATGCAATACCATTATTTACTATAGTTAGGCATTTATATAGCAAAGAATAGTAATCTAGTATTTGTCTGAAGGTTTGTAATGATGGTATATTATAAGATGTAATATGTTGGACTATTTCCATCATTTACGAGTGAATGTTGAATGTATAAAAAATTTTAAACTTTATTTAAACTTTCCAAATACAAACAACTTGTTAGTAATAACACACAAATAGACAACACAGATTAGTAATTACACAACGTTTCGAGTAGTATTATTCTCCACTCTTCTTCAGGTGTAGCTGGCCTATATGCACAGTGACAATATTCGCTTAGATTCTGTCAAAGGCTCAGTTGATAGAGCGTTAGCCTTAAATTCGATATTCAAGAATCTAAAGATACTTCAACTTTAAGTGAATATTGTCACTGAGCAGTTTGTAGAGCGTTTGTCTTAGATTCGATATTCAAGAATCTAAAGATGCGAGTTCAACTTCTAAGCGAATATTGTCACTGTGCTTATAGCCAGCAACACCTGACGAAGAGTGGAGAATACTACTACTCAAAACGTGTAATTACTAACCTGTATTATCTATTTGTTACTAACAAGTTGTTTGTATTTGGAAAGTTTAAATAAAGTTTAAAATTTTCTATACATTCAACATTCACTCATAAATGATGGAAATAGTCCAACATATCATATCTAATAGTAATCTAGTATCACTATCGTAGAGTCAAGTGTTTAGTCAGATTGTATCACTCCATTAACTAAATATTATACCTAATCTTTGGACAGATAATATAAATATATGTCCATTCATGCTTGATTATTAATAATTGCATACTGTTTCATCATCACAAAAATATATTTTAATCTAATAATGTGATGCGATGCAGTATGGCTTCTCCTTTCTCAAAGTCAGGAATCTCTCAGCCACTATGCCCAGAGAAATCTGTTAGCCATTTTATTTTTCCGTACCATTCCCCACTCTAAGGTTTTCCCCATATTCTCCTCTATTCTGCTCTATGCCATTTCCACAACATTATCTTTGTACACTTTATGGCCTTTATATCTAAATCCCTCTTATCTTTTCCTAAACCCAGCATAAAAACCAATAAACCACTTTTTTTATAATCACTTTGTTTATATTTATTCTCTTGCAACTTCATTATTTGTATCTTTTCTGCATGTAAGCATTTACATTCAATTAACAGATGCCTGATATTTTCAATGCCTTCCTTACATAACTTGCAGACTAAATCACCCACATTTCTCCATTTGTGTGTATATTATTTTGTAGCAAATGATCCTGTCTGAACTTTAAATAGTAAACCATTTTCCTTGTTATTATCATAAATTAATTCATACCCAATATTCTGTCTACTTCTATATATATTTAAACTCATTTTACTCTCTATACTAGTTCTCCATCTCTCCAACTCCCTATTTTTCATTAATGCATCTATTATTCTATCTCATTCATTGCCACTATAACACTCAATAATTCTCCTAACACAATCATCCCATCTTTTGCATAAGTATACTGACATAAAGTGTTTATCCAAATCCTTTGCCTACCATACTACCTTTCTCACCCATTTTGTTGCCTGTTCTTTACTGACCAGATTCAAATAAATACTATTTTGGTTATTCTCTTATTATCCAGAAATTGCAATCTACTGAACATTTTTATTTTGCTTTTTGCATCTCTCATATAAAAACTTGACCATTGTTAAATTGCTTTCTTTGCCAACCACACATCTGCATCTAATGCATGACTTCTTACTTCTCTTTGCACTTTTCTAAGTAATCTAACACCCCTTTACTCACACATAATGCATCATTACCATAGGTTAATTGTACCATTATTTTTCATATATCGTATTTATTATATGAAAACACTGTTAATTTCTTTATCAGTCCCTTTCTTTTCTTTGCTTCATTTATCAATATTTTCTCCCATTAATCCAAGCAATTTCTCTGATTACTTAAAATGATTCCCAAATAGTTATACATATTCACCACATTTAACTTTATATTCTCCAATAAAAATTCTTTCTCTTCTCTTTTTTTACCCCAGCATTTATCATCATTACTTTTAATTTTACTTCACTAAATTTAATCCCCATCTCTTTATCCAACCTTGCACATGTCTTCAGCATAACTTTTATGTCTTCCCTACTTTCTGTGCTCAAGAATACATCATCTGCAAATAAAAGAATCAATAATGAAGATACTCCCTTGCCACCTATTAATATGTTTACCCCTTTTCCTAGTCTTTCTATTGCTCTCTCCATTTCTCTCAGATATAACAAAAACAAAATAGGTGATATAGGGCATTCTTGTCTTAGTCCCATCCCACTTTTAACTTTGATGACAGATTCTATATTTCCTAAGTAATATGTATATTAATTATTTTTATACAATCTCTTAATAATATTCACTCCCAAATTTAGTAAACTTACCACAATCTATTTCTAATTATTCTATCATATTCGTTCTCTATACTTATAAAGACCATATATAACTATCTACCTGTATTCCACTCATATCTATAAGTTGTGTGATACAAATAAACTATCTTCTATATATCTATCCAATCAAAAACCTCCTTGCATTTCTCCCATTATATTATTTACTTCCATCCATTTTGGGACCTTTCCATCCATCATGTATGCAAAAATTTTATATAAAACTGAAGTTACTGCTATTGGTCTATAATTGCTTAACTTTGTGTGATCCTTATCCTTTCCTTTAAATAATAGCCTTACTCTTGTATTATTCTAACTATCTGGAAATTCTTTCTTCTGTGCCATCTTAATAAAACATAATAATAGATTTAATTTTATCCTATTTCCCAAATTTATCACCATCTCTGCTGCCCATCCATCGAAACCTCTTTCCTTTCCACTTTTTATCTTCCCTCCTTCATTCAATTCATTTTCTGAAAACCCAATATTTCCATTACTGTATGCTTTTATGTTGGTTATCACTATACTTCACATCTAACATCTTTTCTTTATCCATTACATACTTATTTAAGATTGACTCTAATTCTTCTCTAGAGCTACACCCTTTTTGTTCATCATCTAGCAATACTATTTCTCTCTCTCCTACATTTTTTTATTTAATATATTTCCAAAATTTTTGCTCTCATCTCTTCCACTTTTATTAATATCCTCTAATAATTTACTATTTATTTTTATTCTGTTTCTATAATTCTCTATTTTAGCCAACTTCTTTTTTTTAAATATTTTTCCCATTTAATATTAATATCCTTTTCATTTTCTTTGTTTTTAATAGCACATTTATATTCTCTACATGTTTTTTCCTCTCTTTTACACTTTATCTGATCTCACTTTTCTGTTACTTTTATTCTTATGAATATTCTCACCTAAAACCCTATTTGCCATTTTTTTCCATTTCACACACCAGTCCTTATATTCATCCCCATTAAACTCTTCCATGATTTCTTCTACTTTTATTTTATATTCTTCTAACTTCTTCTTATTATTCATTCTCCATACACATATTTCACCTATCCTTTCTACTTTTTTTACTATTGTAATGGGCCAGATGTTTCACAAGAAAGGGAGAGTGCATTACTATGGTCGGACATAAGGTCTTCTGGTAGGATGCTGTCAATGGTGTGATGAAATACATAACTTATGACTGTATCTATCTTCAATGGTCTAGCTTTATATTTACTCATTAAATCTAGATACAATTTTGGCTAGTTCATCTATATCTCACCCCCCCCCCCTTTTTGGCTCCGCTATGTCTCAATATTCAAATGCAGAAAGAATTTTGCCTTTCACTCCCTTCAGGGATGAACCTGCACAAGTCCACAACTACTGTACCTCTATATAGGTTTCAATTGATTTATATACCCACCCAAACATTTTCCATAATTATTACATATAGAATGAAATGTGTGCAAATATATTTCCAATTACATCTTAGTTAGTGAATGCAAGGTTATTTTAATAAACTTGAGACCAATTCGATATAAATAGATTCTATAACATATTATAATATAACAAAACAAAATAAAATAAAAAATAAATTCATATAACTTTGAGGTATTTCAGTAGGAATAAGCAATTTCATTTATCTTTGGTTCAAACAATAACATTATATATCCTATGACAAGTAAAGTTTATTCACAAGGCATTTCTTTATAGATATAATCTTAAATTAATATTGGTTTGAATATAGTAATGTTTTCTGAAAAAGTTTATCTGTTTCAGAATTCCAATTTAGAACGATTTTATAAACTTTTTAATTAATAATATATATATATATAATTTCATCTTGAAAATACAAATAATATTAAAAGAGAGTAATTTATTTACTTTTCTATTTGGGTAATATTAAAGTTTGTTTTCTAATAAAACTTTTCTTCAACAAGCAAGTCGTTCAATTTATCGATCTATCTTTTATAAGTATTCTATATTCGAATACAGTAAAAATTATTATACGAAGTAGTTAGTACATTGGCAAAAGATAGATTTAATAAAAATTTTGATTCAGTATTTACAGCAGAATCAACTTCCGGTAGCATGTACTGCATATCATTTGGTTTTCATTATTTTTATATTCTATAATTATTAATTATATTTAATAATGAATAATTGAATTTTTAATTTCATTTCCTTTGTATTAGTTGCTAGGCTGTGACTTGACTTTAAAGGTTATTTCTATGTCAACATTTTTAGTTAATGAATTTTATTAGTATAAACAATGGTATTATATCAATGAATGAAAATATTCATTTCTGCTTGTTTTAATTTTATTAAAACAATTATAAAAAATAATAAAGTATATATTAATCATATATACTTATGTGATAGATAGTTTTGCATACTCTCACAATATTGATACTGAATATAATTAAGATTCCCATGCCTGACCCCATGGTAGAAGTTCAAGACTTAGTGCCAATTATTTACAAAGCAAGAAAAAAATTATAATTTTTTAGATGACTGTGAAGTTAACTAGCTAATTTAAGTTATTACACTGGTACATTTGCAGTAACATCATCATCCAATCCAGGTCAATGATGTTCAATCCTTTTGGGGACCCCCATCCATATGTAAATCTTTATTATAGATAGAAAAGATCATCCACACTAGAAGATTCATCATTGATACTGGAAAAAAAATGAACATATAATGATTATTAATCAACAATAAACAAATAACATAAACTCTGTCCTGCAGTAACTGCATGTATTTAATATAGGATAGCATTAAAAAATTTACCTTTATTCCATATCATGATGGTCATTGTCAAGCTGCTAAGGAGAGTAGGCTGATCTAAATTTTACTTATAACAAAAAATGTCCCACTAAACATACCCCCCCCCCCCTGTTTTTCACTTCTGCTTACACTTATAATCAATTTTTCCAAAGTGTACACATTTTGGCTTTCAAGTGGAAATAAAAAAAACAAAACAAATATATATATAGTAATAAAACATAACAAAATTAAGATTTCTACTAAATCATTTTGATTATCATTATTCATGAGTTTGGCAATAATGTTCTCCATATTGAAGCAATGGATCTGAAGTCCGATCCATGCTTCACAGCCTTCTATAGACTTGGTTAGTATTATAGACCTGAATTAAGTTTATAGTCCAATATCAGCAGGGTTTTGCATTAAAGCTAAAATTAATTACGTTTATATAATTTGTATTGCATTTAAATATTTTGTTAAATAAATTCCATTCTAAGATTAGATTTCTGTTAATAAAAATTACTTGTAAAACCTATTAGTCAAACATATATATATATATATATATATATATGTCAAGCATATATATATATATATATATATGAGTTAATGCAAAATTCTGCTGAAATAAAATGCTTATTTTATTAAAAGAAATAAGAATGTATTTTACTTTTAAATCTTGTTCAAATATTTAGTATGATTTGATTTTGAGATAAGCCCGCCAACATTTTCTAAAAGAATGTATATTTTTAATTAATTAGCCCATTCAAGGCAAATTAAAGATGGCCTTCTCTTTCTTTTTTAATTAATAAAATTCAAAGTTTAAAGAAAGAAATTTAGAGTAAAAAAGTAAAGGTTATTTTTAGAAAATGTTACCTTGAAACAAAGGAACATGGGGGCTTATCAAGATCTAAGATCATACAAACAATAGAAGGTAGCTGACAAAGAGGGTATAAATAAAAGTGAGAACAAAAGACTTGGTCATTCAAAGTTTTCTTGCTGGCATTCAAATTTTTCTTGCTGGTATTCAGAGTTCTCTTGCTGGCATTCAGATTTCTCTTTGAAGAACTCTTTCAGGTTTTGCTTGTGGAGATTTTATTCCAAAAAGTTAAACAACTGTCATCTTCAAAATCATGGAGAAGTTTGAACATGCTCAAGCTAAAAGTCATACGAATTTGATGGATTCTACTATGCTTGGCTAGGCAAATAAATAGCTTTGCCTATTGCTGAGGTTCCTAAATACCATCCAAAATGCCATAGTATCCACCTAATAGTCATCTGAATTCTGTGCCGTGTCTGTAGGACTTTTCATGAAACCATGCTACATATTTCCATTTTCATTGTCCGGACAAATACCTATCGACGGTTGGATCAAGCCACGCCACCGCCAAACAGGAGCAAGGAACCAGGACGGTAATCATATCTCTCCTCCATTGAACTATTTACTTTCTACCCTTTTGTTTATACCTTTCTTAATTGAATTATATTATGAATTATTTTATTTAATGATATTTGTAATGTACCCATTTTATTAGACTAGTCTTAAATATATATATGTGTGATCATCTATCTATATTTAACCTTTTTTTCCTTCGCTATTCTTCATTACTAATATTTATAAATATTTCATATTCCATTGCGGTTAAGTTTAAAGGTTAGTTTTTCATTTAAATCTCTTTCCAATTTTCATTATATTTGTAAAATTCAATACGAGTAAGTTTCCTTTTGTTTGCCAACTTGATCTCCTCGATAACGCTTCTTTTGTCCGCCACTAGCTTATTATGTATATCAAATTTAGCTATATACATTTTAAATAATTTTTAAACTCTGTTTTAGCACAAAGCAATAAAAAAATGCTTTTTGAAAGATTTTTATTATTGTACTTTATCGAAGAGATTCGGGTTGACAATTTTAATAAAATTGGGAAGAAAAGATTTAGACCGCAAACATATTAATCTGTTTTTATTGTCTAATTAGTTTTCATTAATTTAGGGGAATAGTGGAGGCCATTAAATCATTATTCATATTTTAAAGTTGTTGATTAAATATATTATTTAACTATCAAAAGCTTGAGTTTCCTAATTTTATTATAATGCTTTATTTTACTTTTCCAATGATCCAGGCACACAAAACACATGTTTGTTAGTACTTTTTTAACTATTTAGCTCCGTAGGTGTTCCTGTCTATGTCTCTACCTCTGTTGCTAAGCTTTGTGGCTGGTGAGAAAATAATTTATATGTGTCCCAGATAATGTTGTTTGTTCGTAATTAGCCTCGAGAATAGGCAAATAGGGCAGAGGTCATAGTATTCTTGATTTAATATCTCGCGTATGGATGGCCTTGAGGTACTTTCGCCTAGTATTCGAACTGGGTTAAACCAACATGCATCATCTGACTGTCACAATATGTACAGTCTATAATTTCGATACAAGTCTTCTTAGATAAACATTGATCCTTCGTTGGAATATTTACATAAACATGCTTATAACAATATTACCTTGGTCTTCTCCCTTCGATATTTCTCTTGATTTACATATAGAAATTTGATGTAGGACAATAGATGTTTCTTTAGGCTTTATAAGAGTGGACAAATAAGGTTATCATACTTCCATGGCTAGAATAGTCACATTTGGTCCCTATTGCACTAATAATTTTGCCAGAATACATCATATAGCACTATACAATATACATAAATTTTATTTCGTTGCAGTTTAGAATTTGGTAGCTTTATATGCAAAACAAATTACTTCATTTTTTTTTTATCAGCTGGTGACGTTTTATTCTTTTCTGCTTGTGCACGAATGATTCCATTATTTCTTTTTAATCAATTTGAGAACGATATAATTATTTTGTCAAACTGCATGGATTTATTTGTTTACTCTTAATTCAATCACTGATTTTACTTTCTTCTCATCTTACATTATCGAATTTGTAAAGAAAAGCGAGTATTTTATAACATGTCATCCATTTTCTTATCTTTTGAAAATTCGCTCTTGATGTTGACTATCTTCTGCTAATGCATTATTTTAAAAGATGACGTATATAAACTCTCTTCACTTTTGTATAAAACTGAATTTTAAAATGAGATCAGATTGTTTCTAGTACTTAGCATATTAGATCTTGCATTTCCTCCTATTTTGCTATAGATACTTATTGTTGCATAAATTACATGTATATAGTAGTTGATTAGAACTATTATGTAATAGAATTCTAATTTTGTTTTCAACACTTGGTTGCCTAGTGATCAACTTGACATTGGCTCATGACCATGCTTGCTTTGTCTATGTCCATGCTATTGTACTGTTTTATTTGTGACGTACAATACACCGACTGTTAGCTTGTTATTAATATACATATATATTTCTATGATTTTTAAAAGCATTTATTTCTAGTCCCCTTTTTTAAAATTGGAATTCTTAAAAAAATATTAGTTTGTTGTGATATTTATTATTTCACAATTAAACAATGCAAATATTGATAGTGAATATATATATGTTAAAAAAATATAGCATATGTTCAAGAACTTATTGGTTAAGCATAAGTTTTGGATAAGCTTGACTCGGTGATGTGGTTTAATGTAGGCTGTTTTTTTTTTTTAGGATTGTAAGCTACCCTTACACTATTTTAAATCACATTATTAACTATTTCTATTATAAAGAAATTATGATCACTATTACATACTCTCTCTTCTTTATCACACACTTTAATTTTTTGTATTTTATTCATACCCTCTTTCTTTACTAATACATGATCTATTGTGTGAAATATATTATTTCTAGACAAAATATTTGATAAATTTCCAATGCTCAAATTCACTCTCTGACAAAAAATTTTCAAAAGCTGTCCATTTTTGTTATCCACATTATCAATTTCTTCAATATGCCCATTCATATCTCCTATAACCATTATTTTCTTCCCCTTTTTTTGAAACTCTGTATGTCCTTAACTAGGCATTCATATATGCTACTGTTCCACTCCATTAGAATTTGACCAACTCCAGTAACCATATACACTATAGCCACCATCCATTCTTGTCTTGCTAACCTTATCTCAATGCAGAAATGTTCTTGACACTTAACAGTATTTAAATATTTTTTTGACATAACTCTTATACTATCTCCCCTTTTTCTTTCTCTTTTCTATTTACACCCTGCCATACCAAGTCTTCCAGTATAGGTTCTTCTTCTTCTCTTAGATGTGTTTCCACTATTTCTAATACCTCAAGCTCCTCATTTTTAAACTACTTTAATTCCAGCTACTTTTCTGACTCCTACCCATCTTGCATTTCATTTACCCAATATTAATAATTCATTTTTTTTCTTACTATCCTTTTATAAATTCTTTTGACTCTTTTTTCTCTATTACATTTGTAATTAGCTTGTTTATCATTAATTTTGCAGACTCATTTCCTCTCCACATCTACATTTATATTTCTAAGTCAGCTACCCTTTCTTTATTTCTTATATCCCATCCATTATTCTTTTTGATAATAATGTAATTTAAAATCTTACTCCCTTTATTAATAAACCATTTTCTATGCTAACGCCACCTACAGTAAGTTCAATTAATTACTGATTACTCAAATTTATTATAAATATTAATAGAATAGAGAGCTGCCATTATCCCACTGGAAAAGATAATTGCTCTGTTTGAGTTTTTAGGTGAATAGAAAATGGTAATTTCCAGAGAATATTTAATACATTTTTTTTCATTGCAACCAAATTGTTAACATGCTGCTACTCCCATAATAAAATAACATCAATGATAGAGGGAGTTTACTGGACTATATAAAGCCAAAGAATTACCATAGTTTTCTTTCTAATAAATCTAGTATTTTGTACCTGAGAAATTCAATGACATATTTGTGTGCTTGTCTGAAAGTTTCATTATTTAAGCAAAAATGAATTATGACTGTCAAGTTCTGCAGGCTATAAAAATTTAAAATATGCAATAGTTTGCTTCCAAATCTCTAGGATAGTATTCAATAATGGTCTTATTTAGCACTTACAATTATTAATCACATTCAAATGAAAATAGGTTGTATAAAATGGGGGGAGGGAGGCTGTTTAATAATCAATGTGACATTGTCACACCTGTGAAGCTTTGAAAAAATAAAAAAATATGAATAATTTAAAGTTGCAATTAAAAATTTATTAAACGTGTAAGTAATATTTACTGAGGCTATAACCTCAAGAATATGGATGTAAAATGCGATAGTAGGGACCTCTACAGGTGTTTTAACCACAAGTTTACGCTATGAAATATTTGTGATATATTAAAACACTCGAAACTCTGCACACAATGAGGAAAGTATTAAATAAGTTGAAGATTGACAACCCGACAGTTAAACCTCCCAAATCTAAATTGGTTTTTCAAGGAAATCAATTTTATAGATAAATTAAACTATCTTACATAATTTTAATGTTTCTGAAACTCTCAACCAGATAAGATTCTTCTATCATAAGGACAATTATAGTACTATATAAAATTTATTTCCTGTCTAATTAAAATTGATAAGCGTTTATACTATGGGTGTGAAATAGTAAATGTTAAAAAAATGACTTATATTCGAAGCATTTGATAAAATTATCTCCATTTTCAATACATTTCCATATTCACATTAGGAAAAATGATTTCCTCTTCTGCCTCTACTCAGAGTCAGATGTTCTATACTTTATCAACAACACTTCTTTATCTGATAATACAATATTACAAAATCGCACATCTGTTTTATGATGTGATAATTTAATTTTTAAGCCTTCATATAAGAACAAATAATTGTTGTGTACATTTAATCTCTAATATAATCTTCCATATAAAATCTTCTTTTCTAAAATACAATACATATTTTTATCATTTGGCAGTTTTACCTCCTGGTCATACAATCATGCATTATTTGCTCACATATCTCACAGAGTCATGTGGTTATAGATGTTTGACCCTAAGCAGCTTTCTTGGGGTATGGCTGAAAATTTGATAAATTTTTACTTAAAAGGACCAATAACTGGAAACGAATCTGGGTACTAAGATATAGCGCTGCAAGGTAATGCCAACTGATTACTGGTATCTTACAATGAAATGAGCAATATATATATATATATATACAGATGTTACTATATAGCTGTAGCTTAATTATTATTCATACATGTTCAAAATACCAATTATGAAAAGATGTTTGAAGGATTATGGAAAAATAAAATAATAATGTAGATGTATTATTATTAAGAAAATTATCTGAGTTTATTTTAATATGCAGTAATAGACTGGGCTTCTGTTTTGTGTTTGTAATCAGTTCAGATAAAAAGGGAAAGATAATTTTTTTTTCTCAGCAGGTTTTAAAAACCATTATATTCATTTTTCTTATGGTGTGGCATTATGGGTATTTAGATATGCATAAAACTCTCATTCCAACACACATTCTTGAAACAGGAATAATGACCTCTGAAAAATGCAAATGGCCTCCAAGATGCATTTTTTGAATCAGTACTTGTCAATTGGTACAAGTCATGATCTCTTACATATGTCTTCATCATTTGTTCTGTATCTTTTACTATCAAATTATTATACTTAGATTTTCATGTTATATATAGAGCTTGCAAATAAGCTCTTAACAAGCTTTGCAGAATAATTAGGTCATGTGACATATGACTTTATTTCTTTGTAATTAGAATTTCATGTATAAAACTTTCTACACACACTACTTTACATCCACTTTGTATAAATACATTAATGATTTATTAGATTAAAGAATACAATATCATTTCTATCCCAAATATAAACTTTAAACTTCAATTAAAAATTCAAATATTTATTTAAATATTTTCCCCTTCATTTGCATTTGTAAATCAAATTTGCATACGTTTTTGTTCATTTGCATAATGAAGTGGTTTCTTTCTTTTTTGTAATCTAAAGATAAATGTAGCTTATTTATACTTATAGTTGCAAAAAAAAAATGTAGTTTATCTCCCCCCCCCCCCCCGAATTGAACCAAAAGTGTACTTAGTTTTAAATTATAAAGAAGAAAAGAACCGTTTCATTATACAGATATGATATAAATCAAATGATTCATTGATGATTAAGATTTGATCCAAGGATCTTTAGTTATTGAGTTTAGAACTCTTCTTCTGCACCACATTGCAAGACATTATATATAATGACATTGTAGAATTAAGAAGGAGTGAAAATAACTCGAAAATAAACCAATAAGGAAAAATAATCTTAGACTCTTAGAATTTTAAATCATTAAATTGATAACATACTATGTTTGAAATAAGAGTAGATGGATTTATTGTAACATTTTCTTTTCACTACTAACTGCATGTTATATCTATATTATTATATATTTCTTTTAAGATTGTGATACAGAGTTTATTAGTCAACATGTACTTTCCTTTTAATATTGATTAAAAGTATAGCAAATAAGTACAATTAACTCATATTTATATAGTAAATAAAAAATTTGAAATATCAGATTTTTAGCAAAGTAATGAATATTATTTGAAGACATTAAAAAAGCAGTTGTATGTTAAAAACATCAAGTAGATTAATGTTTATGAGTACATAAAAATATTGGGCACGGGAACCAATAGGATTATCCCTGCACCAAAAACATACAGGGTAAAAAATAATCAAATGGTTTATTGCTTGACAATTCATAAGTTTGAACTCCATAAGAGATAGAATGTGGCTGTGATTTAAGTACACTGTGCTCTCACAATTTAACACTCGACCACTACACAAACACACAAGTCTCTATATTAAAAACTGTTAGTGGTAAAGGTATATATTGTCCACTAATGGTTTTTAGATTGTCCTAGTGTGTTTTTTATCAATGACATTTTTAATTACAACTTATAATTTTGAATATATATTTCAAATTCAATATAAAATAAACAATACAATTCACAACAATATATAAAGTTATTAAATATCAAATAAAAATTAAGTTATGAAATGTATATTAACGATAATGCGATGGCACTTTATTTCATGCATATTTTATTTTTTTGTACACCAAATAAAATCTTGTCTGAATTATTTCATCAGTGGAGTGCATAACCTCTAAATAATTATGATGTCTCTTTTCCATTTTATTTTTGGCTACCTGTACCAATGTACCACAATGTTTTATAAGTTATATTATTTTAATTGTTGTTAGTTACCTATTTATATATTATTTTTTAAAATTATGGACAAATTTTAACATGAAATTTGATCATTTAATGTATGAATGGATGTATATTATTTTTTATATGTGTTTTTGACTCATATTTTCTGGCTAATAAATATATAAAAATAACATCAAAACATTTATTGCATCTATAGAAATAATAGTATAATTACAACGGTTATAAGAATTTCTGCCTATTATGGCTGTGAGATCGCAGAAGGATAGTTGTTGCCAGAAGCAACCAGCAAGTTGGATGAATGTCATTACCTATTCTAATAACTTAACATTTCCAGCCATGATGGATTATCTTGTGAAAAGTCCTATGCTATTTGCTGCCAGAATATTCACTCTGAATTTAAAAATGCCTGATTGCATTCTGAAAACAGTATGCAACATGGGCTAGTGTCAGAGTAATTTTAGACTAATGATTTGTTATTCTGACTTTTTCAAATTGATCTTAGTTTTACAGCAATCTCACATAGCTTACTGTGGCCAATAGGATTTTCTGACTACTTATTTTTGCAGGCCTGAATTTGTCACTGGGTATTTGTTTACATTATTGTTGTTTAACTAAATGTATTGCATTTTCAGAATTCTATAATTTGGCAAATTCATTATGAAGAATAAGCTTAAGACAAATCCACAAAATGTAACCTAATAATAAAAGTGATTGATTCTCTCCAAGGGTACCATCTTTAAGTCAATGTATATATTACATAAAAAATAGCTTAACTATTCACCACAAAAGTTTTCAAATGTTAACGTGACTGGATCACAAATTATGACATGAAATATGACCACGCATTTGGTGCTTTTATAGTTGATTTTTAATACACTTCCTGCCATCAAGAAATCTTGGACAATTTAAAAACATTATGGTGATTCATGGCTTCACTGACATATAAAATATGAATCATTTCAAATGTTTCAGTGACAGCTTTCCCAAATTTAAAACAAAATTTATTGTCTTTCTTGTTTCATCACGAATTAAAATATGAATGAAATACATAATCATATTTCAAGCCCTAATTTTTCATCCAGACACTTTAATATTTGAAACATTTTGTGGTGAATAATTAAAATCAAGCTGCTATGTAAGATATGCATTGATTCAAAGGTGGCGCTGCAATCAGTTGGGAGAAAGAACCAGTTACCTTATGCATTGATTCAGAGATGGCAATTGCAGGCAGTCATTTTTTCACTGGGACTACAGTCTATATGTCTGTTATTTATATATATTTTATACTATACAATATTATTGTTTTTCCCATTTGATAATCTTTGTTAGTTTTTCTTAATAGTTTCTTAACATTTTGTGCTACTATATTTTATAAAGTTTAGTAATATTGACATGTATATTATAGTTAGACTTCCAATAACTTAAACATCAGTAATTCAAAAACTTTGACTATCTGAACAATATTACAAAGTATTGTTTTGATTTATTGTATTAATGATTGATATAAAAACTTTATGCTGATGTAAATATAAGCATATTTTATATTTTTAAGTATATCATTAAAAACCAATCAACACTTAGATAATCCCAATATCAATAACAATGAACAATTTCACACTGTTGTCAAGACAACCTCCTTTTAACAATAAATGTGGAATTTTTTAAACAAGAAGGTCGCATTGACAACAGTTTGAAATTGTTGATTGTTATTGATATTGGGATTATCTAAGTATTGACTGGTTTTTAATGGTTACTTATAAACCCATTTAGCTTTGAGCATTATTACACTTATTATTTAAAGTATATATATATATTGTTAATAATACAATAAATTTATATAACATATAAAAACTATTTCAATATTTACAAATAATACATAATAAAGTTAATGTTTATTTAAATTTCCAGCAAAATCTCACTTAATAATGACAGGATGAAAGGTTTATTGTTGAAATTTGAAAAATTCACAAATCCATAAAGACTGAGAACTAGATATTTTGAACTAATAATAGTTTATCTGTCTTTTGCATATTTGTAATACCTCTTTTATAGCTTGAATACAAGTAAAACATTAAATAACTTATTTCAAGCCCTAAGTAAAAGAATAGTGAAGGTGAAGACATAATTCTCACCAGACTTAAAAAATGTGTAATGATATTTTCCTTCTTGTTTCATCCTTTGGCTAATAATAATTCATCATCAGCATTGTCAACCATTATCAATCCACAAAATCTCTTCAATCCATCTTCTCTGATTTCTAGTCTCTCTTCTCCACATCACCCCTGCATACTTTCTTGTTTCATCCACTCATCTCACATGTGGTCTCTTTCTGGGTCTTTTACAAAGTTTAAGATTTCAATTGTTCATCTATTATCATCTCTTCTAGCAATACTTCAGTCTTCTAATTATTTCAATGATGTCATTAACACCTTAATAATAATTAAATACACATAAGTAATAATTGAAGTGCTTGCTAAATTTATTATGGTCAAGTTATTTGAAAAAAAAATTGTAAGCTGGCTGGATAATCTTCTGGTGTATAATTTTTTTAATTATTATCCAAATATAAACATCAAGGCATGGATATTGCAAAAAAATGCATTACCCACTTTGCCCTGATACTCTCCCCTAAGGGTAATGTAAATAACAAATGGGACAGTAACAAAATAAATTTATAATACACTTTTTTTTATAATTTAAAAATTCCTCCAATAACGTTCGACCACTAAACATCACACGATCTCCATCCATTGGCACTGAGTGGCGCTACTGTATGAGAGTTTTGCCTCCGTGTAACGTTCGTCCACCTGAAATGACAAAGCTGTGAGTCATCTGTGGGCCTTAAGCCTCAGTCTACGATCTTACCATAGCACAAAACTATATAGGGCAAGGGAATAAAATTTTACACTTATTGAATAAAATAACTAAAGTAAATAAATGTATATTATCTCTTTAAAATAAACGGGATTTGAAGACAGACTTTCAAGCACCCTTCAAACTATCCACAGTATCTTATATCACTGGCACACATGACCATACACACATAATTTCTTCATGTGTGTGGTCATGTGTATCAGTGGAAGAATGCCTGTACTTCAAACATCCCTTTAAACAAGTGTTAAATAAATTTATAGTCTCTTTTTAATAAAACACAAAATTAAGAATACGAAAGTAAATACAGAATATGAAAACAAATTTGCATCAAATGAATTAATTGTTTTTTCTTTTGTTTTATATATTCCCTTTTAAATCTATATTTGACGTCTTCATATGCTACCATTAGATAATATATGTATAAAAAAAAGCTTTGAAATTTTCATCATTTTAAATATACACACATCACACATTTTCCCTTAAAGTTCACTGATTAAACATAATACCATCTTCCTTCCCGTCAATTAATGAATTAAAAGGAAAGGATTGAGAGATGCGTTATTATCGTTACAATGTCAAACAAAATTGTCTTAATATTTTTATTCCACAGTTCTTTATAATATGCATAAAGTATATTCAGTTTTACTGTAATATATACATTATTACTAGAATGTGTTACATTGAATCGAGATATGGGAATAGGTCAGTATTCGAAGCTAAAGATTGTTAGAGGAGTTGTGTAAAACTCATCTTATAGAGGAAACAAATTAAATGAACGGATAAATAGATGATTATGCATTTTTTTTGAAGAGCAGATCTGGAGTTTTTAACTGACAGTGACAAGGTCCATTTACCTTGAACTCCAGAGTCTATTATTCTGTTATTGCGCTCAAACGACAAAAGAAAATAAAAATATTGAATGATTTATTCTCAGGAGTTCATATGAAATTTTAGCACAGGAAGTGACAAATGAAAACCATATGCATAGACTTAGAGTTCCAGAGTCCATGACTTTATTAATGTATTAACCTAAACTAGAATGACTAATGTCAACATGGGCAGAATGACAATCTTGGCACTAATGTGGGCTTTGAATGTTCCATCTTCAGAAGAGTTGTGGGTTGGAGTAGTTTGAAGCCTGTCTATTAAAGTATGAAGATTGGCTATCTTAATATAAAGCTGAGCACTGATTGTATATATGTGTGGAGATGGTAATCTGGACCAACTAATGATTGCTGGTTTAGCATGAACTACGTATATTGGTGATTATTTATCTTTTCAACATGTGTGTGATCAGGTGGGTCAGCTATACAAGATGGAATGGAGAGTTGAGGGTCGTGCGAAAGTCTGAGTTCGAATCCCTTATATAAACTAAACAAGGTGAATGAGGTTTCATAGTATTAGTATTCACTTTGAAATCTAACTAGTTATCTTTTTCTATGCAGAAAATAAAGTTTAATAATAAATCGGTCGACTTTCGAATGTTGGCTAAAGAAAAGGTTTATTATAAGTATTTATTTTTTACTAAACATAACTGAGCATGTTTTCAGCTTGAAAAACCAAATATTAATATTAAAAATTATTTATACAATTGTATGTGTAGCCAGTGATGTAACTATTGCAGGTGATGATGATGTTTATCTCCAGGCCCATCCATTCATCCTCAGATAAAGAACTGAAGAATATTATTGTGAAATTGATATCATTTTTAAAATAAAATAAGTATTTAATAAAACATTACTTATCTGAAGCGTTGATGGCCTAGTGGTTAGCATAGCGGCCCGGGTTCGCTTCCTGGCCAACGCATTTGTCATATGGAAAAAAAAAAAAAAAAATTCTAAAAATATTTTTCTCTTACTTATCTGAAGTTTTTTTGATCTTCGTCAATGCCTTTCTCATTGCAACTCCATATCATATCAAACACTAGTGCGAAAATATAGTTCACCCGTTTTCATTATAGAAGTATTCCATGAACAACCTTCATTTAACAAATTGATATCAAGCATTTTAATTTTCATGTTTTATTTTGTAATCTATAGTTCATCTATCTAATAAAAATACTTCAGGTTCTCCTGTTACTCAATTGTAACCTCTTATAACCTTTGTTCTATACATATGACATCAATCTGTAAGTCGTATATATCTAGGTATATATGACACTTGAAATTTTTTCTGACCGTATCTTTTGTAACTCACTGATGTAACCTTGTATTCTCGATCAATAAAGTTTATTTTGGAATAAAAGGTAGGTTTGGTTTGTAATTACTTTTAACATCCTGTGGAAAAGTAAATCATTGTTGTACTGTGAAGATATTTTCTTTCTTTACATTTAACATATGTTTTAAATAAATACACTGGTTTCAGATTCTTCATTTATGAAAACCATCATTCAGAAACTTACCAAATGTGGATATAATAGTACAACCATTTGGTATTTATTAATTATGTAAAAGTAATTTTGAGACAATTTATTAGTGAAACATTAAAGCTGAAAATATCTAATAATAGTAATAGAACGAGAGACATCAAATAATGAAATTCAAGCTCTGTAAGAACATGAAGAAAATTATAATAAAATTTGATAATCGGATTTACATTGAATTAAATTATTTAAAGTATGTACATTTTCGTAAGTATTGTTTTTGTTTTTTTTTATCAAATAAAAATAAAATTTTATTTTATTTGACTTTTCACTGTATTTAACAAAATAATAAACAATGATTTTCAAAAATTATTTATTATTCAAGAAAGTCACGTGTGTGTATATATATATATGTAGTATTAATATACTTTTATTTAAAAAGATCAAACTTTCCGTATTCACAACTTTGCCAACAATTACCTTAGATAAATACATTTATTATTATTACTAATTCTTTATTAAACTAGAGATTATCCTTAGCCAGATTAAAAACATTAAACTTCACTTAAAAATTAATATATCTACTTTTTTAATTACATATATAGCTAAAGGAGTGAAAGTAAATGGAGATTATTTAAGTCATTTGGATTTTGCAGATGATGTAGTTGTTTTTGCAAATAATGCTTTAGAGCTGCAGGAAATGTTGCAGGAGTTATCAGATGAAAGTAGGAAAGTAAGACTAAAGATAAATGTTAAAAGACTAAAGTAATGTTTAATGGATTTTCTCAAAGTACGAAAATTAAGATTGATTATGATGAGTTAGAAGAAGTTAACAGTTACAAATATCTTGGTCAGATTATTAATGCAGATGGAAACATAATGGATGAAATTAACCATAGAATTAAACTTAGTTGGAGTGCTTTTGGTAGAAATTTCTTGGTACTAAAAGGAAATATGCCTATGTGTTTGAAAAGGAAAGTTTTTAATAAATGTGTTTTACCAGTTCTTAGTTATGGATCAGAGACTTGGACATTTAATAGAAGAGCAATACAGAGACTTCAGACCATTCAAAGAAGTATGGAGAGATGCATGTTGGGAGTAACAAGAAGAGATTGAAAATGCAATATATGGGTAAGAGAACAAACAGGTGTTACTGACCTCATTGAAAAAATTAAAAGAAGTGGAGTTGGGATGGACATATTGCTAGAAGAGATGATAATAGATAGACAATTGAAATGTTAAACGGGATTCCAAGAGATTGTAAAAGACCCAGAAAGAGGTCACATGTGAGATGGATGGATGAAATAAGAAAGTGTGCAGGGGTGATGTGGAGAAGAGAAGCTAAAGATCAGAGGAGATGAATTGAACTTGGAGAGACCTTCATCCTGCAGTGTATTGATAATGGTTGATGATGATGATGTTGACATGCACATATGAATTGACCAGTATCATTTTTCTTTTCCCATGTAAAATATTTCTTTTAGATATACTTTCATTCCAACACACATTCTTGAAACATATGAAAAGAGTTATTTATAATTTTTATTAGTCAATCATTAGACTAGAGATTATCCACTTAATGAATAATATTTCTGAAATTTTCACTGCATCACTCTTATACAAAATAGGGGTTGGTCTTTATGCACTTTTAATGCCTTGTGGGTGGGTGTAATCATAAATGTATGCCCAAACCCATGAAAAAAGACGTATAATCCCCAACATGAACATTTCATGCTGAACCAGCCCTCATCAGTTGGCCCAAGTACAATCTCTTGCACATACCTTTATCATTGTTCAATATATATAAATAGCCAATTACTACAGTTTAATTAATATGTGTCAAACTTACTGCCCTCACAATAGTGACACAAACCACTTAATGGAAGTATATTATACTACAGAAATATCCAAGAAATGCAACATCTGAAGAAGATCAATATTTGAGTTTTTGAATATATGTACATATAAACAAAAATAATAAAACTATCTTATTTCTGCTTGTAGATTTTAAATTTGAGTTTATGCCATTTCCTGTATTGTTTTAGAAATCCATCAATATTAGAATTAAAAATTAAAAAAAAATCGAATCTTCTGATTGGGTAGTCTTATGACATAATATCAGTGAAACAAAAATCATTTGGGAATTTCTTTTTTTATATATATGTCAAAGCTTTGACCGGGAAGCAAACCCAGGCCAGCTGCCAGGAAGGCAGCTATGCTAACCGCTAGGCCACCAATGCTTGACTCATTTTGGAAGTTTTAATCACACATATTGATAAAATTGTAAATTATGATCTGTTTATTAAAAATTAGGCATTGGGTATGTGAAGTGAAATGTTTCTTACTGAATTTTTACACAATACATAGATTGATTATCACTGATATTTTGGTTATATGGACATATTATCAAAATAAAAGTCGGAAGCATTCAATCCCAAAACTATAGCAATTTATAGATTGTTATGGTTAGAATGTAGAATGTAAAGTAAATCACTATTAGAAATACATATCTCCAATCTGTTGAGCAGATCATAGATTTATATAATCAAAGGTTAAAATAATAGTGACACTACCTATAGGTTTTATTTCAAACTTATTCATGAGAAATTTGTCATTCTTTCAAATCATGCTAAATATCAATAACCGATATACACTAAAATTTCCAATTTACATTTGCATATTGAATATGTGTTTGAGACCATGGCATAGGGAAAATTTATCTAGAGAAAAAGCAATTACGTTTTCATTGTAAATCAAAATAGAACTAAAGTAAATGTTTTAAAACAACCATTTTAAAGGATTTAACAATATTTTGCATTTCTTTTGATTTTTAATCAAATTATTTAAATCATTGTAACTAGCTGAATTTCATTCATTTTTTATCATTAAATATCAAGATGGCAGTCAAGCGTTGTCAGCTGAGAGGTCATCGCACCGCCTTGCAAGCAAGCACTTGGTTGCAGATGGGTGTGTTCGCATCCCCACCGATGCTATGACATATGAGAAAAAAAAATATCAAGACGGCAAACAAAATTAATTTCTCTATATATTGTTAACTAATATATCATATCATGATAAATATAATTTTCTTCTTCTTCATCCTTTTCTTATGTATTGATTTCTATTTTTACATATATCATTTACATGTGATATGTTGGACTATTTCCATCATCTATGAGCAAATGTTGGATATATAGAAAATTTTAAACTTTATTTAAACTTTCCAAATACAAACAATTTGTTAGTAATAACACACAAATAGACAACACAGGTTAGTAATTACACATTTCGAGTAGTATTATTCTCCACTTTTCTCAAAACATTGTGTAATTACTAACCTGTATTGTCTATTTGTGTGTTATTACTAACAAGCTGTTTATATTTGAAAAGTTTAAAATTTTCTATACATTCAACATTCTCTCATAGATGATGGAAATAGTCCAACATATCAAATCTAATATTATACCATCATTACAAACCTTCAGATATCATTTACAACTTTCTTAAATACTTTAACAATACTATTTTTTAAATCAAAACTTTATTCTTGCAGTTTCGACTGATGATGACTGCAGAACAGTTTGAAACTGTAAGAATAAAGTTTTGATATAAAAAATAGTATTGTTAAAGTGTTTAAGAAAGTTGTAAGTGATGTGATATCATGATAACTAGTATAGAAATATTGACTACGAATTTTAATTTTCATACTTAAATTTGTGATTTTAATTTGTTCTTTCTGTCTTTATAGCTGTTTTTTAATCAGTCAAACTCAGATATGCAAATGATTTTGTCATTAAAGAATTGATTATGCAACATTTATCATTAGATTTGTTCATTTTAAAATTACAATCATTCAAAATACACTATATCCCAGTGAAAAATGACTTTGACTGATCGTCTCTCCAAACTGTCCACCATGACATTTTTGAATCAACATACATATTATTTAGTAAAATAGTTTACCTATTTACCATAATAGCATGCCTGGATATGAGTTGTGACATGAAATGTGTTAGTATGTTCCTAGGCTCATTGCATGGTGAAGAGCATGGGTTTCAATGCACCCTGATAGTACTTGGCAGGAGCAGCACAAATGACTCACCTTAATAAAAAATTTAAATCAATAGATAATCAAAAAAATAATTAAAAAAATGAATGTTCCAATACTTAATTTTGCTGATGTTAATTGATTATTTCATTATAGGTGTTATTTATATATTTCTATTGTTTTATCAATTGACTAGGTCTATGATTATGTGTCTATGCTGTTTTTGAGACAGAAAACTTTATTGTATTTGGAGCCATTTTGTCAAAACTTATTATTTATATGTATACAGCAAATATAATTTTGCACCTGGTCAGCACGAACCAATGGAATGGGTCTGTGTGTTTTATATGTTAACCTACAATAGAACAACATATTAATTAATATTAAAATTTCCTTTAATTCGTAAAACTGTTACTGAAATGTAAAATAATTAAAACTGTATAAGGTAGTGAATCCACAATTTACAAGAATGTTTTCAAGTTATATCCAAGGTTTGGGAGCAAAGGAAGATCTTGGAAGATTATTGATGAAGGTATGAAACACATGGTCATATTTAACATAAATTATCATCCAGAAGTAGTAAATACAAATTTTAGTGGTGAATAGTAAAACTATATCATATAATATATGCATTGATTGACAGATGGAACTACAGGCAGCTTAGAGCTAATATATATATATTATGAAACAAAGAGCAGATAAAAATATTAGTCTTATCTTATTTTAAATAAATAATTTAGCAATTTATATATAAGTAAATCTTGTGGAAGGAAATAAATCTTCACTAAATTTACGTGCATTCACCATCAATAAGTATTTTAAAAACATAAATGAATCACTTATGCTTAGAGTTTAATCTTATATAAACCAACACCTACTGACCATCTTAAATCAGGACTTGTTCTTATTATAAGCCTGATATTTAAATTGACATCACAAGCAAGAGAAAAGTTTCTCATTTTTAACTACTTACAACTTTGAATTATATTAATGTGAGTGTTCAAAGTTATAGGTAGTTAAAAATGAACAACTTTCTCTTTCATGCAATATATAAACTAAATTCTATAAAATAATTTGTCAATTGAAGTAACAGACTCATAATAAGATCAAGTCTTGATTTAAGCTGGTCAGTAGGTATTGGTTTATATAAGAATAAGTTCTAATCATGGATGAGTGCATGTAAATGTAATTTATCAATTCAATACTACACGTGTGAAGATTGTTATCTTATTGTTATATGACAATTTTAACAAAAAAGTATTTGAATGAGAACTTATTCAAGACATAGACAAAGATGATGTATAAATTGTTACAAATATATTTGAAAGTGCTATCATTCCACAGTCAGCTTAGTATTGTACTGTACGACTTTACAAATTTATTGTAAAAACTGATTCTATGACTGTAAACTATTGCATAGATTTACAAATGTCTCTGAACTACTCTCATACCATGACAGAAAAAATGGCAAACTTCAAATTCAAAAATTGATTCCATTCTCACACAAGTAAGGATGATGAAGTATGACAAAATGTTATCAGAATATATTGTTCTTAAACCAGCACTCATGCAAATTTACAATGTAACAGCTAACTAGAATAAATAAATAAATACTTGACTTTATAATTTTTTATGAAAAGAGTGGAGAAAATATATAAAAAATATTATTAAGATAAGAATAACACTCTATATATTGCACAAAAGAACAATTTTAGAATGAATTTATTTTATTGGATTCTTTCTATATTTGATCCCTTGTTCAACCTATAAAATCCTATTTATCCATAGGAGAATGACTTTCTCCTCTTAATTACATAGATAAATAACTATGCTATTTTCATGCTTAAATATGAGAAAGTTAAAGACAATTATGCATAAGCAATGTTTCTCTTACATCTACAGACTACACATAACGATAGTAACATAATTTACTTAAATAGAAATAAATTTTATTTTTTATTCCCTTTTTTTTTTTTTTTTCGTAGGGAAAAAACCCGGCCTGTTTTTTTTTTTTTTCTTTTTGTTTTTTTAAAGAATAAAAGGTTATCAATTAAAGCAAAGATATGTATAATTACATATACAATTTGATTTATATCATACATATTTTTCAATATTTTAAATGATCAAATTTTAATGTTAAAATTTGTCCATAATGTTGCCTTTTATAAATAAAATTAAAAGTAATCAATTTAAAACAAAATGAAATAGACAACTTACTATCAATATAAATATAGTTTGATACACCAATCCAGTTTTCATTCTTAATATATTTCTCAAGTATAATATTTCTGGCTAAAAATTTGCATGTTCAAATACAACTATTAAATCAGTGTTGAGTACTTTTTTAATTCGTATTAACTTTTATCAATAAACAAAAAGATACAATAAACTGTCCACATTGTTGTAGTATATGCAAAATAATATAGATATGCAAATAAAAATTTTAGATTAATTGTGTAGCAGTATTTTTAGATTGATTACTTATCTCTGGATTAATCAAAGCATATTTTAGATACATCTTGTATGATCAAAGGTCTGTCTCCCTGTGAATTATGGAAATAATATAAAAATCAAAAATGTATTATTTAATTAAAGAAGAAATTTATAAAAAATATATAAAATAAATATGAAGATCTGTAATTTAAAACTTATATGTAAAGAATTATTGTAAAAGTATATATAATTTTTGTTTTTTGTTAATAAGGATAAAAAAAAATTAAAACAATTGAAAAACTAAAAAAAAAAAAAAAGGAAAATGATTTAAGATGAGAAAATAAAAGGGGCTGAATAAGATCTTCAATAGAATTGAGACATACAAAGATTTAAATCCGCAAACTAATAAATTCTTAACAGCATTCAAGTAGCATTGATTTTTGACATAATCAAGATCTATCTAGATGCCATGAAGTAAAAAAAATGTACATTTCCACAATATTATCATAAATATTAACTCATCAAACTCATTTATTTCGATCTATAAATTTTCCTACAGTGATTATTCTTTGTGTGGTGATAAATTAAGTGAGCATTTCATCACCAGACTTTCAATAGTATGGATGTCTGAAGAGTTGGGGGATGGAGTAGATTAAAGCCTGTCCATTAAAATTTGAAGATTTGCTATCTTAATATGAACTGAGCACTTCTTATATATGTGCGTGTGTGGGAGATAATGATCTGGACCAACTGATGAGTTCTGGTTCAGCATGAAATACGTATATTAGAGATATCTTCTTCACATATGCGTGGTCATGTGTATCAAGTGTATGAGATAGATTGAATAGCTGCAGGAAGTTTTGAAAGTCTAGGTTCAAATATCCTATATTTACATTTAAACTCCAGCGAAATAAAGTATACCCATGTTTAAATATAATAAGTGATTATTAATACTTATTAAGATATATTTATCTGGGGAAAATAAATTGTTTTATAACTATTAGTGCAATAATTTATTTCATATTAATATTGAGCAAAAATAATGATATTTGAAAGGTAATGACCTGGGTCAATTGAAATGTGCTGGTACAGCATGAAATGTACCTTAGGGGTTCGTTTATAATTTCAGTTATTTTATTCATGGGATCAAAGTAAATGTGGTAAAATGGAAAAGAAATAAGTGCATTAATTTATAATGCTTGCACGTTTTTCAGATGCAGGTAAGTTTCGGTCATGTTTTTTCCCCCATCTTTTTTGAAAAGTAAAACGTTTACTTCTAATTTTTACTGAAGTTTTCTATATTTATGTTGTTCGTTTTAATTTATTATCATATTGCTTATTTAATAAAAAATATAATAATAAAATGTTATAAATTCATTATATTCGAATTGTCCTTAAGTTTTTATTCGAAGATATGTTTAATTTTAAGGTGCGATCTATAAATAATTCATATTTATTGAATGAGGAAGAATAACATTTTTTGACAATCAGTGTAAACAGTGATCGAATAATAAAAAGTCTGTAAGTCTGTTCACTCAAATCTACACCCCCACATTGACTGATGTCACCAGACATTTTGGTTTCTTTAACATTTTTTTTTTACATTTATAACAAATAACATTTATTATTTGACCGGTATTTAGAGAAAAACCTCTGCAAGATTATTCTTTTGCCAGGTTATAGTTCGTACTTTTAAATAAAACTATTATATATAATCGAATAATTTATTACTTCATCATCATCATTTTAAACCAATAGTAGTCCACTGCAGGATGAAGGTCTCCAAGGTATAATCCAGTTTCTCCGATCTCTCAACACCCCACTACACTCCTTTATTGCATCAATTCACCTCCCACATGATCTCTTTCTAGGTCTTTTACAATCTCTTGGGATCCAGTTTAAGATTTCAACTGATATCTAATATCAACTCTTCTAGCAATATGTGCAGCTCAGCTCCACTTTAGTCTCTTAATTCTTTCAATGATGTGAGCAATATCAGATTGTTCTCCTATCCATGTATTTCATTTTGAATCGCCTTTTGTTAGTCCTAGTATACATCTTTCCATAATGTATTGAATGATCTAAAGTTTTTGTATTGCTCTTGTGTTATGTCCAAGTGTTAAATCCATAAGTAAGAATTACTAAAACACATTTATTAAATTCTTTAATTTCAAACACAGGCATATTTCCTTTTAAAAACATTTCATCCAAGTTTAGTTTTATGATTGTTTTCATCCATTATATTTCCATCTGTAGTAATAATCTGAACAAAATATTTATAATTGTTAACTTCTTCTAATTCATCAATATCAATTTTTATTTTCTTCTCTTGAGAACTCCATTTACCATTATTTAATTTTTTTTAGCATTTATCTTTAATCATATTTTTTATTTTCATTTGATAACTCTTGCAACATTTCCTGAAGCTTTGAAGCATTATTTGCAAAAACAATTACATCATCTTCAAAATCTAGATGACTCAGATAATCTCCATTCACTTTTATACTCTTAGCTCTCCATTTTAAACCACAAAATACTTTTTGCAAAACTGCTGTAAAATGTTTTGAAGATACGCTGTCATACGCCCTTCTCAATTTTAATCTGCTTACATCATTTTGTATTCTAATCATTGCTGTTGAATTTTGATAAATATTATTCAGATTATCTTGATTCCCAACAAGATTTGCAAAATATCCTCAACCCCAGACAGGTTTCTGCTACTGGCTTTGTCAGTGAGGTGCCAGAATATTAATATATGGTGTATCTGAACTTAGTTCAGTCCCATATGGCTATTTAAATTAGTTAGCTGGATTGGAAGACATATGGATGTCTGAAAATTTCAGATTTTCTACTTAATAGTTATCCATTAGATAAAGTGCTGTGCTTGTCCTAGTATTTTTAATCTAATGCTTAAATATTCTGGCATCTTACTGATGAAGCTAGTAGCAAAAATTGGTCTGGGGTTGAGGATATTCTGCAAAGCTTGTTAAGAGCTTATTTGCGAACTCTTTATAAAACATTTGTAATGCAAGCTTGTTTAAATTAGGTCATGTGACATCTGACTTGATTTACTTGTAATTTTATCTGGATTCTATATCATTACTGAAGAAATATTTATAGAATCAAATGCATTTTCATCATCTACTAAAGCAAAATGACATCTCATATTTATTGGTCCTTTCTATAACTTTTCTTGATACTTAGATATGATCCAAAAACATTTTTAAATCCAGCTTGTTCTTTTGGTTGGTTAAAATGTAAAGTTCACCATTGACAAGTTGTAATTATTTTAGTAAAAATTTGTTTAGAATTGACAAAAACCTGGTAAGTCTGTAATTTTTAATATTTTCTTTATCTCCTTCTTCAAATATTAATATTAGTACTACATTTGTTTCACCATCTGGTAAATCTTTATTTTTTAGACATTTGGCACATAACTTTGCCAACACTTTTTCTATTTCTTCATCTGCTTCTTTTAAGATATCAATTACAATTCCATTATTATCTGGGGCTTTTTCCTTCTTCATAGATTTAATTCCATGTCTCACTTCATTTAAATTCCTGGGAAATTCAGAAAACGTATTAATTGTAGATGATACTTTTTCTTGTTTTTTATTGCTATATAATTCTTTATTAAATTCTTCCACACATTTCATGAAGTCATCTTGCTTTTTAGTAATAGTTCCATCTTTTCTTTTTATTGCAGAATTATGTTTCCTACCAATACCAAGATATTGTTTTACACTTTTAGTACTTTTATTCTTTTTTATAACTTTCTTTGCTAATTTAACTCTCCTTTATATCATTTTATAAAATTGTACATATTCAATTCTTTTTAATATACCATTTACAATTCTTAAAAAGCCAAACACTAGGAGCCGAATTGGCTAGCACCCATGGGTCATGTGCTATGAATCATAAAATCTAGTCTATTACTGCACCAAACAAATGAAACTTTTTAAATTTTGACAGAATGCTTAGTTTTCACACAAATGGAGATCTATATATTATTTGCAACTATGTTTTCACATATTAAAAGAGAATATGCTTCTGTGTTTGAAAAGATTTTAATCAATGTGTTTTACCAGTTATTGCATATGGATCTTGTGCTTGGGCACTTAATAAAATAATAATACACAGTCTTTCTCTCCCTAAATGAAGTATGGAGAGGATTATGTTAGGAATAATAAGGAGGGATCAAAACTAAAATACATAGGCGATACAACAACAATATCTTGAAAGAAATTAGAGGCTGAAATGAAGCTGGATTGGTCATATTTCAAGAAGAGATGCCAATAGATGGTCAATTAAAGCTTATATTGGATCCTTAGAAATTGGAAAATATCTAGAAAGCAACCACAAGTAAAATGGGAGAATGTGTTGAGAATGGTTGATGTAATAAGAGAAGTTATGGATCGGAACAAAGTGGTTTAAACTTGTAGACTTTCTTCTTTCAATAGCTCAATAATATGTTGAAAAGGAGGAGGATGAACATTTACTGAAGGTCTCAAAATACACCAATGGTGCATTAGCTTGTCATGCTTTTGATCTGAATTAAAATCCAGGTGAATTAAATTTAACAATTTTTAAAATAAGTTTAGATTTTCAAGTAAAAGCCAAACAAATTACTTTCATCTGGAAATTGCCAAACCTGGTAATTATAGCTTTATTTAATGCACATTGATTACATAAGTAATATTTACTAAGGCAATAAACCTCAAATAATGTGCGCTTGAAAATGCGAAGATAGGAACCTCTACAGGTCTTAACCACAAGCTTATGCCTTGGAAGAAAAGAGGGAAACCTTTCTTTACTTCAACCTACTTTCTATATAAATAGATGAAGCTGATGCGGTTAGATCTGAGAGCATGAAGCTATTCAATACATCACTGATTAAGTCCACAATTCCTATTACACATTATTACTCATGAAATTTTTTGATTTACAATGAGTCAATGGAAAGATCTTATAGTTAGAAATCTATTATGATAAATTTTCTTCATAAATTCTTTACAAGTGACTGTTGAAAATGATTGTTTAAAGGCTCTTTTAGTATAATGGTTGACAAATAAATTACTAAAAAAGAAAGGCTATAGCTAAGGTATAGCTCTTTCAATACTACTACTTTCCATTCTTACTCATTTAACACAATACTTATAATATACTTTACACATATATAGGTGTAGTTAATAAAATTTTCACAAATAACTACGTTTAGCTTAGTGCTTTCAGAGGATATTTACTCCATATTCACATCCATTATATTCTTAAGATTTCATGATTCAAAATTAACTTCTAAATTTAAACAAATTCTTGTTAAAAACATTGACATAAAAAGAAAATCATAATTGATAGTAAACATTATTTTCTATTTGAAATAAAAAAAATAAAATGGTTCCTTGGTTGGAATTCTCAAAAGTTCAAGTAGCAGAAATTTGAGAACCAGGTCACAATTCATGGACCTAGAATTCTGGAATCTACCTTTCTATCACTGGACCAAATTATTCAGGAATCCTAGTGGAAGTAAAGAAATTAAGATTATCAAGGAAAAGCAAATTACAAAATAATTGACAAATGATCTATCAAAGGTTGTTGGATTAAAAAGAATGATTTCAAATAATAATGCAGTAATATACCTTTATTTAAAGAATGAAGAATTTAGAAGATCACTGAAGACAATTGGAAGATACAAAACAGGCAAAACTCATTATATGTATTGCCACACACAGCAAACTAGAGTAATCAGTGGATGCCAGAAGGCTTGTGCATAAAATCCCCATCTAGTGCCTACACATCCAATATCCCCAGACTAGTTTCTGGCTTGTGGCCTTCATCAGTGAGGAGCAGTATAATGAGTTTTGCCTGTTTTAACAAGTTATACACAAGCATACGAAGTGGTGGTCATGTGATGTTTATTGGCTTAATATACAAAACACTGAAAAAAAAAGCTAAAACAAACGCAAATTAATTAATTTTGTTGGCTGCAACATTGAAAATATCAAGTCATAGAGCATAAGAACTTAATAGTTTTACAACAAGATCATTATTTTATCTGGAAAACAAAAAAATAGGAAGTTGTAATTAATAAATAAACTGATTATTTAATTTATGATTCATTTTTTACTATTTAAAAAGTTAAACAGAAAAGTTGAAATTTTTAGGAAAATTGAAAACACTTAGGCAAATATTTGAAATGAAAACTTAGTAAAGATAATATAAATTTATTAGGCCAGGGATGGAAAACCTCTAGTCCAATGGCCAATTCCTTCCTGTGAACATCCACAATCCATTCTACACACATTTTCAAAATACATGCTTGAATAGAATATGCTTTTGTTTTTTTAAATGCCATGCCATAAAAAATCTGCCACTCATAATTTCTATGGATAACCTTCCATTCACTACATAATTTTAATTATACACATAGGTTTGTCTTAAAATGTTTCAGTTGATTATTTATATTTGGTTATGAGCTAACACTCCTACATAATTAGAGCAGGAGCCATTCTACATTTCCAATTATTTCCAGGCCAAAGTTCTCAAAACTGCAGGCAATCATGTTTCCTTAATGAAAGCCATAATATTTTGACTAACACAGTTGTATAGTAATAGTATCTAGTTGCTGTGTGCAGTCATAATAATTCTGGATGTATTGTCATAGCAATCAATTTTGAACCCCCAAAACTTATTGCTGAGGCCTACACCAGTTACATTTGAGTTGGCTCATTACTGATAAAGGTTGCCCATTCCTATATCAGTCGATTGATTTTAATATTTTTATAATTCTGGCAAGCCAAATTGGGAATATTTTTTGTGATACACCTATTTTTTGTATACTTTGAACATGTATATATGATTGTTTTGCAATATTATAAACAACTAGGGGTTCTGCCCTTTGCTTTCAGCGCTGACTACATTCCTGCATTCTTTTTTTTTCAAAGAAAATAAAATAAATTGCTGATTATGATTTTCTTTTTATTATTTAACATGCATTTAATGCAATAATCCCTCCATTTTATTTTTTTATTAATTGGGTCAGAGCAAATTTATTGTTAAATAAATTAATTAGCAATATTTTTTTTATTACAGATGCCTTGTTCTGATTAAATGTTTCATTTTATCCATAATTCTGAAATCATATATATTAGAGAGTTTTTTTATTTTAAAATTCAAGACCTTAGACCCACATGGATTGAATTTAAACATTGGAACTATTACATCTTTATTATTTGTCTGAAGGTTTGTAATGACGGTATATTATAAGATGTGATATGTTGAACTATTTCTATCATTTATGAGTGAATGTTGAATGTATAGAAAATTTTAAACTTTATTTAAACTTTCCAAATACAAACATCTTGTTAGTAATAACACACAAATGGACAATACAGATTAGTAATTACACAACGTTTCGAGTAGTAGTATTCTACTCTTCTTCAGGTGTTGCTGGCCTATATGCACAGTGACAATCTTATAGAAGAGTTGCCAATAATGTGCGGAATAGAGTTATGTTTGTTTATGAAGATAAATTAGAGTCCTATTCCCCCCCCCCACACACACATTTAATAAATCAGCAACCATTGCATTTCTTTTATTTTAAGATATACAACATTTAATTGCACCAGAACAAGTCTATTCTAAATAACTAATTATTACTAATTTTTCAGAATACTGTATTTTTTTACTATAGATATTCTTTTGTGCTAGATTTTTAACAATATTTTGTTCTTTTGTTATAAAAGTTAGTACATTTATATTTTTAATTATTTACAGGAGTATTATATTGTGGTGTCTTTACTTTGTAAGCCTTGTTTAAAACTGAATATTGTTGTCAAGCATTGTTAGCCGAGAGGTCAGCGCAGCCACCTTGCAAGTAAGCAGTTGGTTGCAGACAGTTGTTGCGAGTTCGCTGATGCTATGACATATGGAAAAAAAACTGAATATTGTTTACAATAAACGAAATCAAAACAAATTGTTTACCAAGTTGCATCTCACAATCTGTCACATGGATATAATTTTGAATTATATTTAATATAATGACCATAGAAAATAGATTATAGGCAATTTTAATGGAGTATTTTGCTTTAACTATTCTCAATGTAAAATCAATGAATGATTAAATTATCTTCTGGGATTTGTAAAATGTCTTTTAATAATTATTAAATAAATAAAAAAAAAACCATAATTATTAAAATGATAATATCAGCAACAGCAACAAAATAATTGTTCAAATGGGATCTTTTTAGAGTTTGTGATTGTCTTTAAGTCTTCTTATTTGGCTTTGAGATGGTAGCATAATATGACTATAGTAATTTGTTTAAAATACTATATCATTGGTTTGATATCTAAATAGGTTATTATTTATTGTTTCCTTTGTAAACATTACCAATATATAATTGTGAATCACCTTACCTACACAAGTAAATAGGATTTTATTATAATGATTCCATCTTTATTTCCGTGAGCGGGAAATATATTGGATTTTGGTGATATGAAGATTGTTGTTTCTTTATATGCAATTTTAATAAATAGAATAACCATTATTGAATTTACTTTATTCTGGGAATTAAACTGAGAGAGTGCAAACCTCTCAAGCGCTTAGCCAATCAGATCGCAAGTATTTGCGATCTGATTGGCTAAGCGCTTGAGAGGTTTGCACTCTCTCAGATTAATTTCAATACCGTCTGCGCTTTGTAAAAATAAATATTATTTATTCTGGGAAATTGTGAGATTTCCATGATGACTGATAATGAAATTGTTTAGATATGATCTTATAAGTTCGTTGTTAAAACAAAAAGTAATTCCCTATTCAATTTCCATCTTTTTCATTTAAATCATGTCGATAATAAGAGTTTAAATGTCTGTAAACAAAATAGAAATTTATAAAAATATCTGAAAAATTTTGTTCGATTTTTTATGCAAACATAGAAAATAAAATACTGTTCTTTTTTAAATTTATTCAAATAATAATTACTTTCCAAACTTTTTCTCATTATACTAATATAAACCACCAATTCTGACCAAATGTGATGGTGACTATGCTTATTAAAAAACTAAAGACACCAAAAAGTATAGATACTGAACTAAGTTCAGACCTGTATGAGTATATAAATGCATGAGCTTGGATTGAAAACTTTAGTGTGTTTTCAGTTTGGGCATATAGCTTTACAGTTAACTGAAAAAGTAAAAGATGGCTGATAGAGGGTTGTATTAGATTCGAAGATCTAGGCACAGTGCACTCAGATACAAGGCTCCTCATTGATGCAAAGTGACATTGGAAGAATAGGCACTAAATAGGGATTTTGATGTACACAACTTTCTAGTATCCTTTTATTCCTACAACTTGCACTAGGTTGCACTACTGTATGAGAGAGTTGCTACTATACTAATATATATCTCATGAAAATTGCTATATTATTATATTTTTCAAATATGCAATTTTATATTTATATAATCATTAAGATCTGTAAATAATATATATAAAATTGAATTATATGTTATTGCTTTATTTTATTTATTGTTTTATATCACTTTTTTTTGTAAAATAATTTAAATAGGCTGTATGACTATATATGGACTCATTCTATAGTAGTAGTAGTAGTAGTAGTAGTAGAAGTGGTGGTGGTAGTGGTATTAGTAGTACTCGTAGTCATAGTAGTAGTCATAGTAGTAGTAGTAGTAGTAGTAGTAGTAGTAGTAGTAGTAGTATATTAATAATAATAATAATAATAGTAGTAGTACAAGATGAAAACATAAACAAACCCATATAAGAAAAAAAGAGCAAAATCATATTATAAATGAATGAACTACTTTATGGAGAGTTTTGCCTGTTTTAGTCAAGAATATGTTAAAAGATTTTGTAGGGTAAAAGAAAAAAAGTTGTAGATCTAAACAAAAAAATAATTAAGAATTCGTATGATAAATTACATATTCGACTGGTGGAGATTATGAAATTTGTGTGTAGGACCTGTTTTTCAGCAGCTACCTTCTAAAGAAGATTTGCATGTAAGGATTCATGTATATGTTTTATTTATCTGCAGAAGAGGAATTTATTGACTCATTTCAGGGATTTGTATTTTAAAACTGAACGGAATATTTACTGAAGTAATCATTAATAGCTGTTTATAGCCTAACTATACAAATTTATTACAATTTAATAAGGTGCATAATGTTCTGCACTCACAACTATTGATAATCCATTTATTAGATTAGAAATACGCATATGGATTTTTAAAACAGTTTTTTTGCTCTAATACAGGGATGGACAAATAGCGGCCTGAGGGCCACATGCAGTCCACTAAAAGTTTTTATGTGGCCCACCAAGACAATCAGAAAAATCTGCCTTGAACTGAGATTTTCTTTCCGTGCGTGACTGAAGATTCATCTCATATTTTCCACTAGGATGGCCATGTCAATACACATGCGCAGTGTAGATACAATGTGCAGTGTTTTTCCAGTTGATCTGGTTAATTTCAATTTTGTCTTTGCATTAGCAAATAAATACATTTTCAACTTTAGTGAAACCATGAACCCTCTGAAAAAAATATAAAATCAGTGATGAAGATCGTGTATTTAATGAATAATGGATAAACAAATATATCTTTGGTAATACAGGAAATAAAAGAGTGTGTTTATTGTGAGCTGAAAAAAACATGCAGCCCTCCGCTAACCTTCGCTTCCACAAAATGGCCACCAATACGGCCTTCCGCCAACCTCTGCAGCCCCCTGAGCTAAAACAATTGCCCACCCCTGCTCTAATATATATAAAAAAACAAATTTTGTCTATCTCATTTTTCTTCAGGTAAAAAGAAAAGTTCACTTACTATATTCTATAATAATTATCAGATATCTTGAATGATTAATATTGATAACAAAATGAAACTTTGCTATACTACTAAGATTGTATTTTTGATAATATGTCATATATTGTACCGGTCAAAACATGTTTATCCATCTAACATGAGCTGGAACTCACAAAATGTACTTCAAACCCAGTCAAGCCCGAGATTTAGGTCAGGGACCAGCCTGGATTTGAACCCACTCTTCAAGCTCCAGATCAAACACCTAATAAATAACATAATAGTGATGGCACATGAGAATTAATTTTAATCTGGCCCACTAGCAAAGTGTGAGAAGATAATGAGACATCTATTACCTATGACTAAACTAAAATATATATAAGCAGGCTTTACTTTTGGAAGTGGAGAAAAGAAGGAATTCGAACTACTCAAATAAGTTAGACAATAAAATATATTTTAATATACTGACAAATTATTATACATTTATAAATTAAGTACATTAGTATGTGCGTGAATGAGCAAGCGGTAGATAATTACATAGTGTCATTCACGCTATTATTTCTCATATGCTCTTTATTAGCTAAATAATATATTACAAATAAACACACATCTAAGATGCCAATCGAATACTAGAAAGAATTACATAATACTGCCATTAACGCTTTGATTTATGGTTCAGAAACATGGTGACTAACATATATTTTTCTAGGAGCATTCCGAATTTCATTATACATATGATATAAACTATTTTCACGCCATTGAGATCGTGAAAATAAACAAAATACATTTGAAAACATTTGATTATATTTGAATCTATGACAAAATATTTAATGAAAAATTATTTTAACAATAGTAAGACGAACACTTTATTTTTCCCAAGGCATATACTCTTAAATAGATATATAAACTATGACGGTGGGATTGTATAAGATTGAAATAAATTTATATATTATAACATTAATAATAAATCTAGTAGTAGTTGGCATTTGTATATATTTTAAACAGAGCACAATTTTAATATTAGAGCATTAAAACTGGGTCATGAAGCAAAAGAAATAATAATATGAAAAAGTTTGCGGTGCTGGCATTGTGGCAAAAAAAAGATAACAGGAAAAGTCATGCTTCTGGATGAAAAACGAAATCTCACACCCTCTTCTTGGGTAGTGCTTAGAGAAAAGTGGATAGGCATGTTGTGGACATCAGTCGACATGCAGGCCCTTTTTAAACGAAGAAAGTGGATATGCATAGCATGTGCCAGACTTAGGGGATCACCGCCAGAGGTCTTTTTATATGAAATAAATGAATATGCATAGCGTGTGCCAAACTTATGGGAATCACCACCAGAGGCATTTTAGAGAAATAAATCTATGGGTTCGAACTTGTCGCAACCCCCAGATTAAGAAGCACATATATATAAACACAAAGATAAGGCCAAATGTCAGTAACACAGTACAAATGAATGTCACTAACGACAAGAAATATGATATACTGCTTTAAAAATAAATGACCCTTGTTTGAATACTATAATTTATATAAATAACATGCTATGCCACTATAATATATATAGAGAAAAGATTTCATTTAATAAAATATACATGAAGATTTTATGTAGTAAAAGAAACATTAAGATTTACCCCCATCCCTTTTCTGCTATTTTTAAATAAATCAATCCCACCTTCGTTGATTTTATAATAACGGGAATATTTAAATATGGTATTTGATATTTTAAGATTATGGAACAATAAAATAAAAACTAGCAGTTATATATAGAAAACAAATAATAAATCACACTTTCACAATTGAATAAATAATATTTTAAAATAAATAAGGTTTCAGAGCGTTAATTAGCTTGAGTTCTGGATTCTCCCCAGATAGAAAATCCAGAGTTAAACAAATCAAATTTTATATTAAAAACGAACCTAAAATGTTGATTCATAAAACAATCTGGCAAACGTATTAATTTACAATGCATTATATATATATATTTTAAGGGGACGTTAATAACCTTTTCATGAAGGTTTAGTTAAAAAAAATGACAGAAAAGATTTTTATAAATTAAGCTCGCCAGTTTGCTTGAGATTGGCAAATTAATAATACAAGCATACCTATAAAATCAAGTAATAAATAACTACAAATAAATGACTGCACCAAAGTTAAAGAAAGTTAGAGCATATGAGAGAAAATTAGATTTATAAAAATCATTTAAAAGCAAATTACATTTTACATAAAGTTAAATCAGTTATGAAAGAAATCTTGATGAGATTAGTTAGGTTAGATAGACTATTAGGTGGTGGCTTGGAAATTTACCTTTTCATTTTAAGAGTCCATTTTAAAGTATGGCACATGCATGGCGATTGAAATGCAAGTACTTCGGTGGCAGAAAACTTCTATTAGCATTCTAAAGTTCTTTTTTAGATCTTTCTTCATTTCAGGACAGCAGGATATTACGGTAGCGGCAGATGATGACCCACAGAGCCAAGAAGCATGGTGGATTTATTACTACATCATTTTAAGTTTCAAGTGACGTGTAATATGATTACAATCAGTTCTCTCAATAGTTGCTAATCTCTCTGTGATTCAAAATTCAGTCATTTTATACTTTTTCTTTTATCGGTTGTTTTTGAAGATGCAATAGTAAGATAACATCTAAAAATAAATTCAAATCTATTTCCAGATTAGAAATAGATTTGACAACATGTTTTTAATAAAAGTATCTCTAATCTTAATCCCATTTTAAGTAAAAACTTTAATTAAAAATACCTTCCCCAGATTAAAACAATAGTGTTTCCAACCCTTAATTATTTTTAGACAATCAACTGTAGCATCTTCCATATTGGATTTTATAAAAATATACAGTTTAATAGAAAAAGTACTTTAAAAAGAAAAAGTTTAAAAAATGACGTATAGTAAAATATTTACAAAAAAATCAATATTTTGTTAGTATTTTGCTCCTATATAATACATGACAAAAGGAGTGGGATAAGATATAGGATTTAAATATAGGTTAGTAGGTAGAAACATGAATCACAATCTTAAGCTAAGATTGACTGCTTCAATATACTGGTTATTGAATTTAAACTGATAATTTGAAATAAATTGCATTATACTTATCTTTACAATAGTAAAGCAAGACATTTTAACGCTTCTAAAAATAAATTAGAGACAATAAAACAAAGAGATAAAAAAATAACCTCATCAAACATTTTCGCAGCCATTTGGTCACTTGTCAATCAGGGTTCTAATCTCTTATTTTCTGTTTCCTATTTTATTGTAAATATTTTTAATAATAGTATAATTCATTGAATGCTATTGAAAATACTTATTGTGATATTCTTTGACTAGTTTTGCATTAATTTTTTTAAAAAACTGAAATAACTGTATATATATATCTACTTTCCCTCCCAAACCGAAATATCTGTAGATATATGAATAAAGTTCCTTCTAGGACTAAAATAGATTTCAGTTAAAAAAAAGAGAAAGTATCAAACAAACACTGTTGATGAGTAAAAATAAACATTAGAGTATAGTGCGTCATTGGTTGTAAGGAGAGAACTTGACACGCTCACAGACAACTTGATACGTTTACTTTTATATCTGAGCACTTATAGTATATATGTGTAGAGATGATAATCTCGACCAACTGATGATTGCTGGTTTAGCATGAAATACGAATACTAGTGATTATTTATCTTTTCAACATATATGTGTTCAAGTGTATCAGAGTTATGAGATAGAGTGGAGTGTGGTGGGTCGTGTGAAAGTCTGTGCTCATATACCCTATATATTACATATATAGACAAAGGGATATAATAAGCCTGTGTTTCAATTATTATATTAAATGTAGAAGTGTAGAAGTATGAATGCGTATTAAACAATACTTAACTTTTACATAATTATATAGTTGGCACTAAGTGTCTAGTACGTAAAATAAATCTGCTATTAAGATGAAAAAATACATCCGCATTAATTTCGCATTAAAATTTTTGAATTACACGCATACGCTGCACCCTCTAGTGGACAAGTAATTATACACATAAATGTACAAATCGGAAGTAATCTATACTTATAATAACTTCGATCACATTATATTTGTAATAAAAAGATTAAAATTAATCAACTAAAGATAACACATAATCTCTGGTGGCAATCAAATGTGAGCACTTGGGCGTAGTACGCTACTGTCAATGTCTATCTGCTCTCGATAGAGAACTTCACCCACACAATTTGCTGCGATTGCTCCAATTATATTAAATACGTGAGTAGATATACGTATTAAACAGTACCTAACATATATAAATATTGCTGGCGATCTTGCCCAATGATTGAATAATACATGCGCTAACCTTGCTTTAATTAAATTTTTAAAATACACACACACACACATATAACAGTAATCAGCGATTCTCGACGAGAAGTGTACGCCTTATCCTTCGGGGGAAAAACTGAATATATGTATATAATATGTTTAAATCGGAAGTTGTCTGTATTTATTAGAACTTCGATCTCATTATATCTATCATAAAGAGATTCAGATTAATCAACTCAAAGTTAATATATAATCTCTTAACGAGATGCAGCAATTTGTAGCTGGAATTTTGGTAGCTGTAGCGGCTTATTTTTACGTGACTTTTTTATTAAATCCGCAGTCGAAAGTTACTCAAGTGCTAAATGTAACTTATGATTATGTAATCGGTAAGTTAAAAATATAAAATGTATAAAGGCTGGTAAATAAAATAAAAACATATTCTCGTCTAACTATGCAGTATTATCTTACTTCATTAAAAAATTGGAGTTTAATGTACTAGTTTAATAAAAATAACAAAAGACTAATAAAATTACACTTGTTACCGATCTTTTTGTATTAGCTCTCATTACAGGTTTAAAATGGGCGGAATTATAAAGATTTCAGAATAAAATAGTGAGCTTTTAAAAAATAAATGCAATTAAACAAAATTTGAATTGAAAAACTTTAAATATCTTACTTGTTTTGGCTGAAAGATAGATAAAGGCCATGGCGATAATATATAATCCTGCTTTATTAATTAGTTAAGTTTATATTCATACCAGTTGAGATTTGTTAATTTTCTAAAATCAGCAAGTCTAAAGTTACACGTAAGATTTATGTCAGCGGGATTTAATTAACATAGAAGTCTATAACAGAAGGCCCAAATCAGTGATGACTTGGAGTGCCTGGTTACCAGGGTGCAATATTTAACCTGGTTAATAGATATGTTATTTCATGGTGTACACATAAATGGTTGATTATATAGAGCAGATTCTTAATAAGCTTTGAATGCCTAAGATGACTTGTTAATAAATATTCAAGAGATGTATTCCAATATTTACATGAAAAACATACCTCCGTGGATAAATAGACAATAAGTCTATTTATTGTGATTGATCTGTATATCTTACTGATTGCAATGCTAGGAGATCATATAGCTAAGTCTAATCGTAACTTTATATTGTATATCCAGTATTGATTTATTATTATTATTTTGGAAGTAGAAAAAAAAAATATTTTAGTGAATGATAGCATGGATGGTTGAGGGTCATGTGAAAGTCTGAGTTCAAACTCCCTATATATTACATATAGAAGTACAGATATGAAAAAGCCTGTACTGTAGAAAAAATTTAGTTACTGTAGTAAAAGTTAAAAGTTAGTTGCAAGCATATACAAAAAAGTTTATAAGAGATGCAGTCAATAGTTGAACCATAGTTAAGTAAAGGCACAAGACTTCAAATCTCAGTTATAAACAGAAGCAATTCTCGACTCTAGTAATATACCTGTTGTAAATTTAAGTTACCAATGATTAGCAAATGGTAATGCCTCACATGCTCAGATCAGTTTTTGGCTTTTATCCATCTTAATAAGAACTTGAGATTCAAAACTGGAACTAATGCAGTTATGCTTTAAAAACCCTCTTAATTCTAGTTTTCCTATCAAAATAAAAGATGTAATTTAAAAAATCTAAGGTTTTTGAATCTAAGCCAGCTTTGTTAAAATAGTTATATAGATTTGACCCCAGGTAATAAATCTCATTTCTAATTAGAGATGGATTTTTTGTGGTCAGAACCAGATAAATTTTATTATGTTTGTAATGATGATGATAATGATGATGAGATGCACTGTGACTTCTCTTTTATTGGAGTCTGGAATCTCTCAGCTACCATACCCAGAGAAACCTGTTAACCATTTTATTTTCCCTTTCCATTCCTCACCTTAAGTTTTTCCCATATTCTTCTCTATCCTGATCCATCCCATTTCCACAACATAATCTTTGTCAACTCCATAACCTTTATATCTACATCCCCCGTTATCTTTTTCCAATCCTAGCATATAAACCAAGAACCACTAATGTAGAGCAACTCTACATTAGTGCCATCTATTAATTAGTTTGAATAAAAGTAAATTAGCAAGTAATAATGTGTTTAAAGCATTATCTTTTGTTTTTATCAATAACATTTTGGCATTCAGGGTTGAAACTAACATAATTATGCACCAAGTAATCACTTTTAATCCTAATTTTACTATCAAACTAAATTTCTGAAATTATAAAAAAAAATCCTGCATGAATAGTTGTATATAATTGCTTTTGAATTGCAAGTTAATATGACATAATCCAAAATTGATATAAATAAGACTTTCAAATTGATTCAAAATCATAGTGCAAAATAATTCTTTAAGAATAATTTGTGCCCTTGTGTGAAGTGCAAAAGAGCTGTCTTATACTATTTAATTAGCATTTTAACTCTAATAATAGGAAAGAAGGTGGGAACCATCTTTTTCTTGTAAAATCTCTGCCTTGTGTTTTGACTTGAGAATTTCCTATGCAGTCATTAATACATCTGATTGGCTGTCAAATAAGCATTTTTAAGGTGCTTCTGTCAAAGGTTTCAGCCTTTCATGTTATTATTACTCTAATAATGATGTAAAACAGTTGCATTCCACATCTGATGGATTTGAACCCACATCAATATTACATTGCTCCAATTTTATCTTATTTACCAAAGGTATTTCCACAATTGTATGTTACCAAGCTTATGTCAATTTGAGTATTTTTCCTACAATAATTTATATATTTAGCTTACCTTTTTGAATGTACCCAATTGATGCATTTTCACTTAATCACTACAATACTATGCTCTTTAGATGATGTTCCTACAATTAGGTTTAGTATTGTTTTTGCAAGAATAGTACTATAGGAAGAACATTCAAATTGGCCTATGCATGGTAGTACATACATTCATGGAAATATCTTTGATAAATATGATGATTGGAGTAATCTAAGATTAATGTGGCTTAAACTTCATCAGAGTTTAGAATACAAATGTTTTACACCATTATTACCATTAAAGTATTTATAGAATTATGTAAACTAGCTCTTTTGTACTTCTTCCCAAAGACACATGTTATTCTTGAAAAAACTTTTATAATATAATCTGATAAATTATCTTTTATATGATGCATTTGTATTTTTTTTTATTTCCTATATTTATCTGCAAAAAATTCAGACATTTTAAGAAAGTATTATATTGAAAAGTTAATTGAATGATTACCAAATGCAGGAAATCATGTGACATTTGAGTGCTCAAGCACCAAATCCAGAAATCACATGACATTAATCATAGAAATAGCAAATTAAGCAGAAAAGTTCCCCTAAATCAATCAATAAAAAAGATCACCAAATATAACAATCATGTGTCATTGCAGCTCACAAATCGAAGATTAACCACAACATACCCACTGATTTGACCACTAATAGAATGATCACCCAATCTAGAAATTATATTTGAGCATACAAATAGCAGTTTGAGAACAACAGATTCACTGACTTTTTTAGATCTTCACAAAGCTTAAGAACTATTTAGTTACAACTGCTTTTGCAATAAGTTCTATGGTAAACCTCCTGCCAATAACTCTTTCAGAATATCCATATCAAAAATCGTACAAAAATCAATAATGATATTGTATCAGTCACTTAGTGTTATGACCCATATTCAACATTTATAAAACCTCTGAGACTCATTATTTATAGCACCGATTTTAACAAAGTATTAAAATAAATAGAAATTCTTATCTTCATTATGATTTAGATTCATTTATTGTAAGTAAACATATGAGAAATTATATACCATTGTTGATACCCCCCCCCCCCCAGCCAAAGAAAAGTAGAAGCCTTCAATTGTTTTCAAACTGAAGTCTCACAAATATATAGAAGCTGACCTAGTGTCAGATGTAGATATCTTTGGAAGTGAGTTAACCTGGGTTTGAAACCTTAGAACTTTTAAAAATTTCATGATAGTATGAAGAAGTAAAATGTGGATGATAGATGCATAAGTACAATAATTCCAAATTTTGATCTTAGACTTTATTGATGAAGTCAAATAATCTGGAGATGAGGATTTTATAATGATACTGTCTAGTGTCCATTAATTGTTCAAGCTGACCATAGATGGCTTCCAAGTAGCTGCAATGGGAGGCATACAAATGAGTACATTAGATATGTTGTTGGAATGGATATGTTTAAATTCATAAATTGATATGCATTCCCATTTGGATGCTTGCTATAACCAATCATCTCTCAGCCATTTTTTCATTTTACATTTTCAATAAGGCATGGTTTCTTTCTGTATAAATTTATTTTGTTAATGTCATCTATGTTCTTTATTACTTTTTACAATGCTTTTTTACAACCCACTGTTGATGGTTTTGATTGCCCCAGTAATCTTCTTCAGAACTTTTAGTGGAAGTTCTAAAAAAGTTTGCTAGGGCAATTGAAACTGTCAAGAAGTTCTGAAGAAGATTGTTGGGGCAATCAAAACCGTCAATACTGGATTGTAAAAAAATATTGTAAAAAGTAATAAATAACATAGATGACATATTATATGGATTTAGCATTGCAATAAGAAAGATAAAGTTATAACTTCATAATTTGTTATTTTACTGGTTTTTTCATAACTTCATAATTATATTTGTTTTTGGCTAATTGTTTTTACTGATATCTAAATGTGATAAATAAATCAATGCACCTTGAATTATATATAAGTAAATTTGAAGAGATATTAGCTTCAATCATTGTGTTACATATATTTTACCATGGTTGTTATACTAAATTAGTTACTTGTCAATTTTTGCATGCCGTATAGCTGCCTTAATAAAAAATGACTCATGGATGATAATTAGAGCTGACATCTTTTCACATTTATCATTATCTAAATATACTCATTCTCAAATTAAATTATGCCACAGTTATATGTATATATGTACCCAGTGCATTGCAATGAAAAATGAGTAGCTCTTTCTCCAAGATTTCTGCCATTGCAATCTTTAAATCAATAATGTTATACAGTTACATATTTTAGCCATTGGCCATAAAAATTTTAAGACATCAATATGTCGGAATCATAAATTATGACATTAAATGTGATCATGTTTTTCAGATTATAAACTGCAATAGAATAACACATTAACATTAGAAATATATGGGATTTGAACTCAGACTTATTGAGAACTGTTTATATATATGTATAGGAGATGATAATCTGGACCAACTGATGAGTTCTGGTTTAGCATGAAATACATATATTGATGACTATTTATCTTTTCTACATTTATGTTGTCATGTGTACCAGTGGTATGCGATAGTATGATAGTTGAAGGGTGCTTGAAAGTCTGAGTTCAAATCCCCTATATTTACAATTAGGCTCCAGGTATGATAAGGGTCCCTGTATTTCAAATATTTACATTAACATTATATGAATCAGGCAAAAGTGCTACTGAGTTATTTGAATGTCATGAGTTGCAAAAATGTTTTCAAGTGATTTTCAAGATTTTATAAAAGTAGGGAGAGTATTGAAGATGTTTCAACAAGTTATAAAACATATTGTCACATTTTATGTCATAACACATGATCCAAACACACTCTAGTGCTGTAAAACTTTGTGATAAAAACTAAACTATATTACTTTGTAATGTGTATTGATTTAAAAATGGCACTACAGATACCCTGAAGAGAGAATCATTCATCTTTTCACTGTTGCACATTATATATGTTAAACATGCATACTATAGAATTTGATTACCCATGTTTTAGTATTCCACACTAAAGCATGAAACCAAATGGCAACAAGTAAACTATTGAATTTTTTTTCTGCCAGTTATTTACTATATCATTCTTAATTGGTGCAAATAAATTCTAACAGTATAAAAATATATCATTTATTTTCTTTATTACTTTTATAATTCTTTAGATAATTTAACCCACTATTGATGGCTTCAGTTGCTCCAGGACTCTTCTTCAAAACTATAATAAATACAAATTTATGAATACACATATACATATAATTTTTAATTTTATATACACACATATATTCTATCTTATAATTAATATTCATATACTTACATATTTATATATATATTTTTATAATAAGTGTAATAATGCTCAAGGCTAAATGGGTTTATAAGTAATCATTAAATCCAACACTTAGACAACCCTCAATATCAATCAAGAATCTCAAACTGTTGTCAAGGCAACAACCTTTTATTTTTAAAAGAAGATTGCCTTGACAACAATTTGAGATTTCTTATTGATATTGATATTGGGGTTATCTAAGAGTGGAGAATAATACTACTCGAAACGTTGTGTAATTACTAACCTGTGTTATCTAATTGTGTGTTATTATTAACAAGTTGTTTGTATTTGAAAAATTTAAAGTTTAAAAATTTTTCTGTACATTCAACATTCACTCATAGATGGAAATAGACCAACATATCAAATCTAATCTTTGTATACCTCTCTATATATAATTTAAACATGTTTATATATAATACATTTTAACCTTTTTTATATTTTCTATTTATCAATTAATACTTCCTATAATCACACACATATATATATATTATTTTTTTATTTATTATTTTCTGCTTATTAAATTTTTTTAAATGTTATATATTTATATTTTATTTTATTATTCACTGTATTAACATTCAATATTTATAATTTTCTTTAATCTATAATATTATTTCTTTTTATTTTTTTATTATTAATTATTTTAACCTATTTTTTAATTTATTTTTTATCATATTTTATATCTACCTTCTACTTATATTTTCAAAGCTTAAGTGTTAACTATTCAAACTTTTAAATTCATGTATTTATATTTGTGTTTATTATAGTTCCGATGAAGATTGCTGGGGCAATCAAAACTGTCAATAGTGGGTTATAATTATATAAAGCATTGTAACAGTAATAAAGAAAGAAAATGATATTAATGCTACATGGATTTGATAATGCAATAAGAAAGATAAGGTTATAAGTATAAAAATAATAGAATAAGATACTATTCAGAAGATCATTGGATTCCAGAGGTACCAGAGTAGGGTTTCAATTCAGAACCTTTAGCCCTGAATTTCCTTTGTGACTAAACTAAATTTCTTATGGAATTTTCAAAACAATTCTGAACCATAACTCTGGTTTTAATATAAAATACACATCAGATGCATTCCAAAATAGCTTACTTATATGAAGTAACCCCATCAATATTTCTATCATCCAAAGCAAAACAATTTTGAAGAATATTTGAAATATATCAATATTCAACATTATTGAATATTGAAAGCAATTTATTAATAAAACACTACTCTTAAAACAGTTCTGAGAGGATTATTCCATAAATGCAATAAATTGACATTCCCATCGTTTGTTTTATTTGTATCATGTGGCAATAGGATACAAAGCAGCAAATTTACTTTTTTAAAAACACAATCATACAAATTAATAAATAAACAATCGAATGATTTATAGCTCAAAAATGCATAAAAAGTTTGCTTACTGGAAGTTATGAAGACAAATATGATTCAGAAATTTTAAGTTCCAGATTCTGCCACTCCACCATTATACCAAATCATGCAACATGCATAAATTTTTAGTGGAATACTTGTCAACTATAATCCATGAATGTAGTTTTATACCCACACCAATTCAAACTTTTGTCTGTAGTAAAAGTATACAACTGGTGCTCATTTGTATATCTTATATCCAAAAAATTGAATTATGAAAAGATTATTATTGAATATGGAAAGATTATCTCCAATTCTATTACCTGCCATTTCTGAAACTTCAAACACTCCTGATTTTAACATAAAATTTTAGAATCAAGTTATTCATTTATGTATAAAAGCAGATGTATAATTTACTGCCACAAACCGATTAATATTCTGAATGAGATTTAAAGTACAAGAGATTCCCCCACCCATTTCATAATCCATTGGATTTGGATAAAAATGACCACTGTCTTTGTAATTCTTGCACTGTAAATAATAACCATGACCCTAATGACTTGTAGTTTTTTTCTGCCACTGGGTATGAGCAAGTTAAAAATATTACATTAAGATATATATATGAGTTTGTATATTCTAGTGCTATGGGAAACATTAGTATAGTTCGAAATTCAATGCTATATTCTCTTATCTATTATGACAGTTAAGTGATACTATCATTAGAGATATTCAAAAAACATATTATGTACACCGGCAGGACATGAACCAGGTTTCCAAAGTAATCAAAATATGTCAACTAACAGGAAAATTATTTCTGATATATTTAAATTCATGTCATCAGAAAGAAACCATATAGTGTAGATTTATTTACGTATGAATAGTTATAATGTCAAATCATTCAAGTTATGAAAAAAAGTAGAGTTTAATTATTAGTTCTAAAAATTAGAACAATCTTCTTTTTTATGACTAATACTTTAATATGCTTAATTGAGTAAGGTAAGCTTTTCATTAATTGTTACCATCCTAAAATGTCCCATTTTTGGTCAGACCTCTCCTAGTACTTTCCACAACTTTTTATCCTTTATTATCATAACTATATGATTTCCACAAAACTAATCAGTTCAGCACACCATTGTCTTCTTGGTTTTTTCCTCTTTCAAGAGCCAGCAATTCCATGGGAATATAGACCATTTGTCATAGTGCTCTCATTACATGTTTGTACACATCCACTTTAGAATATTCACTTACATCATGACATCTTTCATTTCTATTCTGCATACTTTTCTTCTTAGAACATTGTTTATTATAGTTTAAACTATATATATTTTTATAAATAACCAAGTTGTGGAAAGATACAAAAATAAAAAAATCCTTTTATGGCACATCAGCAAATCATTCTTCAAATGGTAATCAAGTCGCCCCTACTTTTCTAGCTTCAAGTAAAAACTAAAGATGTCAATAAGGTAAAACTTCTGACCGAACTATATGTAATAGTCCTTTTATTTCAATATGATACCAGAAAGCTTTATCGTATATTTCTGGTGATCATTTGATTTTTGACCCTTTACAAGTTAATGTGCAACTCAATTCTACCATTCTCGCACCTTATCTGTTTCACCTTTCCTCAACATCATCTTCATTTTATGTCACCATTAAATAACCCAGATGACCTCTACAAATTTGTCTTACAATTTTAATGTGAATGTTTCCTCTTTTTAAAGGTCTTCAATAGAGTCCAATAAAACTAGAATCAAAGCCTTAGTATTATCAGCAAAGACCGTATATGCTTATGACATTTATTATTGATTCAAAACTTGTAAATAATCTATTATAGAAAATCCATTTCTAAAGTGACAATTCTGGAAATTATATTTGTAATAATCTTTATGAATGTGATGCCAATCATATTAATGTCAATTGAAGTCTCATAATAATTGTGGCAAGAGTTTTAGGTTCATCAGTATGTAGCATTTATCTAGATAAGTATATAAATATTACATTAATAGTCTACATATTTTCTCTTGATGATTTCACAATTTCACTCCATTTTCTCTCTTCTAACTGTACATAGACCAGTTGCATTACAGCAGGCATCCTTGAATTTTTTATGATTGGCTCTAAACATCACATGATCATGATTCTTTTTGTTTACACAATATTTTTACATACAAGGAAAATTGTCCATATAATAGTGCCACTCAGTGCAAGTTAGAGTCATCAATGGATTCAGGAAGATTTGTAAATAAAATCCCTCTCTAGTGCCTACTCATTCAATATCCCCATATTAGTTTCTAGCTTGTGGCTTTCATCAGTGAGGATCCTTGCACTGAGTGGCACTACTGTATGGAAAGTTTTGCCTCTGTGAAATCTAATTGGTTTCAAATTTTCTTCTAATGTATCCTGATCCAGAAAGAATATTATTGGTGTATTGAGTGATTAAGCTCAAATTTTAGATATTATCTTTACACATAGAATAGGTGTTTTACTTGTTGCTTTCAACAATTTTTACAGCAACATTTTTATTAATGTTGTTTTGGATATTATAATCATATGATTTGAAAAGATTAAAAAATGAGTGAAATGTCAAAAAAAAAAAGATCTTTGAGAAAACACCATAATAAAATATGTGAAGTGATATCTCATTAGTACTACATAATGATGAAACTTAGGCAGCCAGTATTTCATAATTTGACTTCACTAAGGTTAGCCATAGCTTGTGTAATGAAGTACATTTTCCTTTTCAGGACCTGTGAAATAATACTCATAGTGTTATTTTATTCAAAGCCTGTAGATGATCTACTACAGAAAAATCAAAGATGAAAGAGAAATAAAAGATAAAGACTTAATATAATTTCTTAGTTAAATTCATTATTCAGTAAAAGCCTTAGGTTTTGATGAATGTTGTTTTGATCAGGGTTATTTTAGAACTGATTAATGCTAATAAGAAAATAATTAGAGAAATTGTTATAAGAGAATTGTAAATTATCAAAAAATTGTTAATTGAATTTCTGGAGACAAAATGAAATAAAAAGATTAAATAACAGATGTGTAGAAACCAAAATAAAATTATACATATAAACTAATCTAGCTGAGTTTTTAAAAATTAAAAATATTAATCAATTAGTATCAGATAGCAACTGAAAGTGGCAATTATTTAGAAAGTGAACAAAGAAGTCAACCTTTCAACATTACCAATATAATTAACAATGTCAATCTATTGTCAAGGCAATTATTAATCAATAAAGGTAGCAATACACCATTATTTATGGACTAATAGGTTTGTATAGATACTAAAGATTGTAACTTGACAATAGAGAATGAAATTATGAATACAGAGAAATTTAAATAACCCTCATTAAATGGGTAAATATAACATGTTCTGAGAGCAGATTAACAAATATTCAATTATAATTTTCAAATTGCACTCCAACCATGGATTACTTATAAAATAAATCGAATAATGTTCAATGCTAGATAGGAATTCAATATAAATACATGAAATCAGTCAACACTTAAATAATACTAATATCATCAATAATCTCAATCTGTTGTTAAGGCAACCTTTTTTAATAAATAAAGGTGGAAGTCCATGTTTGTCTATCATCTAATATATTTATATAGACACTAAAGATTATAACTTGACTGCAAAGAGTGAAATTGTTAACACAAAGAAGTTTAAATAAATATCATTAAACTGGTAAATATAACCTGTTTTGAAAGCAGACTAATAATCAATTATAATTTCCAAATTGCACTCCAATCATGTATTACTTTGGTAATACAAGCATGTGAAATCAGCAGAGGGTAGTTGATATCCCAACACACTTACTATTTAATGGCCTTAAGATTATATGTGTTAATAATCAAATGCTAAGAAAGAAGAAGGGTTGTATGTACAGACAACAAGTATTCATAAGTTCTAAAACCCCAACACAGTCATTATTATTTAATAAATCATATGGTATATATATATATAAATTAATTGCAATATTATATATTACTTATTCTTTGGGCAAAATTGTAATTTTAACTTATAGTGAGATTATTAATACAGTCAATTTTAGTTTGGGTCTGGATTTCATATTAATTAATATGTGACAAATTGAAGGGATTTCTGTCATATATGATAATCAATTCATCCAAGTTAGTATGTAATAATTCCGTTGTAAAACAGCTTCACCTCCAGTTTTTATTGCACAACATATAATTTGGAAATCATTAGAATAATATTTCATGCATACTAATGAGTATGTAGTGCATAAGTTAAAACAGCCAATTGTCCCCATGCAGCAAAATCAAAGGCCTACCAATTTCAAGATGACAAGAAAAATTTGAGTAGTTTTTCACAGCTTATTTTATGCACTAGATAAAGATAGTTAAATGCTCAATTATTAATCCACGTTGAGTGATTAATTGGTTTGGCTATGGGATAGCTACCAGAAGAATTACTATATTCTTTGAATATAATTTTACTTGAACTGTATCCAAACTCTAGTCCATAGACGTGATAGGCAAGCATATTAACTTTTCATCATGAACTTCTTTTCAGTGAGTATGCAAACATTATTAAAACAGGCAAAACTCTCCATACAGTAGTGCCACCCTGTGCCAGAGTAATCAATGATCACCAGAAGGCTTGTGCATAAAATACCTATTTAGTGCCTACTCATCCAATATCCTCAGACTAGTTTCTGGCTTGTGGCCTTCATCAGTGAGGAACTTTAAATCTGAGAGCACTGCACCTAGATCTTAGGATCTAATGCAACCCTCCAGCTGCCACTTTTTATCTCTACTTAACTACAAAACTATGAGAATAAAATTGAAAATGCAATAATATTCTCAATCCAAGCTCATTAGCTTACATAGTCAGATCCAAAGCTCTTCACTGACGAAGGCCACAAGCCAGAAACTAGTCTGGGATTATTGGATGAGTAGGCATTAGATAGGGATTTTATGCACAAGCCTTCTGGCATGCATTGATTACTCTGGCTTGTACTGAGTGGCACTACTATATGGAGAGTTTTGCCTGTTTTAATAACAGTTATGAGAAAGCAAAAAAATGGTGATCATGTGATGTTTAATGGTTTATGTAAACATTCACAAATAAATAAAACAATTTAGTTCACTAAAACACATTTTTTTCTTTTTTACTTTTATTGTGCTTATTGTCGTTAAAGTATTGGACTATTTCTAAAAGTACTGCACAAACAAATTAACTATAGTGAAACTGGATAAATCTTTGCATTCAATTCGAAAAGTCAGCTTATCTTCATATCCCTTGGGGAGCAATTAATATATTAACTGGATGCAAACTGTTGCTGCATGCCTGATTTTATCCATTGGATTGAATTGGTTATCTGTTTTTTTTCTCAATTTCCTTTATATTATACAAATACAATAAATAACTTAAATACTTTGAATGTATTACTGTTATGTATAAACAATGTATATAATGTATTCGTTATTAAAGTTTATAACAGTTTTCCATCTCGTTTTAGTTGGGGCTGGATCAGCTGGTTGTATTGTTGCAAACAGGCTTTCGGAAGATGAAAAAGTATCAGTGGTTATTTTGGAGGCAGGAGATGAGGAAACCAAATACCCAGCTATTAGTGTTCCTTATTTAGCAGCTTCTCTTGTAGAAACGGATGCTAATTGGCAGTATAAAAGTATTCCTCAAAAATATGGCTTTTTTGGATCAGTAAATAAGGTAAAGACAAAGTCCATATGTTAACGTTTTGTTCAGTGTAGCAAGATTTAATCTCTTAGGAATGTTAGCAGTAAAAGTAAAAAAAATATATAAAGGAGTTACCATCTATTAAGAGCTCATGGAGTATTTCAGTATTACTAAGGATTGTTCTTGACATTTAATATTTCTAAATATTGCTTACATACATTTACATCCATAACTTTTGTTTTAATTTTCAAAACATATATTTTTAATTGTTATTAGGCAATGAATAAAATCTTATCCACTATTCTGTTATACTACTTAGTTTCAAAGTAGTGTTTATTGATCAGAAAATGATTTACATCAAGTTATAGATGAAATTAAATCTATTATTATAAAGCGCTGAAAATCTTGAAATTATTAGATCAGAAGTCGAACTCCTATTACTTTTAAATATTATAAATCTCACACGTCAGTAAGAGTTTAAAAAAACTTAAGTGAATCACTTAAGTTTAGAGTGCATTTCTATAAATACACCAACTTTCACTGACCACACTAAATCAGGGCTTGAGTCTATTGTGTGCCTAATGTTATAATCAAATTTTGAATTGTACAGATCTATTTAACCTATCGCAGGAAGAATACAGTGTCTCATTTTTAACCACTGACAATCAGACAAACGCAAGTTATAAATATAATCTATTATTATAAAGCATCTTACTGATACATGAGTGTGGGAAATTTATAAGATTTAAAGTAATAGCGCATTATAGATTTACATTTATAAGTAGTATTTATCTGATTGTGGGTGGTTAAAAATGAGTCACTGTCTTTCTCCTGTGATAGGTTAAATAGATTTGTACAATTCAAAATTTGATTATAACATCAGGCACACAATAGACTCAAGCCCTGATTTAGCATGGTCAATGAAAGTTGATGTACTTACAGAAATGCACTCTAAACTTAAGTGATTCACTTAAGTTTTTTAAACTTTTACTGATGTGTGAGTGCACAGAGGTTTATAATATTTAAAGTAGTAACACATTATCGGACTTCCGATTTAACAATTTCAAGATGAAATTAAATTATAAAATATAAAGATGTAGATCTTCTATTTTTTCTTTCTTTCATACTTGACCATTATAAATAAGTAAATATTTAATTCAAGATAGCACAGATAATTATGGTATATAGTGGAAAATAATATTGTATAAGACGTAATATTAATAAACGATAAGAATTATAAAATTTTAATATTAAATGATTTACAAACATGCAGATAAATGCCTACAGTGGTAATGAGAAAGAGACCAGACTTCAAATATTTGCAAAAATATATGTAGATGTATGAGTGTGACCTTTATTTTAAATTTTTACCCAAGTTTAAGAAACAGAAACTTGTATTTTCTCAATGTCACACCACACGTAGTGTGATACCTTACAAATCAAAAGATAAATATTAGAAAGATGGTGATTTTCATGATTGGAAAAATCATTTGTAAATACTGCGTATTAGTGATGTTAAGAAAGGTATGATGTATAGTTAGTGAACAGAATATGGTACGATAGTTTTGTAAGGAAGAACAATTACATAAAATTGTCCCATCACATTATATTAAGAATTAATCTAAATTTGCACTGGTAATTTTTATAAGAGAAAACTGGTGAGGTGACAAAATTGATTTTTTTATCATAAAATCCAGATTTTTGAGCTGCTCATTCAAAACCTTAATTTGAGAATGATCTATTCATTGATAGCATGGAAGGAGACTTGTCTTCTGGAGCCATCATTAATCCTACTATGTGAGAATATGGATTTGGGTGTTCAAAGACAAAATGAAATTATGATCTAATGCACTTTTGATAAAAGTATGATTAAATACTGATGATCTACCAATGGAAGTAACAACAATATGGGCTTGTATGCTAAGAGATGATGTAATTAATCCGAACATCTCATTCATGGCCACCTGCACATGAAAATCAGAAATCAGGTGAAAATAATTCATTAAACTTTGAATTACTTTTATCATTTTGTTAATGTTGGAAATTGTTTTTATATCCCTTAATAATTTGTACAGATGTCAGTAAATAATTTAAACCCAATTTTTTAATTACAATATATGAGTGCAGAAAAAATATTTGCTATAAACTGAAGGAAGTCTTTGATTCTTCTTTGAAACCTTAGACAAACTGAATGTGACAAACTACTTTATACCATTTACTACATTCTTGAACAATTTTTATGACTCTCTCAATGTCAGATCACATTCCAACAAAAAATATATATTCCATATCTTAATGTTTGTCAGAAAGTTTGTGACAATTATACTTTGCTTGTAATTATATGCTACCTTATTTCTACTATCTATTTTAAATGTCAACTGTTTTTAGAAAAGCTTAAAGTTTATGGAACCTTTTCCAAATATATTAAATTCTTAGTAATAATATATAGATATAACACAACATTTCAAGCTACTGATCTGAATAGTAGCACAAGAATTGATATTATTCTATTATCTTCTTTAGGTATTACAGGACTGACTAAAAGACATTGTTAGCACAAAGATTTGTATTACTTTTCTTTACTTTTAAGGGGTTAATAGCTTAAACAGTGATATTTCTATGGAAGAGAATGGTATTCAACAGTGATGACATTGAAATAAAAATTGGTATTGTTCTACTCACATATTCAGATATTGTAACCTGATGAATGACAGAGATTAATATTCTTCTACTCTCATTTTTTAGTATTGTTGGCACGGCCAATGAAGAAATATAGATAAATAGGTAAACTTTGCAGGGGTAATTTATCATTTATTGATGTATCCATTACATAAGGATGATTTGATGTATTGGTATAGGTGGGAAACATGATTTATATATACATTAAATTTCCTTCTCAATTTCATAATTTGTTAATTCATTGTTATTTTTATTCAATTCTTAATCAGAATGCATAACATATTCTTTAGATGAGACTGTGGTTCATCTAGCATATAAAAAAGTATTCACAGTCTTCCCATGTTGTGCTAGACAGTGAATAACTTGTTAGATTAGTAAATAGGTAAGTCAATTCTCTGGATATGGAAGTGGGGTGCCAAACCTTTGATATAATTCTTACCCTCAAAATAAATACACCTGATTTGTGTAGGCCAATTAGTTAAGACCCTAAAATAAATACAGCTGATTTGTCTTTTTCATATGATTTTATGTTACTTAGGCATTGAAAATGATTTCTACATCTGCATTGTAAGAGTACAGTCCCAACCTATTACAAATAAGTTATAACATTAACTATATTATAAATAGATTATGATGTCCTTGTTTGTTTTTCTATTATTTTTTACTGTTATTATGTTAAGTCTACGGTTTACATTATGAGAGAAAATGATATTCAATTGACCAAATTCCTGAATTTAATATAGGGGAGTAACAAAGAAGAATGGGATCTAAAATTAAATTATTACATTATTTTTTTTTAAAAAAAGTTATTATTAAAGAAATTAGAAATTAAAACGTTTAAACAATGGGAATCCAAGCATGATATAAAATGGTCACAACACAGACTGATATGCGAGAAAGGAAACTGAATTGTTTTAACCAGGACAAAAGCAGATAATTGTTTTTTTTTAACTATCAACACATATGAAAATAATGCTTAAAATTAACTAATGTTTAATTTATAATATGATTATTTTGTAGAAGAACAATTATCTCCAAAAGATAATAATTTTACATTAAATCTACAGACATATAGAATTTTGGCTGAAGAAACCAAAAAAGATCATACACTTTCTAATATATAGCAGAAAATAATAATTCTGATGAATATTAGGTAATACATAAGGATGTGTGGGTAAAAGACCCATTAAACATTGCAGGTGGGATAATTCCAGTCATATGCCTACTAATGATTCAACCGTATAAGCTAATAACATCAGTAATGTCTTCACCCTCACTAGAAGGAGACATAATCATAAGGATCATGGAGAAAACATAGGGATATCAACTGTACACTGGCAAGTTATCAACTGATTACCTAGAGGATGACCGTGCAACATCCAATGGATCACCTACTTCCAAGATCCAGGAATTGTTTTAATTTAAAAGGAACCAGCCATATTATTATCTATGCACCCACATACTGAAGAATAGTTAATTACATGGCTACATGGACTATCAATTTAATATATTATATCAGTATCATGTAGAACCCATTTTTCTTTGTTGTACAACTCTTTGTTGTTATTTTTTGAAAAGAATTGATGATACAGCCCTTGTAAGGGGGGTCTATAAATCAATCACTATAATTTTTTTAGTGTAATAAAATATAGAGGCTGATCCTTAGACCTACCACTTGAGGACTGGATGATTGACTGGTGTTGAGGTGAGATTTTATATATAAAACATTAAATGCTCACACTAGAATAGAACAAATTTATGTTTATTGTTAAATTAACTTATTATTATTTGTTATTCTGTATGACTGACTGAACATCTTGTATGAAAGGGTATTGCTATTATAATAACTGGTAGTGTCAAAGGTGGGGGGTTTCATACTGAAGGAAGTCAGTAAATCATGATGCCCTGCCATAGATTAAAGTCACCAAGTTAAAGCCAGGGTATAGAAAAATTAATCGTGAATTATGTTGTTAAATTATGCAGAAAAACAATTAAAAAAGAGGGTGGCCCACCCTTTTCTTATTAAATTTTCTGTCTCGTATTTATGATCTGATTGGCTGTGAGTGCGAGAGATTTGCAGTCTCTCAGTTTAATTGTTAAATTACATAAATGTTTAGAGTGGGTAGTGAATAACCATCCTACATGTGGTCCAAGGTTAGGGAATAATCATAATATCTGAATCAAATGGGGGTGATCTGATCTAACCAAATATCAAGTTGATTTAGTATCAAAGATTGTAAATCACTCATAATGAAATACAATTGTTAATGATTTATTTTACTTAATTAGATTTTGTGTATGTTTATCATTCATTATTTTTCCATTGCCCATGCCACCTCATATATTCAACTTTCCATAAGCCATGCCATATCATTTATTTATCTTTATATTATACATGCCATACTACACAATTATCTCAGAGGTAAATATTTTTACTTTAGATCAAACTTATGATAGTCATCACCCTAGATTATTAGGATCATGCATATGACCACGGAGTTTGAATACTGAATGACAGGAATATAGTCAGCATATTATAAATCTATTAAGTTATAATTGGCAAACTTTAGGGACTCAAACCCATTCCATGGCCCCAATGCACAAATAAAATGAGTGGCACAAATAACTTATTAAAAATTCCAATCCAATTAGTAACTAATTATTGGTGCTAGACTGGAAAGACAGCTAGAAGATCAGTGAAATGATGAAGTTGCAGAAATTACATGAGTGTGTAAGAATCTAAACCTCAATAAGAAGGAGAGATTTAAAAAAAGAAATCACAAGTGAAGGGCGAAATAGAGAAAGTAGATTCAAAAATAAAGGCCATGGAAATAATACAAAATAATAGGATGACCAATGTAGAAGGGAAAATGAAGTTAATGGAGGGGGATAATAAGAGACTAATGGAAGAACAAGTTGTGATCAAGAATGAAATCTTGCAGAAAAATGAGGGCCTTGTGAAGATGACCAAGAATCAAAATAACTTATGGACCCAAGTAAACAAACTAAAATGATCAATTGACCAGTATATGGGGATCCTAGAGGATTGGATAATTAAAATTACTTGAGGGATTCCAGGAGAAATAATCTAAGAAATTCACACAGTCAAGAGTCACAAGAAGAAATGTCACTCATGGGAAAACTATATACTTTCCTTTAAAATGTCTTAAACCAAGAAAGGGATCATAGTAAAATAGGTTCCACAAATGGAATCAAAGAAGAGAGGGAAATAACACCCTTGCAATATGTAAATACAAATAAACACCCTGGTCAAAAGAAATAAGACACAAGAAATTGGAAGACTAAACCTATAGAAAATATAACCCAAGAGTCAGTTCATTATAAGAATGGTACAGTGAACTCAGTCAACCAGTTTATTAAGTTGAAGATGTTCAAAGGCTTACCCACTAAAACCACTACTGATATCTTAGGAGCCTGGCATGTACTTTTCAGTAAACCAGAACCTATCTGAAGGGGAGAAGATCATAATCACATACAGCCATTTGCAGGATGATGCATTAGCATGATGGGAGTCATTGTGCCAGTCACCATCAACCTATGAAGATTACAAATCCCAAGTGATAGTTTCTGGAATGAAAATAGACAGGAAGCATTGCTATATCAGATAATGCAAGAGAAGTACCATAATGCACCTGGAGAGACATTGGTGGAATTTTTTAGAAGATAGATTGCCAAGTTAAAAACCCTGGATACTTACCAATTAAGCGAGAGGCAAATCTTTCACATAGTTCAGCATAATTTTTCCCTGAAGTTCAAAAAATTGTTAATATGTACCAATGTTAGTAGCATTGAGCAGCTGCATAAGCTTGTGGTTAAGACCTGTAGAGGTCCCTACCTTCACATTTTCAGATGCAAATTCCTGATGTTACAGCCTTAGGAAATACTACAAAATATTAATAGTAAATTTGGTAAAAAAAGGAAGGAGAAATCCTTCTCAATGCCATTAACTACAAAAGAAGAATAAACAATAGCCAATACCAAAAAAAGAGAATGATGAAAAACCAATCAATAGTAGAAATTATGAGATCGTTGGCCAGCCATTGTGGGGCACAAAATATACCTTTGAGACTCCCAATGACATACCAAAGACATCAACCTCAGGATTAATTAAAACAGCATTAAAAAAGTAGCTTAACAAACTAACTAGGTAGTTGAGAGATTGTTCGTCCTCTCAAGCAACCACATTAAATTTGGGGAACAAAATAAAGTAGTCAGGATAGGTAATGAGGTCCTAGAAATGACATTGCTGCTGAGATATGATCTATTTAAAATTGACTGCATAGTAACAAATGTCCCTGATGTACTCATACAAGCAAAGATCACTGAATCCAATGTAATCAATGGTAATGACAGAAGTAAGTTAATTCAATGGAATATTTTCTGAAGTACCAGGAATGAGAGGGGAGGTTCAACAATGCATCAAATTGTTCAATGACTAGCCATTTCAATCGAAGTCATACCCCATACCATATTAATATCATGAGGAAATAACCAAGCAAATCGATAAGATACTTGAGTGGGGGACTATTTCCAAATGCTCTTCACCATATTGCAATCCTATAGTGATAGTAAAGAAAAAAGATGAGTTGATGAGATTTTGTCTAGATGCTAGGCACACTACCCATACACAAACTGTGAGATTTGAAAATATGAAAGTATTCTCTACTTTAAACTTAACCTCCAGCTATTGGCAGATAGAACTCTACCCAGAAGATCAGCAATACCCCACATTCTGGTATGAGGGCATCACCTACCAATTTAACTGAATGTCATTTGGATTGATAAATACAAGTGCTGGCCTAATCAGATGCCTGGATCAAACCCTATCTCCTGAAATCAAGCAGATGACCACCATTTATGTAGATGATGTCATAAATTGACTCATCTACTGTTGAAGAACACTTTCAACATTTGGGAAAATTCTTTAAAGAATGCCATGATAAAGGAATCAAAGTCAATTTTGGGAAAAGTATTCTAATGAGTAATAAAGTGACTTTCTTAGGACATATTATTAATTGCAGTGGGATGAGATCTCATCCCAATATGATCAGGCTGTACTTAAAACAAGATGTCCCAAGTTTGTTTAAAACTTGCGAACCCATATTCACAGAAACCACAATGGATCCTGTAGAGGATCAGAGAAAAACCTATGACCAATGTGCAACAAAAACCAAGTGGAGTCAAATCATCAATTCCAGATAGGAGATATGGTTTTTGCCAAATCACCTCACATCAGCAAGCCACAAGAAGTCATTTTCCATAAATTTTGTAATGCATATGAAGGACCATATAAAATTCTAAAATGCTCAGGTCCCAACACATACTGGTTGGATGAAAAAGTTGAGATAAAGAGTACCTATAATTCAAGAATATTAAAACCCTATCATGAGAATATTTTGGAAAATTAATCTCAAATAAAAAAGGGAATTTATGAAACCATAAATGGACAGATGTCTACAAACACCCACAATTAAACCCAACATCAAATCAAATTTCCTAAGCTCTACCCTATTATATTTCATATATGCACAAGGGGTCATACCAAGGGTCCAATCACCCAAATATGTGATAACATCATGAGAATGAAATATTTATAGTTGACTTTAATAAATTTCTCATTTACAGTAAAACCAATTTTTCATAATATTAAATTCAATGAGAAAAGAAGTAAATCGTGTTTTCTCAAATTACAGTTTTATATAAAAAAGCTTTGTATTATTAAACATCAAAAGGAAAGATTAAGCAAGGCTTAAACAATAAAACCATAATTTATGTAATTGAGGATTAAAACCCGTATAGTCCATTTTAATCCATTAATATATAGGGGATTTGAACTCAGACTTTCACATGACCCTCAACTATCCATGCTATCTCATACTGCTGACACACTTGATCACACACATGTTGAAAAGATAATCACCAACATATGTATTTTGTGCTAAACCAGCACTCATCAATATCTTTTTGGCATGTGTGTCATCAACTATGTCAGCAGTATGAGATAGCATGGATAGTTGAGGGTCATGTGAAAGTCTCAGTTCAAACACCCTATATATTACATATTGGAGTGCAGGTATGAAAAGGCCTGTACTTTAGAAAAAAAAATTCTCAAGGGAAGGGGAAATATAAGAGTATGGTCCCAACTTATTACAAATAAGTTATAACATTAACTATATTATAAATAGATTATGACTTCGTTGTTTGTTTTCTTTTATCATTTTTTATTTTTGTTACGTTAAATCTACTGACTGAAAAAAAAATTGATACTCAATTGACTAAATTTCTGAATTTAATATTGGAGAGTAACAAAGAAGAATGGGATTTAAAATTAAATTATTACATTAATTTTTTTTAAAAAGAAACTAGAAATTAAAACTTTTAAACAATGGGAATCCACACATGATATAAATGCTAGCAACACAGACTGATATGTGAGAAAGGAAACTTAATTATTTCAATCAGGACAAAAACAGATAATAATTGTTTTTTTAAGCTATCAACACATATGAAAATAATGCTTAAAAATTAACTAATGTTTAATTTATAATGTGATTATTTTACAAAAAAACCAATTATATCCAAAAGCTAATAATTTTACATTGAATTTGCAGACATGACAAATTTTGGCTGTTGAAGTTTTATTAATATTTATTAATTATTAACTGGCTGAAAAAACAAAAAAAACCCACACACCTTCTTATATATAGTATAAAATAATAATTCTGATAAATATTAGGCAATAATGAAGGAAACGACTCATTAAATGTTGCAGAGTGGGATATGGCCAGACATATGCCTTCTAATGATTCAACAATATAAGCTAATAACATCAGTATTGTCTTCACCCTTGCCAGAAGGAGACAGTAATTACCAGGATCATGGAGAAAACAGCAGTGAACATAGGAATATCAGCTGTTAACTGGAAAGTCATCAACTGATTACCTAGAGGATGACCAAGCAACATCTAATGGATCATCAACCCCCATAATCCAGGAATTGTTCTAATTTAGAAGAAACCAGCCACATTATCATCTATGCACCCACATACTGAAAAATAGTTAACTACATGGACTATCAATTTAATATATGCAAATTATATCTGTATTATGTAGAACCCATTTTTCTTTGTTGTACAACTCTTTGTTGTTATTTTCTTTTGAAAGGATTGATGATTCAGCCTATAACGGACGGGAAGATAAACACTATACACCCCCTAATACCTATCATACCAGTCACACCAGTCACTAATTCGATCTTTAGTGGTGTGAAGTCCCACTACACATCATGCATCCAGGTTGGTCGACAGATATAACGGACGGAATGATGACCACTAGCCCCAAAAGTTGATGATGCCAGATATAACAGATGGAATGATTACCAAAACACTGCTAACACCAGATGTAATGGATGGTCAACTAACTTGCAGACTGTACTACTATGCAGATGTATCAATATGGTGTGGGGATAAGTTAAAATGCTCTAATTTATTACCCCTAATGAAACAATCTGCAGAGACCTACCAGGCTTAGAAGGGAAGAAAGTTGCATCCAACTATGTTCAGATTGTGGGTCATATGATAAAGTGCTAATGAGAACCTGATGAAATGCTTAACCAATGATTGCATACCCTCTAATTGACTAACTCTATCCCTACTTAATAATATTAAATGCAATTTAGGTTAGTTCATCCACTTTACCCTTTTTAATTCCATTATTCCCTAATATTCAAGCCCAGAGAGAATATTGCTTTTAGCTCCTTTAGCAGGTATGAACAAATATACACAGCAACTCCTGCACCTATATATAGGTTACAACTAGCATTTATTATATTTGTTTTATTTTCAAGCTTTTATATAATAAGAAAAATAGATGTGTGTGCATGTATAATTATTTATAAACTGTGGAATGTCAGGACTACTCAATAAACCAGAGACGGGAATAATATAAACTCTCAAACATTTATTAACAATAATAAATATTAAGTATAACAACAATAGTAATGATAATATATATATATAAATATAACAATCATCATATGTACATGTGTCACAAGTGAACCTCTACCATCTTACTAATTATCCTCTAGATCCAACCCTTATACCCCATGGTAGAAATCCACCTATCTCACTCATTTTCTACAAATCATAATTATATAGAAAAATCAACTTTAGTTATTTAATATAATTGAGATGCTGGCTAGCTAAATTATATATTTACAAATGTTAATTTATTTAACAAATTTCCCCAATTTATATATATGACAGAGACAGTTACCAGTTGATTAGCCAAACATACTGGAAAATATACGTACACGGTTAATCACAAAATAAAACATATAATATGTATTCTGTATGTGTTGTAATTTGACTTATATATAAATTTAGAGAATCTTACCTCAATATTTATTTGGATGATCTGATGTGAAGCAGGTAGTATTACCTAAATTTTATTTATAATGAAAATATAAAAAAAAAATATCAAAATGAATAATCCCCCTTTTCTTCTTTGCTAATTCTGAAAAATGAGGCTTCAGCATCAGAGTGTGAAAATACAACAGATAATATGAATAAAAAAATAAAATAATAAATAAACAAAAATTTACAATATTGATTCTTTGATTAAAAATTGTAATTGGAACAAAGTTCCTAAAAATCATCATAATAGAAGTAGTAGTAGTAGTTGATAGTTAGGCAAGTTGTTCTTCAAAGCAGTTTCACTTAATAAATCATTCTCCTTAGCAAGGATAGATAGTTACAATGGTGTCTCCTGTAGTTGTGTTTAATGGTAAACATCTTGATCCTCATTTGATTCACCATAATGTATTCCAATCCTTGTTTACTTTGGACTGAAGGCATCTTCTTGTGTGTTTACAATAAAGTAGAAATATATATAGATATAATGCAGCTGGCAGGAAATACCACGACACACAATAGCATGTTTTGCTCTAGCCCATTTTCATATTAAAGTACATTTTAATAATTATTTATAATCATATATTTTTATTGAATAATATTGAAGCGCTTATATATATATTAAGAAAATTATTTCATTTTTCTTTCTTTTCCAATTTTTAGCAGATTTAATTCTCATTATTGTTTTTGAAAAGATTTAAAAAATTCAAATTTACTCCAACAACTTTTTAAACACGATTTAATTATTTACGAATTAATCAGTCAATTCTTACTTCTTTTCACTTTCTGTCCTTTGAATTTGATAAACTTTTAGTTACAGTATTCGACTTTTAAAATGTTTATAATTTAACTAAAAGAAAAAGTAAAACTCCATTTTAGCGTTCTAAATTTTTAGTTTTAATTGCTGTCTTTTGTTACAGTTGTTATAACAATAAGAAGAATGATTTGTAAACTGTCTTTTGTTTTTATACATTTCACACGCGTAGATTTTCAGGAACGCTGATATCTTTAACTGCCTATTGTTTAAATACATTTAGATTTATTATAAATAAAAAAAATAAAATAAAATCAGTTTTATTTTCACACATATGTACCCACCTAATTAACTTCAAGTCATCCCAAATTCATTTACCTATTAATTAATATTCAATTTTAAATTAAAAAAAATATATACATTACAGTTTATTTAATCAAATAGTTTTATATATACAATAGTACTTTCTAAAATATTGATCGTATTTTATTTTATAAATATAATAATTTATTGTGTATTATATGTATGTAGGTAATAATAATAACAAATAATAATCTTCCCGCTATTACTATAAATTCCAAATGGATTGGGTTCAATAAATATGCTTGATCTTTTTAGAAATGTGTGCATTGTAAGCTACCCTTTACAAGCCCTATAATCATCAATCATAATTATGTAAGGGGGGAGGTCTATAGATCAATCACTGTAATTTTTTAGTGTAATAAAATATAGAGGCTAATACCCTAGACCTACAACTTGAGGACTGGATGACTGACTGGTGTTGAGGTGAGATTTTATATATAAAACTTTAAATGCTCACATTACTACAAGACACATTTATGTTTATTGTTATTGTTAAATTATTATTATTATTATTATTATTATTATTATTATTATTATTATTATTATTTAAACTTAAGAGCATGCTAATGCTCTAAACAAGCTTTTTTTTATTATGATAAATGCTACTACAAGAGAAGGCATTCAAATCATCTTTATCTTAGATTGTCCCATCCCCAGACCGGTTTCGACCTATGGGTCTCTTCAGTGAGGAGTTCGGACATTAGACTCAAAAAACCAACTCAAGCTAAGCATTTATCTAAAAGATAATTCTCAAGAAGAAGATCTAAACCTTTAGACATCTGCATGTCTTTAAAGTCAGCTCTCCAACTGAAAAAATTATATGGGCCTGAACTTAATTCAGATACTCCATATATTAATAGGCTTAGCCATTTAATTTAGCCAAAGCCCCAACAGCAAAATAATAATAGTAATAATAAAAAGTCAGATGTCACATGACTTATATATAGCTTGCAATTACCAATATGTAAACTTAAGAGCATGCTAATGCTCTAAACAAGTTTTTTTTTATTATGATAAATGCTACTACAAGAGAAGGCATTCAAATCATCTTTATCTTAGATTGTCCCCATCCCCAGATCGGTTTCGACCTATGGGTCTCTTCAGTGAGGAGTTGGGACATTAGATTCAAAAAACCAACTCAAGCTAAGCATTTATCTAAAAGATAATTCTCAAGAAGTTCTAAACCTTTAGACATCTGCATGTCTTTAAAGTCAGCTCTCCAACTGAAAAAATTATATGGGCCTGAACTTAATTCATATACTCCATATATTAATAGGCTTAGCCATTTAATTTAGCCAAAGCCCCAACAGCAAAATAATAATAGTAATAATAAAAAGTCAGATGTCATATGACATATATAGCTTGCAATTACCAATATGTAAACTTAAGAGCATGCTAATGCTCTAAACAAGCTTTTTTTTATTATTATGATAAATGCTACTTCTTCTTGAGAATTATCTTTTAGATAAATGCTTAACTTGAGTTGGTTTTTTGAATCTAATGTCCCAACTCCTCACTGAAGAGATCCATAGGTGAAAACCGGCCTGGGGATGGGGACAACCTAAGATAAAGATTTGAATGCCTTCTCTTGTAGTAGCATTTATAATAAAAAAAAGCTTGTTTAGAGCATTAGCATGCTCTTAAGTTTACATATTGGTAATTGCAAACTATATATAAGTCATGTGACATCTGACTTTTTATTATTATTATTATTATTATTATTATTATTTGTTATTCTGAATGACTGACTAAACATCTTGTATGAAAGGCTATTGCTATCATAATCAGTGGTAGTGTAAAAGGGGGGAACTTCATACTCAAGAATGACAAATCAGAAAATCATGGTGTACTGCCATAAAGATCATCAAATTAAAGCCAGGGAACAGAAAGGTTGTTCATCAGGATTATATTAAATTAATCATGAATTTTATTGTTAAATTAAGTAAATGTTTAGAGTGGGTAGTGAATGACCATCCTACATAGGGTCCAAGGTTTGGGGATAGTCATAATATCATGCAAATCAAATTGAGGGTGATCTGATCTAACCAAATATCAAGTTGATTTAGTATCAAAGATTGTAAATCACCCATAATGAAATAAAATTGTTAATGATTTATTTTACTTAATTAGAATTTGTGTATGTTTATCATTTATTTATTTTTCCATTGTCTGTGCCACATCATTTTTTCAACTTTCTATTACCCATGCCATATTATTTATTTATCTTTCCATTATACATGCTATACTACACAATTAACTTTGAGATAAATATTTTTACTTTAGATCAAACTTATGATAATTGCCACCTTAGTTTATTAGGATTGTCAATGTGACCATGAAATTAGAATATTGAGGAGTGACAGGAATATGAGAATCCATGATATCGATGATCTAAAGTGCAACCATGTGGTAATAATATGTATTAGAGTTGAATCCTGCATATTATAAATGTGTTATAGGTATAATTGGAAAATTTTAGGGACTCAAACTCGTTCCATGACCCCAATGTACAAATAAAACGAGTAGCAGAAATAGCTATTTTGTTCTATTCTGATCCAATTAGTGACTAATTATTGGTGCTAGACATTATTCAATTATATCATTAGAGAATCTGGTCTCATACATAATAGGCCATTCCATTTCAATTGGTGCAGCCACTTGTTGGAGGCATGAACTCGGATGGTTCAAATTCGATCCATCATAAATGCATCCAAATCTGTGGGAATGTTAGACAAGAGCCTAGGAGAATAGTTCATTTTGTTACACAATAAACTCATATACATTAAAAATGGCGACTAAGGTGTTGGGGCAAGATCAGTTCCATTACAATATATTACTATTCTTTTTCTATGTTAACTTTTATTATTTGTTTAAACATAAATTTGACATTTTTTCTCTTTTATCCAGTGGTTTTTACCTTGCATTTTATAAAGATATCATTGTCTTCTAAATATTTCAAACCTTTCTACTTCAAATGGTTCTTGATTTATATCTGGTAAAAACATCATAGTTCAGTTTTAAGTTTTTTTCCAAACATCATCTTAGCTAGAGATTTTTTCATTTCATAGATGTTATTTCTGTATTGGGAAAAGAACATTTTAGTGAATGCTTTGTGAATGTTAGTAGTTTCAACATTGTATAATCATAATTTTCGTGATTGTGGTAGTCTTTTTTACAAAACCATGTGATTTGGAATAATATGAAAGTGTCGGATTATGGTTCATTCCACATTTTTCTATAAACTCTTCAAATATGGAGGAAGGAAATACTATCATTTTCTTAGACAAGAACATCAGACTATCTATGACATGCAAAAATGTTTTTAAGTTTGGTGATCATTATAATCCAGTTTATGTTTTGGACAAATTTTATATTCTGATCATCTTAAATAAGAATTTAGTGTTTTTAGAAACAAATGACCCACATAATGTCCAATGTAGTGCCTATTTAGTTATCGTTATTAGCTTTTTCAAAGAAGAGCTATAACATTAAATAGTCAGCCTTTTTGGATGCAAGGCAGATAGATAGTGTTAATGTCAGTCAACCGGAATGAATGAAGTTGCTCTCCAGTGAAACCTCTGCCATCAGCAAAGGCGTCTTCACTAGCGATTATCATGACATCTCAGCAGTGAGGCAAGTCCACATAGGACTGGAAACTGCTTACATCTGCAGTTGACTCAAGGCAAGTCTGAGCTAGAGCCGACTTGAGGCAAGCTGTCCAGTGCAGCTGGGAGTCTCTCTTAAACTTGCAAGGCAGGCTAATCATATAGCTGGAAGGGAGTTTTATTACTCGGCAGAGTACCTCAGCATTAACTTGTATAAACTATATGCATATTATTATTTAAGTAACATGTGTATATATTTTGTAACTAATAAATTATACATATTAATTGTTGAGTAGTTGTCATCATTTGTCTGTTGTTTTGGAAACGAACCTGTAAATCAAACCAAACACAACAAAAACAATTATTAATTTTGCTAGTAAATAAAAAAATAACATGTAGTAGATATATATGAATCGGTCATTTCATTGTAACTTACTTTCTATATCTGAAATCTAACCTTCATTAATAAAATAGGACAATTTTGCCTTATTAATTAAATAGATTTATCTATAAATATATTTTAATTATTATTATTTTGCTCAAAAAAAAAAACGAACCGTGCCACTTTTTTTCCCTACATCAAATGCTTTTGTATCATAGAATATATATATATATTTAGTATGCATTAGAATGATTGTTGCCCATATTTGCTCAATTAAATGTAGAATGTTAAAAAACCAATAATTTATAAAAAAAATATGCTTTATTGGACTTAAATTTGTAATTAATTTTCACATTGTGTATGTGTGAAATATTAACTTTTTTTTAATAGAGAAAATGAGATATATTTATGATACTGATTTTTATTAGAATATAAACTTTATTTTACTTATTACAATAGATTTAAGTTAAATCATTTAGTCTATGATGGATCTTCCTTTTGTTTATAATACATTAAAAATTAACTCAGGTCTCACATAGTTTTCTTTGATCATGAAAAAGCATGTAAACATAAATTTAAATTTGATTTTGAAAGTGTGAACATTTTTCATGAAAAGAAAAACCATAATAAAAAAAAATTAAGGAGGCAATTTTTATAAGTAGGAATAAAATGCATTTAATAAATAGACAAACTGCTAACATTAAAATACAGGATTTGTGGGATTTGAATTGATGACGTTTGCTTCTGCTTTTCTTTTTGAATTTAATGGCAGTTAAGGCAGGTTTAAGAAATTAACCAAAGTACTTCTGCAGATTTAAAGACTGCTTGTAATAGTTTATTACTGTTAAATTTATTATTTTTATTATGATTACAATTTTGTTTTAATTAAGGAACATTTTATTTATATAACATTAAAGCATGTATAATTTAAATAAACAATAAAAAATAGCATTGAGGATACAGTAAATATAGAGTTATATATTTTTAATTATTAGAATATCTTTCATGAGGCTTAATAAGTGAATTTACAATTATATTGTTTTTTAACTTGAAATTGATCTAGCAGTCAGTGCAATTGATGAAATTTAGGATATAGAAATTGATAATCCTTGATTATTGATATAGTCAGATATCTACATTTGATTTTACATTTATAGCCATGTGTGGAACTAATAAAACCACATTGGGGTAACTCATCAATAAATTGAAATTTTTTTTTAATTTGGAAAAGCAGTTTGTCAATTTTTTGTAATATAACCAATATTGACTTTTAAATTAATTTATAAGTGAAATATATAATTTCAATCTGTATTGCTTGTAATTGACTTATTTGTTTCAACTTTTATTATTAATTTTTTTTTAAATTTCTTATTTGGTTTTGAAAAAATGAGATAAAAAATACATTTAAAATTTTTTTTTCTCATGTGTCAAAGCATCAACCGGGAAGTGAACCCGCAAACCTGGGACACTGCTTGTAAGGCAGCTGTGCTGTGCATTGGTGGCCACATGGTCAGCACAGCTGCTTTACAAGCAGTATCCTGGATTTGCGGGTTCGCTTCCTGGTCGATGCTTTGACACATGAGAAAAAAAAATTAAAAAATACATTTGTGTCGACTTTTATGAAAACAATACTAAAGGATAAAATAATTAATTGTCAGTTACAAATTTTTGCTATTTTTCATTAAATATTTTTTTTTTAGTCAATACAAACTACAATAAAACTAATAAAACAGTCAAAATAAACTTAATGAACTGATGTAATAATCAATAAAAAGAAAGTTAAAATGAAAATTATTTTTTATGTTTTTTATTATTAGTGATAAACTGAGTGAATGTCCTGGAGAAAAGCTAGCAAAAGGTCATGTTCACCACTATTTAAAAACATCACCTAAACATAAAATCTTTAAAGTAGAAGCCTGACTATATCGTAACCACCCACACAGTTTATTTTTAAATTTCTTTATAAAAAATTAAAAAAAAGTATTGTAATGTCATAAATAAAGAATGCAAAGTTTATTTTTAGATTAATTTGTAAAAAGTAAAAAAAAAAGCGTTTAATATAAAGCAAAAGTATTTCATTTATAGAGTGTATTTTCTGTACTTGAGTACTAACTAAGCTATGACGTACTACACCGAAAGCATACTATTCTAATCTTACGATCTTTAAGATAACGTCTCCTAGTGATTTGCGAACAAACTTAATCGATAAAATTTGCCCGCAGATCACGTGGAGAAGTCACCGTGAAGATCGCAAGATTAGAATAGTATGCCTTCGGGGCAGTACGTCATATCATACTTCATATCAAAGAAGGAGAGGGAGATGTCCACCATGTTGGCCAAACCCTGAAACAAACAAATGGAATAATAAGTAAAATTGACTAAAATGTTAATTAAAATAATTATGAAAATGTAAATATGAAAAATGGGATAAACCTAAAATTATTAGCGATATTTAACAATATTTTGCTACGGTAAAATAATATTTCAATATTCAAACAAATGTAAATATGAAAAATGGGATAAACCTAAAATTATTTACGATATTTAACAAAAATTTGCTTCGGTAAAATAATTACGAAAATGTAAATATAAATAATTAAAAATCAATATGTTCATTTATATTTTAATCAAAAATCAGTATTTTCAATATTCAAACAAAATAAGTAATCAAATGTAAATATGTAAAATGGGATAAACCTAAAATTATTAACGATATTTAACAATAATTTGCTACGGTAAAATAATTATCAAAATGTAAATATAAATAATTAAAAATCAATAATGTTCATTTATATTTTAATCAAAAATCAGTATTTTCAATAATATTTTAACATTCAAACAAAATAAGTAATAGCTAAACCCAAATTCGTTACTCACAATTAACTGCCTTTCATAAATACTGCAAAAAGGGTAAAATGGCGGATTTTACAACCAATTTTTCCCTGTACTGTTTCAAAAATTTAATTATAAGCAATATTTAAGTAATCGACAAACAAATAATAAAAAATAATAGGTAAAAAAATAATTCTTTTTTTTTTCATGGTATTTAATGAATCCAAATTGATATTATTTAAAAAATTAGAAATCTCTTAATGTCTGTAATTTATTCATTAGTTATGTGATGTGATGTGATGTGATGTACTGTAGCTTCTTCTTAAACGAAGTCAAGAATCTCTCAGCAATTATACCAAGAGAAACTTGTTAGCTACTTAATTTTACATTCCCCAGTCTAAGTTTTCCCATATTCTGCTCCATCCCATTTTCACAACATAATCTTTGTCAATTCTACAGCCTTTATATCTAAATACCCCTTATCTTTTTCCAAACCCAGCATAAAAACCAATAATCTACTTTTGTATAATCACTTTTTTTATTTTTTTTTATGTGATGTGATGTATTATGGCTTCTCCTTAAACGAAGTCAAGAATATCTCAGCAATTATGCCCAGATAAACCTGTTAGCCACTTTCTTTTACATTCCCCACTCTAAATTTACCCATAATCTGCTCTATCCCATTTCCACAACATAATTTTTGTCAACTCTATAATCTTTATATCTAAATCCCCCTTATCTTTTCCCAAACCCAGCATAAAAACCAATAATTCACTTTCTGTATAATCACTCTTTTCATATTTATTTTTCCACAACTTCATTATATGTACCCTTTCTGTTTTCAAACATTTACATTCAATTAACAAATGCCTAATATTTTCAATTCCTTCCTTACATAATTTACAAAATAAATCACCCATATTTTTCTATTTACATGTATATTCTTTTGTAGCTAAAGATCCCATTCGAGGCTTAAACAATAAACTACTTTCCTTACTATTATCATATATTAACTCACACCTAATATTCTGTTTATTTCTATATATATTTAAACTCTTTTTACTCTCCATACTATTTCTCCATCTCTCTAACTCCCTAGTCTTTATTAATACATTTATTCTTTTATCCCATTCCTTACTACTATAACACTCAATAATCCTCTTAACACAACCATCCCATCTTTTGTACAAATATACTGATATAAATTCTTTATCCAAATCTTTTGCATACCGCATTACCTTTCTCACCCATCTTGTTACCTGCCCTTTACTCATAACCCAATTAAATACTATTTTAGCTATTCTTTTATTATCCATAAACTGCAATCTACCAAACATTTTCATTTTACTTTTTGCATCTCTCATATGAAAACTTGACCATCCCATTTCTCCTTGAATTGCCTCCCTTGCTGTCCATACTTCTGCATCCAATGCATGTCTTCCTACTTCCCTTTGAGCTTTTTCTAAATAATCTAATATCTTTTTACTAACATATAATGCATCATTACCATATGTTAACCCTGCTACTGCAACTCCTTTCCATATAATTCTAGCTACATCATATTTATTATATGAAAATACTGTTAATTTCTTTATCAATCTCTTTCTTTTCTTTGCTTCATTTATCAATTTTTTCTCCCATTCATCCAAATAATTTTTCTGATTACTTAAAATAATTCCCAAATAACTATATCTATTCACTACACTTAACTTAATATCTCCCAATAAAAATTCTACAGCTTCTCTTTCCTCAGTATTAACCATCATTATATATGATTTTTCTTCACTAAATTTAATCCTCATCTCTTTACCCACCCTTGCACATGTCCTCAACATAACTTCCATATCTTCTCTTTTTTCTGCACACAAAAATATATCATCCGCAAAAAAAAAGACCTGACAAAATATATACTCCCTTACTACCTATTAACAGTATCTCTATCCCTCTTCCTAATCTTTCTATTGCTCTTTCCATTTCACTTAAATACAACACAAACAAAATAGGTGACATAGGGCATCCTTGCCTTAGTCCCACACTATTTTTAACTTTAATTGATTTTATATCCTCTAATTGATATATATAATTAATTATTTTCATATAATTTCTTAATAATATCTATTAAACAAAGGCAAAACTTCCCATACAGTAGTGCCACCCCGTGCCAAACAGAGTAATCAATGGATGCCAGAAGGCTTGTGCATAAAATCCCTATCTAGTGCCTACTCATCCAATATCCCCAGACTAGTTTCTGGCTTGTGGCCATCATCAGTGAGGAGCCTTGGATCTGAGAGCACTGCACCTAGATCTTAGGATCTAATGCAACCCTCCAGCAGCCACCTTTTAACTCTACTTTACTACAAAACTATGAGAATGAAATTGAAAACATTGTTAATATCTTCAATCTAAGCTCAATAGCTTATATAGTCATAAGGGTCTGAACTCAATTCAGCACCCATACATTTTGGTGTCTTTGGCTCTTAAACAACCATAGCCACCACTATCCTATTAGGCAGGATTGGTATTAAACCATCAAACATCACATGATCACCATCTCTATACTAGCACAAATTTGTTGTAAACAAAGGCAAAACTCCCCATACGGTAGTGCCACCCTGTGCCACAAGCCAGAAACTAGTCTGGGGATATTGGATGAGTAGGCACTAGATAGGGATTTTATGCACAAGCCTTCTGGCATCCATTGATTACTCTGTTTGGCACAGGGTGGCACTATTGTATGGGGAGTTTTGCCTTTGTTTACAACAAATTTGTGCTAGTATAGAGATGGTGATCATGTGATGTTTGATGGTTTAATATCTATTAAAGCTTCATCCATTCCCAAATTTGCTAAACTTATCCATAATCTATTTCTATTTACTCTATCATATGCCTTCTCTATATCTATAAAACTCATATATAACTGTTTATCTGCATTCCTACTCATATCCATAAGTTGTGTAACTACAAATAAACTATCTCCTATACGCCTATCTAATCTAAAACTTCCTTGCATTTCACCCACTACATTATTCCCTTCCATCCATTTTACAACTTTACTAGCCACCATATACAAGAAAACTTTATATAAAACTGATGTTACCACTATCAGTCTATAATTATTCAACTTTCTATGATCCTTACCCTTTCCTTTAAATAATAACCTTACTCTTGTATTACTCCAACTACTTGGGAAAACTCTATTCTGTGCCATTTTATTAAAACAGGATAATAACTTTACTTTTGCCCTATATCCTAAATTCATTACCATCTCTGCTGCCCATCCATCTAAACCTCTTGCCTTCCCACTTTTCAATTTTTTCTCTACCTCATTTAGTTCATTTTCTGAAAAGCTAATATTCCCATTACTATATTCTTTCATATTTTCTAACATTCTATCATTCACATCTAACATCTTTTCTATATTCATTATATAACTATTTAAGATTCTCTCTAAATCTTCTCTAGAACTACACTCAGTTCCCTCATCATCTAGTAATACTAACTCTCTCTCCCCTACATTTCTCCTTTTAATATAATTCCAAAATTTTTTACTTCCATCTCTTCCACTTTTATTAATATCCTCCAACAATTTACTATTCAATTTCATTCTCTCTCTATAAATATCTATTTTAGCCAACTTCTTCATTTCTAAGTACTTTTCCCATTTAGCATTAATATCTTTTTCACTTTCCTTATTCTTAATAGAACACTTATATTCTCTACATGCTTCTTTCCTTTTTTTTACACTTTTACTAATTTTAATTTTTTTATTACTTTTATTCTTTTCAATATTCTCACCTAAAACCCTATTTGCAACTTTTTCTACTTCCTTACACCAATCCTTATACTCATCCCCAACTCACTCTTCCATTATTTCTTCAACTTGTATTTTATACTCTTCCAACTTATTCTTATCATTCACTCTCCATCCACATCTTTCACTATTATTTCTACTTTTATTTCTATTCTCCATCACATTACTAACCATTTCAATTACCATGAAATTATGATCACTAGTGCATACTTTTTCTTCATTATCAAATACCTTAATTTTCCGTATTTTATTTATTCCCTCTTTCTCTACCAATACATAATCTATTGTGTGAAATATATTATTTCTCGATCATGTGTATTGTCCCTCATAAATATTTAATAAATTTCCAATACTCAAATTCACTTTCTGACAAAAATTTTTCAAAAGCTGTCCATTTTTATTATCTACATCATCAATTTCTTCAATATGTCCATTCATATCCCCTATAACCATTATTCTCGTCCCCTTTTCTTTAAAACTTTGTATATCCTTAACTAAACATTCGTATATGTTACTATTCCACTCCAATATAATTTGACTATCTCCAGTAGCTATATAAACTATAGCCACCATCCATTCTTGTCTACCCAACCTTATTTCAAACCACAAGTACTTTTGTGTTAGTGCTGCCCTCTTTTGTACGTTTTTTAGTGATCATTAGAAAGAGGGTAAAAATTTCGATAGTTTTAGTAAATATAAATAACCTTTGTACAACAATTGCATAATACTTCATTGCAATAATTCTTAGTTTTACAGTGTTAAGTAAAGTCTTAAATAATTTAATAACTCTTTAAATTTTATAATTTTACATAAAGAACTCTTTCAAACCTTTTTTTGTTACTTAAACATTATATAAATTATATTTCTGTATGTCAATACACTTACTCTGGCTTATTCTTATCTGAATCATGGTGAAAATGATTCTTAAAAAGTTGCAAATTTTCACTAATAAACATCACAGTAAACCTTAAATATCTGATGGAAATTATCTGTGGGAAGGATAGACAAACATAGATTCTTAAATGCAAACGACTGATCACGTGTTATTATTCTAGAAGTTGAGGTAGATGTCAGTCATAAACTAATGCATTAATCGATCGAATTTATTTATTAGCTATTCCCTCAATCTCAGATATAAGTTAATGCATTTATATACTATTATAAGCTTTCTTATTATTTATATACAGAAGAAAATTGTAATTGTTTTATTTTTAGGAATGTTGCTCTTATGAATAATCCACTATGCCTGACCAACAGTATCTCCTGCACTTTGTAGGATACGATGTTGATTAATGAGAAGCTATTATGAGCATATTTTATCGTTCTTCATCATTATACAAATAGTGATAATGAGGTTATGTGTTTGGCATCTACATATTTATCCTTAAAACGTCCATAGCATTTGTGTCTAGAATTCTGTTTTTTATTGTTTTTTTTGTAAGTCATGCTCTCAAAAATTAAGAAAGCATGCAATGATGGGGGAATCTTAATAACATGGTTTTTTTAAATTATGATTTTTGCAAGAGATAGAAATGAATTGAGACAAGATTTACAGCTGGGGAAAAAAATGTATGTTTAGACAGTACTATTTTAGGAATCTCTCTGCCTATCCTAGATGTTGAGGGGATGTAGAAAATTTAATCTAAAAATAGTCTCTCTCTTACAGAGTGTGTATGTTGTTCTGCTTGGTAGATTACTCAATAAAGCATTCAAATATATAAAGAGAACTAATGGTTAACAAAAGGTCAGGATTTAAGTAGAATCAAAAAAAATTTAATAGAATAGTTACGTTTACAGGTTTTTTGGCATAGGAAATCATTCAGTAGGGAGGGAAATGCCCAAGTTTGGAATTACTATAGTCTAATTTACTCTTGAAATGCTCTCTTGTATTACAGAATTTGACTTGTACAATGGTACCATTCTCAATTTTCAATGTTCCACCATTAGTTTTAGACATCTTAAAGAAACTTTTATTTCTTGATAGTTAACATTACAGCAATACCATTAAATGATCCAATTTTGATCTTGACTACGTTAATGCAGTGTTCTTTAACCTGGGTTCTGCAGAGCACTGCTTTTCCCTAAGCATTTCAAAAGTGTTCTGCCATAAGTTCAGATTATTATTACATCAAACTATTTCATAATATTTCAGTTTATATCAATGCAATTATGTTTATAATTTAATGTTTAAAATCTCAATTTGTTAGATTACAAAATATTGTAATTGTTATTATTTTAATTATATGTTTTAGCACTGACAGCACCTTATTGTATCCCTGGCAACCCATAATATTTTAATACTGATCTGGATAGCCCAGATGGGTGTCACATTAGACGCAAATTTGTGGGTCACATACAACAATTGTAATTCTGACCTACTTGCTGAACTCTTGCTTCAAATTCTACTTGTTTTGATAATTTTTTTAGCTCTCTAGGAATGAATTTGAGATTTTATTTACAAATACTTAAGAACTATGTAACACTAGCTTATTTAAATATCTTTGCATATATTTTAGTATACATTTTTATGATGGCTATGATTATGAAGCATGGATCCTCGAAACGTTCAGCCTATCTATATTAACATTTGATTTATATCTTCTCTACTAACACTTATAAATAAGTGCTTTATTTACATAATAGTTAGAAGTAAAACTATATTTATAAATAAAAAAGGTAATTAATTTATTACTTTGGCCATTTTTTTATAATATCTGCAATTTGATGTAACATCTGATTCACACCGTATACTTTGTGTTTGCATCAAGATTTATAAGGATGACATTTTAGTTGTATTTATATGCTGAACCGTTTCCATCATATAATACCAAACATTGACTATCTTTAGAAGAATGTAACTCCATTCCAATTTTTCAATTATATTTAACTGTTAGTACAAGCATACATGTTAGTATATGTAAAATATTTTTAAGTGATATTATTTTTCACTAGTCTTCCTGTATTGTTACATTGATGAGTCACAATACTGGCATGAAAATTGAATCTGTACCCTTAGTTTCTTGAATATTGAATTGTAATGTTCTAAACAACTGAGCCATCCTGCCAAAGGAAACAGTTAATACACATTTCAAATACTTATATATGAGATTCTTTCTGATTTTTCCACTTTTTAGTATGAATTTTATGGTCTACCTAAGATTCATAAGGATCATGTTTCATTAAAACTGAGTGTTTGTTTTACAAATTCCTCTTGCCAAAACTATTTCTTTTTGAATTTCTTAATGCATTGGCATGCAAAAATCAGTTCTTCACTAAGGCTTCTAAGCACTTTGTAGAATTAACAAGGAACATGGAATTTGGAGGAACTTTCATACTGATAAGCTCTGATGCAGAATGTTTATTCACAAATGTATTCTTTAAAAACCATTATCTATTGTAAGGAAAGGATTAAATGGTGATAATAACTTACAGACCTATAGATAGTCCAATGGGGGAACTATTATGATTCTGAAAAAAAAAAGTACTTTCAATGGAACATAGAATTCTTCCACAAGATATATGGATGTATAAAAGTTCACCAATATTTTCACGGATTATGAATGTGGACATAGAAGAAGTTAAAACTTCAACAATAAGGACAACTCCACATCCACCTATACTTTGACTTTGCCATGTTGATACTATATTCATTCTATGGTTACTTGGTAAAGCACTATCACAAACTCTGTGAAAATACATCAACCGCATATCCAATTAAATTCGCAATAAAATGAGAACAAGAAGAAAAATTAGTATTCTTAAATTGTCATGTGACAAGACTCCCTCATGACAAAATCAAAAGTACAGTTTACAGAAATTCCCCCCCCCCACAGAAAAGTTGTTATCATTTACATTCGATCACACCAAAAATACATAACATGGATTTATACTATTGCTATGGAACAAAGCTAAAATTGTATGTTTAGAAATCAGCAATTTGGAAAAGGTCTGCATGGAACAAATTCTCATGAAAGATGATTATACATCAACTGTTATTAGAAAACCTTAAATAGACAACAAAATCACCATGAAATGGGAAAACAATTATTGATACGATGGTATGTCTATGCATACTAGGAAAAGCAAACCAATTTTAAATAATCTGCTACCGATACAACATCAGAACAAGTTAGGGGAACCAAACCACATTCCAAGGAATTCTAACATGCCCAAAGCCTACACTTGAAATGGTGAAAAGCAAAAAGTGCATGGAGGAAATAGCATGTTAATTTGAGAGCATATATATTGGTCAGACCATTACCCCCATTGATAAACAATTGCAAGAACATTAGAATATGGAAAACTGTTGTAATCTAAAATTGCAGGACAGGAATGTACCAATAAACATACATTTCATTGGGAAAATACAAAATTATTGAATAGAGAACAAAAGGTACAACGAAGAAAATTCAAAAACGATGCTCATATGACAATGGCAAATAACCTCAAAGTCAATCTAGTCTTACCATACATCATGTCTAGAAACCATTGATTAACTTTGCTTGTAGGAAAAAGTGGACAAATTTGGAAAAACCTCATAGATAAGAATAGGCATTTTTAAACGTTTGTTGGCTTTGACAGGATCACTTGATTAGAAAATTTACCTTAAAATTCAATATCCAAAAATGTAAAGATCTAGGTCCAATTATCATTTCATTACTGTTCATGGTTGCACCAACATATATGGAGAATAGAGGAGAATAATATGATTTAAAACCTTTCATATGTACTAAAGACTGTACTATTCCTAATGGTTGGGTGTAACTGGAAAATCTAAATGAAATCTCATTCCTCCAAAGACTTTCAACATTCAACATTAAATGACAGAAACAGTCCATCATATAAATATGGACAGATTATGTTTGGAATATAAGGAGTCTGAATGTAAAATATTGTCAGGAGAGATCAAATAGGGATCATAAATATAGTTGAAAGAATTAAGAAATAGAAATGGAGCTGGGCTGGACATATTTCTAGTAAAAGTAGCAATGTATGGTCTGTTGAAGATTAAGCCATATTTCAACAAAATTAAAACCCAAATAAAGAAGTATCTTAGTGTGATGATGAGACAAAAGACTGGGTATTGGACAAATTGGATAAATGTAAAAAACATTCATACTGCAATAAATCATTAATTGTTGAAGGTGATGATGAATGAAGTCGATTAAACAAAAATATATCTACAAGAATTAAATACAGACATATTTTCTAAATTCATTTATGAACAATTAGCAGGGCATTTGTACAAACACTTCACTGTATCACATCTGATTTCAATTAAATATAAAATCATTTTGATGCAGTACTATTATACATCAAAAAGTATAATTTAATAGAACATCATCATCATCATTCAATACTCTACTGGAGACTTTTCCAATACTTCTAAATAGTTGTTATAAGCAAATCAATTTGTATGAAATTATCTTTTGTTGGGTCAAGTAGAATGTGCTGTCATAATGATCACCATTTTTGTTGCATAGCCACTGGCTATTGTTTGAATTCTAATTGCCACAATCTGTCCCTCCTATTATCTTTTTATATGTTTCTTAAATTCCAACATTTTTGATTTTTAGCATCATTGAGTCCTATTTTTCATATTTCTGTTGTCGTTCATTATTTTATCCTCTCATGCCAGTTTACGAACATCTATTCTTAGCATATGTTCAAATCAGATTATTTGTCTATACTCTGTATTACTATTTTTTTTATAACTATTTGTTGATTTATATATTTCTGTATAATTTCATAGTATGGATTTATGTTTCGTTTATAAATATAAGGGATTTTCATTTATAAGAAAATGTGGTATTTTCTGAACTTATTCAATAGATTTCATATTTGTATAGCAAAAAATTTTTGAATAATGGTTTTTATATGATGTTTGCATATATATTAAGTTTTTTGTCTAGAGCGGTATGGGCTAAACGTACAGAAAAGGTACATCCATTGACAGTTAATAGTCAAATGTTGTTACTCATTGTTTGTCACTGTTTTAATCTGGTTTATATAAGTTGTTTTATTATTTAATCTTTTAAAATACATTGCAACTTTTTGATGACATTTTTGCACTATTAAGATGGTTGAGCAATACATAGCGAAATTATAAACCCAAATAGAACATTTCCCATATTAGTTTACACGGCAAGGTAAACAGTTTGTATTGCAGTGTTTTATGTTTTGCATTTAGGCCTTACATTATGCACTGTAATGCATTAGTTATTCTAACTATGAAAAAGAAGTATATTCCGACCATGTTGAATTTGGATATCTCATGAACATAGCTATTTTTCGTGATTAACTGACCTACGATTTGTTACAATTTGAATTATTGGTGGAGTCAGTTTTACCTTTATTTAAAAGGGCACCAGGATCTTTAAACCATTAAATTCCACACCATCGCATCATCAATTAGAAAGAAATATCTAAAATAAGATTGTGCCTTTGTTTTCTTGGCATTTAAATCTTTTGAATGAAATTTCTTTAGGAATTTTCCCTGGGCTTAACTATTAAACAAGCATGTTGGCAAAGGTAATTTGTACATAAATTCCAATAACTAAATTACAAATGTACGACAAGTGTTATATTAATGCTAAATATTTTATTAAAACCAATTAAAATATTTAACGATAAATTATTAATAAATTTAGAAAGAACATACACATCCTCATACCGATAATAACATTAAATAATAAAACAATTCCATGCTTTTAAGTTTCTTGAAAGGAGCAATCCATAGAGAACATGTCTCTTTAGGGATATTTGGAATTGACGATTAATGTTTATAGTTAAATTTAGTTTGCAAATGGTATAAATATCTTACTGCTAAGTTCCTGGGTTTACATAATTGATTATTTTATAATACATGTATTTCTGGGATGAAAGAGCTCATTGGTAAGATAACTTTGATTCATTTTCAGATTCCTGATCGATCCTAAAGCTAGACTCAAAATTTTTTTTGACCAACCTCTTTGTGGGGAAAAGTGTCTGCAAATGTTATGGTTCCACTCTAGCATGAAGACTTAATTCAGCATAGAGTAGTCTGGGATGCTTTTTGCATCCTGGACATATGGAAGCTGCTATCCAAGAAAAATAAAAGACTGAAATTATACTCTTTGGATACTCTTGACCAGTTTTAAGATTTTCTGTGCATATATGTTTCTTTTGTTTTGTTATCAGAATACAAGTTAATAATCTTGTACATTCATTAATGCTTTTCTAGGTACAAAGTTATATCTCTATAAATTATTTCGGCCATCTTTAATTATCTCGTAAAAGGTTTTTATGATGGAAATCTATTGCATTTTTACTTCTTTGTTTATCTGGATAAACAACCTGTTTGCATTTTTATTCTCTCCAATTTATAACTTTAATTAATTAAATAGATCATATCAACTATAAATAACTTTTATTGTACATATTTAAGAAAAAAAGAATTACATACAAAATCTAAATAGTATTTATTGACTATTTCTAAATTAAACTTTTCTTTAAAAATATTACCAAACGCCAAAACACTCAAGAACTATACATATTTTAATATGGTTCAGTATGTTCATTTGTAAAAATAACAAAGTAAAAAATTGAAACCATAGCATAATTTATGATAATTTTTGAAAATAGCAAATTGAATTAAATCACATTTTTTCAATGTTTTTTTTTTTTGCAAATTATTTTAACTTAAATGTTTAAATGCAGTCCAGTATAGATGTGGTATCTAATTTTGATCTTAATTATTACATTGATTTCATTTATTTTTAAAAATACATTTTGATTTCATTGGGATTGAACCAAAATTGATCAAAACTGCATGGCAACAGGGCCCACATACTTATAAAAAATGAAATAAACCTTCATGATCATTTTTGATTTCTGATAATAATGAAAATGGTCATTGATGCAATCGTTGAGTTTGTATAAAATTTATTCGTTTTTTTACAAGCTTTGGTATTTATGTTATTTTAGAATCTAATACGTTTTGATTTGTAATTCAAGGAACCAATCAAAATCTTCTGAAATTTTATACAGTTTGATTAATAATTTAGATACAAACTATGGAATTGCCATTCCAGTAATTCATATTGCCTTGCCTCTAGCAACATACTCTTTTTGATAAAGGAATATTGTCTAGAAAATATTCACACCAGTAATGTTATCATTAAGAGACAATATTATGCAGTTCTTCCATCACTAGCTGATTTCTATATAAAGCATAAATAAATATGATCACTTGCATTAATTTATTGAAAATTGGTAATATGGTCAATTGTAACTGAAAAAATCTGTTACTGAATTTGAATTCAAGATTTTTATTAATGTTAATGGCAGTTTTATGAATTAATTTTACAACACAGTATTTCGATCATGACATTCTGAATATCTTTAACTTTTTCAAGAAAAAACATTATGGGAGTTTCCAGCAAATACTTTTTAACAAATTCATCCTCACTAAAACGTTTTGAATTTACAATGATAAGAAGAACATAACAGCACTTCTCACTATACTTTTTGCTGACTTTGAAGGTTTTTTTAACATACTGAATGTCGTTTCTCAAATACAAATTTCAGATTTTTAACTTCTATATTTTTTGTGTCAGTAGTATTTAAATTGATGTATTTTGTAATAACATATTAAATTATATTCTTTTAAATACTGATATTTTGTACATGCATTAATCATGCTATAATTTTATTTGTAGAAAAAGTTATTTATTTCCCATGTTAACAGAAAATGTATATGTTCTTGCATACATCATTGTTTTAATTATTGGCAGGAAAGGTTTTCATTCTTCATTACGAATAGAAATTAGAAAAATAAAATGGAGTGTTGGTTGTATCAGCGCAGTGATGAATGATAATGGTGAAGTCACAGTATGAAGACTATAAAAGAAACAAAAATGCAATGCAAAGGGGATATTTTCTTGCATCCAAACCACGTTTAATCCAATTGCATTTAACACACAATGTCTAAGTTCAAATTTAGTCAAAATAATAGTAATAATAATTAAATGAAACATAAATACATGCAATACATATCTTATTGTAAATTATATAATTATCTAATAATATCATATTAAAACATTTATGTACTATCTAAATCTATCTATTGAAAGTTGATTATGTTCCATTTATGCTATCATAAAATTACAGTTGAAATACTGGATAAACAAGATACTCTCATTAACCAAACTACTATCCCTTTTACTCATCTTTATAATAGAGCAATATCTCTGGGTTTATGATGTGAAAAGTAAAGCAATTAATCAACTTATTTAAAAGCACCATATTTCTAATTAAACACATATCCATTTCTGTATCTTTATAAATATGCTTCTATTCTGAAAAAAATTAAATTGGTTTAAATTTTTCTTGCTTAGTTTATCTTTGTTTTTGCTTCTGTTTTGCTTGTACCCTAAACCATGTGTAGTCTGAACAGATGTAAACTTATATGACCTTTTGCAAAAAATGGATTTTTTTTCTACTTTTTAAGACATGTAATAAACTTATTGTAAATAATGGCAATATTAATAAGAAGAAAATTTATTTCATTGTAACAACTGATTATAACAAAGCAATTAAGTGAAGATAAAGATGTCAATTGAATCCAGGCTCTGAATTTAACTCTTCTTGTGTAAAAATTTGCTGTTTTTAATACAAATTTAATAAAAATTGCTGTAGCTAATGAACAATAAAAAGCAAATTTATTTCATTATAATAATTCATTATACGAAAGCAATCAACTGATTATAAAAAAGCATTCAATGGAATCCAGTTAAACAAAAATAATTTTATCATATTCTTGCTATATTTTTTAATTTTTTTTGTACAAACAATTTAATATTTATTGTAAATAATTATAAAAAAAATCAAAATTGAATGCAATATATATATATATAATGAAAATATTTATATTTTTCATATTTGCTTTTTTTCTTCCAGTGATAACATTACAAAAGTCCAAACATTTTAAAATACAAATATGGGCATTTATAGTTTGTCAAGAATAATTATAAAAGGAAAAAATATTATAAAAGAGTAAATAATAATTTTTTGTTACTCTTCAGTATTTTTTTTTATCTATTAGTTAATGACTTTAAAAATAAGAAAACAGAGATAAAGAAGTAAAATCTTTAAATAACATTTACAAATATTTTTGGGAAAGTGTTATCAATTAATAAAAAAATATTGTTTTCTCTCTCTAAAATATGTAATGCTTTCAAATTAAAGTAAAATGAAAGAATAATCCCCCTTTTCATTAATTACAAAGAACAAATAACTATAAAAGAATTTTTCAATAATTGGGGTATGATAATTAAAAAAGACTATAGATGATTTTTTCAATATTTACAGTATGATTTGTATTTTAATTAATGAAAAGGAAGGAAATCAATCTTTGTAAAAATAGAATCAGTGCAGATGTAATTCTGTCATCTCTGAGAAAGTGTAATAGGATGAATAACAAGATTGATCTGAAAAAGAGCAAAGGTAAGTTATAGCATTAGATTTCTGTGTCTAATCAGTAACAGTAACTCTTGAATTAACTGTTGAGAAGGGAAATAATTTACCTGTGAATAGCACAGTGAGAAATTAAGATTGTAATGTGGTGAAAGGTGATACTCATTTCCAGTTTGGGTGTTTTTTGAAATGGAAAAAAACATTAAGGTTTAGATAAAAGTGAGCATAATCAGTCCAACATGTAACCTTTTTCACTAAAAGAAAATGTGGAAGGAGAATACTATTGAAAGAATTTGCAATAAATCTTGTTTCTATCCAAAATCATTACTAGCTCCGCTTATTTTAACATAACCAAGAAATCTGTGTAAATCTGAAAATTAGTATATTGTAAAATAGAAGCTACTGAAAGAAAAAAATCTAACCTGATAGTAAATAATTCATAAAATGAAGACTGTGTTAATCTGATATGAAAATTATTATATACTATAAAATACAAGTCAATAAATATATTTTGCCTGTTTTAAAATACAAGTTATAACATAAAAATTTAATCAGGGTGAAATGTTAATAAGCTGATACTGTGCTCACCCAAAGTGAAGTAACTATCAATTTCAAAATTGGATCTACAAGAAGAAAAAAGTTAACAGGCAAACGTTTATGAAAAATGATTATTTAAACTGAACACTTAAAGCTACAAGAATAAAAAAACTTAATTAAAAAAAACTGGAAGTTGTAAATTTAAAAGGAGGATTAAAAGCAAATAATTCCATGGTAAATAGTAACATAATATGCACAATTTTAATATAAATAATAATTGCAGATAAATGCTAGTTTTTATTTATGGTTTTTTATATATTGAAGCATGTTTTATTTATGTATTTTATTGTTCCTCTTAAATGGTAAAAAGATTTAAACTTTTCCATGTTCATAAGGAAAGGGGAAGAAAGTTTTAACTAACAATTTTTTATTTCTTATTGTGGAATGTTTTTATATTTAATTAATGAAAAGGGGGAATTGCTCAGTTAAAGGAAATGTTAATTAGTTAGTAAGAATTAACAGAAAATAATCTTGTTTCCTATATGAAATTATATTTTTGTATGGACTATGTTAGATTTGGAATTATCATATCGATTTATTTTATTTTCTTATTTATTATTCATTAGTTATCTTTAATAAAGTATTGTTAAAAATAATAGTTTCTAAAATTAGTTTTTGTATCTTAATTGCTTTATTCCTTCAGCCATCGGTTTTATGAATTGGCATTGTGTGACTTAATTATACCATATCATGATGCGTTAAGGAAATTATAAAGTAGACCTTGTAAAGGATTTCTATTAAGACAGATTAGGCATACACATTTATATTTTTTCTTGTTCACACTCATATTATTTAGGTTTTTTTGTGATCTGAAGCTAAATTTAAAGCAATGCTTGAATATGGAGGTATAGGTTTGTCTTTGGACATCTATATGTTTTTTTTGGATAGTGCAAAATTAAAGGTCACCTTAAAGCCCATTCACTGCACTTTATATTGTAACAGTCAGAATCGTCTATCTCGCTAACACACTGCAGAATTCAAACACCAAACATGAAACTGAACATTCTAGGAGGGGTTGCCTTCTAGATATACTAAGTTCGAATCTAAAGTCCAAATTTCACAGGGCCACCTACGTGATAACGCATTTGATGCTACTACTAGTATAACCTTTTACCGGTGCCTGGTGGTCAGGGAGAAACAAAAAGACTCTATACTAAAATAAGTTTGGGTTGCTAATTAATGTCTATGGATGTACAAAAGAAATGGAGAAATAGATATATAGACTGAGACAGTGATAGGAATCAATAAAATCAAATCAAAATTAGTTTTAAATGATTTCAAAATTTATTTATATAGAAATATATATATGATGCCACTGTCTGCTTATATGAGACAGGGATGCATATTAAATAATTGTTGGCATTACATTCCAATAAATGACAAAAGGGTTTTAAAGCAAAATTATATATTCTATCCCTCGGGCTAATAGCATTACGATAATATGCTTAAAGAGATGGGAACATGTGCGAGGTGCTTTGAGTAATTATAACAGTTTAATAAAATATTTGATATTACGGGTTATATAATATTTATTGATTTCGAGAATAGCATGGACAAAAGCTTACTAAGCAATAAAGTGGAAATGTGATCAAGATATTTATTTGATAATAATAATTAAAGCAGATGGGAGGCCAGTATTGCTAATAATGAATTTATTAAAGGATGGAGGTTGTGACATGTTTAAGTCACAGATGCTTTGTAAAATAAATATAGAAAAAACAATAGTGAAATATTTGGAATGACTACGGAGGGCAGCTCGCCACTAGACTGTAGGAAAGTGTTGTCCAAACAGCCGAAACTTAGTGACTGGGTGATGACTGCATCTAATTCCCAGGTGTGACATTTGAGTACACACTCTGCCTGGGAAATGCAGGAAGTGAAGACAGAATGGACTTGGCTGTGTAAAATCCTTGGAAAGCAAAACAAAGCGGTCTCAACAACCAATTCATTTACCAGCAAAACTAGACTAATGTATATAAAACATACTAAAAGGGTTTTATTGGATTAAGAGAAATGCCCAATCAAATTCCCAGAAATTCATTTAAAAGGGTCCACACATTCTCAACATCAATGATGAACTTTGTAATTAAAGTAGAACACTGTATTTAAAATAGGAAAATGCATGCTTGCGGATTTGAAAAGTAAGCATATGTTTATTTACGCAATCATGCATTTGGGGACACATTTAATCATTGACCTCGCACATACTCTCATATTAGGTTAAAATCAATAAAATGTAGATTTTAAACTATTTGATTATTATATATATTAAAGAAAAGAATCACCCTCGAACGAGTGATTTGTGAGATAATAAAATTGGGAATTATTTATAAATTTAAAATATGCCTTAATAGCGGCGTCTTATTTTCAACGAAGGGATAATTCACTCGGTCAAAGACGATTCTGACACATTATCATAATAAAATAAAAGAAAGCTTTATAAATAGAAAATATTAACCCAAGGATAGAGAGCAAAACTGTTGATTATATTAGAACACGTTACATAATAAAATAAAGTGAAATTAAAGAAAACAATTTAAAATGGCTATAGCATGTTAGTTAGGAATCACAAGAGCTCTTGGGTTAATTTAGGTTACCTCTGGAGAAGTATTTGCAGGTAGATTGATGGTTGGCAGGTTTAATATAACTCAGCAGCAAAATCTGGAATTGTTCATATTTTTGGCAGCAGCAGCAGTTCCGGGGTTCCTTACATGATAGCTTCCGATGGTCTAGAGCAGCAGCCGGCCATTCCTGAGGGAAATAGCCACCACGCCAGCTCTATTCCGACATGTCAAGGTTAGCAATTTGTGTGGTAAACATGGTGAATTAATTTGGAGATGAAAACTCAGCTTCAAATATAAGTTTGCAGGCATGTAGCTAAAATCTCAGGAAAATATTTTTGAAGAATATTTTAGTAGAACATTTCATCAGCAAATGACCAGAATGGAGAACAAAAGAAAACCCTCCTTTTTATAGTGGAATTGAACAATAGAACTGCCCTGGAGCATTACAAAAATATATCGGACTTATCAGCTGTAATTAAACCTATCCGAATGTCTAAAGGAATTTAACAAAATTTTAATTAATTTCTATTGTTAATTTCCTTGTCAACATTCGAATTACAAAGTAGATTTAATTAAAAATTACTTTTACTAATTAAAGAAAACCTTAAGTGGACATCTGCTGTATATTTTAGATAAGCTTTTATAACATTAAATAATTAAATTCAAAAGAAAATGATTTTACTTTTTAAATTGCAATATTTGAATCTATTTACTAAACGAATATGAATTTTATTTTAAATCAAAAATATAGTACGACTGTAATATACTTTTGTAAATAGATTCAAACAAATAATTTTAACTAACAATTTATAATTTTGACCTAAGTTTCAAAATGCATATCATAGTGTGTGCGCAATTACAAATTATATAACCTACTTTTTAAATAAATCTAAATTACATGAACATATACACAATCCATAATATTTTATTTATTTGGGAATGAATTATACTTATATATATAATACGAGAGTTGTACTCGTGGTTTAAAATTGGGCGGGATTTTAGGTATATAAGCGCATTGCAGACACACTACAATAGATTGGGGTTCAAACTAAGGTATGAGGGTAGGAAATAGGTGAGAAAAGGTGAAACGAAGATCTGCAAAGCAGACCTTACTGTTTCAATATGTAGGATTAGAAATAACTTATAGTTCATCTGTTGACTCATACTATCACATGACCAGAATATTGAAGATGATCATGTCTCAGGATGCCAGCATATTTTTGTTATGATAGATGCTTTTGCATTTGAATACATGAATGCAGAAGATTGTTTTTATATTATGCCTGAAGTTTGACATCTGGACAAATATTATTTTAACTATGGTCTTTTTTTAGTAGGAGCAAAATTCAACAATTGCCACATCAGACTTATTCATTGGGGTGGTTATAGTGCTACATCTTTCTCCTTCTTTGATGCCAATGACTGCTGTATTTCTCTTTGAGTCTTTCTTTCCTTCCTTCCTGAAATCTTTCTGCACTGCTGTTTTCTCAAATCCAATATTAAAGATATTATTGTTCTACAAATCTTTTTATACTTTGGCTCAGTTGTAAGGTTATCACATTCCATCACATTAAGCTTTTAATGTTTTTTTTTTTGACATGTTTATTACAGTGAATTCCTGTGTTTTAATTTACACTGTAATGTTGTCCCAACACCTTTATTTTATTTGAAGACCATATCTTATCTATTAAAATGTCTTTCTTTCACTTGCATATTTTTGTAATATTTGTTTTCCAAAGAATTATAAAATAATTTTAATGTACAGAACATCTTCCTTTAAACTACACATTCATATCTATTTCAAGTAATATCTTAAACTATTTTCTTTCTCTTTCTCTTCATCACAAAGGTTATATTTTATCATGTTTATTTTACATAATTCATACGCAAAAGAAATCACAGGCATATGTATAACAAAATAAAATGTTCCAATTACTAATATTTCATTTCAATACAAAGGATGTCCCTTCTTACACTAAATATGCATTACAATTATCAATATATTTTGGAGATTTATTAAATGTATACACTTAAGATTTTAGACTAGTTTATATTATTTTAGAATCTTCAATAATTAGGTAACAAATGCAGTCTTATAATGCTAACAATGGTAGTAAGATCAGTTGTCCTATTGCATTAAACTCTGTTAAATAATTTACACTTATAAGTCCTTCCATAGTATTGAATTTTTAATTCTGATTGCTGAATAAAATGTTGTCTATTGAATACCATTTATTGACTATTTATGCACCCATATAGTGATCTTAAATTAGAATTGTGTTAATCATACCAAGTAATGCACAAAATTTTATCAACACTTCTTCATTTGAATTTTACATTATTAATATGTCATTTCCAACAACTTTTTCACAAAGTTTCTTCTTTTTGTACCAACATCATCATTAATGCCTGCAATAAGAAAAATTATATTTTAATGACATTTCTCTGATTTCTCTGGATCTATTTTTGGGGCATATTCAATAATCAAATGAAGATTTGAAGAATTATGGACACCACATTTTAATACTTTCATAGATACAACATGGTCTTTATAGAAAATCCAGCATCATGCATTTTATTTTTAGTAAATAATCTGTCCTTCCAAAAAAACAGATATCTATATATCTCTTTTATTAAACTTGCTGCTTCTGGAACATGAGCAGGTATATTGATCTTAACTTTTGATAATTTCTTAGCCAGCAGTATTTTCATACCAGTCTGGTTGTAAAGAATGTCTACTACATAAAGTTATCACATTACATATGTTTACATTTTGAAAAAACTAGTAAAACCTATCTCTAGTATTATCACTGCCTCCTGCTTAATATTATTATTTCTCATGCTTTAGTGAGTAATCGACCAGGTATGAAAACGTACACTGATCTTGACAAAATAGGGCCTCAAAAAGTCACAGCTTATACCCCATTGTTGAAGTGAGGGGCTCATGAGTAAATCAAGATGAAAATGAAGCAACAAAAAATAATGGTGTATTGGAAATAATATCTAGCTTTTGACGAAGCAATATCTTATCCTAGAAGGAAAGAGAAAATTATTTGCTTGACCTGTATTCATTATTCGCAGTTAACCCTCATATCTAATGACAATTCTATAAACAACCATTCTTGGAGTCCATCCGCATATCTAATAAGTATAACTTTAGTATACAATACGTAAAAAATAATTTAAACCATCACTAACATAAAAAAAAAGAACCTAATTGCAGTTGGATATTAAAAAAAACAATTAATGGTGACTTTTATTTAACGTATTGAACGTCACATTCCATTTTTAAATATAGACAAACTTAAATATTAAATTACATAATATATGAATACATCTTTATACACATTTTAAAAAGTACATGTATATATTTAATTATATTGTATTGATTTTAATATGTAAATTCCATATTTTAATTACATTGTATATACTTTAATATGAATAAATATAAGCAATCTTTTTTTCTACTATTTTTGTTGTATTAAGGGCGATTAGTTTTGCCCCCTAACTGAAAACTATAATTGTATCTATTTCTTCGTAGGTATTTTAATATGCAGAACATAACATATTTTCAAGCCATATATTTTTAGAAAAAAAAAAAAAATCGAAATCTTTTATTCCTTATCAGTGCTGCCCCCTTTTTTGCGTTTTTAAGCGATCATAAGAAAATGCCTAAAATTTCGACATATTTAATAAATAAAATCAAGCTTTGTAAAACAATTACACAATATTTATAACCATAATTCTTAGTTGTAAAGTATTGAACAAAGACTTTTTAAACGATTTTAATCAATTCAAAACTTTTATAATTTTCCATAAATAGCTGTTTTAAACCTTTTTAGTTTACTTAAAGGCTACATAAAAAGTGTGTCATTTAAATTTCTTTAAAATCTTTCTTATCATAAATAACGTCCATAGCTTTTACCTCTCTAATAATGATCATGCTTTTTTGTTTGAGACAAGTTATCAACTATTCATAAAGCATGCAATGGTGGAGGCGAATCTTCATAACAAGGCTTTTTTTAATTATTATCTTTGTAGGTGATAGAAATCCGTTGAGATAAGATTTACAGTTTGGAAACATTTTATGTTCAGACAGCACTATTTTAAAAATCTCCCTGCCTACCCTGGATGTTGAGGGGATGTACAAATTTAATCTAAAAATAGACTCTCTCTTACAGAATGTGTATGGTGTTCAGCTTGGTACATTATACAATAAAGGTATTTAAAAATGTAAACAGAACTAATGGTTAACAAAATGCCTGGGTTTTATTAGAACAAAAAAAAATTAATGTAACACATACGTTTACAAGTTGTTTGGCAAAGGAAATCATTCACTGGGGGAAAAATGCCCAAGTTTGGATTTAGTATAGTCTAATTGAGTATTTTTTACTCTTGAAATGATCCCTTGTATTACTGTGTTGGACTTATACAGTAGTACCATTTTCAATGTTCTAACATTAGTTTTAGACATCATAAAGAAACTTAAACATTATTACAGCAATACCATTAAAAGATTCAATTTTGATCTTGATTACTTTAATGCAGTGATTGTTACCCTGGGTTCTGCAGATGACGAGTTATCGCTAAGCATTTTAAAAGTGTTCTAGCATAAGTCCACATTAATATTATATCAAACTATTTCATAATATTTAAGTTTATATCAATGCAATTGTGTTTATAATTTAATGATTAAAATCTCAATTTGATTAGATTACAAAATATTTTGATTGTTATTATTTTAATTATAAATTTTAGCTCTAACTGCACCTTGATTGTACATATGGAAACCCAAAACATTTTGATACCGATATGGACCACCCAGATTGGTGTCACATTGAAAGCAATTTCGTGGGCCACATAAAACAAGTGTGTATCTGACCTACTTGCTGAACTCTTGTTCCAAATTCTACTGTTTTGATAATTTTCTTAGCACTTTAGGAATGAATTCAAGGTTTTATTTACAAATTCTTAAGAACTAACTGATCAGATTTATCTTTACATAAGAAAATTAATTAATTTATTACTTTGGCCATTTTTTCATAATATTTGCAAATTGATGTAGCATCTGATCCATACAGTATACTTTGTGTTTGCATCAATATTTATAATGATGTCATTTTAATTGTATTTATATCCTGGACCAACTCCATCACATAATACCAAACATCGAATGTCTTCAGAAGAACATAATTTCATTCTCAACTACATCCAACCGTTAGTAAGAGCACACAGGTTAGTATATGCTAAATATTTTCAAGTGATATCCTTCCTCTCTTGTCTTCCTGTATTGAACAGTCACAGTACTAGCAAGGGAATCGAACCCATACCCTCAGTTCTTTGAATATTGAATTGTAATGTTCTAAACAACTGAACCTTCCTGCCAAAGGCAACAGTCAATACAAATTTTAAACACTTATATATGAGATTCTTTATCATTTTTTCACTTTTTAGTATGAACTTTATGGTCTACCTAAAATTCATGAGGATCATGTTTCATTAAAACAGGGTTCATTTTACAAATTCATCTTGCCAAAACTTCTCAAGATTTCTTTCCAAAGTTCTTAATTCATTGGCATACAAAAACAGTTCTTTATTAAGGATTCTAAGCACTTTGTAGAATTAATAAAGAACATGTAATTTGGAGGAACTTTCATACTGATAAGCTCTGATGCAGAATGTTGATTCACAAATGTACTCTTTAAAAACCATTAACTATTGTAAGGAATATATTAAATGGTGATAATAACTTACAAACCTATAGATAGTATAGTGGGGAACTATTATCATTCTGCAAAATAAAACAACATACTTTCAATAAAACATAGAATTATTCCAACAAATTATATGGGTTGAGAAAAGTTCACCAATATCTTCCCTGATTAACAATGTTTACATGGAAGAATCTGAAACTTCAATTATAAAAATAACTCTAATCCACCTAAACTTTGGCTTTGCCATGTTGGTATTATATTCATTGTATGGTTACTTGGTAAAACACTATTGCAAACTCTGTGGAAATATATCAACAACATATCCAATTAAATTTACAATAAAATCAGAAGAAGAAAAGAAATAGTATTTTTAAATGCTCTTGTGACAAGATTCCCTCATGGCAAAATCAAAAGTACAGTTTACAGAAATCCCACATATACAGAAAAGTTATTATCATTTACATCTTATCACACCAGAAATACATAAGTTAGATGTATACTATCACTATGGAACAAAACTAAAAAAATTTGTTCATGAATCAGCAATTTGGGAAAAGGTCTGCATAGAACAAATTCACATGAAAAATGATTGTACATCTACTGTCATTAGAAAACCTTAAATAGACAACAAAATCAAAGCATGAAATGGAAAAACAATTATTGATACGATGGTGTGTCTATCCATACCAGGAAAAGCACACAAATTTTTAAAAATCTGTGACTGATACAACATCAGAACAAGGTAGGGAGACCAAACCACATTCCAAGGAATTCTAACATGCACAAATCCTACACTTGAAATGGCGAAAAGCAAAAAGTGCATGGAGAAAATAGCATGTGAATTTGAGAGAATGTATATTGGTGCGACCATTCCCCCCATTGAAAAGCAGTTGCAAGAACATTAGAATATGGAAAACTGATGTAATCTAAAATTGCAGGACATGATTGTACCAATAAATGTACATTACATTGGGAACATACCAAATTATTGAAAGAGAACAAAAGGTACAAAGAAGAAAATTTCAAAGAAGATGGTCATATGACAATGGCAAATAACCTCAAAGTCAACCTAGTTTTACCGTACATCATGTCTAGAAATCAGTAATTAACTTTGCTTTTAGGAAAAAGTGGACAAATTTGGAGGAACCTCATAGATAAGAATAGACAATTTCTAATGTTTGCTGGCTTTGACAGGATTGCTTGATTAGAAAATTATCTTATAATTCAATATTCAAAAATGTAAAGGTCTAGGCCCGATACCTATTCCATCACTGCTCATAGTTGCATCAACATATCTCCTGAATAGAGGAGAACAATATGACTCAAAACCTTCCATATATTTTAAAGTGTGTGCTTTCCCTAATCGTCGAATGCAATTGAAAAACCCAAATGAAATCACATTCTTCCAAAGACCCCCACCATTCAGCATTAGATGACAGAAACAGTCCATCATACAAATATGGATGTTTGGAGTTTGAGGAGTCTGAATGTAAAATATTGTCATGAGAAAGCCAGATAGAGTTCATAAATAAAGTTGAAAGAATTAAGAAATAGAAATGGAGCTGGGCTGGACATATTTCTAGTAAAAGTAGCAATGTATAGTCTGTTGAAGATTAAGCCATATTTCAACAAAATCAAAACCCAAATAAAGAAGTATCTTAGTGTGATGATGAGACAAAAGACTAGTTATGGGACAAATTGAATAAACATAAAAAGGCATTTATACTGCAATAAATCATTTATTGTTGAAGGTGATGATGAATGAAGTCGTTTACAAAAATATATCCACAAGAATTAAATACAGACATATTTTCTGAATTCATTTATGAACAATTAGCAGTGCATTTTACAAACATTTCACTGGGTCACATCTGATATCAATGAAATATAAAATCATTTGGATGCATTACTGTTATAAATCAAAAAAACTATAATTTAGTAAGAATCATCATCACCATTCAATACTCCACTGGACACTTTTCCAATACTTCTAAATAATTATTATAAGCAAATCAATTTGTATGAAATTATTTTTCATTTGGTCAAGTAGAATGTACTGTCATAATGATCAACATTTCTGTTGCATAGCCATTGGATATTATACGAATTCTTCATTTTAATTTACATTACTAATATGGCATGTCCAACAACTTTTTCCCAACATTTCTTCTTTTTGTACCAACATCATTAATGCCCTCAATAAGTAAAATTATCTTTTAATGACATTTCTCTGAGATCTCTGAATCTATTTTTGGGGCAATCAAATGAGGACTTGTATAATTATGGACACCACATTTTAATACTTTCATGGATACATCATGGGATTTTTATAGAAAATTCAGTGGCATGCATTTTTTGTAAAAAATCTGTCCTTCCAAAAAAAACCTATATCTATATATCTCTTTTATTAAACTTGCTGCTTCTGGAACATGAGCAGGTATATTGATCGTAACTTATGATAATTTCTTAGTCAGCAATTTTTTTTTATACCAGTCTGGTTGTAAAGAATGTGTACTACATAAAGTTATCACATTACATTTGTTTATATTTTGAAAAAAAAAAAAATTAAAATCTATTTCTAATATTATCACAGCCTCCTGCTTAATGCTATTATTTCTCATGTTTTAGTGAGTAATCCACCAAGTATGAAAACATAGACTGATAGTGGCATGTCATTTAAGTCATATAAGTCCTTTCCATATTTGCAATAGTTCAGCAGTTTCCGAAATAGGGCCTCAAAGATACAAACTTTTTTTTTTAAAGTCATGGCTTATATCCCATAGAAACCTGATTTCTTAGTGATTGTCTTGAGTAAAGATCATAATTAAGAATTGCCAGAATACTATATGTGTCCCCAAAACAATTTCTCAATCATCAAGAATTTCAGGTTAAAAAACAAAGTAATGAAGAAAGTTTCGGATTACGATTTCCATGTGTGTTTAAATGATGGAAACACACAGACATCCCATCCCAATATGAAAGTTGGTACCGGGAGATGATTATTGAAGTGAGAGGCTCATGAGTGGATCAAGATTAAAATAAAGAAATAAAAAAGAATGTTGTATTGGAATCAATATGTAGCTTTTGATGAAACAATATCTTACCCTAGAAGGAAACAGAAGGTTATTTTCTTGGCCTGCATTCATTATTCTGTAAACAACAAGCATTCTTGGAGTCCATTGGCATCTTGAATAAGTATAATTTTAATATATAATACATAAGAAATAATTTAAGCCATTATCACTAACATAGAAAAACAATCTAATTGCAGTTGGATATTAATAAAAGCAATTAATGGTCAATTTTATTTAAAAGCACATTCTATTTTTAAATTTAGTAATCATCATCATCATCAACAACTATTATCAATCCACTGCAGGATGAAGGTCTCTCCAAGTTCAATCCATCTTTTCCGATCTTTAGCTTCTCTTCTCCACATCACCCCTGCACACTTTCTTATTTCATCCATCCATCTCACATGTGTAATACTGTAGTTAAATATTAAATGACATAACAATAATAAATCGTTCTAATAAAAAAGTTGTCGCAAACACTAGACGCATTTTAAAATGTCTATATACGTATTTAAATAATAAGTGAAATAATGCTTAAAGCTAAATAGACTTTAATATGTAAATTTAATATTTTACTTATATTGTATGTACTTTAATATAAATACATTTAAGCATGTCTTTTTTCTACTTAATCATATCTTTATATATACGAAATAGTAGATATGTCTGTCTAAATTTCATTTTTTAAATTTTTGTTATGCTGAGTGTAGTTTTACCCCTCAGAGAACTATAATTGTGTCTATTTCTTCATAGGTGTTTTAATATTTATCCCATAACCTATTTTGAAGCCATCTATTTTTAGAAAAAAAATTTGATATGTGATGTGATGTGATGTGATATATTATGGCGTCTCCTTAAACGAAGTCAAGAATATATCAGCAATTATGCCCAGATAAACCTGTTAGCCACTTTATTTTACATTCCCCACTCTAAATTTTCCCATAATCTGCTCTATCCCATTTCCACAACATAATCTTTGTCAACTCTATAACTTTTATATCTTTTCCCAAACCCAGCATAAAAACCAATAATTCACTTTCTGTACAATCACTTTTTTCATATTTATTTTTCCGCAACTTCATTATATGTACCCTTTCTGTTTTCAAGCATTTACATTCAATTAACAAATACCTAATATTTTCTATTCCTTCCTTAGATAATTTACAAAATAAATCACCCATATTTTTCCATTTACATGTATATTCTCTTGTAGCTAAAGATCCCGTTCAAGCCTTAAACAATAAACTACTTTTCTTACTATTATCATATATTAACTCTCACCTAATATTCTGTTTATTTCTATATATATTTAAACTCTTTTTACTCTCAATACCATTTCGCCAGCTCGCTAACTCCCTATTCTTTATTAATACATTTATTCTTTTATCCCATTTCACAATCATCCCATCTTTTGTACAAATATACTGATATAAATTCTTATCCAAATCTTTTGCATATCGCATTACCTTTCTCACCCATCTTGTTACCTAACCTTTACTCATAACCCAATTAAATACTATTTTGGCTATTCTTTTATTATCCATAAATTGCAATCTACCAAACACTTTCATTTTACTTTTAGCATCTCTCATATAAAAAACTTGACAATCCCATTTCTCCTTGAATTGCCTCCCTTGCTGTCCATACTTCTGCATGCAATGCATGTCTTCCTACTGCCCTTTGAATTTTTTCTAAATAGTTTAATATCTTTTTACTAACATATAATGCATCATTACCAAGATCATTAGAAAGAGGGTAAAAATTTCGATAGTTTTAGTAAATATAAATAACCTTTGTACAACAATTGCATAATACTTCATTGCTATAATTCTTACTTTTAAAGTATTAAGTAAAATCTTTTAAATAATTTAATGACTTTTTAAATTTTATAATTTTGCATAAAGAACTATTTCAAACCTTTTTTTGTTACTTAAACGTTATATAAATTATATTTCTGTCTGTCAATACCCTCAATATGGCTTATTCTTACCTGAATCATGCTGAAAATGATTCTTAAAAAGTTGCAAATTTTCACTAATAAACATCACAGTAAACCTTAAATATCTGGTGAAAATTATCTGTGGGAAGGATAGACAAACATAGATTTTTAAATGCAAACGACTGATCATGTATTATTATTCTAGAAATTGAGGTAGATGTCAGTCATAAACTAATGCATTAATTGATCTAATTTATTAACTATCCCCTCAATCTTCGATCAATTTTATTTATTAGCTATTCCCTCAATCTCAGATATAAGTTACAGTTTCAACAGTTAATGCATTTATATACTATTATAAGCTTTCTTATTATTTATATACAGAAGAAAATTGTAATTGTTTTCTTTTATTTTTAGGAATGTTGCTCTTATGAATAATTCACTATGACTGACCAACTGTATCTCCTGCACTTTGTAGGATACAATGTTGATTAATGAGAAGCTACATGTACAGTATTTAATTTCACATTTTTTCATACATATTTTAAAGTTGTTTGACAATATGCGTTCGCTTGTGAACTAGTAAGAAATCAGATTCGTGACATGTTATACAACTAGCGTCACTTCCAGACTTGTGCTATGTGAATGGTTTTCTGTTTCTATATTAAAAAAATGAGATCGCAATCAAAACAAAAAAATTATACATTATCATTAGAAATATTATTTTCAGTTTATAAAATCAATAAAATCTTCATTAGTATTTATTTTAAAAATCTAAAAAAATATTTATTTCTGTTAATATCTAACAAAAAACAGTTTAAAAGTTTAAAATTGTTGAATATTTATTGTGATATTTTTATACATAAGTATAAATCTATTATTATTATTATTTACTCATTAGTATAAGTAGGTTATTTACATAGAAGCTAAGATTCTAAATACATCTTCAGGCCATATTCACATTAGCTGCTAATGTAATGTTATATTTTTGAAAAACAAAAAAGGATTTTAAATCAAAATAAGTTATTAAAAATTTAAATTTCTTGATATCTAATAAATATAGTGAAATATGAAAGATATTAAGAACAAACATGAATCGCATAACTTCAAATCGCATTAAAATAATCCACATAAAACGAGACCCAGGTGTATTTTGTTATATGTTAATACTGTATATAATGATGCACAAACAAACAATTTATTTATAAAGTTTAATAAATTTTTAAGATTTCTTCTATGTGTATATATGTATTTGCATGTTTATATGATATATGTTGTGTTTAATACTTTATTATATATATATATAAAGAAAGAAAATAGTCAGTAAAAGTTACAATTAATTAATTGGAAGGGGGAAGAAAAAAAACTAATAGCTTAAAATATAAAACTTTTACATAAAATTAAAAATCTCTCTTTTCGTTTAAATTATTAAAGAAAGAAAAAAAAGGAAAGTCATTTTAAAAACTAAATAACAAATTGATTTTAAAATATACATGTGCATAAATAACGAGTGATAAATGTGTGCATGTTAAAAATATTAAAAAGAAAAACCAATGAAAGTGTGTTTGGAATGCCTTTCAAAGATTATTAAATATTGTATATGCTCATAAGTGATATAAAAACAGAATTTTCAATGGCTACTAAGTTAAACAAAATCCACAAAACAACAAATTTGCAATGGCCACTATAAAGATCTCAAACAAGAGGATTAAAATCTTATCGAAGGAATGTATTCAAAAACAGTGGAAGAATTTCAACAACAGATATAGCTGGCGGACACCAAAATGATAACAGGTCATCATATAAATAGTCCAGATTTTCATCAAGCAGTTCAGTGAAGATTACACTCAGTTGAGTTCTTCAATCAGTTCAGTCAATTAGTCAATCAATCAGTGTTTACCAAGATTATGCAGTGCTAGCAGCCATTGGAATCATACGACTTGCTCCAGACCTTAGTCTAATGAAGATAAGCAATTTTGCCTGGTAAAAGTGATGCCTGCTTAACAACAACTTAAAAAGATTGTCAGGATATGTAACTCTTACAGAATAATGCCACGGAATACTAAGCATTAAACATCCACAAGAAAAAACCTCAAATCCAATCAGTTGGATACATTTTCACGTCAAGCAGCAAACAGCAAGAAGTATCCATGTTCTAAAATCCTAGGTAACAAATAACATTTTTTAATTTCCATTTGTAATTAATGTAGCCATTGTAATAATTTAAAGCCTCCCAGAGTCAGTTAATAAATGAACTCTATAGCATGCATAAAGAACTATGGATGTGCATGTTTTTGGAATGTTGTGTATGTTAATGCTTTAGGATATTTTATATTGATTTCATGTATTTTAAAATGTCTTGTATTATTTAATATTCTTTGTTATATTATATTGCTATTGTATATGTGTGAGCCTGAGGTTATGATAAGTCATTGTTTCATTTAATTAAGTTTAATATAAATAATTAAAATTAGAATAATAAATTTTTAGTTAAAATAAATTATCTTGAAACATAATATTTGTCAGTCAATTCTTTTACCACTAATTAAAGCAACAATTTGTTATTGTATTACTTTTTGATTGAGCTAGTCATGGGATATTTTGAGCACTGTATTATGGGCCCACTGTCCAGAGTATGTTAGTTACCCCATGTAATTAGCTGGTGCCAGAAGTTTACCTCAAAACAAATAAAGTGCTTTGGATAGTGGGGAATCTAGTAGTCAAGGTGGGCCACAATCTAGAAATGTGATTATGTTATGCATTGCATAGCTCAGTCTGACTGTGGGTATCATTGATAGTTCTGCTATTGATGGTATTCTCCCCTCTGCTCGAAGGGCTGGTCCATTCACATAACATTTATAATATAAAAATATAAAATTAGGATAAATGAGGTTTAAACCCAGTTAAACCTAGCAAATAAAGTACTCCAGATCATCTTCTGAGTGCACCCAGTACAATATATATTTATATACATAAATGATATATTATGTTGGTTCATCCATAAATATACCAGTGTTTTGTCTTGATTACACAAGCCATCAACGGGTGATGAATAGAAAATATAATGTTGGTTGTAGAGGCACTATAAACAATGATTTCTAACAATGTCAAAGTTCCAATAATAGAAAAAAACCATAAATATTTATAATATTTGTAACAATCAATAAAAAAAGATTAAATAAAATATATATATTTTTTTGTCATTACTGGTGATTGTCACATCTCACCTTACCTTCAAATAATGGACTAGTCCAGATTCCTTTCTTATCACAATTGGATAGAGCCATCATTGCTGCTAACCAGTACATATATAGCCAATGGCAAGGACAGAACAATAGGCAATGATGCTTACTGAATCTGAGTGTTTCCTTGAAGGTCAGGAACCTGGCAATAAATAGTCAGCCTTTTTGAAGGTAAGGCCAAAGAATAACTGTTAAACTTGAATAACAATAGTCTCATCCCTATGTAGTCAAAGGAAACTCCTGTTAATTTGAACAGCAGTGATCATTCTCCAGACTATAGCTATTTAAGCTAATGGTTACACAGTGAGACAAGGCCACATTTAGGACTGAGAGCTGTCAGAACCAAAGCTGACTCAAGGCAAGTTGTCATTACAGCCAGAAGAATTGTCATACCTACTAATGAGGTCAGTTGTCAAGTACAGCTGGAAGTGGTAGGGAAATCTATAAGGACATGTACAGTCCCTTCTTCAACAGTTCACCCTAGAACTGGAAACTATACTCCAACAATTGTAGAAGGCAGAGTGTAGCTATCTTATAAATAATAGTAAATCGAGTGCATGTTTGTATCTATATATTGCTGATAAATATATTATAAAACATATGTCTACTCATTTACGTTTATATGTACAATTGTGACTAAACACAACATTGATAAAATGAGTGAATGTCCTAAAGAAACACTAGAAAAAGATCCTGTTCACTACTATTTAAAAGCATCAACTAAACCTACAATCTTTGAATGTAGAAGCCTAACTATTTGTAAAAAGTTAAAAAAAAATATTGTAATGTTATAAAAGAAGAAATAATTTTATTATAAATATTATTTTTACTTTCTATTGATGGAACTTTAACATTGTTACAAACCAGTGTTTACAGAACTTCTAAAACTATCTTTATAATATTCTATTCGTCCCTCAGTTGATGGCTTGTATAATCAAACTAAAACATTGTTATATTTATAATCAAAATCATACATGCATGAATCTACAAAATATATAATTTATATCTGTAATCCAGAAAATCTTTATATCAATATATATACAATTAATAAAACAAGTCATAAATTTCATAACTTGCTTTTAAGCTTGCATTTAAATGATCACCAGATGGAGCTTACCAATAGCTCTAATCAAGCTTTATTTTATAAGTGCCAAAACAGAAAGAATTCAAAATCTCTATTGTTAATTCTCTATCTTAAGACCAATTGGTTTTGAGCTTATGGCTCACCTCAGTGGAGTGCTGGGTCTCTAGAAACTAGATCTAAAATACTAATTCAAAAGTCAGCACTTATAAAACACATTTCTCTCTATATATATAACTTTCAAATTGTGTTTTGTTATTTATCATAGTCATGTAAAACTATTAAATTTATTATTTTTTATAACTTATTTAAGCTAGCAACTTAATCTTTATTAAATTTTTTAGACAACTATATAAGTTGCATATACTGCCATTTTGAATAATTTTATGTGACCAAATTGGTGTATATATATATATAAACCATTATACAATTACAAATATCTAGTAACGCTGTCTGTTTAATAGTCTATATCTCAATAATAATGAACTTCAAAATGATTTTGAAGTTTGCTATTATTGAGATATAAACTATTAAACAGAGGGCGTTACTGAATATTTGTAATTGTATAATGGTTTATACATTTGTATGATTATTTCAGTTAGTGTTAACAGTAACTTTATTTTCATATATATATTAAATTTTAGCAGAACTATCGAAAAACTCCAGTGAGCTGTAAGTAAATTAACTATCAGCAAATGTAAGTATAGAATGGACTCGTCTATATTTAGCTTTTGATCATATATAAGCATACTATTTAGTGATATACTAACATGAAAATGATGATTTATGCATATTAATGTAATTTCAGGTTAACTATAAGCTATTCTAAAATTACTATAATTAATGGGAAAGGCTGAACCTCATATCTAATCATCTCTAAATATCAAATTAATTTGGTTAAAAAACATTGAAAGCATTAAGCCTGATATTTAACTATGATTTTTCTAATTTCACCATTTGAAGTGTAGTATAATTGCTAATAAATGATGATCAAAAACTACATATAGCTTGGTCCATTTTATATTTATGTTTACTTACGGTTAGTTTACATATAGCTCACTTGGGGGTTTCAGTGCTTCCGCTCAAACTTCATCTATATTCGGGCTATCAAAATGTTATATTTACACACACACACACATATATATATATATTACTTAAAACTTTTTTAAAGCAAAGTCCATGGGTGAGAGGAAAAGTTCTTGGTGGCTCGAGCAGTTTAAACTTTATGGTATATGTTCGAGGAAATAAAGAAGACTTTAATGGTTGGGCTATAGAAGGTGCAGAAGGATGGAGCTATGAAGAAGTGTTACCATATTTTAAAAAAGCTGAGAGCATTCAAAATTCTGACCTTTTAAAATTAGGTAAATTAATAATATTATTCGTAATAACAATATTTTTATAATTTTAAGGAGTATGTAATTGATATAACAAATATTTTACAAAAAGCATCTTCAGTGATGCAATATTTTGAACATTCTTTTCTTTTGTTTTTCTTCAAATATTGTTCATAATGTATATTGTATTAATTTGTGTGACAATCCAATTAATTAAAGCTTTATTATATACGTTAAAAAAATAAAGATTCTGAGGGTGGTTCTTTGCTGAAAACTCTTTTGTAACATTTATTGATTTTATTATATTTTTATTAAAATTACAATAATATGTAATTATTGATAATATTTGTGATAAAAGAATATTGTATTATCATAGCAGCAACAATATCATGTGACTAGGTTATATGCTTCCAAGAGCAGATTTTCTCGTACGCTAAAAATTTGCTGTAAGCTTAAATCTAACATACATTAATTTCTCAAGCTTACAATAGATGGCTCTAGAGTAGAATAAAAAGATTTGCTTTGGGAGCACATGAATAAACACATAAGAAATTTATATAATGATGTCGGAATTAACATTTTTACCAAGAGGGTGTGAAGGGTATACAGTTGAAATTAATTTGAAGTGTCTAAAATGTGTAGAAGTTGACATTATACCATCGTGGGGTCAAGTTCAGTTAATTTTAGTCTATTTGAAAAAAATACAGCAGTAAAAGATGGCTGTTATATGCACATATATTTTAACTTCAGATTTTAATCCTAATTCTCATTGACTGATGCAAAATCCAGAAACTTGTCTGGAGATAGAAATGTTGTAGTACTATACTATATGATTTACATGTTTACTCAAGCTTACTAAAGAAACCTCTAGAATAAGATGAGATCTGTTCATATATTACTTATATTTTTAATATTTAATATATATAATAAATTAAGTTTGATGCCTGTTTTCTTTCTAAAATATATGTAGTATTCAAATCAATATATATATATATCAAAATATAGTAAAATTCACATAAATTATAGTTATTTTTAGAATTACTTTCAACTATACATCTTGTAGTCTTTATCAACTATGTAACATTGAATATTCAAAATGAGATATTCTTTCACAATACCTATAGTTCAATTTAGTTTAGTTCTCCCACAATTCTATTATTTTAACATTTGATGATTGCCAATTCATTAACATTTGATGATTTCTTGAAATCAACATAGCCTCTTTTATTTTACATTTATTGTGGCAATGTTCAATTTGCATAATTTTTATATTTTTATAATTAAAAAAAAATTGAACATTGCCACAATAAACAAACCATGGGTATTGTGGAAGGATGTCTCATTTTGATTATTCAATTTTATATAGTTGATAAAGAGTACAATATATATAGTCAAAAGTACTTCTAAAAATAACTATAATTTATGTGAATTTTACTGTATTTTGATATATATACACCTGGGTCTTGTTTTATGCAGTAGATAGGTTTCTCAGAAAAAGTGCACAAAAGAAATCACACAAAAATAGACTTAACTTACCTTGAAAAATGGGGGATAGGTTCTGTAATTTTCAGAAATCGCAAAAAAGCAAAGCAACAAGGAGAAATTACTTTAAAATTCACATTAAAAAAATAAGGAAATAAAGTATGACTAATAAAAAAATTTCAAATATTTGAAAAAAAATAATACAAGCCAAACTTTTTTTACTTTTTTTTATTAACTACAGTATTTAACTTTACTTTTTTTCATACATATTTTAATCATTATTGCTATTTGAGAATATGCGTTCGTTTGTGAACTGATAAGAAATCAGATTCATGATGTGATGAACAACTAGCGCCACTTTCAGTCTTGTGCTGTGTTAATCGTTTTCTGTTTCTATATTAAAAAAGTGAGATTGGAATCAAAACAAAAAGATTATACATTATCATTACAAAGATTATTTTCAGTTTACAAAATCAATAAAATCTTCATTATTATTTATTTTAAAAATCTAAAAAAATATTTATTTCTGTTATATCTAACAAAGTACATTTTAAAAGTTTAAAATTTTTGAATATTTATTGCTATATTTTTATGTAAGTATAAATCTATTATTATTTACTAATTAATATATGTAGGTTATTTACACAGAAGCTAAGATTCTAAATATAGCTTCAGGCCATTTCATGTTAGCTGCTAATATAACGCTATATTTTTGAAAAAACAACAACAACATATTTCAAGTCAAAATAAGTTATTAATAATTTAAATTTCTTGGTATCTAATAAATATAGTAAAATATGAAAGATATTAAGAAAAAACATGAATTGCATAACTTCTAAAATCGCATTAAAATAATCCGTATAAAACGAGACCCAGGTGTATATTGATTTGAATATTGTATATATATATATGTTATATAATGAGATTTAATTGCCCTTAACAAGCTTTTTTGATTACCCCTACCCCCAGATCAGTTTCTAGTGCCTCACTGAAGAAAGCCAAAAACTAGAACTGGTTTGGGAATAGGGATATTCAAAAAAGCTTGTTAAGAGCTATAAAAACTCATTATATAACATTTGTAGTACAAGCTTATTAAATTAAGTCAGGATATATGAATTGAATATATATATGACTAAATGTCAGCTATTTAGCTATTTTATTACATGGAATATCCTGAAAATAATAATATGAAGTCATCATTTATCCATGAATTATATATATATATATACATTGATTCTTGACCACAACACAATAAATGAGAGGCTTTGAAAGAGTTTGATATGTGTTTAAAATTTATTAAACAAAAATAAAAAATGTACATCTACAGAAATAACTTACTTAGATAATGAAATAATGTATAGAATAACATAATATTAATTAAGTTGGTAATAATATTTTAAAATTAGTTCAATTTACGTCTGATTGTGACAAAATACTAATCCAAATTTTCAATGTTATAACAAAACAAAAACTATATTGTAAAAAACAAATAGGTTGTTTTAATGCTCACATATTAAAATATTTAATACTTAAAATAAGAATAAAAAAAAATGTTAATTAAAATTATTTTTATTTCTCAAATCAAAATAAATATGAATGCTGTTTTGATGAATATAAGATAATGGAAAACAACAATGGTATTGCAGTTATAGTCTATAAGTCCATTCAATTAAAAAAAGACATACTTAGATTTAATCCATCTGTTTATCAATTTATATACATCTTAATATGTGAGTATAAAGATATATACATATTAATTAAAAAAACTTGTAGAATCAAGAAATGCATAGTGATTGTGTGAAGTTTTCTACTGAACAGAAATGCATAGTGATTGTGTTTTTTGTTGCATATGTATATCTCACTATACGTCATTGCTTGTTGAATCTGAAGTTCAGATAATACAAAATCTAAATAGAAAATGGAAATTGAACGATTGAATTGTCTGTTCTAATTAATTATGCTAATTTATAAAACCGCATGTGTATGAGATTTATCTACAGACATCTGGAAGTATAAATAAATAAGAAACCTACTGCTGATAAAAAAATCAATTGCATACAGATTATCTCTATATAAAATAATTTTATATATATATCTAAAAAGCATAAATCAATGAAAAAAATCAACTGCTGATAGAGAAATTTATTTGTAAACATTAGCTATCTGTATGGTAAATTTACATACATATAAAAGATCAAGAAATACCATGGTCTTTCTTCTTAGTTGCCTGATAAGGCAGAATGAATCCAATATATATATATATGGGCAACCCCTTTCTCACGTCTATATCCAATGTTGGAGAACTTAAACCAAATAATATAGATCTCAAGAACTGGACAAGTAAGCTAAACCGTAGACTAGATGGAATTTCTATGGCTGTCTAGTCACCGTAACACCTGTAGGTAATATTTAAATATTACCCACCAAAGAAAATTCTGATATGAATTATTCATCCAAGTATTGTTTACTTGACGCAAATTTTAAGTGTTGCGTAAATGGGATTTAAGATAAATGAATAAAAGTTTCCGGTAGCCCTTGTATCTCGAATAAGATCTAAATATATAAAAAAAAAAAACGTCTACGGGAGAATATATTTATGAGTGTCAATTTATCGATGACCTCAAGCGCCAAACTCACTGTTATGGTGAGAATTATATTTTCCGATTAACGAGGTGCATGACCCAAGCTAATTCACTCCCAGGGTGGGGAGGAAAACCTATTGGATGAACGGAGATAATAACACACAAAAAAAATATAGGTTTGTAATTAATTTATAATGCATTTATAGACGTATCCGTTTACCTCGGACATATTTGAATCATTGGACTTTATTTGGCAAATGAAGTAATTAGAAAACATAAATGATAATTACTGAATAATTCTAATGCAAAGGTAAATCTATACTACATTTTATTATTAATATCTAAACGCTATCTACGTAAATCAATTCTTATCCCTCCCATTTAAAATATATAATAAGTTCCCAAATCATAAATGAAACAATAAAACATTTAATTTAGAATAAATACATATTAATTTATATATATAAGAAAAAATATTTTACTATACAGTTGTACGCAATAATTTTATGCTATGAAATAATTTAAGAAAGTTTGTTATTTTCGAGGGTAGCTATAAGCAATTCTGAGTTATATAAAAATAGAGTTCACTTTACCTGACGAAACCCCGGGGTATGGGATTAGAATGTAATGAAGCATATCAAGTGGATTTCCGTGATTTAGTAGTATTTGAAGTTGCCTTATGAAAGTGCAATAACTAATTTCTTTCTACAGAGTCCGATATTTAGATGTCCATGAGTAATGGTGGAGCCGTAGGTAGAGTCTTGTCTAATATAATTTTCAAATCAAATAAATTCATATTTTGGGGACGCTCGATTCTTTTCTATTTCATTTTATGTTCAGCAATCCAGAGTATTCACGAGATTCCTAGGTTCTTCGGCGGCAGGTGGTTTAGAGTCAGTTAGCATCGGCTGTGGATGATGAAGCCCTTTACATATGGTCCTTACCCTGTCATGTTAAATATTTTTTTTCTCTATATCTTTATGAGTCTGTCTCTCTCAGCGGTCACAATTTAACTGAATCTCTGTCTTTTTCCTTTCTCAAATTCTCATTAATTATTTTTTTTTTTCTAATTAATTTTGATTTCTCAGACAAAGGAATTTTTATTTTTTTTTATCGGATCTCCAATCAATTTTTTTCTTTGAATAGGTTTTCCTTTCCAAATTACTTTTACTTCTTTAAATTTATGATTCCATTGTTTTGGTGGTGCCGTCATTCCTGGTATCTATTCTTTTTGGTCAAACATTCTTTGGCTTTTTCTTGGAATTTTATTTTTGCAGTAATTAGTGATTATGATTCAAACACAGAATTTCTTGAAGGCACAAACAATATTTCCTTTTTGCTACCCTCGTTAATTTGAAATATAATTGAAACTTAAATAAATATTCTAAACAATATATAACATATTTGCGCACAACTGTAATTTTGTTAATTTGTAATATTTTAAAAGTAAAACCTTCTAAAATAAATAATGCTTACTAATCAATCCCTTCCCCATTTATTTTCTAACAAAAAAAAAAAAGAATAATAAAGAAAAAGAGTTTAAAATTTACTTCACGCACATATATATATGTATAACTATATATATTTTTAACCCTTTATCGCCCGCTTGAATATATGCCTGTATTGAGGGTAAGGCGTACGCGCTTTTCACTTTCTTGTAACAGGGTTTGAACCCAGTTACTGTTACAATATATATATATACAATTATGACAGACAAAAATAAATCATGGCCCTTATTCCCAGGAGGCTGTAAAGTCACCAACCAAGGCAGCAGTTGGTGGCCGAAGGTGGAAGGTGCTAAATGATTGTGAACCTAGGCTGCCATTTGATGACAACTTTTTATTTAGGTACTTACAATTGCAGATCACTTTCAAGTGAAGGAAGATTGCAAGAATTAGAAGAAGAACTCTCTTATATTAAATGGGATATTATTGGACTTTGTGAAGTTAGAAGAAAAGGTGAAGAGACAATTGATTTAAAAAGTGGACATATGCTCTATTATAAAGGCACAAATATTGGAAATACAAGTGGAGTAGGATTCATTATAAATAAAAAGTGGAAGAACAACATTGTGGAGATTGATGGTGTATCGGACAGAGTGGCAAGATTAGTTATACAACTTAATAGCAGATACCAAATGCAGATAATTCAGGTTGATGCCCCAACAAGTTCTCATAGTGATGAAGTAGTAGAAGATTTTTATATGGATGTACAAAAGGCTTTTGATCAGAGTAAACAACATTTTAAAATTGTTATGGGATACTTTAAGGCTAGAATTGGTAAACCAATGAAAGACGAAAGTACTGTAGGTAATTTTGGTTATGGTAATAGAAATGAGAGAGGATATAAACTTGTGGAGTTTGCAGAAAAATAAAAACTTTATATTATGAATTCTTTTTTGAAAAAAATGTTAAAAGGAAATGGACATGGAAGCATCCAAATGAAGGTACAGCAGAATTGGATTATATTTTGACTAACAGAAAATACATATTTCAAGATTGTAATGTTCTTAATAAATTTAACACAGGAAGTGATCATCGATTAGTAATATGTAAGATACATGTTAATGCAAAATTAGAGAGACAAAAATTCTTAAGAAAAACAATATTTACAGTTGATATTCCTAATCTTCAGAAACATTCTAATGAATTTAAATTAGAACTTACAAATCGGTTTCAAGTATTAGTAGATTTTGAACATGATTCAGATTTTAATGAAATTAATTGATACACTTTTAAAAACTGCAACAAAGATAGCTGGTAGAAAAAAGCAGCAATTGTCCAATAAAATTTCTACTGAGACTAGAGAATTTATGAAGAAAAGAAGGAATATGAAGATATGCAAAAATGATGCATTAAAAAGGATTGAATATCTCGAATTTTGTAAAATGGTGTGGAAAAGAGTTGAATATGATATAAGAAAGTATAACTGTGAACTAGCAGGGAAAGCTTTAGAAGAGAATAAAAGTCTCAAGAGTGTAAAACAATATTTTGGTATTGGTAGGAAATTTATATCTGCAATAAAAAAAAAAGATGGAATTATTACTAAAAAGAGATGACATCATAAAATGGGCAGAAGACTTTTATTAAGAATTATATAGTAATAAAGAACAAGTACCTCCTATATTTATTACATCTTCTGAATTGCCCAGAATTTTAAATGAAGAAGTGAGACATAAAATTAAATGTATGAAGAAAGGAAGCCTCCAAGTAATAATGGAATTATAATTGATATATTAAAGCAGGTGAAGAAATAGAAACAGTTTTAGCAAATGTCTAAATGATGAAGATGTACCAGATAATTGGAAGAATGCAGTATTAATATTTAAAAAGGGTGACAAAAAGATATTAGTTATTTAGAAACTTTCTTCACTCTTCCACACACGGAGTTATACATATATATTTACAAGGTTTGAGGGCAGTTAATTTATGTGGGTCCTGCAACCTGGTACTGTGGTCCCGAACAGTTCTCGGAGAGGCCAGATTGACAAGGGTGACAGTAAATGCCAGAGGAAGATACACGTCTCTTCTTCAAGAGCTTCAACTAGCTAATAATTTTCTCTTCCCTTTCTGGTGAAGATCACAGCTCTCAGTTTCCATTTTAATAATCTAATTGGTTGGAGTCCAATGGTGCCATGTGATTGTACCAATGTTTTTACATTCCAACCTGCATTTTTGTTTAATTAATATATAATAAAGTTCTTGTATATTTAATTAATTAAAGTTTTTCTTTTTTTAAATAATTCTTACCACGAATCTAATTCGTATTTTCCAATGGCATTTAATTAAATTTGCTATAAGGCTATTTGATATTTAATCAGAGTTGCTGATCTTTATATTAATTTCGCCTAATTAGTTCATAGCATTTTTATATGTCCATTGCATTTATACACACACGTTTAATTTAAACTTAAACATTTTCACGTCTTTTCCTGTTTCAATAAATTACGTGTTTGATCAGATTTTTCTAATACACACATATTTAGCACATCTCCACCCAGTTCAGAGATCAGAGGGTTTTCATTTTCTGCTCTCTAAATTAAGAACATAGTTGCCAAAGTGGGTGGGAATTTTCCTCTCATGCCTAGGGTGTAATGGGATGTTAGATTTTAATGCTGCAAAATTATACCCATAGGGAGGTTTAACTGAGTTATTCCCAGTCTGTAGTTTTTCCATATCTGCTTTCGATTTAACTTCAAAATTAAACTTGCTGCTATTTTTTCATAGTTGATTAATATGCTTATGAAGTACTTTTACATCCACCATCTGGATGGCAACAACTTGATTGCTCAGATGACATACTACTTCTCCATTTTGTATCTTGATTATTTTTGACCCAAACTTAGTCATTCGGTGGAAAATTTATTTATCTCTGTGGGTGGTTTGACATGCTCAGTTTTCACATGATGGTACTTCTTACTCCAATGTTTGGAGAGCTGGTATTTGTCCTTATTTATTCCAGGTAATTTAATTTCCTCTTCTCTGAATCATTTGCGGCCAATGAGAGGGTTTATCTTGGTGTGGACTACGTTACGTATAACAGTAGTTTCTGATTTTTGGCATTACTAGTCATGATGGGAACCTGGATTTGGCCTCTAATGTTAATGGCATTACCATTTACATTGTGAGCTTTTAAGTTTGGTTTTAGTATCTTCAGTGGATGTGTCATGTTGGCCACAATGGTTTTCCAGTCTGTAAGAGAGATCAAAGATACTCCACTACCGCTGTCTATTTCCATAAGAACAGGTTTTCTGAGGATTTTTAATGACATTTCAATTTTGTGATCCTGGTCAGATGACATGTTATTTATTAGAACAAATTTTTCTTGAGTAGGTTTGTCTTTAGTAAGATGCTCCTGGCAGTTTTCGCTTGTATATCCAACAGATTTCTTTTTTCAGCACATTTTCTCTAAATGGATAATTTTTTTACAGTTTCTGCATTGTTGATCTTTATAAACACATTCAGTGGACCCGCGTTCTAGTTCCCCACAGCAGAAACATTTTAATATTTCTTTGAGTTTTCTGCATTGTGTTAAGTTGCTGGGTGTGCTTCTCTTCAAATTATCGACTTTGGCTATTTTATAGGGATCGCTGTCCACTAATTTGATGGCTGTGAATTCTTTTGCTTGCCTAGCCATGAACTCATAAGCTATCCCATGCTCGATAGCTTCCTTGTAGTTTATGGTACTGTCTGCTAACAACTGTTGTCTCAAAGTGTCACTGGTCATACCACATAGAAATTGTTCTAGGAGTGCTTTATCCAGGTATGATTTGTAGACACAGTTCTTGGCCAATTCTTGCAGGGCCATATCATATTCTTGAATATGCTCATTTTTTCCTTGACAGTGGTTCCTAAAGTGGAGTCTGGCAATGTGTCTAGATTCATGAGGGTTGAAGTACTCTGATAATTTCTCTTTGAGCTGCTGAAACGTTAATTTTTCTAGGGTTTTAGGTTCAACCAGTCTGTTAGCAATCTGAATAACACTTTCCCCCATGTAGCACAATAAGGTTGCAGTTTTAATTTTGTCATCTTTTATTTTATTAATGACCAGTTGTAAATATATATGTATAACTTTGTATAATGGTAAGTATCCCCAACTGTCATGCCAGAGACCAGGGTACAATACCCTGTCAGGGACCCAAGTTGCTATGTCCAGCAGTGACCAAGTTACAACACATCTGGATTGCAAATTAAAAGAAGTGTTGGTGGTCAAGTGGTCAGCATAGCTGCCTTACAAGCAGTTGTCCCAGGGTTAGCAGGTTCACTTCCCGGCCGATGCTATGACCCAGGAAAAAAAAACAAGTGACATTAATATAATCACAGGCGGCATGGCAATTTAAATTATAGACACTCCATACTATTTATATAGTTATTTAGAAACTTTCTTCACTCTTTCACATACGAAGTTATACATATATATTTACAATGGTTTGAAGGCAGTTAATTTATATGGGTCCTGCAACCTGGTATTGTGGTCACGAAATATTAATTTAAATCTGGAGAATAGTTCTTACAGAGTCCAGATTGGCAAGGCTGACAGTAAATGCCAGAGGAAAAAACACATCTGTTCTTCAAGGGCTTCAACTAGCTAATAATTTTCTCTTTTCTTTCTGGTAAAGTTCGCAGCTCTCAGTTCCCATTTTAATAATCTAATTGGATGGAGTCCAACAGTACCACATGGTTGTACCAATGTTTTTACATTCCAACCTGCATTTTTGTTTAATTAATATATAATACAAGTTCTTGTATATTTAATTAATTAAAGTTTTTCTTTTTTCAAATAATTCTTACCACGAATCTAATCCGTATTTTCCAATGGCATTTAATTAAATTTGCTATAAAGCTATTTGATATTTAATCAGAGTTGCTGATCTTTAAATTAATTTCGCCTAATTAGTTCATAGCATTTTTATATGTCCATTGTGTTTATATACGCACATGTTTAATTTAAACATTTTCACGTCATTTCCTGTTTCAATAAAAATACGTGTTTGATCAGATTTTTCTAACACGTGTATTTAGCAGATTTTGTTCAATTTACTCTTGTATTCATATATTTAACAGTTGTCTAAAGAATAAATTATATTATTAATTACTAATTCTGTAGAATTAAATAATAGCTTTGCAAATGACTTACTTTTTTAATATCAATTAATGTAGCAGACGACCCTCACTTTAGCTGTTTGGGTTCATTATCACCAAACATTTACATAATATATAATAAGCCTAGCATTATAAATTTTTTGAAATTTAATTACAAATAATTGTGTTTATTACTGAGACACATTTATCTTTCATTTTCATTCTATTGTTTAATGGTGTATCAGTGTATGGCAGGTATAGGTTTGTACGATGATTATCCAGTATTATGAATATGTTCATCCCTTTATAAATAGTTGTTCTTCGTGAGGTCTGCTGATTATTACTACCGATGCTATTGCTTGCTCGTATTAATTGACTTCTGCTGCGTCTTTTTTCTTTTTGATTCTGTTACAACTAGCTTCTGATAGTTTCCACATATGATATATGCATAGTGTAAAATGTATAGTGTTTTAGCATTGCTTATTTATATTAGCATTAATATGGTTTGTTTTAACCAATAATGTCTTAATCATCATCAGTGATGTCAGTTTTTGAATTCTTGCCACTATTTACACGTGTCAGAATATTAATAAATTGTGTTATGAATCCATGCACAATTAAAATTAATAATATTTCATTTTAGGCATATGAAGAGCATATAATAATGGTGTATATCTTTATAATACCATATCTCTAAGTGGCAGGATTGGTGTTGAACCACTAAACACCACATGATCACTATTTCTTACGCTAGCACATTACTGTTATTAAAACAGGCAAAATTCTCCATACAGTAGTGCCACTCAGTGCCAATTAGTGTAATCACTGGATGCCAGAAGGCTTGTGCATAAATCCCTATCTAGTGCCTTCTGGCATCCATTGATTACACTAGTTGGCACTAAGTGGCACTACTGTATGGAGAGTTTTGCCTGTTTTAATATCTCTAAGTGCTAAATAAATAGGAACCCGTGATGACCACATGGAACCAATTTCTGAAAAAAGAAACAGAATTTATATTGCATAATGTTCTGTTATCTATCTAACTTTAGTATAAAATATGAGATAAAATTAACCAGTATATAATGCATAAAAATAGTCACAAATATTCATGCAAACACAATATTAATTCATTATCTCTGTATCTATTCATTTGCTTACATAAATTTAACTTTGTTGCAGGTTATTATGGTGATAGTGGACCATTAAAAGTTACAGATGCCTATTACAATGCCAGAAAAGACATTTGGTTAAATGCTGGAAAAGACATGGGATATAACCATGTTGATTATGATGGAGAATCACAGATTGGTAAAAAATATAAACATTTCTGTATAGTTCTGACTGATATGTGCCTATATGTATATACATATGTACATGTGACATTCTTTGCAATTCTGAATAATATACGTATATATATGTGTAATGTTATTAAATATTAATAAATACAGTAACATAAATATGTGTAAAGTACACCTTTAAAAACTTTTATCCACCTAGGAGCGCTTTCAGCTTCATAGTCTTTGTAAACTAACACATTCTTTTTTAAGGTATCTTCTAACAGCTTTCAAAAATCTATCCTTCTCACAATTCATTAATTTTAACATTTGCTGCCTGTCTGTTTATTAAGTCATGCTTCCGTTTATGTATTAATATAGTTTTCTTTCTTTTCCTTTTATTATTGTTTTTTTCAACTTGTAATATTTTTATATTATTATGGTAAAAATTAATACAATATATACATAACTTATTATGTTCATAAAAAAGTGACGTTGAAACGTTATCATTTCCATTACAATTTTGTTTAGTTCTTTTACACTCTTTTTTAAATATATTTATGTTACTATATTTATTAATATACAAATTAAAAAGCGTGTGAAGCGCTTGAATGAGAAGCTATAAAGATTCCACAAATTATTATACGCTAAGCGCTTTCGAGGCCATCTGCCTCATATTCAGAGCAGTAAAGCAAGATGCAGAACGAGGATATTTAATTACAAGACTATGTATATATGTGTGAAAAATAATATAACACAAATTGACGCCTCTCTGATAATTTACGCAAATCAACATTCCAAAAGCAGTTACGTTAATTAAAAACAAAATAAATCATAATAATGTATACCTAGCTCTCGATATTTTAATAATCTCAATTCTCAAGCATGGAGAAAATTCTAACCAATTGTAAATTAAGAACTGAAACTTCTTTTCATTAGATTCCCATTAGCAACCAATCTGCAAAATTATCAAGTCTTGTGACTCATATAAGTTTGTTGAAATGAAGAGTGTAAATAAACTTTATCTTTGAAAGGAAAGGAAGAATATATTTTGAAAAACCATCATATCTACTATTTTCCAAACAAATACTGATACAAGGCTATAGGAGTTAAAATAAGTTATATCTTATTTTGATCAAATTCTGATATTAGAAAATTCAAAGAAAATGTTATAATATTGTCTTCTAAAACTTGTAAGAAGCTAGAAAAATATGGATTTATTTTATGCAGAACTTTTTTTTTTGTAGTACAAAAAAAATTAGAATTTTTGAGCTATGTTATATGGAGTAAAAGAAAGAGATTGTCTCTAGATAAAGCTCAAGTATGAAAAATGCACTCATACCAAGAAATGTGGTGTTACTGGATTTCAATAATTTTCTTAAAGGAAGGATCCAAGTGGTCAAGTACTAAAACGTGAATAAGGACAAGCCTCTCAAAAAAGACACTCCAAACATTTAAAATCTCATTTCCAACCTTACTCTTTGCAAATTATATATGTAAGCTAAATTTCCCCAAGCTTTCAAACTTTGTGCAAGTACAGACAATTCAAATGTTTAATAGTAAATAAAATAAAATCATACATCGCATGACTTGATTTGATAAGCTTGTAATCATAAACTAATGTCACTCATATGGTGTTAAAGTCTAATAGTTCAAATCTTTTTTTTACTTCAACCTGTAAAACTAATAATAAATACTCGCTTGATTTATTATAAAATAGTTCTGTAAAATCTATTATCTCAAACCAGTTAAAGAGATAAACTTAATAATTATTTTGTTAATTGAATTCTGTTTTACTCTCGTATTTGCGGAGAAATCTATCTCTTTTATATATTTAAGTTCTTAATATTTCATTTAGATATGTGATGATGTCATATCTGACCCTGCCTTCAGAAGTGGACTATTCCAGATTCATTGCCTGATTGGCTAGCACCCATTTGCTATCCAAAGGGATTAAAACCGTCACTGGGGTTCACGCACCGAATCTGTGTGTTTCCAATAAGGTCAGGGATCTGCCTTTAAGTAGTCAGCCTTTTGGAGGCAAGGCAGAGAGCAATTACATCTGTTAACCTGAATGACAGAACGTGCTCTCCATAAAACCTTCTGCCATCAGCAAAGGTATTATCTAGTCATTATCGCGATGTCCACGCAGTGAGGCAAGTCAAGTCCAACTATGGACTGGAAACTGCTACATCTAAACTAGAGCCGACTCGAGGCAAACTAAATACATAGCTGGAAAAGTCTGACCAGAACTCATGATGCAGGCTAATCATTAGCTGGAAGTGAGTTCCATACTCTGCATGACTAACTCAGCATTCAAGTCTATCAATTGTATTTGTTCAACTAACGTGTGTATATATTTTGTACTAATAAATTATACATATTAATTGCTGAATAGTTGTTTTTTTTGTATCTGTTGGTTTGGTAACAAACCTGCAAGCCTAACCAAACACAACAGATTTGGCTCAGCCGCAGTGAAATTTTTCCTTCACGGCTGGAAAAATTATAGAATAAACTGCTCTAGTTATAACTGATTTGTCACTATGCCAGTTTAAACAGATCTGGTGCAGGAACAGAAAATTTTTTCCCTCACGGCTGGAAAAATTAGGTATAAAATATGCCAGTTTCAACAGATCTAAACTTATGAAATAAATACGCGATTGCGTATTTGTGTTATTATTTTTCTTTTGAAAATTTTTTTACGTTTCCGTAATTTTATTACGGTGATTTTTTTTTTAAAAAAAAAAACAACAACGTAAAACTGTTGAATAAAACTGACCTCAAACATAAAAGCGTGTCAATTTGAAGCTTCAACCAATCACGAGAGCTTTACTCGCAAGACAGCGTAAAAGCTCACTCTATTGGTTTAAAAGCTTCGTTATTGTAATTATAAAACCAAAATAATTGCGAGAAAAAATTGATTTTAAACAACTACAAACAGTAATACAAAATTAATTACGAGTGGTTACTCAATACAAAAATCGATTTTAAACAACTACACCAGTAGTATAAAACAGATACGAGTGATGACTCGCATAAATAATAAAATGGCTAAAGCAATCGGCTCTATGGAATGTTTTGATCTGGCTCAACCTGAGAGCTGGCCAAAGAATAAAGAGCGTTTGATTTTTTACCTACAGGCAAATGAGATAAAAAAGCCTGAGTTGAAGTTAGCCACACTAATGACCATAATGGGTTCGCAAACGTACAATATACTAAAGTCTCAATCTACGGCTTTAACCCCAGCTGAGCTGGATTTTAACAGAGTGTTGACAATTCTCACTGAGTATTTTTCTCCTAAACCCTTGACAATAATGCAGAGAAACCATTTTAATCTCAGCATACAAGAACAGGGTGAAACAGCTAGAGAATTTGCAAAACGAATCTGTATATTAGCCTTGAAGTGCAATTTCAAAGTCTTCATTAATGAAGCACTTCGTGATCGTTTTATTTGTGGCATAAACAATCACAATTTGAGGCTGAAAATGTTAATGATTCCAGACCTAGATTTTGAAACAGCAGTAAATCAGGCAATACTACAGAAACAATAGCTAGTCAAGCTAACCCATTAAAAAGACTTATAAAGTATGAAGTGCAAAAAATTGAGCATAACACTGGGTCACCCAAACACTCAGTCAACTCAAATAATTCTGCATCAAATAACACACGGCGTTGTTATAGATGCAATGAGCACATGCTTACAGAATGTCCATACCGCAAAGCAACATGCACGTTTTGCAAGCGTATAGGACATATAAAGGCAGCATGTCTGAAATTAAAAAGACAGACAGCCAAGTCTATTCCTAAAGACAGGAAAGGCACTTATAAAAACATAAGCAAGTTGCCTGTATAAACCATATCAGAGATGACAAGTCTGGGTTTATGCACACTGTCATAATAAATGATACACCAATTAATATGGAACTTGACACAGGGTCAGCAGTGTCTATAGTTTCAAGAAAGACTTGGACAATCATTAATAAAAAGAATAAATATAAGCTGCACCCTTGCAGTAAGTCAATATCAGCCTACCAAGGGAATAAAATCAAACTGTTGGGTCAAACAAAAGAAAAAATTACTATGCCTAACAAAACTATATACCTACCACTGGTAGTGGCAGTAGGTAGTAACCATAGTGATTTAATAGGCTGTGACTGGTTCAGTCACTTAGGATTCAAAGTGACAAAAGTGAACCAGATCACAACATTATCAAAGTTGAAGACTAATGAATCAGAAGTCTTTAACAAAAAGCTGAAACCTGATGCCAAACTTCAACTAGAAGATAAAAACAGAATAAAATTCCAAATAGGAACAAAAGTACTATGTCATATATACTATGGGTCCACAAGATAGATACCAGCATTGGTGATGCAAATAAAGGGGCTCTACATTGTTGTGCAAACTGAAGATGGTCATCATCATCATTGCCATCACGACCAGCTAATACTCAGCCACACATCTGAAGCTATCAAGACAGCAGCAGACAACCAGAAACAAGCTCATCAAGTGAAGAAGATGAAGACAGGAACAGCAATCAGCCGGGAAACCAACAAAGTGGACTATATGTTGCCCAGTGCATTTCAATGACTATGTCTTCCAGGGCTAATTTTAGCCAGGGGGAGGGATATCATATCTGACCCTGCCTTCAGAAGTGGACTATTCCAGATTCCTTGCCTGATTGGCCAGCACCCAGTTGCTATCCAAAGGGATTAAAACTGTCACTGGGGTTCACACACCAAATTCGCATGTTTCCAGTAAGGTAGGGGATCTGCCTTTAAATAGTCAGCCTTTTGGAGGCAAGGCAGAAAGCAATTATGTCTGTTAACCTGAATGACAGACCGTGCTCTCCATTAAACTTTCTGCCAGCAGCAAAGCTATTATCTAGTCATTATCGCGATGTCCACACAGTGAGGCAAGTCCAACTACGGACTGGAAACTGCTACATCTGAACTAGAGCCAACTCGAAGCAAGCTAAATACATAGCTGGAAGAGTCTAGCCAGAACTCACGACACAGGCTAATTATTAGCTGGAAGCGAGTTCCATACTCCGCACGACTAACTCAGCATTCAAGTCTATCAATTGTATTTGTTCAACTAACATGTGTATATATTTTGTACTAATAAATTATACATATTAATTGTTGAATAGTTGTTCTTTTTGTATCTGTTGGTTTGGTAATGAACCTGCAAGCCCAACCAAACACAACAGATGATATGCCAAATATATTTCGAACCAGCAAGTGGATATATTTTAATAATTTTATCCCGAAGATAATATTTCTATCTTTCAATGTAGTAATTATGATATAACTCTTAGTTATATTACATCCGAATCGCGACTTCAAAATTAAAATTCATTAATTAATAACTGATCGCCTTGTGATCATTGCAGTAATGTAAATCAACTTTGAATTCGATTTCATATATAATTGTTAAGGTTTTCTTTGTTATACTGATAAATTATGATTTTAAGCATAGTTTTACTTAATTAATAATAAAATTCTAGTCAGAGAAATATTAATAAGGCATATTTAGTTATTTTCATTAATTCCAAGTCTCTTAAATATGCATTCCCTCCTTTTTTTATTAAATCTGATTAGAGATGCGAATTAATTGTCTGTTAAATGAGAGTATTAATGTGTTTAAGTAACCCCCCCTCTCTCTTTATAACATATTTTAAGTGCCTATAATGAATATATGTAGGGCTAGTTTGACCAGTTCTCTCTATAATATATGTTATTCGGGATTTATCCGAAACTAAGATAACCTTTATTTGATGGATGACGATTTGCATCATTATCAATCTATATTATTAGGCTCGAATATTAGAGAAACTTAGTAAACAGTTGCAATATTAACGCTGCAATTATATTTCTGCCTAGTATTATTTATCACTTGGCAAACCGTGATATTAAATGAATATTACGTTGGCATATTAAATTCTTATAGGCATAGATTATTCACTGAGCACGAAAGTCAGCTAATACATTTAAACAAGTCCGAACACTGTATTACCCCAGATTGATTACATTCCATTGTATAATGCCTGTGAGCATCTATTTGATCTTAATGTGGTCCCTATACAATGTAATTTAATTTATTTTGTTTTTCATTTTTAATAATTTTAATAAATGTAATTAAATTTATCCTGTCTTTATTATTCTTTTATAATATCCCAATCCAATCCACTTATTTATTAATTATATTACTAGATATTATTATACAAAATGTCAATATCATATTAGTTTAGCCATTAATAGATGTTTAGTCCAATTTTATGTGATGTGTGTATGTTAGCCATGGGGTCTCATGTTTTTTCCTGTTCGGAGCTGGCTCATGATTAAAATTAAGGCCCTTATATAACCTCAGAAATATTACTCATATGGTGTTAAATCACGGTCTGCTGGTGACTGACCAAGGTTCAGACTCTTGACCTTATCATCTCATTTCAATTATCTTTAGTATATTGGACTCTGGATTTTGTTATGTGAATTTACAAATATGACCATTACAATATAGATAATACATTATCAATATATTTTTATCTTACAAATGCTTTTAACATTCTTAAGTTTCAATTGTAAATTAGATTTTAGCATTGCATGAATTTCTTATAATCAACATATAATGCATTGGTCAAACTCATTCCTTGCCATATATAAAAACAATTCAGCTGTTGGTAAAAAATTGAAAACCACACAGAAATTCCATATAATGAAAAAAAACTTTGAATAGTTCATTCTTTTCTTATGTTTAGCAAAATAGTCAAGATTTTTTTTAATGTTTTGCAAAATAGCTTATATACACTAAATGTACTTATTGTTCTTACTATACTATTGTATGTGCAATTTGTTGGATCGATTTGTGAGGTTGAATATGTGCATATTTTAGTGAATTTTTTAAATTGAATTTTAATTAAAGCTTTTGAAAGTTTTCAATACATGGACATTTTATTACTGATATATGACGGAGCAGTCCATATCAATCATTGTTTAAACCAAAAAAATAAATAAATCAATAAAACTAACTATTGCTAAATGCTTTGGTAGTCTTCATAATTTTATTTACTCACCTGCCCTTAGATTATTGTAAAATAATTCATTTTAACCATGTTTAGTTTGCCCTTTATGCAAACCACAAATCTTTTTGCTGCCTATTTATTGGGTTCTTTGTTCTGGTTTTCTGAAAGTAGAGATTTTTTTCTAGATTATGTAAGATCGTAATCATATATTTTTTTTTGCTGTCTTGTATGTGAGATCAACCACATTTGCTTTAAAAGTAGTATAACATGCAGCAATGCTGCAGCGTTATAAAGTCAGTAGTTAGAATGCTACTGATCAACTGTCCGTGCTGGTTTTGTTGATTTCCCACAAGACCATAACTGTTTTCATATCTCTGAATCAGGAAACTAGAATTGATTTTTTTGTAATTTTATAAATCGCCAGCAGGAAGATATTATCCTATCCATTTTTTATATTTTTAGGTGAGAGAATTTCGCTGCCGAAGTGTTTAATGTCTTCATGTTTGCCGTACTCTTGTGCACTCTCTGATAAATATGCGTATTCTAATATAAGTCTCTTTTGTATTCATGGCTAGATTTATTTATTTTATTGTCCAAATGTTAAATAAAATTTTCAAATTGTTTAAATTTATTTGGCTGATGTTTGTCTCGGTACTTTTATTTCTCAATTGTCTAAACAATACTTAAGATTTCTTGTTTCTCCCTGAGTTTAGTTCGGCGCATTCAGGTTCGCATATCCTGTCCACCCTTAAAATAAATGTCTAGTTCTGATTTTCAGACTAGTAGCGCCCCTGTGGTCAGTATATGCAAATCCAAAATCTTTCATCCGTTACAATATATATATATTAGAAAATCAAAATTCATTCATACACATCATTCTGCCCTCAAGAAAACTCAAGCAATTGAGAAGAAAGACCATGGTGTTTTTTGATTTTGAATTCAGAAGTAAAAAGCCTATAAACCAACAATGAGGGCTAATGCATGTTGGTGAGCAGTCCATCTACATTTATATCCTATATGAACAATCACTTAGTAATAACATCTGCAATGATAAGAATGAATGGAGTGGACATTAGGAATTTTTCCTGCTCAGTTTCTTTAAGGCCTTCAAAAGGAATCATAGGGCTTCCTTTCAGTTAAGAGATTATTACTACAAATAAAAACACAATGTATGAAATTAATCATAAAATTAAATTTGTTTGGAATGCTTTTGATAAAAATAATTTAATATTAAAATGAAATATATCTATGTGTTTGAAAAGTAAAATTTTAAACAAATATGTTGCTATGTTTTACTTATGGATATGAGACTTGGACATGGAACAGAAGGACAATACAGAGATTTCAGACCACTCAACAAAGTATGGAAAAATGTATGTTAGGAGTAACAAGAAGAGATTGAAAATGCAATATATGGGTAAGGGAACAAACAGGTGTTACTAACACTATTGAAAGAATGAAAAGACTAAAATGAAGTTGGTCTGGACATATTTCTAGAAGAGATGATAATAGGTGAAAAGTTGAAATCTGAAACTGGATTCCAAGATATTGTAAAAGCCCTAGAAAGAGATCACGTGAGACGAATGGATGAAATAAAAAAGTGTGCTGGGATGGTGTGGAGAAGAGAGGCTAGAGATCAGAGAAGATAGAATGAACTTGGAGAGATCTTCATCCTGCAGTGGATCAATAATAATTGAAAATGATGATGATGATATATTATAAACTTACAATATAAACTGTTGAGTAATTTATTAAGAAATGTAAGCTTTCAAACCCTGTTTTATTATAATACAAGGAGCTTTAAAAATTGTGGCTGTTAATAAATTATATATGTATATAACAAACAATAGATTTTTATGGACTTCATTGATGTAAATATTGGAATTAAAGCAAGAATTTTAATGTTTTTATGTAGATATTAAGTCAGGAAAATAATCAATCAAAAACTGGTATTACAAATCAAAATCGCATTGTATAGTAATAGAATTTTTACATAATTTACTTTTAAACTGCAAATAAATTTGCCTTTAGAATAGTAGACTAGATTATATAAAAATTAAAATATAAATCTATTTATAATGAATTCATTCAGTTTGAAAATTTGTTTTTCCTTAAAATTTCAGATCCAATCATTAAGCAAAAATATAGCTATTGGTTTATTATGACAATTAATAATAAGAGGCAGATAATGACATCGCTTTTAGGCTCTAAATATAAGATAAAAAGCTAGTTTTCCAAAATAAATTTATTATCTATTTAGCTACTTACACAACAATTCGCAAAGTTATATTTTATAATAGTGATAAAAGTTCAAACTTATTTAGTCATTATTTGATGTCACTCCATATATGATAAAAACTTTATCAAACTAGGAAAGTGATAAAGGGAAATTGCTGTGCATACAAATATCCTCAAATAGCAAAGTATTTTCAGAATACAGAATCTTACATATTACAATGAAGTTCACCTTCAGCCTGAGATGATCTTTCTGATTTAAAGGAACTGAAAAATTTTTGTGAAATAATTACTTTATATTTATAAATTTATTAAAAGCTTAAAAGATAGCAATTGATTTGTTAGATAACTTTGTATTTGTGAAAACTAGAAGAAATTCATAAATACTCTCAAAAATAAACAAGCCTTTCTTGTAAAGAGTGAAATTATAATAGCAATTTTTATACATAGGTCTTGATATGTTTCAGTTATAATTTGACCAGGAAAACAATAAAACTTGTCATTGCAAATACTTTGAAGCCAAAAGTAAACCTGCTTATTAATCTTTTTCTCTATGTATCCATAATCTCTCTCTTTCTCTTTCTCTCACTATCTATCTATTTTATCTATCTATAGCTATCCATCCATCCACCTATCTATCTCTCTGTTTGTCTGCTTGCCTTTGTCTATCTATCTGTCTGTCTGTCTATATATATATATAATCAAAATTACCTGAAATTCACAACTCAACCAGACTAGAAAAGAAAATAAACTCTAAATCACTACCAATGGTTTCACTGCTACAAGCATTACCCCAAATTGAACGGAATCATATTATTTTTCTAAAATATAAAGAACACATTGATGTAAATTCTCAAGGCATTATTTAATATATTTGATTCAAAGGAAATCTGGGCTATTTTTATTTTATTATTTTTTCTTTATGCTTTTAATATATATATATATATTGCAAGGGATGACTTACATCCAACCATCATGCCTATCCCAATTTTTCTCAATGTTTGAATTCAGGCCAAGCAATAGGCAAATAATTTATCTTATATACCTGTTTATACACCCAAAACATGTATATAAACACAAATAAACTAATATTTTCATTTATTTGTAGAAATTAATTAACAAAAATAATAACTAATTGACTGATAAGACAGACATGATCAAAGGTCAAAATATACGAGGTCAAAATAGTTGCTAGGTGATTGAGTTTGAATAATGAAGACTAAGCAAAAAAAGAATAATAATAATGTTTTTATGATTTTTTTTATTAGTTTATAACAATAAGCTCAAACCAGCATGAGAAAACAATTTCACAATTTTTTCACTTGTCTGCTAACAACTAAACCATCGGAACATAAAGAAAAGTCTTTTTTTTTTTAAAAAAATTGTTCGGCATTAAAAAACAGTAAGAATATAAATTTCGAAACTTAATGTTTATATGTAAAAATTAATAGAAAACCTTTATCATTGGGATAGAAAGAAAGTAGAAATTTAATCTCAACTGTTAAAACAACAAACATGAATATATAAATAGCAGAAATGAACTACACCTGGGTCTTATTTTATGCGGATTATTTTAATGCGATTTTGAAGTTATGTTATTCATGTTTCTTCTTAATATCTTTCATATTTCACTATATTTATTAGATATCAAGAAATTTAAATTATTAATAACTTATTTTGACTTGAAATACTTTTTTTTTCAAAAATATAACGTTATATTAGCAGCTAACATGAATATGGCCTGAAGCTGTATTTAGAATCTTAGCTTCTATGTAAATAACCTACTTATACTAATGAGTAAATAATAATAATAGATTTATACATACATATAAAAATATCACAATAAATATTCAAAAATTTTAAACTTTTAAAACGTATTTTGTTAGATATTAACAGAAATAAATATTTTTTTAGATATTTAAAATACATAATAATGAAGATTTTATTGATTTTATAAACTGAAAATAATCTTTCTAATGATAATGTATCATCTTTTTATTTTGATTGCAATCTCATTTTTTAATATAGAAACAGAAAACCATTAACACAACACAAGACTGAAAGAGGCGCTAATTGTACATCACCTCATGAATCTGATTTCTTACTAGTTCACAAATGAACGCATATTGTCAAATAGCAGTAATGATTAAAATATGTATGAAAAAAAGTAAAGTTAAATACTGTAGTTAATAAAAAAAGTAAAAAAAGTTTGTCTTGTATTAATTTTTTTCAAATATTTGAAATTTTTTATTAGTTATTCTTTATTTCCTTATTTTTTTAATGCAAATTTTAAAGTAATCTTTCCTTGTTGCTTTGCTTTTATGCCTATTTCTGAAAATTACAGAACCTATCCCCCATTTTTCAAGGTAAGTTACATTTATTTTTGTGCGATTTCTTTTGTATGTTTTTTCTGAGGAACCTATCTACTGCATAAAATGAGACCCAGGTATAATGGTTTAATTTGTTCTAGAAAGCTTATATCGGTTGTTATGGAGATAAGGAAAAAGAAATGTGAAACTACTACAAATAGTTTCTTTAAGCCATTTTCCTATATATATACTGAAGCCACGATATAAATATTAGTCAATAGTAAAGTAATCCTTGTAATGAGTTTGAGGGTAAACAAATATACTGTGGGCATTGATGTCAACTTCGATGCCATTATAAACCTGTCTGTGAAAATGTCTATTTTACAAAGCGCTAATGAATATCAATCTTCAATCGATTTATGCTATGTGTTCAGAGAAAATAATTGGTCTGTACATGCTTTTAACCAACCAGTATGGAGTGTATAGATATCAACAGAGTCATTGGATAAGAACGTTATGTATGGAGATTGGCATTCAAGTTTAAAGACTTATAGCTGTGGACAATGCTTGTTTTCCTCAGGATATATATATATTGATTCATGTGATTTATATATTTTTTATTTTTGTTATTTCTATTTGCAATTTCATGTCTTGTGATTTTTTTTCCTTTGTGTATTCAACTTCATCTTCAAATTTGGTCACATGCATTTTAAGAGTGGGAGCAGTTATGTGAAATGTATCGATATGTTGATATATAAAGGGAGAAATGAATCAGAATCAATAAATATGTATACTTATTAACCCTTTCAACGATTATTATTTAATTGGCCGAATGAGTTAAAAATCAAAACTTTTAATTGGCCAACTCACAACTTTAACAAAATCTATTGTTAAAATAAATTCACTTTTAATAATATAAATACGTTAGTTTTGTTTGTAAAAAGTATATTACTAAATTGTCAGATTACGAAAGTAAACGAAAGTCTTTTCAAAAATAAAATTTGATTTATAATTTAAAAAATGTTCAATTGCGGTGAAATAAAAGTAACCGCTATTCAACCAACCAAAAAAGATTGCGTCAGCAATCTTTTATTTTTCACTTTAACGTTATGATAAATATGTAGCAATAAATAAATAATTCTTGGTAATATCTTAACTATTTTTCTAAAATAATTTAATTTTTAGTATTATTTTATCAATAATAATTTGTAATTCAATTCAAATATTGTTTAAAATGTTGTAAACATTCGTTTATCATTTTCGTAATAAAAATCAAAACGAACGTAACTTTTTACTTTTTGGCAGCCATTTTCCTTTTTGACAGAAGTTGGACAGCCAATAAGATTCAAGAAAAGGTGGTGAGGAGGCGGTGCTTTGGTTTTGTTTGACATATATGGTCATTTTTATTGATTTTTTACTTGTAAAATAATTCTGAAGAGGGCACCATCTTACAGAACTTTTGATTTTCTTTCGAATGACGTATAATATGTATACATGGGATAAAAAGTAGCCGATTTAGAGTGACGTCAAATCTACTCGTTTTTTTACGAGTCAGGCAGTTAAAGTGTTGTTAATAAAGGTAAATTTACAGATCCCTCTGAGAATTCAACACCGCTTCATCAAAGCAATCTCAAGTAAGGTTTTAATATAATCAACATTAATTGCAGACTCTAGAACAAACAAAGTTATATTACATATTAATAAGTTTTATTAATATCTACTTGTAATTGTTTTGTTTTTGGGTGCACAATTAATCAACTTGAATGAATGGTCTTTTGGTACTTTTCACTAACTTTAATATGACTTACACACACACACATATATATATTGTAATGGAACGTACTTGCTGCATTCCATTTAAATTGAAGAAAGACAAAATTATTCCAGTTATATTTAAATAAATTGTTTAAATGCCCTTCCAGCTAGCTATGCATAAAACAAATCTAAAATCATGTAAAGCAATGAGACCTATCTTTATAATTTATTTTTAAGGTTGATGTGACTAACTAATCAAATATATATATCAGAAACAAAGGGACTTCTACTAAATTCAAATATACACATCTAATTATGTAAATTTATGTATCTCTAAATATTTGAATGAATAATAATATGTGTAAGTGATCTACAAACCAAATAATAAATGAAATATGAAATTATCTTTTATTATTTATAAATTCAATTAATTTCATAATAACTTTGGCATTAAAAGAAAATAAGAATAATATAGTATCGCTCTTTTAAATAATTACAAAGGCATTATTTATAAAACAAATAGTACATCCTTTATTTTATGTTATAGTTCAACTTTAAATAATATTGATGTTTTAAATATAAATACAAAGAATAACTATATGTATATACTTGTAATAAGTATATACAGATTAAATATATAAAGACATATTTTTGCCTAACCATTATAATATAAATATAACAATTCATATATAACTTCAACCTATAAATTACATTTTAAGATTTTTAAATTATTTAAGATAATTGTCTGAACATCTGTTATACGTTTAATATTATTATAAAACAAGATGCTTAAATTGATTATTTATATAACGTTATATTTTATAATGAAAAATAAAATAAACAAACCAAAAATATCGATCTCAAAAATATATTTATACATATAAAATTCTTTACTACCTTTTTAAAAGTTCCTTAGTTAGTTTTCCTTTAAAAGTTAATTTACTCCATGAGTTATTTCTTTATCCGTTTACTATTATTATTAGAATGCATTCTGTCGAAGGTGAAGAAACTATTATGTTAAAGAAAATTGTTAATTCCTAGACACATGCATATTTTATCCTTTCAAAATTTCCTTCATTGAAAAAAAAAAAAATAAACAAATTGAAATATTAAATCCAGCATGTCAATTCCAATTACTTCCAGATTATGATTAAATTGACGATTATACATTTAAGATAGCTATATCAAGTTTCAACTCCAGACGCGATGAAATTTATACATTGAATTTTTTTTAGTTGTTCCATTGAAAATTGCCTTGGAATAAATGAATGTGATGACGCAGCTCCTAGCTGCGATATATTTTTCTTAGCAAGCCATAATTTATGTATTTACCATAAGATATATATGTTATTTCAGTATTTTGAAGAATAGTAAATTTTATAGAACTAAAGTGTAACAAAATTTTATCCTTCAGTTGTTTGTTCTATATCTATTCCAATAATAATATATAATAATGGCTTCTTTATTGTTGTTGCTATCGTTCCATGCGCCAGCAGATACTATTTTAAAACTCATGTTATATATGTTCTCTTTTAAAACAATTAACATTAAAATAAAAATAAAATATCAAGTATATATATATAAAATATTAAATTGAAAATTTGACATCTTTAAAAATATACATAAATAATTATTTATTACATTTAGTAATCATTACAAATAAAATAATTTTTTTAATCAACAATTTATATGTCCTTATTTATTTTAATAATTAAATGTTCATATTGATGTACTATCAATATATATAAATAAAATAATAACTTCAAATAATAACTATATTTAATAAACATAAAAGAAAAATTTAAATATTTCATATGTAAACTTCAACTTAAAGAGATTTTTTTTTTTTTAATAACAAATGACAATTTAAAAAATATAATATCGACTTATCGATATTTACAATACCCTCTAATCCACCGAAAAAAAAAAATGTCTTTGCAAATAACTAATTAATTAAGAGATATCGAAAAACTTCTCAAATTTGTAATCTTTCTAAACTAAATAATCTTTTAAAAATCGCAAATCATTGATACAACTTTAACATTAAAGAACTCTTGAAAATCATTTTAAAATCATCCTATTCTATATTAACTTTCAATTTAACTTTATTTATTTAATCTCTTTCCTATTATATTTTCTTGAAGAAAATCTTTACTAACCATCACCTTCTCATTTTAAGTTTAATTTTGGCTTTGCCAATTTCTTTTTCCTCATCAATCCTCTTTCTCCCAAGATTCAAATCAAATATCTTTTTATTCATTCTTTTAAATTTTACCTTTGCTTTCCCTACATCTCTTTCCTTGTCAATATTCTCTCTAAGAAAATCAATATTATTTATCATTCCTTCTATAACTTTAAGTCTAACTTTGGATTTTCCAATATCTTTTATAAAATCTATATTTCCTTTAAGATAATTTATTTTAAACTTTTCTCTACTTAACTCTTTGAATTTTACTTTAATTTTCTTCATATTTTTATTGGGATAAATTATCTCTTTAAGAAAATCTATTTTAATTTTCTCCTTACTTCTGAATTTAAGTTTTATTTTGGCTTTGCCTAAATCTCCATTTGGATCAATTTCTACTTTCATAAAATTTACATTACATATTATATTGTTAATTCTTGTAAAGAATATTTCTTTGTAAATATTAATTTTTGTATAAACGTTTCCACAATTAATGGTACATTTTTGAACTAGATTTTGCATTTTATCTTTAAATTTATTACTGGTATTATCCGTAATCTTTAGTAATTCATTGTCTAATAACTTTAGATATTTTTCACCTAAAGAATTTAATTTTATTTCTACAGATTCATCAATTCTTTTATCCTCACTATAGTATTCATCAAAAATTTTAGGTTTCTTTATAGTCTTTCTTTCAACTACCTCTTCAAACAAATTACTCTCTCTTACATTATCATTATTAATTAATTCAAGAGACTCTTGAGGTTCTTTTAAAATTTTATCATATAATTCATTATCTTTATCAACCATTTTAACATACTCTTCATTTTCTTTTATATTTTTACTAATCACTTCAATGGGTTCTTTGTATTCTTCAAAATTTTCATCAACTAATTCAAGATTTTTACTACAGATTTTGTCAGACACTTTTAATTCTTTCAGTTCTTCATCAACTTTTATGTCTATACTCATAACACTATCATCTACCAGAGCTTTTGATTCAATTTTAATTCTCTAAAAAGTTCATCAGATTTTTTTAAACTAGTCTCTAGTTTCTGGGAAAGTTCATCAGAATTTGTCTCTAATCTAAAGGAAACTTCATCATAATTGGTATTTAATCTAGACTCTAGTCTCTCAGAGTTGGTTTTCATCTCAGCTTTAAATTCATCACAGTCGATTTTTAATCCAGCCCTTATGTTACCAAAGTAAATTTTTATTTCAGCCAAACCGCTTTTAACTCTGCTTTAAATTTTTCCATAAAATCTCTTAAATCAAAATCACCACTAACTGACATTTCACTACTGTTGTCCATTATTATTAGAACTACAATATTATATACTCATAAAAAAAAATATAATCCAAGATATATATATATTTATTTCTATATAGTAATTATCACAGATCAAGGGCTCACCATCTCCAATCATTATTCCAACAAGCAATTATTTAACTAAAAAAAAAAATACAAGCCTTTTTTAATCTTATAATACATAATAGCTATCTGACAATCTAAATTTTACTTATTTGAACTCATGAACTTCTTGGCTTAAAAAAAAAAATCTCATCTATCACCATAATATCAACAAATTTCTCTAAAATATATATAGAAAGGGAGTAACAACTGATATCACTAAATAACATTTATTTATATTTAATGATAATAAATATTCTACACTTATATCATATTAAAATGTGGATACTTCATATCAAATTCAATATAACCTTGAAATATTTAAAAATACAACTAAATGTTCACATGCCTTAAAATAACTAATTTGATAATATAGTGAGACAACTTTCTCATTCAAAATAATGGTAGTTAAATATAAAATACTTAAATTGATACCTATAAATTTTCTGGACCTTAAAACTTAATACCATTTTATATACATAAAAAAAAAATATCCACTTCACTAATTATTAACTTTTGTGCCCAAAATATTTTAATAAAATTGTACTAATGCAGTCCACTATCAACAAACATTCACTAATTGAACTTCATGTTTAAAAGTCATTTATAATGAAAATATAATATTACTATACTTGTTTTCAAACCTTAATTAATAATCAATGTAATAAATTATTTGTTACAAACAATAATCAATTAATCTAGTCCCTAAGTTTGGTGTTATATATTTATGTTATATACTTATCTATTCCTCCAAAGATCTGATAGATACTGACAACCAAAAGATTGATTAGCACTTTACAACTTTGATGTAGATAAAAGAATTCAATCATTATTCCCAAAGCATACAATGTTTCATAAACACTTAGATGATTATCACATTTCATTCTATCCAATTTACTACAACCCATAATAATTTTCTGAAAACACTATTACACTACCCTGCTTATATTTAAGTCTTAGGGGCTATTATTTATAAAATATTTCCTTGCTCATCTTTAGGAGACTTAGAGGCAAATATTATACATACATCAAAATAATTATACCTTACTCTCTCTGGAGTTTTAAAGATAAAATCATGGCAGGACCACTGTTAACTGCTTCATGATAAATAATAATAATAATAAACATCAAAATTTGGGTTGGAGCAATGAATGAGATCAATCAATACAAGTGACATGAATGCACTACATCCCTAAGACAATGACAAAAATTCCCCATCCAACATCAATACTTGCAACAGAACCAACCAAACTCCAACAATCAAATATCCCATCCAACCTTCAAAATTATAGATTTTCTACAACATAAACTTTCCAAATATGGACAAAATTATTATGCCGTACTTTAACACCATCATTAAAAAATAATACAATAATATTAACCATCACCATCTAAACATAAGGCTAAAATATTTCCATTTATATAAAAAAAAATTAAACACACAAAAATGCTTCTCTTTCTTTAAATTATACATCTCATATTAATATATATATATACTACACATTTCTCAGGTATGTGGGGTATTTCAAGCCCTAATTAGCTTATTTCTAGCCCTAGTTGTTGCGCCAAATGTAATGGAACGTATATTAGGTATTCCATTAAAATTAAAGAATGAAGAAAAACAAAATTATTCCAGTTATATTTAAATAAATTGTTTAAATGCCCTTCCAGCTAGCTATGCATAAAACAAATCTAAAATCATGTAAAGCAATGAGACCTATCTTTATAATTTATTTTTAAGGTTGATGTGACTAACTAATCAAATATATATATCAGAAACAAAGGGACTTCTACTAAATTCAAATATACACATCTAATTATGTAAATTTATGTATCTCTAAATATTTGAATGAATAATAATATGTGTAAGTGATCTACAAACCAAATAATAAATGAAATATGAAATTATCTTTTATTATTTATAAATTCAATTAATTTCATAATAACTTTGGCATTAAAAGAAAATAAGAATAATATAGTATCGCTCTTTTAAATAAATTACAAAGGCATTATTTATAAAACAAATAGTACATCCTTTATTTTATGTTATAGTTCAACTTTAAATAATATTGATGTTTTAAATATAAATACAAAGAATAACTATATGTATATACTTGTAATAAGTATATATAGATTAAATATATAAAGACATATTTTTGCCTAACCATTATAATATAAATATAACAATTCATATATAACTTCAACCTATAAATTACATTTTAAGATTTTTAAATTATTTAAGATAATTGTCTGAACATCTGTTATACGTTTAATATTATTATAAAACAAGATGCTTAAATTGATTATTTATATAACGTTATATTTTATAATGAAAAATAAAATAAACAAACCAAAAATATCGATCTCAAAAATATATTTATACATATAAAATTCTTTACTACCTTTTTAAAAGTTCCTTAGTTAGTTTTCCTTTAAAAGTTAATTTACTCCATGAGTTATTTCTTTATCCGTTTACTATTATTATTAGAATGCATTCTGTCGAAGGTGAAGAAACTATTATGTTAAAGAAAATTGTTAATTCCTAGACACATGCATATTTTATCCTTTCAAAATTTCCTTCATTGAAAAAAAAAAAAAATAAACAAATTGAAATATTAAATCCAGCATGTCAATTCCAATTACTTCCAGATTATGATTAAATTGACGATTATACATTTAAGATAGCTATATCTAGTTTCAACTCCAGACGCGATGAAATTTATACATTGAATTTTTTTAGTTGTTCCATTGAAAATTGCCTTGGAATAAATGAATGTGATGACGCAGCTCCTAGCTGCGATATATTTTTCTTAGCAAGCCATAATTTATGTATTTACCATAAGATATATATGTTATTTCAGTATTTTGAAGAATAGTAAATTTTATAGAACTAAAGTACAACAAAATCTTTATTTTTCAGTTGTTTGTTCTATATCTATTCCAATAATAATATATAATAATGGCTTCTTTATTGTTGTTGCTATCGTTCCATGCGCCAGCAGATACTATTTTAAAACTCATGTTATATATGTTCTCTTTTAAAACAATTAACATTAAAATAAAAATAAAATATCAAGTATATATATATATAAAATATTAAATTGAAAATTTGACATCTTTAAAAATATACATAAATAATTATTTATTACATTTAGTAATCATTGCAAATAAAATAATTTTTTTAATCAACAATTTATATGTCCTTATTTATTTTAATAATTAAATGTTCATATTGATGTACTATCAATATATATAAATAAAATAATAACTTCAAATAATAACTATATTTAATAAACATAAAAGAAAAATTTAAATATTTCATATGTAAACTTCAACTTAAAGAGATTTTTTTTTTAATAACAAATGACAATTTAAAAAATATAATATCGACTTATCGATATTTACAATATATATATGGGAGTGGGACATTTTTTTTTTGAAAACAGTTATAAATATATTTACTCCAACATATAAACATCATTGTGATAATTATATTAATGGGGTAGATTTAGAATTACCAGACTCTCAGTTTACTTTTTCTTTTTGTTATATATATATTTAGTGAATTATCTAATCTCATTTTGTATATGCTTTATTTTGAATCATTTTATGTTCTCTCTTGTAAATAAAGATTGCTTGAGAACAGACTTCTATCGTGAAATCTGGACTAGGGAGATTTATAGTTTTAAGCTCTCAAAATGATAGAAGACCATCCTTATTAACTTAATATTCTTTTTGTAAATATATGCTATTACACATTATAGTTTATTAATAAATGTTACTGAGTTATTAAAATCCATCTGATCTCTGTTTGATCATCTCCATCATTATGCGTTTGCACCACTAAATGTTTGATCATTATCATCATTATGCATTTGCATCACTAAATGTTTGATCATCATCATCATTATGCATTTGCACCACTAGATGTTTGATCATCACCACCATCATTATGCATTGCTCTCCTAAATGATTTGTCACATACATATATATATATATATACAGAGAGAGAAAGAAATAGAGATAGAGGGGAAGAGAAAGAGAGATAAAGATAGACAGATTTAGTGAGATAGAGATAAAGAATGCATATTTATTTCAAAATTTAAAAGTTTTATATATATATATTTTCAATTTTGAAGGCTTTTCAACCTATCAAAGTACTGTATATAAAGGTGAAAGGATGCACGCTGCTCGAGCATACTTGCGACCAGCTATGGTCAGACAAAATTTACATGTAGCCACTAATGCTTTTGTGACAAAGGTAAACACTAGGGTACTATTAGTAAATTAGTATATCATTAATTTGTAATTTTTATCTTGGAATTTCTTAATTGTACATTTTTAATTATTATTCTTTGTTTATAAATCAGGGTAACTTAGGAGTCTTTCTCTCTTTATTTCATCCTTGAGTTAGCCTTAATTAGTACTCATGTGTTGCTATGTTAGATAACTATATAAGATGGCTATTGATTAACTCATAATATTGACCCAATTTGAAAAATTTTAATTACTATGAATATTTATGTCACTACTCAAAATTTAAAAACTGGTATCAAAGTTGCTCTTTTAAAAATAAAAATGAGACCTGCATTCCAGTTTTGCCAATGCATTCTCTCAACAAAATAATATTGGAGACTATGGCTCTAGATTCTTATCATATAAAAACACTATATTATTAATTTATATATATTTTGGTACTGATTTAGTATGTGCTCACCATCATTTTGAATTATAAGAATACCCAAAACCACAGCTAATATATCCAAGCGATAAATGACATCAAGTAATCCACACATGGTCGCAATATAACCATTCATTACAAAATCACAATGCAGGGCAAAAAATATTGCACATCTAATGGAATCATATTATTTTTCTAAAATATAAAGAACACATTGATATAAATTCCCAAAGCATTCTTTAATATATATGATTCAAAGGAAATCTGGGTTATTTCTACCCTATTTTTTTCTAAGGCTAAACACATACTAATACCTCTTTGAGAAAAAAGGCTCCAATTTTTCATTACTAAGACCTCCATTTCATTCGAAAACAATTTTCAATTAATTTCATAAGTTATAAAGTTGTTTTTTTTTAATTTTGCATAAAAATTTATGAAATTTTTTCCTGATTTTAAATAATTTTTTTAAAATTTTATCATTTTATTTTACATATAATATCCTGTTTTTTTTTGCAGATATAAATATTACAGCATAAATGAATCAATATATATATATTACACATTTTAACACAGATGATTATATGTAGTTTGATGCTTTATTCTATGTGGTGTAGTGCAGTGGTAAGGCATCAGATTTAGAGTATAGAAGCTGGCTTTGATTTCAGTTCTTATACTTTTGACACTCAATTTTTTTTATAAATCCACAAGCCTTAAAACTATTTTATTATTTATTATCACGTGTATACAGTACATATATATATAAATAGATAAACTCTAATTAATGATTTTACTAAAAAAATGTCAATGTATTGTTTTTATTTATATTTTTCTTTCTTTAAAAAAACCCATTATTTTAAAGTTTTATTGCATGAGATAAAATGTAAAATTTTCTATCAATTAAAATTTTGTCTCTTTCCCCATTTCATTTGAATGAAAAATAAAAATAGCTAAATATGTTTTCTCCTACAATAAAAACACTGTCAAGCATTGTTAGCCGAGAGGTCAGTGCAGCCTCTTTGCAAGCAAGCAGTTGGTTGCAGACGGTTGTTGCGAGTTCGCCTCCCAGCCGATGCTATGACATATGAAAAAAAAAGCACTGCTGAAATGTTGTATCTGCTGTATCAATATTCATCCTTTGCGTTGTATGCTATAAAAAATAATAAATAAGTAATTATAACATTAAAATTTATAAATTAATTAAAAAAATTTAAATTTTATGCTTGTATGCAGGGGTAGCATAAGTGGGCCTGCAAAGTGTAAACTGCAGGCAGGCACCACTAAATGGGGGCACCTGTTGCCAATGGTTGTGAAGTACATATGAATATCATCAATGTTCATTTATTACTAGACTTCATTTATATAGAGCTCTGTAAGAATAAAAATTATTGCCTGGCGTATTACAGAAAACTTTACTTAATGAGTAAGCAAAGTTGGTTATAAAAGGATAGCTATGTTCAACAACAGTTGAGCTTTAGACAGAGATATTGCTATAGATAACATTAATAAATTAATGAATAAGCAAGCTGAGTAGGTTTTTTACAGTGACAACAGGTTTGTGCTTATTGTACAGTGAGCATACTTGTGTGCCATGGGCAAATAATTTATTATATTCTAGTATACAGATCTGTGTGTCTATTAAGAAAAATAAATTATAATAAACATCATATGATTACCATTCTTTGTGCATACACAAGCTGTTTGCACAGAGGCTAAATCCTCCATACAGTACTGTATGGAGAGTTTAGCCTCGGTTTAAACTGCTTAATACCAATCCTACCCAATAGAATTATGGTGACTGTGGTATTAAAGAACCAAAGACACCAAAATGTATGGATGCTGAACTGAGTTCACATCTATATGACTGTACAAACTAATGACCTTGAATTGAAAACATTATTGTGTTTTCAGTTTGGATTCAAAGCTTTATAGTTAGCTAATAAGATAAAAGGTGGCTGCTCCTAAGATCTAGGTGCAGTGCTCTCAGATCCAAGGCTTCTCACTGATGAAAGCCACAAGCTAGAAACTAATCTGGGGATATTGGATGAGTATGCATTAGATAGGGATTTTATGCACAAACCTTATTGCATCCATTGATTATTCTGGCTTGCACTAAGTGGTGCTACTATATGGAGAGTTAGACTCTATGATAAATTCTATATTTAAACTACCTTTTGTATGTTTAACAAAAAATATTACAATCTTATAAATCATTTAAATTGTTGAGCATGATTTTGACATTTACTGTCAGAATGTATGAATTTGACCATAAACATTAAAAGCATACTCAGCAAGTAAGATGATTTATAAGTTTGTAATTTTTTCTGGTTATACATACAAAATGTCGTTTAAGTAAATAAAAAACTAAAGAATCACCAAATTAAAAAGGATAAAATAAAGAAATCTGGAATTTTAGAATAATTAATTAAAATTGAAAAAAGATAATTTATAAATTATTTTATTATGCATTAAACAAAAATTGGAAATTATATTTTAGTTACAAATAAACCGCTGCTGTTATCCATTTCTATAACTGAGGGAATTTTAATATATTAAATTCATTAAGTTTTTACTGTAAAATGTTTATTAAAAAATAATAAATTTTTATAAAAATTAAATAATTTTTTATTCTAATTATAAAATATGGAAAAACTAAAAAAATTATCCAGTTCACAAAATCACAAATGTAAAGTTGCAAAAGAAGCACTCATTAAAAATATGCTGGGGGTGCTTTATAATTTTATCAACAAAACTAAGACTTGTCAAGCATTGGTGGTCGAGAGGTCAGCGACGCGGCTTCACAAGCAGTTGTCCACGGGTTAGAGGGTTCGCTTCTCGGCTGATGCTGTGACATATGAGAGAAAAAAACAACTAGAACTTCTTTTGATGTGATATATTCTTTACATATAATGAACAACGAGACACTTTAAAAGTCATATATAAAAAAATGAAAACAGGCTCATGGTTTTCTAGTAATTTTTTTTCACAGCTAAGCTTAACTTTGCAGGTGGGTGATGACCAGTCTGGTGCCGCATATATAGTATAGCCTTAGTCGAATTTAGTGCCAAGATACCTAAAAAAAATTTTTATTTAGCTTAATTTTGTTATGGGTAAATTATTGCCAATACTTTATAGTGCTACAATTTTTACACGTGAGAACTGTTGTATCAGTATTTTTATCTGTTATATAGCTAAATAGTTGAAAACCAGGCACTCTTCACAAACCTGGAGCTTAATTGTAAATATAGGGGATTTGAACTCAGACTTTCAAGCACTTTCAACTATCCATACTATTTTATACAACTGATACACATATTATTGGTACGTTATCATGATTTTAAAACCATTGTCAATTTCCCATCCAAGAAAACATTTATATTATACTTAATATTGCTTGGGGAATATTTAATTGTCTTATTGGCAAGAACATTACAGAAAATATTAATCCTTTCTTGATATTTTCTTTAAAAATATTCATTTATGTCAAATTGTCTCAAATTTATTTATCCATATAAATAAATTGTAATTCATGATCTGAATTGATGTTTAATAATGATTTAAATTTAAAAAAGAAAAAGTTAAACTAACTATTATTTCCTGCATCAATAAAATAATTTAATTGTGATGTAATTTAATAAAAGATATTGTTATTAGTTGAAAAACAGCACGAAGAATTACTTATTATGACTATTTATGTTTGCTCTTCCCCTGACAGAAAAAAGACAAAACAAAGAATTTTCTTCAAGCGGGGATAATAATAAAAGTGAACTTACAAAGAACTGTCAAGCGTTGTTAACCGAGAGGTCATCGCAGCTGCCTTGCAGGTTGCAGACGGTTGTGGGTTCGCGTCCCGGCCGATGCTATGACATATGGGAAAAAAAAACTTACAATGAACTGTTAATAAATAATGTGTGAAATTTAAAAATGTTCCACTTAATAAGTGGAAATATCAACTTTATCTGCAAAATGACACTATATTTAATAAATTCAATAATTTTCTATATTTTAATAATTTTATAATGCTTACACAAATGTTTAAACCCTGCAAATGAGTTTTTCCCTCCATGTCATGTGTTGCTATGGAGACTGGTGAGGTCACCGATATGAAATTGGAATTTGTTCTTTATTAGAAGTACTTTATTATATAGTATTGACATTACTATTGCAAATATGAATAATTTACCTAATGGATTAATTTAAAAACCTGAGTTCAAGTACTTGAGAGATATTTACTGTAATATCATGAATATTTATTATAATTTAAATCAATGAACCTGTTTAATGAATGGCCACGAACTTATCATGTATTTACTAGCAGAATTATTTTGAATTTACTAAGGATAATCCAAAATAAATACATTTCACAATTAATAATTATACTATCAATTTAATATTTTTAATTATATTGTCATATATAATGGATATGTTTGCTGTCCACAAGATCATCACATGACAATCATTTCTTATGCTTGCTCATAACAGTTATTAAAATAGACAAAACTCTCCATGAAATAGTGCTACTCAGTGCAAGCCAGAGTAATCACTGGATGCCAGAAAGCTTGTGCATAAAATCCCTATCTAGTGCCTACTCATCCTAAGGCCTAGGTGCAGTACTATCAGATCCAAGGCTTCTCATTGACAAAATTCACAAGCTAGAAAGTAGTCTGGGGATATTGTATGAGTAGGCACTAGATAGGGATTTTATGCACAAGACTTCTGGCATCCATTGATTATTCAGGTTTGCACTGAGTGGCACTACTGTATGAAGAATTTTCCCTGTTTTAATAACTTTCCATAAGATGTTGCGGCCAACAATCTTCATATTCAGGATTAATGGAGAATAATTCAAAAAGAAAGCAGAAGAACATTATTTAATTTATTTACTTAATGGTAAAAAGTTGAAACTTATTTGCATTATGATTTTCATACTATGTTTATTTATGGGCCCATTTTTTATATTAGATGCTATATTTTAAAATGTTATAGGTTAAAGTTCTCAAAATAGTGCTGTGTCATATTAACATATTTTAAAATAGTATGTGTCTCCCTTTTTAAATATGAACAGTTTATTTATGAAGGTATATTGTTATACTGTAAGATGAATAAGGAGATGTATATTTCTATGATTTATTTATGACTATGTTAGTAGAACAATATTTGGTATTAATTAATTATTGTTATTTATCATATTTCACATTGGTTAGTGGTTGTATTTTTGTTAAAGATAATAGATTTATTCTTTCTCTATTTTAGGAGTGCTTTTCTATGCTAGTATATATATGGGATAGTAGCATTGATTACTCATCATTTTGCTAGCTTATATTTACAAGAGATTGGTCTCTTATTACTTATTGTCCTGCTAGTATTTATATGCTAATAGCATATACTTTAGATACTATAGATAAGGCTCTCTATTTTAAGGCAATTCCCATTTAGTATTTTGTCTCTGATGCACTTTCTCATTATTTTTCCTGACTAGTGGCAAAGTTCTAGATCCTTTTAGCCCTCAAATGTAGTTGTGTCTTATGAGCTACGTCACTATATTTTCACTTTGCCTTATTTTATTATTATTGAAGGTAGATTTTGTTTATAGTTTATATTTTGTTTTATAAGACTTTACCATGGCTTTAGCTGGCATTTTACTGGTTTTATCTAGGTATTGAGGAATTCTACCTTACCTGTATAGCATTCTTATTGACTTAAAATGTAAAGACTATATTGTAAATGTGTCAGTTCTAGATTTGGACTAAATATGATAAATAATTGATTTTAAATTTTTAAAAATTTATTTTAGACATAAATTGACAATAGACATTTGTCATATAATTCCTTCATTGCAGGATTGGTAGGACATTATTATTATTACTGAATATGTTAAATATTCATAAGAGAGGCACTGCTTCTTTGAAGATTATTATCATTGTAAGAATAAAGTGATAAATGAGAACTTCTGACTATTTAAATGATAGAAAGTTGCTTTAATATGCTGGATTATTTTGCTTAATCCAATAGAATTTATTTTTAATAAAGCAGTACGTAAATTTTAATTTTTTATCTTTCTGATATAAATTTTGCAGAAGCAACATTATAAAAACTTTTGATCTATGTGGACTCAAATATGGACTATTTGTAAATTTTCTTATTTTTCTGTAAGATTTGAAATAGCAGGCACTCCTATACCTGGAGCCTAATTGTAAATATAGGGGATTTGAACTCAGATTTTCAAGCCTCTTCACTATCCACACTATCTCATACTACTGATACCCATGACCACACACATGTAGAAAAGATAAATAATCACCAATAAATGTATTTCATGCTGAACCAGTACTTAGCACTGATTAAATATACGTTCAGGAGATGATAGTCTGGACCAACTGATGAGTGATGGTTTAGCACAAAATACATATATTGGTGATTATTTACCTTTTCTGCATGTGTGGTCATGTGTATCAGTAGTATGAAATAGTGTGGATAGTGAAGAGACTTAAAAATCTGAGTTCAAATCCCCTATATTTATTTTTCTGTAAGTAAATATTTGTTATTATTTAAATAATTTCACAAAGTCGTTTGAACACATCATTCCACTTATAAAACAAAAGTCATTCCACATATTGGTTATAATTAAATACTTATAAATAGTATACAATTGTTTAAGTGTATTTTCTAAAAGAGTACATGACATCTAAATTAATAAAGTCACTTTATTAAATTATTTATGCACTAGGAGAATATCAAAGGAAGCTGTAGTTGCTTAATAAAGAATTACAATTTGCTTCTGTCAATTTGGATCACTTTAATTAGTTTAATTTGCTTATTTCAAATCACTGTACATGTTATTTTAAATTTATTTTCATATTGGAAGATCATGGTTATTATTTTATGATAATATTTAATTTCACAAGAACCTAATTATATTTATAAGTTGCTTAAGTGGATTTATTCTAGGATGTTTAGGATGGCTGCAAAATCCCTTACCCATTCTTTATATCCGAGTGTAATCCTAGATTATTCTTTAACTTATTTTAAATTTAAGGGATCATCTTGCATTGTAATAATTTTCTTATTGTCATAATTATAATAAGACATTAGCTTATGAGAAGTGTATGTCTTATTTATTTTATTAAGTAGGATTGCATTCAACATGGAATAAATCTAGAGAGTTAAAGAAATTTATAAGAACATATTACCCTGAGATAACCCTGAGATATCCTGATTTAATGGGCCATATTATTAAATTTATTTTGAGAACTAAGAAATATTACATTCAAAAGATAAATCTTAAGTTGCATAGATTTTCAAAAAACATTTTAAATTGGATAAGAATTAAATAATGTTTTTTATCTGGTCAAAGCAATAAGATGCTTAAAGATCTTTGAAGATGGATAAAAAGAAAGGTAGTTGTATTAAGAATGTAAATGTAACCTTAATGGCATATATTTAAAATATTAAGATTCTTTTATGTATGCTAGAGTGAGTTGAGATTTCTCCACTTTTGTATTTTATTATATTTTCTTATAATGCTTCCCTTGTGTATCTTTGTATTGTGGCATATGTTATTGGATGCATTGAGCATAGTTATACATCACAATCTGAGCTTGGCTATCGAGAAATATTTTAACTCATACTTTATTGCTTCATACACTATATTCTCTCACTCTTTTTTTAGGTTACAATATATATTATTTTTTCATTGGCACCAAATATTTTAATAACTTCAAAAATGTTTTGCTATATCACATAATCATATGCTTTCATTATGTTATGGCAATCTAAATCAAATCAATTTTTTTCATCTCCCCCGCCCTTCAATATTCATTTGAAATTTTATTTCAAAACATAAATATTGTGATCATAAAAATTCTGCCAATTTTATAAATCTTTTGAAGTGTTTGATATAAATATTAAAATTTAATTGTAAAATAAATCTTTATTCAGAAATTAAAAGGATGAAACATTTAATCATGAAATAATAAAAAGAAAAAATCTGGTAGAATTTTAAAAAAAGTTAGGATGTAATTTTTATTTTAGTTGATGGAATGTGAACACATTCACTACATACTCCAATTTTATCATATGCATATATACATTATAAACTCTAATTATTTCACTGTTTTTTATAATTGTATTATTTTATTTTTAAATAAGTGTTTTTGTTAACAATTTAAGTTGCATATGTATTGTAATTTTTAAATTAAATCGTATTATATATATATTGTAACAACAAAAAAATACAATGGTAATTAATTATTATAGGCAGTCTTTAAATCTGCAAAAATGCTTTTGGTTAATTCCTTAACCTGCCTCAACTGCCATTAAGTTCAAAAAACAAAACAAAAGCCAATGTCATCAATTCAAATCTCATGAAACTTAAATTTTAATGTTAGCAGTTTGTCTATTAATTAAATTCATTTTATTCCTATTTATAAAAATTGCCTCCTTAATTTTTGTTTTGTTATGGTTTCTCTCTTCATGAAGAATCTTAACACTTTCAATATCAAACTTAATTTTATATTTACATGTCTTTTCATGATCCAAGAAAACTGAAGCAGTCATTAAATCATTATTATTTTTACTTTCCACATGCTTCTATAACAATTCATGCTCCTATAATCTTTTTTTCAATATTGCATTTCAATTCACCTGTATATGATAACATACATCTACAAAAAATTTGATACACAACAACTTACCTCTCTGCTTGACAGATATGACATTTTTAAAATTATTCACCAATTTATTAACATTATTTGTAGCACAAAATAAAACATTAAACACATTCTTATATATATCCTTAAAAAAGTTCACTTGAGCATTTGAAATATATTTTTTACTATCAGTCTACAACTCTCCTTTAAACCATTAAAATTTTTTTAAATTGTCATAAAGTATTGTTAATCTGTTCCATCTTATAACCAACTTCAAGCAAGTCCTTGATAAATATCTCAATATTTTTTAATTTACTACACTGGTCATGACATTATTTTTCATTACAAAACAAAAAAGTTCTAAAACCTACCATCTTATGCATAAATGGTATTTTTGATTTACAATTTATATATCCCCCTTTTTTGAAGTGGTTTGATTATTAATTTATAACTTAACATACTATTATCTCTTGTAATAATTAAATCCAAATACTTAATACTTTTGTCCTGTTCCTTTTCAATAGTCCATTTCAAGCCATTCAAATTATTTAACTCCTCTACAAGAAATTTATATTATTGGTATTGCCACAAACAAAAACATCATCTACATAACTTTTATAAGTTTTAATATCTTTAAAAGAATACATATTTAAAATACTACTCTTATATGTAGGCAAACAAAATTGCAAACTCATGCAATAATAGGCAGACCCATAGGCCAACCTTTAGACATTTTATAATATCCATCTTCAAAAGAAGCAACAATACTGTCAAGCATTGGTGGTTGAGAGGTCAGCGACAGTCCCGGGTTAGTGGGTTCACTTCCCGGCTGATGCTATGACACATGAGGAAAAAAAGAAGCAATAATATTATCAAAATTTTTTAAAGAATTAATAATAAATTTTATCACATATTTACAAACACCTTTTCTTTTTAATGCATGTTAAATTATTTTTATGGAATCCACTCTATCAATAGAACCACACATTTCTGATACATCTAATGAAGCAATAACATTATTCTCATTAATCATTATATTTTTAATTTTCTCTACAAAGTCAAAAGATGAAGAAATAGTATTTTCCCCACAGGTTACTAATATATTTAAAAATCTGATACGTAAAAGAACTACCAAAATCAATCATAATTGACAAAGGATTACCTTCTTTATGTAACTTTTTATTTGCAAAAATGCAAGAACATATAGTGCAGGAAGGATATATCTTATAATACACATTATTACTTAAGGTTTTATTTTTAGCTTTTTAAAAAATACTGTTAATAAATTTTATTCTCTAACCATCCATATTATATTCTTCAATCAAAAAGAAAACAAGTTTATCTATTTACACTTTAACTTTCTCAAATGTCAGTATATTGAGAAAGTTAAAGTGCATATGGATAAACTTGGTTTCTTTTTGATTGAAAAATATTATATGTTTTTTTTTATATTTCATCTATTAACTTGTATAATGTAGGAAAGCAAAATGTTGCTTTTAGATTTATAAATGTATTACAGTTTTGAATTCTAATCTTCATTGATGAAGTCATCATGTTTCAGTATATTAGCCAAATAAAATATTTCGCCTCTTACCAAATCATCCTTCCATTTGTAATTCATATCTTTTTCTTCTCCTATCCAATTTTAATAAAATGTATTCATTAATTCTACCATTCTATTCTCATATTTCCCATTTTTATAATAAAGATGTAAACAAAAAGCTATAGTATCTCTGCTTCTCTTGTTCTCTTTATTTTTAAATAACTTTCACTCTCTTTATAATTTATTGGATATTTCAACATTCTACACTCCAAAAATAAATGTTTAATAATTTTTTTCTCATTTTTATAAAAATGAATCTACAATTCAAATTCTTATTCCATTCTTGTCTTTTTCCCATAATGTCCAATCTGCTGTCCAAATAATAATAAGGTCTTTCTAATGTCGTTATAAATCCTTTTATATTTGTATTTAATTCCAAACGGTTTTTTAAAAATCCATATGTATTTTTTGCAATCTTTGTTCTTTTTCTTTAATCACATTATCTATACTCTTTTCCTTACTTCATAATTATGTACTGAGACTATCCTTCTCTGCACATTTGACCAATTTCTTATATAAATATTTAAAAATAAAACCTCTATGAATTTTGTGTGCTGTAAAACATTCCTTTTATATACAATATGTTTGTTGGGTTTTCCAATAATACACTTAAATATTATTTTTATGACTCTATTTTCATTCATATGTTGTAAACTAAGTGCTTATGATAAAAATACTAAAGCAATGTTCAATGATTTCATATCTAAAAATATCTTGATCATATTAGTAATATGGTTATTAACATAATGGATGAAATATTTTACAGAGAATGCTTCTAGTAGAAATAATATAATATTTGAGAAAAATATATTCTTTCACTTGACAAAATTTTTAAACTTTGTGTTTACCAGTTTTCATATTTGCATCTAAGACATAGACACTTAACAGTAGAGCAACTTGAGGAAAAATGAAGAAATGTATTTTGGAAATAAATAAGGAAAGATTGTTATTAAGCCATCAAACATCACATGATCACCATTCTTTATGCTTAAACTAGCTGTTTTCACAGAGGCAAAACTCTCCATACAGTAGCGCCACTCAGTGTAAGCCAGAGTAATCAATGGATGCAGGAAGGTTTGTGCATAAAATCTCTATCTAGTGCCTACCCATCAAATATCCCCAGACTAGTTTTCTGGCTTGTGACTTTCATCAGTGAGGAGCCTTGGATCTAAGAGCACTGTGCCTAGATCTTAGAATATAATGTAACCCTCCAGCAGCCACCTTTTACTTTTTTAGCTAACAATAAAGCTTTGAGTCTAAAATGAAAACACAATAATGTTTTTGAGCTATAGTTACATAGATCTAAACTCAGCACAGAATCCACACTCTTTTGGTATCTTTGGTTCTTTAATAACCACAGTCACCATAAACCTATTAGGCAGGATTGGTATTAATCCAACAAACATCACATGATCACCTTCTTTATGCTTATACAGGCTATTTTTTACAGTGGCAAAACTCTCCATACAATAGTGCCACTCAGTGCAAGCCAAAGTAATCAATGGATGCAGAAAAGTTTGTGTTAAAATACCTACCTAGTGCCTACAAGTCCAATATCTCAGACTAGTCCATTGAGTACTCTGGTTTGCAATGAGTGGCGCTACTGTATAGAGAGTTTTGCCTTTGTGAAGGAATGATTGTATTAGATTATAGTATAGCACTATATCTGTGGCATCATTGCAAGCGTTAATTAATTGAAGTGGAACTAAATTGGATATGTTTCTATAAAAGATTGTATTAGATTGACGGTTGAAGTCTTAAACTGGATTTCAAGAATTTGTAAAAGAACTCAAAGACCTCAAAAAATATCACATGAAAGACAGATATGATAAAGATGTTTGTTGTAGATATATTGAAAAAAGAAATCATGAATATAAGAAAGTGGATTAAACTTGGAGAAATTTTTCATCCTTCAGTCTATTGATTATGATTACAAATGATTATGATATAATCATGACAAAATCTATTTCGAATCAAAATTTAATAACTTCTTATAAGACAATAACTATTTGATTCTTATTATAATCTACGATAGTTTATATGTAATGAAACTTTACTTCATTTTACAATGATAATTTTGTCATTAATTATCAATAATGTATTATTAAAATAAAATAAAAAGTAATCATATAATTGTTTACTCAGGAAATCATGTGACATTTGAACATTCGGAGAGAAATCGAGTACAAGTTTCATTTAAGTGACTAAACTGAGAATCGATTTTAAAACTTTAATACTAAATGGTGCTTTTCTTCTCTTAATATTTCAGTAATTCTTTTCTTCCATAGTGTAAAGTAAGTTTTAAATATCACATGATCACATTTCCTAAGATCTAGACGCAGTGCTCTCAGATCCAAAGCTCCTCACTGACGAAGGCCACAAGCCAGAAACTAGTCTGGGGATATTGGATGAGTAGGCATTAGATAGGGATTTTATGCACAAGCCTTCTGGCATCCATTGATTACTCTGTTCGGCACAGGGTGGCACTACTGTATGAAGAGTTTTGCTCTGTTTAAGTTTTAAATAGTTAATATATAGCAGTTCATTATATCTAAATATAAAATTTGTCATGTGACTATTCCGATAATGATTTCATTATAATCAGTCAGTATTCATAAAAAATTATAAAACTATAGATTCTATAACAAAAATTATATATCTAGAATCGGAACTATGTAACTGTTCAAGCAGAGTGACTCGGGTTCAAATCTTTAAGATGTTTGACTTTTCACACTTTTTGCTTGAATAGTAAACTGCAATTAAAGGCTGTTGCTAGATATATGATTGCATTACTTCCTAATTCCACGCCTTATTCATAAAAGCAACCCCCCCCCAGAAAATAATGTAATGATGGGGATTTAAATGCACTGTCATCTGGTAGTCAATGATTACCCATGCTTGCTATAGATGATATTACTTTTGTTTTGTCTTATTAAATATAGATATTATATTATTCAACATATTATTGCTTTTTATTAGAACAAGAATTTCATTTAAGCAAATATGTAATATGCATATATGATTTTTAATCTTATTTATATCAAGGTTCTTTTTGACGAAAACAAAAAAGCTGTTGGAGTAGAGTTTATTCGTAATCATAAAATCAATCGAGTAATGGCTAGAAAAGAAGTCATTCTGTCCGCGGGTGCTCTTAATACACCACAGATTTTAATGCTCTCAGGAATTGGACCTCAAAAACACTTGAAGGAATTAGGAGCAAGTTAATTTTTTTTACTTTAATTTTGTTATATATATATAATTTAATTAGATGTATATATGTATATTTCACATTTCTATACCACGTAGTAAGTTTTAGCATTTAATAGATGCCAGAGATAAGGTTTAATAAATCTCTATCCAGTTCTGGCTTATCCGTTACCTTCAGATTAGATTCTTATATAAGGCTTTCATCAGTGAGGAACTTTGGATTTTAGGACAGCGAATTAATGAAAGGCATAAAATTGAATCTAATCTGGACATTGACTAGGACAGCATTGGATATGAATTTATTAAGCATTATTTGTGGCAACGGCTAGGTGGCATGGACGTGTGAAGAAAAAAATGTGCTGCTGAAACAACGATGATGAAGCTGAAATCATATGATAGTGTCATGTGAAATTTGCATAAAAATAAAAACTGACTAGTTACCTTTTTGTTTGTATATATGTGTATACAACAGCTTATTTAATTATAATAAAGAAAACTATACATTTGATTGTGTATGTTTACTGCATGTGTCCATTCAAATAACAACAATAATCAAAGTATTATCTTTTATATATATATATATGTAAACCAAGTGATAAACCACATGACATATATAGCTTGTAATTACCAATATGTAATGAAGAGCACATATTTCTAAACAAACTTATTTTATTATTATTTTTTACGATAAATGCTATAAGAGAAAGCATTCAAATCTTTATCTATGATTGTCCTCATCCTCAGACCAGTTTCAAGCTATGGCTTTCTTCAGTGAGAAGCTAGGACAGTAGATTCAAAAATACCAACTCTAACAAAGCATTTGTCTACTACTTTACTATTAAGAAGAAGATCAAAAACTTTCAGACATCTAATGTCTTCAAATTCAGCTCTCCAACTAAAATAGTATGGGTCAATCATAGATAAAGATTTGAATGCTTTCTTTTGTAGCATTTATCATAAAATAAATAAATAAATAAAAAATAATAAAAAAATAAGCTTGTTTAAAAATATTTGCTCTTTATTACATATTGGTAATTAAAAAGCTATATAGGTCCTGTGATTTATCACTTGATTTTATTACTATTATAACTTTGGCTATTGAAGCTTTGGCTATATTAAATTGCTAAAGCTATTAATATATGGAGTATCTGAATTTAGTTCAGGCCCATATAACTATTTTAGCTGGAGAGCTGAATTTGAAGTCATTAGATGTCTGAAAGTTTCAGATTTTCTTCTTAATAGTTAAGTATTAGATAAATGCTTGGTCAGGATTGGTATTTTTGAATCTGATGTCCTAGCTCCTCACTGAAGAGAGACATAGCTTGAAATTGGTCTGAGGATAGGAACAATCATAGATAAAGATTTAAATGCTTTCTCTTATAGTGTTTATCATAAAAACAGATTGTTTAGAAATATTTGCTCTTTATTATATATATATATAAGCATTAGAAAGCAGTCAATGCTTAGACCAGGGGTCGCCAAACTTTTTTGATCATGGACCCCTATATAATTTTTCGAAATCTCCATCGACCCCCATAAAAGTAATTTTTAGTTAATTAAAATAAAACTATCTATTAGGTACTGTGTTTGTACATTTATTTTATGATTTTAAACATTTATTAAAGTAATTTTACATTGTGTGACAATAGTTTTATGAAAAATATGTGTGATTTGCATATTAAGAATTGTTTTTCTTTTGACCCCCAATCGACCCCCTGGCTCAGATCGACCCCTACTTTTGTTAAATAGACCCCTGGGGGTCTATATAAACCACTTTGGTGATCTCTGGCTTAGACAATTCCAATATAGATAACAATCAAGAATTTCAAACTGCAGCCAAGCTCTCCTTTTAGCAATAGAGGTGGAATCCCACCTCTAATAATATTTCATATATTTATATAGATACTAAAGATAGCAACTTGATCACAGAGATTGAAATTATTGATAGGAAGAAGTTTAAATAAACCTCCTTAAACAGGTAAATATAACCTGTTATGAATGCCGATTAATAAATAGTCAATTATCATTACAAATTACAATTATAATTTTCAAATTGCACCCAAAGTATTATTTAAACAATAAGTGTAATAATGCTCAAGTATCAGTGAGTTTATAAGTAATCATTAGAAACCAGTCAACACTTAGACAATCCCAATATAGATAACAATCAAGAATTTCAAACTGTTGTCAAGGCAACTTCCTTTTAGTAATAGAAGTGCCATCTCTATTAATGATCTCATATATATATATATAAATCAAGCATGTTTAACACTAAAGTATTAATAAATTTACATGTGACAAGTATTTATAAACTTTTCACCACTTCAAAATTACCACCAATCATATCTTCTAAAATAATTATTTCAAGGTTTGCAAAAAGCTCTTAGTTGCCCAAAGTCATGTCTGCTATGTACAAAGTCCATTCTTAATACAGAGGATGTTTCAAAAAGGTGAACCTGATTTGGAATTGCAATTCTTACTATTTGAAAGAGTAGGACATAGACTTTCAAAGTATTATGATTAGATGACTCTCCTAGTGCACAAACGTCCCAAACCGGAGACTGAATATACAAATGTAGTATAACACATATTTCAACAGCATTTTGATACTCACCTGACAAATTCCAAAGAGCATTTGTTATTGTCATTAATAATTTGAGAAAACAGACTGTTTATGTAAGGGGAAGACCATAGCATATGATCCTCAGAGGAAAATGTGAGTAGATTTTTGCATATTCTGCACAAGTTTACTTATTATCTCAAAATATTGTCATCATAAAATATATTGCTTTGAGACTAACTCCATCATTTTGAAACACCTCCGTATAAAACATTTAATTAGATATTAAATCATAAAATTATTTTGGCATGTCTTTTTAAATATTAAATTTTTAAATGTTATAGTTAATTTGCCTAAGGCAAATTTGAAATTTATTTACAGATTTGAGAGTACAGCACATATATTTAAAATAGAGATCCTTTTTCTTTAATTACATTATATATAAATATATAACAATAAAATAATAAATATAATGGTAATTAATTATTATATATAGTCTTTTCAATCTGCAGAAAAACTTTTAGTTAATTCTTTAATCCTTTGTTACGTTTATTATTTTTACTATTATTACAATAGATTTTAATTAATGGACATTTTATTTGTATTATATATATTGTAATGGGACAGACTGAGATTCAATGCTCCATGATTGGCTATGCCAGATGTAATGGGATGATCATTTGTACTAGATTGGAAATGTGATTGATGCCCCATGATTGGTTACACCTCATGTGACAAGATTAAATTTATACTGCCATGCTTTTATTTGAGAGCCCCACATATTATAATGGCATATATAACGGATGAACTATTCTCCTTGAGAAGTGTATTTAACTATGGTCACCCATTTCATCCTCCAGGTAGGACATTACACATGATAAGGCAGGCCAGTTATTTGATGATTTATATAAGTTTTAGGTAGTCATCCCATAATGATTAATGATTGAGTGGGATGAGATTCACACTTGCACAACTTCCCTTACTTCACCTCTCATTGATCTTCATTATGCCACAGAGCTCAAACTCAGAGAGAATGTCCATGTACTCTATTTCAAGGTATGATTATTTCATATCTGATGTGTGCATTGGATATACATATAGTGTGATTAATTGGGTAATAGAAAAATCAAATAACAGGCAACTAATTTGATTTAATATTTAATATTTAACAAATAATTTTGAAGCTCATTGTTCATAATTTTTTTATAACAAAGTGGTGTATGTATTTGGCATTTAATGATTGTATAGGCATGATCATTCTTCGTTTGTATTCATTAACTATTTACTAATCCATACCTTTAATCCCTATGAATGATGATCATTTCCCATTCCAATTTAACAAACTCAAATATACATCAAAGACAATTTTAAAACTATATTTTAACAATTAATTCTTTGCTGATTAATATTCCATGAAATCATTTGTTCATTAATTTCTACTCTGTCTACCTATATTTTATTGATCTGTTGAGAGTTGCTTATATATTCTGAGCTCCCCCCCCCCGACTATTCTGGTGTCATATAGATCTATGATAGCATAGACCAATCATCCAAGGGTTTAGTCATATGAGGGTTTAATATTGAATAAGAGTAAAGTCTCATTTTTCAAGTCAGTAGAATATATATCAATTGGTAAGCAAGTTCAGGAGTTTGTACCTAAATTTTAATATTAAATGTAAAATAAAAAAATAGAATTGATGGCTCCCCTCCCTCTAGAATAATTGACAGTTGGATGGATTGACTCTCTGTCTCAAAAGAAAGAAACCAATTTAACAAGTGAAATAATAAAAAAAAGATATAAAAATAATTTATTTGTCTTCCTTTTTTCTTAAAAAAGAACCAAAGTGTTCTATCTTGTCTTAATCTTGTCTTATGTTTTATTTTTTGCTGTGTGAGTTTCAAGTTCACGATTTGCGTTCATTGTTGACGTCACTTTCATATTTAAAGAAATTTATACTGGATTAATAAATGCAGAAAAAATAATTTAACATTAATGATTTCTTTCTTTTGTTTTTTTAGATTTTTACTTGGTTACATTTAAGGGTTTGGTATACATCTAAATCAGTATTGTCAATAATATAATTTTAACTAATAATTTTACACAAAATTACCAATATATAATCAATAATATGCTTTGGACGATTGTTGGCGGTTATGGTTGTGTGGTTGATTTAAATGTATCCTTATAATATATATATATATAAACAAAAAAGACTTATAAATCCAAGAAATAATTATATTTCAACCAGAGGACTGGTTTTCATCATAAAGAAAAAATACACAGTAATATATATATAGTAAATGATAATATAGGGATTTATGCACCTATAAATAATATATGGGCTATAAAAATGGGTCACACAATCTCCAATTAATAAATATTTTAAAAGCACAAATAGACCACCAATGCTTAGAGATTATTCTTTAAATAAACCAACATTTATTGATTACGCTTGAATTTAGGGTTAATTGTTATTGTTAGCCTGCTTTTTAAATTGGCATATTACTTGCAGATGTTTAGATTATATATCACAGTGTCATGACAGCAAAATATTATTTTAATTCTGAATTTATATCATTGTTAGTTGACATTAAAAGAAATATTTATTCATAGTTGGTGAAAGTATAGTTTGCTTTCATTTCTTGATTTTGATTATTAGTACAAATATCTTAAAATTAAGATTGTCTTTTCATTTGTTTAATTGATAATAAGCTCAAAACTATTAATGTTATATTTACAATTGGCTAAAATATTATTTCCACTCTAAATTTCAACATTATTAGCAATTGAAAATTTATTAATGTCTTAAGCTTAGAGAATATACAGGTCTGTTTTATTCTTTATCATTTTCTAATATAAAGAGGGTTATTTATTCATAGTTTGCAAAAATGAAGTTACTTCTGTTTTAATTTCATTTACTTAATGCTGTGTTTATTTGATATTTGCAATTATCGAATCTTGTTTGATTATTAACACAAAGGCTTGGTGGTCGAGAGGTCAGCGCGACTGCCTTGCACTTGCAGGCAGTTGCCCAGGTTGCGGGTTCGTGTCCCGGCCAATGCTATGGCACTTAAAAAAAAGGCTGTTAAAAACAAGGTTCATTCTTTGTACTTTGTTTAATTTATTGTAAGTACATGCTTATTAATATTATTTCCACTCTAAATTTTCAAAATTGTGAGTAAACTAAACCATTTTTAATGTGGCAAGTTTAGACAGCATCATGCCTATTGTACTTTTCATTATTTGCTGACAGTAAGAGAATTATTTATCTATAGTTGACAGAATTATAGTTTACTTCTGTTTAAATTTTGTGTAATTAAACTACAATTATATATATATATATATATACTTAAATTATAATTATATATATATATATCATTTCATTGGATTGTTATTATAATAAAGAATAGAAATGAGGAAATTATATCCATGTACACAGAGATAAATTAAAATATATGCATATGCATAGATAATATACTATAAAATATATTCTACAAAAATATGTAGATAAGTATATATATATATAAAGCAAAACTTGTTCCAGAATAATATTCAAACTCTTTTTCTTCAACATCTTCAGCTGTAACTTTCTCAAAACAAGGCATATTGTTTCACTCATTATTTCAATTCATTAAAAAGTATAAATAACTGAATGTAAGTTTATTTATAAATTGAATTATATATTAAATATAAAGCAGATAATCATAATGGTTTGTTTGCAAATTCATCAGAAAAGCCTTTTAAAAACAGTATATGTTAAATGTAAGCAGAAATTATCATGCAATATTTAATGGAAATAGTGGTTGTTGCAGAAGATGAAATTATTTTTGGGGAATGGTGGGCAAGTGGCTTGTCTGTATCAGATCTGCTAATGATATATTTCTTATCAATGGTGAATATAGCTTAATAAAATGCTTTGGAGAATAGACAGAGCTGGAACAGGAAATGTAACTAAAAGTAAAGGAATGAAAGCAAGCACTGCAAGACTCAGATTGAGGAAATCTTTGAGCACAAAATTATACAAGTAATGCTTTTAAATAGTGGTCTCAACCTTTCATATTTCACATCTCCCTTTTTACCATGAACAATCCTTAATCTCCTGCATACTATATGATTAAAAGATAGATGAGAGTAATCTAATCCATGGGAATATAAATTTGATTTGGAAAACCTAAGGATTGCTACCGATGTAGTCATACCATATTATTACATGATTTAACTTTCATCCATATATTCTCAGCAGATACCAGTAAGTCTTGAACTTTCAAGATTGTAAATATGCAACTCTAAAAGCAGTGTTTCTGTTTGTGAGTTGTTAATTGTCCCATTGTGATAGTGCTATATAAGATACTTTGTTATTTGGAGTTCCAACACTGAAAAAAAATTCGTATATTCACATTTTGATTATATTTTAATTTAATAAAAGAATGTATCTGATATCTTGTCTTGTTCATTTATTTGACATCCCCTCTGCCAATCTATGGTACTCCCTAAAACGGCATGCCCTACATGTTTGAGAAACACTGCTTTTAAATAGGTAGGAAATGGAATCCACAACAATAAATTTCAGTAGAAATTATAATGTTTAAAAATGCTTCTACAAAAGGTAGCAAGTAATATTTACTTTATAAAGTGCAGACGGTAATGAAATTAAACTGAGAGAGTGCAAACTTCTCAAGAACTTATGACTATCACCAGCCAATCAGATCAAGCACTGAGACAGAGAATTTAACAAGAAAAAGACGGTTCCACCTTCTTCTTTACTTGTCTTTCTATATATACAAGCCAGTCTAAAGTACTTCGATCTGAAAGTGTGAATCTTAAATATCTTCACACTCAACACACTGAGTTCAAATTACAAACATACAGCGTGAAATCTTTCGATTTACTACGCAGTAGTTTTTCGATGTTATAACTTGCAGCAACGTATGTAAATAATATTTATTTTATAAAGCACAGACAGTATTGAAATTAAACTGAGAGACTGCAAACTTCACAAGTGCTTTATAAAATAAATATTATTTACATACGTTGCTGCAAGTTATAACATTAAAAAACTACTGCATAGTAAATCAAAAGATTTCACGCTGTATGTTTGTAATTTGAACTAAGCGTGTTGAGTGTGAAGATATTTAAGATTCACACTTTCAGATCTAAGTACTTTAGACTTGGATATATAGAAAGACAAGTAAAAAAGAAGGTGGAACCACCTTTTTCTTGTTAAATTCTCTGTCTCAGCGCTTGATCTGATTGGCTGGTGATAGTCATAAGTGCTTGAGAAGTTTGCACTCTTTCAGTTTAATTTCAAAAGGTAGCAAGATATTTGCAAAATAAGGTCTAAACAAAAAGGATTCTTAAATGTTTTGTTAGAAGATAGTTTTATATGGAGCTGAAGTGTCAGCAATTAGAAAAGGCTACAAATAATAATGAAAGTTTTGTGTGTAAAAAGGTAAGATTAATAATGCAGGGATGTTTAAAAGAGTAAGAGAAAATTAATTTTGAATAAAATTATGAAGAGGAAGAAAAATAAGCAGGTATATAGTGAAGAGCAGTTATGAAAAATGTATTGGATGAGATGTAGAGGATATCAGAAAATGGAATAAAAAAGTTAAATGACGACCTCAAAGAAGAAACATCCATTATAGTGGTTAGAAATATAAGATTGAGTAATTATAATACTGTTTTAGAAGAATGATTTTTTTTTAAATTTCAAAATTATAAATATCAAGAAAGCTTTCATTTAATGTATACAAATATATTCTTATAAACATCACATGATCACCATTTCTTATGCTTGCTTATAGCTGTTACTAAAACAGGCAAAACTCACTATACATATTGCCACACACGGCACGCTGGAGTAATCAATGGTTGCTAAAAGGCTTGTGCATAAAATCCCTATCTAGTGCCTACTCATCCAATATCCCCAGACTAGTTTCTGGCTTGTGGCCTTCGTCAGTGAGGAGCCTTGGATCTGAGAGCACTGCACAGAATATATTAAATATATTCTTATGATTTTAATTAATTATTTGTTATTAGCATGTCATCAATAATAAATAATCAGCATTTAATTTATTAATAATAACCTATTTAATTGCAATAACAAATATCTCCATTTAACATTTCCGTTTACTGCCAATAGAACAAAATATCGCTCTATTCATTGTTACTTTATTAATATCATTATTGTTTTCCTGAAGGTTTGTGTTGATGGTGTTTTAGTTGTATTTATTGTTTGATCTATTTACATCATCTAATATGAGTATTAAATGTATTTAGAAAAATTTATTTAAATATTCCAAATACATTCAACAGTTAGTAATAACACATCAAACAAGTTAACGTATGCACAACATTTGAAGAGGTATTATTATCCCCACTTCTTCAGGTGTTGGTGGCCTAACCAATGATAGTACTAGCATGGGAATCGAACCTGGACCCTTAGATTCTTGAGTATTGGCAGGATGGCTCATTTGGTTAAAGTGTTACCTTAAAATTCAATACTCAAGAATCTAAGGGTCCAGGTTCGATTCCTATGCTAGTACTGTCACTGGTCAGGCCAGAAACATCTGAAGAAGAGGGGAGAAAAATATGTTGTGCATACATAACTTAATTTGATGTGCTAATACTAGCAGCTGAATGTATTCAGAATATTTATATAAAGTTAAATTTTTCTAAAGACATTCAATACTCATATTAAATGATGGAAATAATCCAAACAGTAAATACAAATATGTTTATGTTTGTACTTTATCTCAATCTATAAATTATATCCTTTATTGTTTATTGTATTCAAGAGCATAGATATCATCTCAGGGTTTAACATTACAGCTAATTTTCACTACCTTTCTCCCGAATTATTTGTGACTTATCCATTTCTAAGTGCCAAATCAGAATTACAGGAAGTAGAATGTAGAGTCCTAAGGTAACTTTTGGTTGTGTAATTCTTTATTTTGACTACTGTTCACAATTCAATAGATACTGTTTGCATTTATATTTTTTAAAATGGATTCATATTTTGTTGTATATTTAAAAATTCAGAATAAGCAAGGATTCATGCAATTATAATTAAAATATTTATTAAGTTTATGTACAAAATGTATTTACATCAATTTATAATAACAATTGATATACATTCACCTAATACCATTATTGAGGTATAATATCTATTTTTCATGCAGTTATTTGAACAAGAGAATTCAGGTACTCTTCTTGGTGTATGTAACACTTTCAGTTGTACTGTGGCAACTTGCCTCATGTAAAGTATGGTAACATTTTCAGATGTAGTGTGACAGACTGCCTAATAACTTTAAGTTTTATGTGAACTTTTCTCAATGCTTTACAATAATGAGCACAATATATTGCATTCAGCTCACACAATTATGTGGTTATCTGTCTTTATCTTCAAATGAGCTGCCAGAGATTTCTGCAAGACTTCAAACGCCAAGGTAATATTTTGACTCATCAACAACTTGATCCTGAGCCCATGATCACACATTTTGCGAACGTAATGATTTTTTATCATTTTGTTTAAAAAATGCCCGAATTTACAACTAAATGGAAGCTTTAGAAACTGAACAGCAAAATTTATTACTTTCTCCTCCTCCCCTTCTGTTCAGAGATTAAAGTGGTACCTCTGCATTGTTAAGAGTTTAGGATGAAAAAATGTTGACAGTAAAGAAGGTGCTTTGTGAAAATCAAGATCAGTCAGAAGCAAGAATGTCACTTGCACGCACAAAATTTCATGTGTCTGAGCATTATAAATTGTTATGAATGCCACTGATTTTCATTCAACTTTTTTAATTTGATTAGCTTGCAGCTAAAAAAGCACTCAGTCCATGTATGCTAACCAATTTTCCAGATAGCTGATTGATCCAATTTTAGCCATTTTAAAACTTTTAACCAATCCTGGCAGAGAATGAAAGATTGCAACGATGACAAATGTGTGTGCTTTTATAAAATCAGAATAAATACAGACTCACATAAATACAATTAAATATTAACTCAGTTTATATACAAAATATAATTGCATCTATTTTAAATAGCAACTGATATATCATTCCCTAAAACCATTGGATAGATATAATATCCAGTTTCTGTGCAACTATTGAAGCAAAAAGGTTCAAGTACCCTTCCAAGTGCTCCAAACACTTTCAGTTGTACTGTGAGAACTTACCTCATGTTTAGATATGGTAACGCTTCCAACTATTGTGTGACAACTTGTTTCATGTCAGGTTTAGTTTCTAGTAGCTTCCAGTTCACGATTAACATGGACACTGCTTTATAATATTAAGAACAATATGCACATTGCTGTTTATCTCTGATAGTTATTTAATTGTCTGACTCAATCTCCGAATGGATTGCCAATTTATAGTCAAGTTTCTTTGCTTATGGGAATAATTGGATTCAATGAGCATCTTCATCTATTGAACTGTTTCTGACATTGATTATCTATCTATCTATCTATCTATCTATCTATCTATCTATCTATCTATCTATCTATCTATCTATCTATCTATCTATCTATCTATCTATCTATCTATCTATCTATCTATCTATCTATCTATCTATCTATCTATCTATCTATCCATCTATCTATCTATCTATCTATCTATCTATCTATCTATCTATCTATCTATCTATCTATCTATCTATCTATCTATCTATCTATCTATCTATCTATCTATCTATCTATCTATCTATCTATCTATCTATCTATCTATCTATCTATCTATCTATCTATCTATCTATCTATCTATCTATCTATCTATCTATCTATCTATCTATCTATCTATCTGTCTGTCTGTCTGTCTGTCTGTCTGTCTGTCTTCTGTCTGTCTGTCTGTCTGTCTATCTATCTATCTATCTATCTATCTATCTATCTATCTATCTATCTATCTATCTATCTATCTATCTATATAGTATCTATCTATCTATCTATCTATCTATCTATCTATCTACCTACCTACCTACCTACCTACCTACCTATCTATCTATCTATCTATCTACCTACCTACCTACCTACCTACCTACCTACCTACCTACCTACCTACCTATCTACCTACCTACCTACCTACCTACCTACCTCTCTCTCTCTCTATATATATATATATATATATATATATATTGGTCTGTAGTATGAATTGTGAATCTGATTAAGATAAGAATGAATCTGCACAAGTCCATTGAGCCAAAACATATAACACCAAACTGCATTTACTTGATTACATTTTAATGTATTTATTATAGATTCCTGTGATAAAAAATCTTCCTGTAGGAAAAAATCTCCATGATCATGTAATGGCCCACATGTATTTTGTAACAGATGAACCAATTACTCTTAATCCCTCAGATGTGCAAACACCTTGGAATAAATTACAGTATTCATTATTTGGCACTGGTAAGCCACATTTTAATATTTTAGTTTATAAAAGCCATACATGAGGAGACCCCAAAATAAACAGAATTTTATAATAAAAAATTACATATTTATTTTTAAGTGTTATAAATTTAATTACTTTCAACTTGTTATTCATTTGATGCAATACATCTGTCTAAACATGTTTTTCATTTTTCAAAGTAATCCAGAAATATTTGCAAAGAATGTCTTTTAATGCTTCCATCATTTTCCCCACCACTTCTAAGTCTGCAAAAAAAATAAAAAAAGACCAATTTTTCATTCAAGAGATTAAATAAAATGCATGAAATAAGATCAAGCAAATTAAGTTGATAGAAAAGCTGTGTATGGCTGAATTTATTTAAAAGTGTTTTACACTCAAGGCTTTGAAAGATGACACTTTGTAATAGGATCTTTACATTTTACCATATCATGTAAATGGCTTCAAAACTCAGATAAAATGCCTGTTGTGAAGTAAATTTGAGAGAAAAATGCTGTTTGCATAAAAAAATCAGCATTTGTTTTGATTTATGACTTCAATTGCCAAGCTTTCTAGTGATGTGGTGAATTTACCATTTCAATTAAACCACCCATAAACTTGTGTTTTAATGAAATCAGCTTGCTTATAATCTCTTTCAAGCATTACAGCTGCTTTCCTTGTCATTTTCTGTATACAAAAACAGAATTTCATATTGTTCAAACATTTCAGCTGTTATAAAAAATAACAAATACATGAAACACACTTTACAAAAAAATGTGCTACATGAACCCACGATTTTACATGGCAATGTCATTTTGCAGATTGATGCATCATGCAAGAAGTATATAACAGTCTAAGTATATACTACAATAGGCATGCAAACCAGTGAACAGTTTTGGTTATTTTGGAGTTACCGCTCATATAATTTGTTAATCAATTTTGTAGAAATTAATTTAGTTCTAAATTAATTTCTAATAATCTAGTAAGATGTTAACTGCAGGATGATTTAGTTATTAAATAGGAATTTAGCTAGATTAAACTTAGTAAAATATTTACATGCATGAAATGATCATGTGACAAATTTAGGACATTTTAATAATAACATAAAAGTTTAATTTTTATTAGGAATCACTACAAAAGAAAAAAAAGGGTATTAGTTTTTCTTCTTATTTTTTTGATAAACAGAAATCAAGAAGGGATTAAGTTCTCTAAAAGTTGTTTATCAATTAATTAAAAAAATAAAAAGAAATTAAGATCTCTAATAGTTGTTTATCAGTTAATTAAAAAATAAGAAGGGGTCGGCATTTTTGTCTCTGAGGAAATGAAGTTCATTTTTCAATTATTGTGTAATTAGAATTTTTTTTAAAAAAGATAAACTTTCTTGTAAAAAGAAAATCAATTGGTGATGGTTTAATGCAAGAATTTCTGAGATAATCATATGATTGGATGGAAGATTGATTTCAGGTCTTTTTTAAAATACAGATGTGTGTTGTCAGTAGAATTCAGTAGTGGTAAAATTCAGTAGTCAGAAATTCAGTTAAAAGTCTGATATTATATTGATCTGACTCTTAGTGAAAAAGGAAATGATGTTTGCAAGGAAATATAAGCAAGTTCATAAGAACAATGACATAAGTTCCTGCTAGAAGCTGATCATTACTGATCAATTAAATAATCAATCTCACTAAGAGAAATATCAAACAATGGAAATACTCCTGATGGAAACTTTCAATTAGAATTTGTACAACAATCCAGACAAAATAATGATTTGGTCAACTTATAAACCTAAAATGAAAATAATCATTAAACTGGAAATCTGGAGATATAAAGGAAAGAAAAGAAATGGAGAAAATGAAAATAATTATTAAACTGTCAACTTGGAGGTACAAAAAGAAAAGAAGAAAAATGTAAAGGTTTAAATTAATTATTGAAAAAACTATAACAAAAACAAATCCCGGAGCTAAGAGTTTGATCAATTTTATATGGCTTATCTACCACAAGATACATTCAACTAGACAACTAAAAAATGAAAAAGTAAAACAAGCCATGGTAAAATGAGAGATTATAGGGTGTACACCTAATATTCTATAGATGTTACTTTATAAAGAAAGTAATAATTGAAATTCACAGAGTCTAAACTCTTCATACAATAGTGCCACTTAATGCAAGCCAGAATAATCAATGGTTGCAAGAAGGTTTGTGCATAAAATCCCTTTCTAGTGTAGAGAGTTTAGCCTCTGTGTAAACAGCTTGTGTAAGGAAAGAATGGTGATCATGTGATGTTTCATGGTTTAATAATTGAAATAGTGAATAAATTTTTTCCCAATTGTTTTTTGTTAAAAAAATTAATTGCACGGGGATGTTTCATTTATACAAAAATAGGGAAGAAGGTTTAAGCTAAAATTAATTTTCTCACTTTATTGTAAAATATTTTTGGGGAGTTTGATTATTGTAAAGGAATTATTTATTTAGAATAGATGTGAATTAATTGAGGGGAATTAGATGGGGCTAATGATTGAATGTTATATGAAAATAAGTGTGTTAACTTTGGGTTTGTCAATTTTAGATTTCTAAATTTTTTATTCCTTTAATTATTATAACATTATTAACTAATTTCTGAAATTGTTTATTTCTGAGTTCATTACTCTTTTAGTTATATGCTCTATGAATTAGCAGTATCGGGGGCTGATTTCATCATAGAGTGTGATTTGTCGGTTATCCCAAGAAACTTATTTAATGTAATAAGCAACGTGTATATATTTTCTTTTGTACACAATATTTAGGGTTTATGTGATCCCTCAGATAATTCATGTGTAATGGTATTTGCTACACATATCTATAAGTTTGTGTGTGTGGGCATCCGGATAGTTTTTTGCAGAATTATTTTGTAGGCACTAAGATCATAAAATTCACTTTTAAAGTCCTAACATTTCATTTTGATTTTCAGATATAAAAATTATCTTAGGCTATACATTCATGATCCTAAACATGGATGATGATTGGGTTGATATTGTGATACAATTGTAGGTATTTTAGTATTTAAATATGTGTGAACAGATGAAATATTGATTATTGTTTTTATTATATGCTTTTGACATTAGTTAGTGAATGATTAGTATAGATTTTATATGTTCCTTTTAAATCTAGAATAACTGTTAAGTTTTGAATATTAATGATTACTATCAGTGGATGCCATCTTATAAGATAAATTGGATTCCAAGACTGATTTTGAACATTATCTATAAATAGTAACGACTATTTAATGTTATTAGATACAATAAACTTGGCATCACCACTACACCCTTTTATTTATAATAGTATTTTAAATGGTGACCCAACTATGGGACAAATAATGATTGAGTTCTAGTGGCCAGTACTATCAAATGATCACAAAACTTGGAGCTAAATATAACTTCCACCTAAAAACAAAAACCTGTATTTATTATGTAAAATTATAAATGAAATTAAAAAAATATTATGAGATGTTACAATAGTATATATGAAAATTTATTTATTTAATGATAAGCAATTGATTTATAGACTATAAAAGAATGATGATGATACATGTAAAAATATTTATATGTATATTTTTGAAAATGGATGAATGTGTAACCTTAATAGCATGTGTGCATGTATATTTAAAGTTTAAATAAAAAAAAAAAAAATTAACATATACAAAAGTTACCTATATAATTATTTAAACTGAAGTATACAATGATTGAAAATGAAATATATGGGTAAGAGAATAAGCAGGTGTTACCAACATCATTGAAAAACTTTAGTGAGTGAAATGGAGTTGGGATGGACATATTGTTAAAGGAGATGATAATAGATGGACAGTTGAAAGCTTAAATCAGGTTTCAAGAGATTGTAAAAGACCCAGAATGAGACCACATGTGAGATGGATGGATAAAATAAGGAAGTGTGCTTGAGTGATATGGAGAACAGAGGCTAGAGTTGGGAGGCAGATTGAACTTGGAGACACTTTCACCCTGGAATGGATTGATGATGGTTAATTGATGCATTGAGTTACAGTATTTTTTGATATTTTAAACAATTTAAAATGGCTTCTTGTTAAATGAAATCCGAAATTTCTATGCATAGGCCATATAATACCTGTACAATCTGGAATCAAGTTAAGCTACTTTACTTCTGAAATGATTATATACTTCAGGAAACTTGATGCTTTTTACTACTTATTACCAAACATTCTTTTAGCGCTGACTTGTTTTTTTTCTTTCCCATTTTATAAATCTTGTATTCTGTATTTCTATTATAACGACTTAACATGAAAAACCATAAAATCTTTGTTTTTTTATTTTCTTTATCAAAAAGTTTCATGATTCAGTATCCTGGAATCCAAAAATAAATATTCAATATTTTTTTTTTCATATTGACATACACAACATCCTATTCCGTTTTGTCCTCATTTCCTTGTATCTAATGTTTCAATCTTTCTGCCAAATATCAATAAGCTTTTTTTAATGGCTTCATATGTCATTTCATATGTTTGTATCAGTTATATAAGATAGAGTGTATTGTTGTAGAAGCTTGAAAGTCTCAGTTCAAGTCTTTTCTAATTTCATTAAATTTAATGTAGATAATATACTTGTATTTAAATATTACATTTCATATTTTGTATATATTTTAATTTTATATAACTTCAAACTATTCACATTCACCTTTTTTATAATATTCCTTTTTTTTTCTCTAAACAATTTACTATGGATCTTTTGCAACCTACATAATTATGTGATGTAACATATTTTCTATACACATACCACATTTTATATAAATATGTAAAGATAAATTCTGTAATTATTAAGGAGGAAGTCAACCTCCAATCATGCACCGTTGCTTAAATATTATAAATCTCGGCACACTCACCCTCCCGTAAGAGTTTTAAAAGCTTAAGTAAAGATTTAAGCTTAGATTGTATTTATATAATATTTAAGAAACAGCGCATGATCAAGGTTGACTTCCATCTTAATAATTACAAATTTTCAGCACTTTATAATAATAAAGATAAATTCTCTAATTTATAATATTATATAACATTTTTGTCTATCATGTTTGTTGTTTCATAAAAAACAATTAAATATTATTTTTAATATTCATTCATATAAATTATAATCTTCTATCTTCACATTGAACTGCCAATATAATTTCCTTTTCTTTTTTAATTTATTTTTTCATATATTTTCAAAAAATTTTCACAAGCTTTCTTTCCCCGCTCTTCATTTTCTCAGTTAACTTGCTAATATTGTCTCAATTCTTTTTTGTTATTATGTTAACAGGTCGAATTTTCTTTCTATTCTTCTATTTGTTTCTTAACCTCTTCTTTATACTCTTTACATAGCTTTTGTTGCATTTTTAAAATTATTTTCTCCATTTTTTTTACTTATTAATCTTATTGATTCAAAATAAACACTCATTTGTAGTGTCAATCTAATCTTTATGTATTGTAAATTTACCATATTTTATAATTTGAAAATTATTAAAGCTACAAGAACTTTTACTTCAGTGCCATCTGTTAACAAATGTTGAAAACTCATTGCAGCTATTCCATTTTTATTTATTCCTCACATAAGAGTTCCTTATTAAACGGTATTATCTGTGATACACAATTAAAATTTTTTAAGCTATTCTAGACTTGAGATGTAGCATTTTTGAGAACAATTAGTAAAGCTTCCATTGTTTGCCATTCCATTAATTTAAATAAGGTCACAAACTAACAATCATGATATAAAAATGTAACGTGAAAAACATATTATTATTTTATGGCACACATATCAGAGTTAGTTTCTCCACAAAATTATTTATATATATTAAATGTAATATATTCAAGGCTAAATGGGTTTATAAATAATCATTAAAACCAGTCACCACTCACAAAGGAAAAACTCTGCATACAGTAGTGCCACTCAGTGCAAGCCAGAGTAATCAATGGATGCAAGAAGGTTGGTGCGTAAAATCCCTATCTAGTGCCTAGTCATCCAATATTCCCAGACTACTTTCTAGGTTGTGGCTTTTATCAATGATGTGTCTTCAATTTAAGAGCACTGCACCTAGATCTTAGGATCTAAAGCAACCATCCCCAGCCATCTTTTACCTTTTAGCTAACTATAAAGCTTACAACTATACAACCTAATGAGCTTAGCTTGAAAATATTATTGTGTTTTCATTTTGGACTCAAAGTTTTATAGTTAGCTAAGAAGGTAAAAGGTGATTGCTGGAGGGTTGCATTAGATCCTAAGATCTAGGTGCAGTGCTCTCAGATCCAAGGCTCCTCATTAATGAAAGCCACAACTTAGAAACTACTCTGGGGATATTTGATGAGTAGGCCCTAGCTAGGGATTTTATGCACAAACCTTCCTGCATTCATTGATTACTCTGGCTTGCACTGAGTGGCACTACTGTATGGAGAGTTTTGCCTCTGTGAAAATAGCTTACATAAGCATAAAGAATGGTGATCAGGTGATGTTTTACATAGACAATCCCAATATCAATAACAACAAACAATTTCAAACTGTTGTCAAGGCATCTTCTATCTTTATTGCTAAATGGAGGTTGCCTTGCCAACAATTTGAGATTGTTTATTGTTGTTGATATTGAGATTGTCTAAATGTTGACTGGTTTTAATGATATTATATGTAGTGCATTTAGTACAGTAATAGAATGATGGACTTAAGATCCCAATGTTTCTGTCACTTCCAGTGCATGACTTTTGCGTATGATTTTTCTAGTGATGAATAATTAAATTATATTTTTTTGATGAATCATTTAATTATTTTTTATTTTTATAAATCATGATTTATTAAAACAGGTCCGCTGTCTGGCCCAGCTGCATTGGGTACAGCATTTTTCAATGTTAAACATCCAAATGGAAGTAAAACCTATCCTGATATACAATTTTTGGAATTGGGTATAACTTTAGGACGTGATGATACTGTAGTATTTAAACCATATAATGGATTTACAGATGAGGTAAATATGAATAAATAATACAAACACATGTTTCTATGGATTTAATACAATACAAATATACTATTTTATCATATCAAAATTTTTACAAAATATCTGACAGTTTCAATTGTCCAACAGACTTTGAAAATTACAAAATACATTATATATATATAATTGAAATAATAAATTTAACGGTTTACAAACTATTACAAACAATCCTTAAATCTGCAGAAGTACTTTTGGTTAATTTCTTAAACCTGCCTCAACTCTTACAAACAATCCTTAAATCCGCAGAAGTACTTTCGGTTAATTTCTTAAACCTGCCTCAACTGCCATTAATGGCAGTTGAGGCAGGTTTGGAGAGTTGAGGCAGGTTTACGGATTTAAGGATTGTTTGTAATAGTTTGTAAACCGTTAAATTTATTATTTCAATTATACTACAATTTTGTTTTTAATTAACGGACATTTTATTTATTTTACATATATATATATATAAAGTATAGAGAATTTGAACTCAGATTTCAAGCACCCTTCAACTATCCACACCATCTCATACAACTGATAGATATGACCATACACATGTAGAAAAAATAAATAAGGACAGGCTTCAATCCACTCCAACCTCCAACATTTCAGCCATCCATATCATTGAAAATCTCATGATGAAAACTCAAATCCTATTCTGATGCCAATGTTATTGCCAAACCCATGTTGATCTCAAGTCACTCTGACCCCTCATATCCATTAAGTACATATAAGAGGGATGGCCAGGTTACAAGCTTGATATGTAAATATTTGAAAACCAGGCACTTTTTACAAACCTGGAGCTTAATTGTAAGTATAGGGGATTTGAACTCAAATTTCAAGCACCCTTCAATTATCCGCACTATCTCATACAATTGATACAATGGTATCAGCATGGGATTTGAGTTTTCATCTCAGATTTTCAATGATATGGATCATTGAAAAGTTGGAGATTGGAGTGGATTTAAGCCTGTCCATTAAAGTATGAAGATTTGCTATCTTAATATAAACTGAGCACTGATTATATATATGTGTGTGTGAGATAATAATCTGGATCAACTGATGAGTGCTGGTTTAGCACAAAGTACATATATTAGTGATTATTTGTCTTTTCTACATGTGTGTGGTCATATGTATCAGTTGTATGAGATGGTGTGGATAGTTGAAGGGCGCTTGAAATCTGAGTTCAAATCCCCTATACTTACAATTAAGCTCCATGTTTGTAAAAAGTGCCTGGTTTTCAAATATATATATATGCAAGTATTATCTTAAATAGTGGAGTATTCTCTCTTTCAGACTATGAAGAAATAATTATTGACAAAGGATTAATTTGTTTTCATTTATGTTCATTATATTCATGCCCTTTTGTCAATAGTGCCATTATCAAAACAAAACTAAACATACAAAGTAAAAATATTAATAATTTTTATTAATCATTAATTAAAATCGAGATTATCCACTTAAAGAATAATATATCTGCAGCATAATTTTCACTACACTTCGCTCATGCAAGATAGGGACTGATTTCTATGAGAGTGATGTAGTGAAATTATCATGCAAAGTAAAATATCACATGAACACCATTTCTTATGCCTGCTCATGACTGTTATTAAAGCAGGCAAAACTTTCCTTACAGTACGGCCACTGAGTGTAAGCCAGAGTAATCAATGGATGCCAGAAGGCTCGTTTATAAAATCCCTATGTAGTGCCTACTCATCCAATATCCCCAGACTAGTTTCTAGCTTGTGGCTTTCATCGGTGAGGAGCCTTGGATCTGAGAGCACTGCACCTAGATCTTAGAATCTAGTGCAATCCTCCAGCAGCCATCTTTTATCTCAACTACAAAACTATGAGAATAAAATTGAAAACAATAATATTTTCAATCTAAGCTCAATAGTTTATATAGTCGTATGGGTCTGAACTCAGTTCAGTACCCATACATTTTGGTGTCTTTGGCTCTTTAACAACCATAGCCACCACTATCCTGTTAGGCAAGATTGGTGTTAAACCACTAAACATCACATGATCACCATTTCTTATGCTAGCACATAACTGTTATTAAAATAGTCAAAACTCTCCATACAATAGTGCCACTCAGTGCCAACCAGAGTAATCAATGGATGCTGGAAGACCTGTGCATAAAATCCCCATCTAGTGCCTACTTATCCATTCCTGCCTAATAGGATAGTGGTGGCTATGGTTGTTAAAGAGCCGAAGATGCCAAAATGTATGGGTACTAAATTCAGACCATATGCCTATAATAGCTATTGAGCTTAGATTGAAAATATTGTTTTAAAATTTTATTCTCATAGTTTTGTAGTTAAGTAGAGATAAAAGGTGGCTGTGGGAGGGTTGCATTAGATCCTAACATCTAGGTGCAGTGCTCTCAGATCCAAAGCTCTTCACTGACAAAGGTCACAAGCCAGAAACTATTCTGGGGATATTGGATGATTAGGCACTAGATGGGGATTTTATGCACAAGCCTTCTGGCATCCATTGATTACTCTGGTTGGCAATGAGTGTCACTACTGTATGGAGAGTTTTGACTGTTTTAATATTTTATCTGTTGATAAGACAGGAAGATGTGCTATATATTAACTTTCAAAATCTCCTAAATAAGTATTCGTAGCTATTTCACTACTTTTTTAAGAAGTATAATTTTTAAGGCTCATCCCAGGAACCAATATTTGTTTACCTCATTTTGTCTCACTCGTTTATTTGAAATATATTGAATCACAACTCATTATAAAACCTGATGATGTTAATAATTAGGTTAAAGATTATGTTCTTAGAAGCATTACAGTCTATTGTTAGGGGTTTCAGTTTATTAAAACTTGAAGTAACAAATAATGAATAAAGATGTTCTCTTCAAAAAAACAGCAAATAGCATTGGATGATGAAATTAGTTTTGCTAACTGTAAAAAATGTCAATTTACAATAACATTTTTTTTCAAATACTACTCATTACTAAATTCAATCCTCTTCATTTTAGTGCAACATGTCTTTCTCAAACTTATCACATTTTAATACATACCCATGTCTTTTGTCAACGGGAGCTGTGATTATAAAAAGAGTAATCACTTTTTCATATCTAATAATACCTCACCTAATATCCAGTAATTTTAAGCATGTCTTTTGTCAGCTCAGCATTGTTAATATTACTATTAAGCTATGTGAACTTACCCAGTTCAATGATGAAATTGTACTTTATTCAATAGTTGCTGTATACTTCCCATCAGATGGATCAACATAGTACATACCAATGGTTTATGAAAAAATTAATTGATAAATAAAATATACAGGATTTTAAAAATACTCTATATCATTATTGTCATCATCATTGTTAACCATTATCAATACCCTGCATGATGAAGGTCTCTCCAAGTTCAATCCACTTTCTCTGATCTCTAGCCTCTCTCTCTTCCAAATCACCCCTGCACACTTTCTTATTTCATTCATCCATCTCAAATGTGGTCTCTTTCTGGGTCTTTTACAATCCCATGAAATCCAGTTTAAAATTTCAATTGCCCATCTATTATCATCTCTTCTAGCAATATGTCCCACCCAACTCCACTTCAGTCTTTTAATTCTTTCAACAATGTCAGTAATACCTGTTTGTTCTCTTACCGATATATTGCATTTCCAATCTCTTCTTGTTGCTCCTAACATGCGTTTCTCCATATATATATATATATATATATATACACAAAGTTTTATAGATAAATTTTAAATTAATATTTTTATTTTACAGTATGTTCCTATTAGAGGTGATCTAATAATGAATAATATTTCTGTAGTGCAATTTTCACTAACCCACTCTCACACAAGGTAGGGGCAGGTTTTGATCCACTTTTAACACATTGTGGAAGAATGTAATTATAAAAATATAATCAAAGATATATGAAAAAGATCTATGATCCACAAGATGCACATTTTATATTGAACTAGCACTCATCAGTTGTCCCAGAATGCAATCTCTTGCACATATTTTACTATATATATATACTGAGCATTGATAAGGATATGTGGAGATTGTGGTCTTGGCCAACTGATGAGTGCTGGTTCAGCATGAAATGTGCATCTTTGGGATCATAGATCTTTTTCACATGTCTTTTATCATATGTTTAGAATTACATCCCTTCACAAGATGCTAAAAGTAGATAGAAGCCAATCTCTATCTTGTGTGAGAGTGATGTAGTGAAAATTATATTACATAAATATTCATTATTGGATAATCTCTTATCTAATAAATGACTAATAAATGCTACTGTTGTGATAATAAAAATAATCATTTATTCGTGATCATGGAATTTCAAAAAGCAATTATTACTCCACAACTCTGTCAAATAATATAGTGATTTGCATCTTTATCTAGCAATAATTCAGCCATGGAAAAAGCTGAATTAATAAAAATATTTACGTAATTAAATTGTCTATATTTGCTTAATTAAAAATATTAATAAATTAATCTTTATCTGAGGTTTATCTGGGATAAATATAATCTTTAGTTTAATAAATGATTAGTAATAATCATTAATGCATTTATCTGAAATGATTAATAACAAAGTTGTGAATACAGAAAGTATACATGTATTAAATTAAAATTTAGTAACTGGATATTGACAAATATTGAAGAAGTGATGAAATATATATTAAGGTTAGATATAATTTCTAATTTAATAAATGATAAGTAGTAATCATTGAGGTGCTTATGTGAAGTGGCTAAGGTCAAAATTGTAAGTCAAAGGGCAATAATAATAAACTGCATAGTAAATATATTAATTATAAAATATCTATATAACTATTTATGGTTAAATAAAATATCTTCAAAGTAGAAGTCCATTTTAAGTTCATATATTTTATTTCTCAACAATTAGTAGCTCTATCGTATAGGTATTAAGTGTGCTAAAATAATAGGAAATTTATATTTATTTTGAAGTTTTTATTTCTAGCTTTTCATCTGATTAGCAGAGTGAATAGATAGCCTTTTCCTGTAGAGTTTAGCACATTGTTTCTCCAAGCACACAATCTGGATTCATATCTAGTTTGAAATTTGATTTTTTTTAAAGATAAGTTTGAATTTTTAGGCAAGCATTGGTAACCAAGAGGTCAGCGCAGCCACCTTGCAAATAAGCAGTTGATTGCAGATGGTTGTCGAGGGTTCACTTCATGGATGATGCTTTGACATATTGAAGTTAGAATTTTTAGAAAAGATTAGATATTTTCAAATAGTTAGTAATAGTCAACTCAAATAGAGACCAAGCTATTTTGAGAAATGGTTATTGAAATATTTTATATAAAATATTAAGATGTTGAACCATTGAAAGGCACCAATTAACATGATTAAAACAGAATTTTTCAACCATTTTCTAATAATGACATCCAAACTAAGTACATTCCAATTCATAGTTTATATAATCATAAATAATTCATAATATATTATTTTACATGTAAGCTGCTCTTTCAATAAAACAATTACAAAGATATATTAAGAGTTGTAATTACAGTATATTTTAGTGAGCACACAGGAAGTATATGTAAATACTTAAACAGGATTTAACCTGTAAGAGTGTGCCTTAAAATTTCTAATAGTCAAATAATATTATTTTGCCGATAGAGGGATCTCCCAAACCATGACACATTACAGCATCTGTTAATTGAATGGAAATGCCTGAAGGCAGAAAGGATACAAGTAATGAAGTTGTGGAAGAATAAATATGAATAAAGTGATTATACAGAAAGTGGCTTATTGGTTTTTGTGCTCAGTTTGGGAAATGATAAGGAGTTTTAGATCTAAAGGCCATGGAGTTGACAAAGATTATGTTGTGGAAATGGGATGGAGCAGGGTAGAAAAGAATATGGGAAAACTTGGATGGGGAATGGAAAGGGGTTCAAAATGGCTAACAGGTTTTTCTGGGCATAGTTGTTGAGAGATTCCTGACTCCATATAAGAAGTCACAGTGCATAACATCACATACAAAGCACACATGCATATATTCAATAAAAAATTTAATAAATAATGATTTTCATAAAATTGTATATAAATAATATCATCAATGCAATATGCAATTTTTGTCCTCCCCTGAATTTAGTTTCTCTTTTAACATAAATTCAGTAGAAAATTGCAACATTAGGATTGAAAGCTTTCTTTACAATATGTTTATCACTATCTAGAAAATATTAATTCAGTCTCGCTTTTGTATTTTAATTTAAAATTTTCATCATAAAAAGACATCATTGTATTGTTCATCATGATATTCAGCGCCCCAAACGACAAAATTAAACTGTTAACTAATGTTTTCTCACTTATCAATGGATTTCATAGATGAATTCCAATTGCAATGAAAACTATTCGACTGTTTAACTCTGAAAGATTGGTCATTATACATATTTTAAAATAAAATACATTATGAAACAAATTTTTAATGGCAATATTTAAAAAAATAAATATATTTTAAGTAGATGTGGGAGTTTTATAAAGGTCAAGCAAATCGTAATGGTTTTTTTGTTGGTGTTGGACTGCTGCATGCCAAAAGTATTGGAGAAGTAAGATTAAATAGCACTAATCCATATATACATCCAATATTTGATTTGCAGTACCTGAAGCATCCAGATGATATGGCTTTTCTTATTGAAGGTAAAATAGTTTGATTTATAAATGTAATGTTTTTTTTTTCCATTTATATTACTACCTGTCTGTAAAAATGTATTGACATTTAACACACCTATAAATAATCAACAGGATTGGAATATATAATAATATTTATAAAGCAGTAATTTTTCAATACATAGACTACATGAAGATTATGTCTAATATAAATCCAATTTATCCACTGCTTTAAACACTTTTTAGCAAAACCTTTTATTGTACCTACATGTATACATAATCTTACCTTTCAACTGCCCTGCAGGATCTGAAGAAGACTGCAGGGACAGTCAAAATGTAAGATTATGTATTCATGTAGGTAATTGTCTCTGGAGAAGACTGAAGGACAGTTGAAATGTAAGATTGTGTATGCATGTAGATATAATAAAAGGTTTTTGCAAAAAATATTCAAGCGAGTGGATAGACTGGATTTATATTAGATATTACAGCAAAATAAAGAAAGTGGTGAATTTGGTAATATTTCTTAAGACTATGTCTTCATAAATATTATTACATATTCGCAGAACTATATATTTAATGGTTGCTGTTTAATAATATGGTTGATAAAATTAATAGAATTTGTATTTGGATTGCAATTTGAAACTGTGAGCCATTTGGATCAAAAATTGGTTAAGATTACAGATAATGGAATATATGTCATTCGTATGAAATATCCAGTGGTTAATCTATTGCCCATATAAAATATTGAAGACTGGATGAAAATAGGATTTATTTTTCTTCTGATTAGTAGATTATATTTATAAATAAAGATATTACTTTGCATACTTATTAAAAGCTGATTTGTAATAGTATTTACATTTGAAAACTATTACTTCATAATTATTATATCTCTGCAATATTGCATATTTAAAGTCATTGTTTCATCATAGAGTTTGTGAAATTAGCAGAATTTATATTTACTTGTGACCTGGAACTGTAAGATGGATTAAGATTTAAGCATGATTATGACAAATTTAATATTCCATTTTTATAAAATGTCAATGATTGATCATCTTACCATATATTATTTTGGAGACGGATTCATTTTTCATCCAATTAGTAGATTACATTATTACAAGAAGGTGTTATTTTCACATTTATTGAAGTCATTTGATGATTATAATTTTATAAGTTCTCAGAGACAAAACTCTCCATACAGTAGCGCCACTCAGTGCAATCGAAAGTCATCAAATAGGTGGTGCTACTACATGGAGAGTTTAGCCTCTGTGTAAATAGTTTGTGTAAGCATAAATAATGGTGATCATGTGGTGTATTAATGTACACAATGTTTTAGTTAATAATAATGCACTCAGTTTAACACATATAAACACACATTATAAAACTATACATATGCACACACATCTTTGTTTCATACAGAGGAGAAAAATTCAATAATAATTAATATTTAGCCAAGCCTGCTTTTAGTACTGTGTAGTTTGAACCACAGTACCGAAAGCTCACTTGGCTAAAGATTATTATTATTATTGAATTTTTCTTTTTTGTATAACACATTGTTATATGTGTGTGTATAATTTATATTATAAACAGAGTTGTTGATTTATTTATTTAAAAATACACAAATATATTTTCCATGGTACTTTGCTATTAATAGATCAGTTTTTTAGTCAATATTTTTTTTATAAAGTATAGGTACGTTATAGACTCTAGATCTATAAGTAAAATTAAAAATGTTACTAAAATATAAATAAATAAAGATTATTAAAGGAAAATTATAGATAATGGTATATTATAAATATAAAAAAGCCATAGTGGTGAATATTAATGTTTTAATAAATTAATTTCATTTACATAGTCCTAACAACAGAAATAGAAGACAATAATATTCAAAAAGTACTATTTTCTGAAAATTACTCACAATAAAATGCTACGAAACTTTTCTGTAGTATATAAAAACTATAATAATTTCACCACTAAAATACAATAAATAAATAAAAAATAAATAATAAAAACATTAAATATAACTTAATACATTACATCCCTATTATTAGCAACTTATATCCAAAATATATCTTTGATAAGAATTCGTAGCACTAACAATACATTAAGATTGTATTTTAATGTTTTCAATATTTTCTCCATATAAAAACAATAACTGAAACACACAGGTTTATTATATACCTGTGTCTATATATGTAACATATAGGGTATATGAGCACAGATTTTCACACGACCCACCACTCACCACACTATCTCATAACACTGATACACTTGAACACCTATATGTCAAAAAGATAAATAATCACCAATATAGGTATTTCATGCTAAAACAGCAATCATCTGTTGGTCCAGATTACCAGCTCTACACATATATGCTATAAGTGCTCAGATATATATTAAGATAGCCAATCCTCATACTTTAATGGACAGGTACATAGTAGAGATGTCTGCCCATCCCTTGTATATGTATTAAATGGATTATGTCCTGTACAGGAGGGGTCAGATTGAACTTAGGTCAACATGGGTGTAACAAGAATCTCGGCCTCAGTGGGGCCTTTGAGCATTCCATCATCAGATTTTCAATTGGATGGACGATTGAAGAGTTGGAGTGTGGAGTGGATTGAAGCCTGTCCATTAAAGTATGAGGATTGGCTATCTTAATATATATCTGAGCACTTCTAGCATATATGTGTAGAGATGGTAATCTGGATCAACCTATGATTGCTGGTTTAGCATGAAATTTGTATATTGGTGATTATTTATCTTTTTGACATATATGTGTTCGAGTTTATCAGTGTTATGAGATAGTGTGGAAAGTGGTGGCTCGTATGAAAGTCTGTGTTCATATACCCTATATATAAAAATAATATTATTAGTGCAGATACTTCAAAATAATAAATCAAAAAATCTAATAGCAGAATCTAATGAACTATGGAAGAAGTTCATGACCTACTAATTAATACATTCCATCTACCACAAGACTGGATACTTAATTTCAGGTGATACTAAATATTGAAATATTTATTATGTTATAAACTAGCATAAAACAGTTCTTTCAGATAGCTGGTTCATAGCTAATACACATAGCTGCTCAATTATAATTAGCCAAACAGAATTTTTCTATAATTAATCAGAAGACCAAGTTGCCAATCATTAGTCGGATGGTTGTTGGTGTACTGAATATAAAAATGGCATGAAGTAGTCTTCATTATTGGATGGAGAAATCTCATTTTCCTGTGAGTTTTGAATCCCCGGTGATTTTTTTTATTAAAAACAGTTCTGTTTGCCCTATTTGAATGCCACGTGCTAAAAGTTTTTAATTAAACAATAGTTAATGACACAGCTGTATACACTTCTGAGTGTTCTTTGCCTTTGTTAGTGAGAGATGAGATTCAAAACTAGAAATAGTCATTTTTTGCATCTGAACAAAAAACAGTCTGGTTTATAATATTACTACAATAACTGACGTCAGCTATTTACTTAAGTTTAGAATTTAAAGGGGATTTGAACTCAGGCTTTCAAACTTCCTACAGCTATTGACTCCATCTTATACAATCGGTACACATGACCACATAATGTGAAAAAGATAAATAATCTCTAATATACATATTTTGTGCTCAACCAGCACTCATCAGTTGGTCCATCGTCTCCCACACACATATATAATCAATGCTCAGTTTATATTAAGATCGCAGTTGTATAAGATGGAGTGTTATAGCTGTAGAGAGCTTGAAAGTCTGAATTCAATTCCCTTCTAAATTATATTAAGTATAGATAATACACTTGTAGTTAAGTTTACAATATATATTAGAATAAAAAGAATTGCTTTTGGAACCAAAATAATTATATAATTATAAACGAAATAACTAACTACAAAAGCTGTTAATGTTTTCCATTTACTCAAACGCCCTTTACAATGATTTTTTTTTTGTTGTTGTTGTTGTGGTAAATAATTTCCATTTCAGACAATGTCAAAGATATTTAAAATTAAAATATTTTTAGACAAAAGTTATTTTAGTTTGGTGATGATAAATATGATAATTAATGTATACCAATATTATCAAATAGAAAAAAATAAAAGTAATTTAGAATATATCCTAAACAATTAGAAATTAGATCTATCCACTTATGTAACAAAGCTAGACTTTGCATATTTTGGCTACAACTCTGTTATTATTTCATGTTTGTGCAACATTTGCTTCTTTTAATTTAAATGTAAAGTAACTGATTTTATGAGATTTTTTTTTCTACTCCAAAGGCATCTAAAACTTGAGTCATTAACTAACACTAAATGGGACTGTATTAGTATCTACATGTATAGATTAGTTGCTAAGTTATAATCTTATCAATAAAGATTTTGGATAATCCTTTATGATATCAGTGTAATATATTGGTTTTTAAAAACTACAAATTTTCAACCCAAGCAACTTGCTGTTCTCTCTTCTATTTATAGTTATTCAAGTAGCACTCCTTAGAAATATGTGTTGATATTTAATAAACCTCTTGGTGTTTTTTTACTTACATCTATTTAAAATACTAGATGATTAAACTCTCCACACAGTAGCACCACTCAGTGCAAGCCGAAGTAATCATTGGATGCAAGAGGGTTTGTGCGTGAAATCCTCATCTAGTGCCTACTCATTCAATATCTCCAGACTAGTTTCTAGCTTGTGGATTTCACTGAGTAGCTCTACTGTATGGAAAGTTTAGCCTCTGTGTAAACAGTTTGTGGATGCATAAAGAATGGTGATCATGTGATGCATTTAACATACTAATAAATAAAGCAATAATAATTTTAATATAAAAAAAATATGGGAAAAAAATTAATGAAACATTTTTATTCACATAAATATACTAAAAAGTAAAAAAAACATGTTTTCTTTAACTTTTATTAATAAAATCATGGGAGTGGGGAGGAAATCACGTATAGAAATTCACATTAGATTTCCAAAAATAGGGATCTGATCTGATAACTTCTAAACATGATCGTCAACATTTTATTTGTGAAAGCTAAATAATTCTATTATATTTTTTTTACGTTAAAAATTAATTCTATTATATTTTCTAGTATATTTATGTGATTAAAAGCATTTTTTAATTCTTATATATATATATTTTTCTATATTTTAGTTTTATTGAAATGAAAAAAGTTTAAAAGAATTAGATAGCAACAACGTAGAGCGTATTGAAATCCCATTTAAAATTACAATTTTTTTTCATGTCAATGCGTTGACCGGGAAGCGAACCCGGACCAGCTGCTTGGAAGGCAGCTATGCTAACCACTAGGCTACCAACGCTTGACAAATTTTTTAATAATTTTTTTGCTAAAATTGCAAACTTCAAAAATGTATTGTCATCAGAAATATATGTATGCCAGTTTTCAAATAGATTGGGAATTGAGTTAAAATTGAGTTACAAGATTTTATCAGCCCAGACAAAAATAAAAAGAGAGAGAAAAAAGTAAAATCATATACATAACAAGTGCTTAGTATCTGTTGCAATTGGATCACAAATAGATACATTTAGGAAGTATAATTTATGGATTTGGTTTGAATTGTATATAAAAAAAATGATGAATTCAACATAGTTTGCTTGTTTATTTATTGTTATTATTGTAATAGTGATGTGAATCTACTGAAAATTTTCATTTGCTTTTTGCATCTCTCATATAAAAACTTGCCATTCCATTTTCCCCCTGAATTGCCTCCTTTCCACACATCTGCATGTAATGCATGCTTTCCAACTTCCCTTATCTAACACCCATTAACTTACACATAACACATCATTACCATATGTTAACCTTGCTACTGCCACTTCCTTCCATGTAATACTAGCTACATCATATTTATTATATGAAAATATTGTTAATTTCTTTAACAGTCCCTTTCTTTTCTTTGCTTCCTTTATCAATTTTTTCTCTCATTCATCCAAGCAATTTATCTGATTACTTAAGACAGTTCCCAAATAATTATACATATTCACCACATTTAATTTTATATCCTCCAATAAAAATTATTTCTCTTTTCTTTCCCTAGTATTTATCTCATTACTTTTGATTTTTCTTCACTAAATTTAAATCCCATCTCTTTATCCACTCTTGCACATGTTTTCCACAAAACTTCCATTTCTTTCCTACTTTCTGTACACAAAAATATATCATCTGCAAATAAAAGACCTGATAATGCATATACTCCCTTGCTACCTATTAATGGTATCTATATCTCTCTTCCTAGTCTTTTTATTGCTCTCTCATTTCTCTCAAATATAAAAAAAAACAAAATAGGTGATATAGGGTATCTTTGTCTTAGTCCTACCCCATTTTTAACTTTAACTAAGTCTATAATTCTTAATTGATACATATAGTAATTATTTTCATACAATCTCTTAATAAGATCCACTAAAGATCCATTCATTCCCAAATTTACTAAACTTACCCATAATCTATTTCTATTTACTCTATTATTTGCCTTCTCTATATCTATAAAAACCATATATAACTGTCTTACTGTATTTCTAATCATATATCCAAGTTAGCACAAGATGGCACTACTATATGGAGAGTTTTGCTGTATTTTGAATTGTTTAATAACAATTATTGTGCTAATATGAGATAGTGATCATGTGATGTTTAGTGGTTTAACACCAATCCTGCCTAATAGGATAGTGGTGGCTATGGTTGTTAAAGAGCCAAAGACACCAAAATGTATGGGTACTGAATTGAGTTCAGACCCATATGACTATATAAGCTATTGAGCTTGGGTTGAAAATATTAATAGTGTTTTCAATTTCATTCTCATAGTTTTGTAGTTAATTAGAGTTAAAAGGTGGGTGCTGGAGGGTTGCATTAGATCCTAAGATCTAGGTGCAGTGCTCTCAGATCCAAGGCTCCTCACTGATGAAGGCCACAAGCCAGAAACTAGTCTGGGGATATTGGATGAGTAGGCACTAGATAGGGATTTTATGCACAAGCCTTCTGGCATCCATTGATTGCTCTTGTTAGCACAAGATGGCACTACTATATGGAGAGTTTTGCTGTATTTTGAATTGTTTAATAACAATTATTGTGCTAGTATGAGATAGTGATCATGTGATGTTTAGTGGTTTATCTCCTATATGCCTACCTGAATAAAAACATCCTTGCATTTCTCCCACTATATTATTTTCTTTCATCCATTTTGCAACCCTTTCACCCACTATATATGTGAAAACTTTATATAGGACTGATGTTACCACTATCAGTCTATAATTGTTTAACTTTCTATGATGCTTACCCTTCCCTTTAAATAATAACCTTACTCTTGTATTTTCCAGTCATCTGGAAATTCTCTATTTTGTACCATCTTATTAAAACATGATAATAGGTTTAATTTGGCCACATATTAATAGTATCTCTACCTCTCTACCCAGTTTTTCTATTGCTCTCCATTTCTCTCAAATGTAAGAAAAACAAAATAGCTATAAATGAATGTCTTCAAGTGTCTTTTATTATCTTATTATATAACTCGGATATAAGTTATGTGAAAGCCAAATTCTGAATTGTGACACTCATTCACAATAAAATATAGCTTTTTAATAGTTACAACAAATAACAGATATGGTCATTCTAACTCCAAAAAGAAAAAAAGAAGAGAAAAGTACTAAATAAATGTTGTGATGATTATATAAACCAATCTGAGAAACAAAGATATGTTTGCATACAAAAGATGCAGATTCAGTTTTTATATATTTTAATTTAGAAAACATTTCTTTTTGAAATACTTCAATGTCATGTCTAATTGGAATTCTCAAATATATTCTACTCTCAGTTCCAATGGAAACAACATCACACTCTCTGTAGAATGTCTTTGAGATAATACATATAATGTAGATGGTTCTACTCTTCCATGAAAACCAATGCTCAGGTTCATGATAAAACACTCTTTTAGGATGTCTTGCATTATTCATTTATTTTACATGTCCAATCCAACAAAAACATGATTTTACATTAGTGCACTCTAAATACATATCACAAACAGCGAGTTGATGAACATATTGAGTAGATTTGTATTTGTAAATTTTTATGGAAGATCCTTAAATGAATGTTTTCAATGCCTTTATATTGCACCAGTAGGATGTCCATGTTTGATTTCCATACAATAAATTAGATAAAATAGCAGCTTTATATACAAGTAATACATAATTGCAGTACTTACTTCCCTGTGATGAAATATTTTATCTTTTAACTTGTTAAAAGCAGTAACAACACATGGAATCTTTATTGTATTTCAACATAAAAGTATTCCATTCTAATTAATAAAATTACCAAGATTTATAAACTGGTTTACATTCTCAAGTTGATAAGCATTCAAGATAAAAATTGCTGGGAATGTTTCAATTTTAATTGATTCAAATTAAAAATTTCATCATAGAACCTGTGACATATTTTTATTCGTGTTTGATTAAGCTGCCTACAAGCAATTCCAAAGACCATTGTCATAACTAAAAATAATGTGGGAGCATACACACTTACTTGGTTAATGCCAGATTTCTTTTAAAATATCTCAGTTTTGTAATAATATTTTCTCTCATTCCATCGTGTATAAGCTTTATAATATGAATAAATTTTGGTGAACACCAACTAATTACATACAAGGCTATAGACCTGTTTCTTTAACTGCATCAAATTATTAGACCAAATCAATAAAAGCAATATCTAAATTATTTTTTTGTTTTGATGTTACTCTGACATTTGCCTAGCTATAAAAACATGTCTATAGTGTATTTGGATTTTTTAAAACTGCCCCTCAATCTCTGGTCACTATTAATGTATGACTAGAAGTAACCTGTTCAAGAAAATTTTTGAAAAAACCTTTACTATAATAATAATAATAATAATAATAATGATGATGATGATGATGATGATGATGATAATAATAATAATAATAATAATAATAATAATAATAATCTATGATAGTGTAATTTTGTCTATTAATAATCTATGATAGTGTAATTTTGTCTATTCTTGTTTTTAAAAATTGGCCCAATAAAAGTATTGTTAAGATCAGATGGCACAACTTTGTGAGCCCATATATTTCTTAAAAAATTCCAATATTTTTGAAGCTTATGTATCACCAGTGTATTTTAAAACTTCTTCAGATATTTTATCAGGATTTACAGCTTTTCCATGTTAAGATTATGGAGAACTGATTTGACTTCCTTATGCTAAATATCTTTGACAAGTCAAATGTTGTTAGCTGAGAGGTCAGCACAGCTGCCTTGCAAGCAAGAAGTTGGTTGCAGATGGTTGTTGTGGGTTCACCTCCTGTCCAATGCTATGACATATGGAAAAAATATATATTTGACAAATTCAAATGAATAAAATAGATATGTCATTAAAATTCATCTCAATTTAAACTTTCCATCATTTAAAAATCACTATCATCATATAAAAGAATGCTTTTATTAGATTTAATACGTCTGTGATACAAGTTCTCAAATCAGTATGTAGCTTTCAAAAAAAAATCTGAAATGATCATGATCAGAAAATATATATATCTTTTTGGAAGTTTTAATCCATCATTCATTTACAAGCTTTCTTGTCAGTCATTGAACTTCTGCCTTAAAATCCACATTTAATGTATTATTCTTCCAAATAAGAAATGTTATGATTCCTTTTAACCAAACCACTAAGATCATTGTCAGAAAACCAGACATGACTCTGCCTTTTAGTGAATCCATGTATGGATTAACCTGTACTCAAAACACATTCCTTAAGAGAATTTCATGCTTCAATAAGATGGCAATCCTGGAGATACAAATTAGCAATGTTAGTATTTAATAGCTGTTAAAATTTAATATGGATAGTGGATTATTCTAAAGAATACATATCAGTTTTTTGGTTAATATAATTGTGATACCATCTATTTTTTAATGCAACTACTGTAGTACTAATTAATGATTTTTTCAACAATTTGTGTGTGTGTGTGCTTGCATAATGTAAATGTCATTTGTATTCTGATTCTTAACTATAATGAAATCTATTAAATACCATAGTTTTGATCAAGAGTATAACCATATTTCTTTATAGTGATTTTTCTCACTAAGCAAAGTCTTCCCGACTGTCAAACTATTTGTTGAGCAAAAGGTCAACAATAACAAACCACTTGAACTTACAACACTAATAATTTTTGGTCAAAGTCTATTACATATACCAACATTTTCATTTAAATCTTCATGGAGAAAAAATTGAATCTTTAATGATATTGCTGTAATAATTCTTTCCAACAAGGAATAAAAGCTTTCTTTCTGTAAATTCTCTAAATCTGAGTTTAGAACATAGATACAAATAAAATGAGAAATACTAATATTGTGCAATATGAGTTTTAACATTACTAACATTTCATTGATATAACAAGGAAATGTGGTATAGAATATAGTCAATTAGATTTTACAAAAAATCTTAAGATTGTACCTTATCCTTTCAATGATTAAACTCTCTTTCCAAAAATTTATACCTGTCCATCTGTTCTATCAAACTTCCTTCCTGAGGGAAATGATTTTTATTAAGAACAGCTATATCAATTTTAAATCTTGATTGCTTCTTACCGATTGGTGCAAGCCTCTGTTCTTTTCTCAAAGAATTTGAAGTTTGCTTATTGCATGTATATATGTTCAGATTAAAAATACAATACTTACCTTTGGAAGTACTTCTATTATTGTTGTTATTATTATTATTATTATCATCATCATCATTTTAATGAGTAATCTTCCAGATGTAACAACCTAACCAAATCGTGACAGGTACATTTTACGTTATATTTTGCACACTCTTCCCCTTCCATTGATAGGCAAGGGTATTCCCTAAGTAGGGCTTCCTAAACATACAGACTTTGCCGTCAAAACTCTTTTCTCACTCAAATGCAATTTTAAACTTACCCAATCAGTGATTGTACTGTTTTTAAGCAAAGATGGCAACTAGTAATTGCTAGCCTACTAAGCCTTTTACTCTCATTGCTTCCTTAATTCTTGAGGCCTTGTACTTAGAAAAAAAGAAAAAAAGGAAATTCGATACAAAAATGCTATGTATATAGTTAAAGAGTAAGAAATATTGATGCACAAAAAGACAATCTACAATAACAAGGGGCTCTTTATCAGGCACTGTTTATTTGTTATTTACAGTTGGCCTTCATATTTAAAAATCATTTCATTACCTACGACCAATGATAATGAATATTCTTTTAGCATAACAAATTTACAATCAAGGTCTATTCTTATTAAATGTTATCACTTCTCTTGAATTTAACTTTAATTCAGCATGTCTCCTTTGCAAAAAGTGTTATGAAAATATATTCCATATACATACATTGCAATGATTATGTATACACATGAATTTTAATCTATATAATGTCTTTGCTAATCTGCATACACTCAGAAAACTGTTAAAATTCTACTGTCTTTTTATTTGATGACAAATTATAATTTATTAAAAAAAGATATTGGTTTAAGATATACAGTTATGGATTATATTTTTACCACAAAATATCCCACTTAAAAGATAGCATTCTAACATCTTTTTTAATTGTGTATAATATTTTTAAGCCTGTTTTATCTCAATTTTTAGTTTATTTACTATTAATAAAAATAATCTTTCTTATTTTTGAGACAATATTTTATTAATAAAAAAAAAGTTATATTTAAGTACAGTATATCAAATTTTCATATAATTCTATAATTAAAAATCACTTCTTTTCTCTTTCAAAAACTTTATTTGATGTATATATATATATCCACTTATTTCCAACGTTTCGACTATCTTTACTCTATAATCATTTTCAAGGATCTAGAAAAAACATTACATTATAAACAAACTTCATATAATAAAAACAAAAATAATCAAAAACAATATAAAGCATATAAACCCCATAAAATTAAAAAATAAATAAAATACATTAAAATCAATTAAATTAAAAACACAAAACATACACCACACTTACTTGACTCCCTTCTCAAAAAACTTTCCCTTTTTACATTTTTTATCCAAAAAACCAATTGTTACAATAAAAAAATTTATTTCCTTTTTCTTTCTTATATACTTCAAAAATGAATTTATTTCCAAAAATAATTCTTTATTCATGTCTTATCCAATTCTATTTAAAACAGGTTTATATCTTTTTATATATAAACTCTCTTTTACCATTCTTTCTTTATACAATCTAACCCCCTCCAACATTTTAATCTTAAAATCTATATGTCCCATTTCCTTACTATGTATATTTACATTAGAATTCCTATCTCTCAAATGCTGTTTCAATCTTGTACGCATTTAATACATATCTTTGTTCTGAATTAATAAGTTTTTTTTTTTTTAAACTTAAATATATTTGTAAACCAGACACTCTTCGCAAACCTGGAGCTTTAATTGTAAATATCATCATCAATAGTAGTCTGTCCAATAGACAGGTCCAGAGAGTAGTCACTACATCAGTTCATCCATTCTTCCATTCCATTCTCTTCCTTGCCCATTTCCTCAATTCCACATAACCCCTTCCATCTCGTATATCATCCAATAATGTCAATCTCTTCCGTCCTTTCTTTTTATTTCCACTCACCATTCCTTCCAAAACATCTTTCATTAAACTATAATCTTTTCTTAGTATATGTCCAATCCAGTTTCTCTTTCTCTCTTTGATACTTTCAATCAATCTTCTTTCCTCATTAACTCTTTTCAAAACTTCTTCATTTGTTATTTTATTCACCCAACTGATTTTTTCCATTTTTCTCCATGTCCACATCTCAAAAGCTTCCAGTCGTTTCTTAATTCTATTACTCAATGTCCATGTCTCACAACCATACATTAATACACTCCACACATAACATTTAATTAATCTTTTCCTTAATTCTCTTTCCATAGGTCCACAGAATATCTTCTTTCAATTGTAAATATATGAGATTTGAACTCAGACTTTCAAGCACTCGCTAACTATCCACACTATCTCATACAACTGATACACATGACCACACACATGTAGAAAAGATAAATAATCACCAAAATATGTGTTTCATGTACTGATTATATATATGTAGATGATAATCTGGACCAACTGATGAGTGCTGGTTTAGCATGAAATAAGTATATTGGTGATTATTTATCTTTTCTACATGTGTGTGGTCGTGTGTATCAGTTATATGAGATAGTGTGTTTACTTGGTGGGTGATTGAAAGTCTGAGTTCAAATACCCTATATTTAAAACTTAAATATGTATATATTTTAAGTCATTACTTTGTTCGTAAATATACAAGGCTTTGAATATGGACATCTTTATTAAATCATGGTAAAATGTATTAATGTATTTACATAGAACTGTTTTTAAGTTATTTTCAGTTATTTTAAATATGCCATAATATTTTCATAAAACCTAAATATATTTACATGTTTTGAAATCATATTTTTAAGGTATGAAATTAGCTGCTGATTTGGCCAATACCAAAACTTTCCGAGATCATGGAATCACTATTTATGATAAAATTTTGCCAAATTGCAAGCAGTTCAAACAATTTTCTGATGAATATTGGGAATGCTTTATAAGATACACCACTCAAACAATTTATCATTATGCAGGCACGTGTAAAATGGGACGTGTAAATGATCCTACAACCGTAGTGGATGCTCAGCTCAGGTAAATATCGCAAATCTATTTTAGGGTCCAATAATGAAAATATAGTTGTCAAGCGTTGGTGGCCGAGTGGTTAGCACAGCTGCCTTACAAGCAGTTGTCCCAGGGTCGCTTTCCGGCCGATGCTTTGACACATATATATAGTTTAAGAAGTTATTTTGCTTTTAAACAGAACATATTTTTTCTCTTATAGCTTAAAGTACATTTTTAATTTTTGTTCTTAAATTTTTAGAATGATACTTTGATAAATTAAAAACACTCTTTTATAATAAATAGCTCACTTTATGGTAAAGGTTTTCACAGCATATACTCATAAAAGAACAGTGAGAAAAAAAGCAGAAGAGGGTTTGAGTAGTTTTTTGTACTGCTCTCTAGTTAAGAATAAGTAGATACCCATTTACCTACCAAGTTTGGATGGTTAACTGACTTGGTTAAGCGTGATGCACCAGAGGGAAAAAGATTAACCCTATAAAAGAGATTCCATTTGGACTAAATTATATGTCAGAGGGATGACAAGCAGATGTGCTATCTTTGCACCCCAAGTTCCTTTCTAATTTAAAATTATACTTATGTAGGTTATTTTAAGCTGATTGCTTATATTGATTTTTGATATTTCAAAATACTATTTTGTAAATACAAAACATTAATATATGGTAGTATAACCCATTGTCAAACAAAATATTCTTCAGGAGCTATCTGAAAGAAACACTTAATAATTCTTTATGCATAATTGACTGTTACAGGGGTTGCAACCCAAAACATATAGTAGTTGATTGCAATGTTGATAAATGTTTAATGTACGACATTAAATTATGACGTGTTTGATAGCAAAGACCATTTTTCAGTCCCATTTGGCTAACTGCTTACAGTTAAACCACATGACTTTTCTAAGAAAACATTACATAATCTTCTCAGCCTTTTCTTAAAAATATTTTTCCATGAGTAGTTATTTTCCTATTCCAGAGCCATCTATTGCAAGCTTGGGTAATTAATGGGCATTATTATCTAATACCCATTGGTTACTCAAATTTATATAACATGGCTCTGAATAGAATAAAAATAATTGCTTTGAATGACTTGGACTATGAACATAAAATCTGTCATCTTAAAGACTGCTATCTTTGATGAAAATGTACCTACTGTCATATATTTAAAGAATGCTGATGCTGTGGATGTGCTTTTATGGTTTGTAGAATCTTTTTGATTCTCTTTAGAATCCACCATATTAACTATCAAGATTTCTGCTGAAGCTTCTATAGAAGCAATTTAAATTTGAAAAAAATAATTTAATAATAACTTTGTCTAATATTGAAAAGTACTTCTTGAAATCATTACCACCTTTTTTTTTAGCAAACTCCATAGATGCCACAAACTCCAACTTTAAATAAAAGCCAAGAGGAAAAAGGAACTTTTAAATGCAATAAAAAACTTATTGATGGAAGAGACTTAAAAATATAGAATATTTAAATGGATGGTGAATTTATAATAATACTTAAACAATTGTGAGTGGAGTAAAAATAATATTTCCTCCCAGAATACCTCCTTAATCTGTTATCCTTATTCCCTACCCACAATAGGTGTAAAGTAGGGCAATCCTTTTTCTGATTTATTCAACTTTATTCAACTTTTATAAATAGACATAGCTACTGATTCATAACAAATTGATATACCTACTAAATCAATTCTGCACCATGTGGACTCTTTGACTCTGGCAAATGTTGGATAGCAATACAAATAAATAATTCTAATATTCCTTCCACATAGTATGTCTGTGCTTTTTCACATTATTATTAACAGGGATATGCTGGTTCATTAACAAGTGAATCTAGGTCAAGCATGGCCAATTCATTTTGGAGCAGTGGCATCATGATCTTTTCTCATAATGAATCAAGCCACACCACTAAAAAAAATCACATACCAACTCTCCACACTATTTTATACCACTGATACACTTGACCACATATATCTAAAAGATAAATAGTCACCAATAAATGTATTTCATGCTAAACCAGCACTCGTTAGTTGGTCCAGATTATCATCTCTACACACACACATATATATATGTAAAGATGATAATCTGGACCAACTGATGAGTGCTGGTTTAGCATGAAATACACATTTATTGGTGACTATTTATCTTTTATGTATATATACACAATAAGTGCTCAGATTTATATTAAGATAGCCAATTGGATAATCTGATCATATATTAAGATAGCCAATTGGAAAATCTGATCATGCAATGCTCAAAGGTCATTCACTGAAGATGGAAATTAAAGTTAGAGATAGTGAATGCTTGCTCTGATGTTTATGTAAACAAAAAACTATGCTTGATGGTGTTTTTGGTAGAACGCCATCTATTGTCATAAATACAAGCGTTAGCAAGTTTTAACTTGTGTTTTTTTTGTTTTTCATAAATGTACCTTTGAGGTCTTTCTTGCAATGATATATATTGCAGAGGCTTCTACTATGTAGTGATGCTGAACTGAGATCAGACCCATGTAGCTATCTGGCTTGCTATGCTGAGTTTGAAGACATTACGTGTCTAAAAGATTCACACTTGCAAGCTGAATAGAAACTGTTTCATAAACACTCAGAGTTTGTGTTTAGATCTATTTTCTTATTCCTGTCCTTCACTGACGATAGCAAATAGCTTGAAATCATGATCTGAAGGTGGAATTAAAGTTAGAGATAGTGAATGCTTGCTCTGACGTTTATGTAAACAAAAAACTACGCTTGATGGTGTTTTTGGTAGAACGCCATCTATTGTCATATATATATATAAGATTGAAGCCTGTCCATTAAAGTTTGAAGATTTTCTATCTTAATATAAATTGAGCACTGATTATATATATGTGTGGGAGATGATAATCTGGATCAACTGATGAGTGCTGGTTTAGCACAAAATATATATATTATAGAACTTTTTTTTTGCATGTGTGTGCTCTTGTGTGTTGGTTGCATAAGACAGAGTGGATGACTAAAGGAGCTTGAAAGTCTGGGCTCAAATCCCTTCTAATTATATATACATGTTAGTAAATGCACTGAAATATATATAACACTTCCATGCTCTCTTTGATAATTAAATATATTGCATTAAGTTGCTTTTAAATAAATTTCTAGATTTTATTTAGATGCAAACAATATTTAGATAGCTAGTATACTTGATGAGATTAAACAATTTTGGTAACACAAAATATCAGTCTATTATATATATATATACAAGCATGCCCTATTTTTTGTTTTTTTTCAGAGTCAAGGGTGTTAATAATCTCCGTGTAATTGATGCTTCTATAATGCCATTTCTTACTTCAGGAAATACTAATGCGCCGTGTATCATGATTGGAGAAAAAGGAGCTGATCTTGTCAAAGGGAAATTAAAATTTTCTTAATTTACCAAATTAAATTTTATAGTTTTTTTCTAGGGTTTAAATTTGTAAGTTCATTATGATACATAACAAGAATAAAGTCCTGCTAATGGATCATGTTTTTTGCCTAGACATTTAAATCTGCTCTAAGCAGAGAATTTTATATACAGTCAATATAATCAATTTTCATGCAGTACCAGAAAAAATACTAACAATGTCGATAATTGTTAAAAATTTGGATCAGTCACATTGTATCTTTTTTTAAATATATTTTTTGTAATAAAACATTTAATATGCTATTTAGGTGATTTTGATTTTCTACCCAATACATATGTTAACAGTATACAACCACAGCAATTCATTAATATAGAAAGTCTCTCTCTTACTATGCATGCATTTTAGAAACAGTCTAGATAAAACAGAGATATCAAACTCTTGAATCTCAATGGCCATGTTAACAGCTTGGTAGGTTTTATTACAACTGAACACAAGATAAGCACTGGCTTCTATTCATCTTTAACATTTTGTGTAAGAGTAAATAGTTATTGTCCTATAAATATATATTTTCAAGGTCTATTTTTTATCAGTGCACTGCTTATTTCACTTCTATCAAATCACAAATGTCCACCAATGCAGAAAGTAAAACCAAACTGGACTGACTTTCTGTACTGATAGATACTTACAAATCATAAAAATAAAGGCATTACACATCACATGATCATCATCCCTTAATTACTATCTCTTGCACTAGGTAGCACTCCTGTAATGAGAGTTTTTTTATGTTTTCATTTTCTCTTTTTTTTTAGTTTTTATAATTTCCAGAAATTAGGAATGAAGAATGTTTAGATACAATTTGATATCACTAAATGGCAGTGCCATGAAAAATATTGAATCAATTGGGTTATGAGTAAAGAGCAGGCAACAAGATGGGTGAGAAAGATATTATGTTATGCAGAAGATTTGGATAAAGAATTTATGTTAGTATGCTTATACAAATTTATACAAAAGGTGGGGTGATTGTGTTAGGAGAATTGTTGAGTGTTGTAATGGCAAAGAATGGGATAGAAGAATAGATGCATTAATAAAGAATGGGAGATGGAGAACAAGTATGGAGAGTTAAAAGAATTTAAATATATATAAAAGTAAACAGAATATTGGTGTAAGTTAATTTATGATAATAGCAAGAAAAGTAGTTTACTGTTTTAGGCTTGATCAGGATATTTTGCAATAGGGGAATATACACATAAAAAAAAAATGTAGATGATTTAATCTGCAAATTGGATAAGAAAGGTATAGAAAATATTAGGCATCTGTGGAAAGAGTACAAATGATAAAGTTGTGGAAGAATAAATATAAACAAAGTAATTATACAGAAAGTGGGTTATTGGTTTTTACACTGAGTTTTGGAAAAGATAAGGGGATTTAGATATAAAAGCTATGGAGTTGACTATGTTGTTGAATGGGATGAAGCAGGATAGAGAAGAAGGGTGGGGAATGGAAAGGAAAGGTAAAGTGGCTAACAGGTTTTGCTGGGCATAGTGACTGAGAGATTCCTGACTCCATATAAGGAGAAGTCACAGTACATCACATCACATCAATTATGAAACATAGAATCAGTTAGAATTACAAATGAAGTGGGACCAAGGCAAGAATGCCCTACACCATATAATTTGTTTTAGTTATATTTGAGAAAAATGGAAAGAGAAATAGAAAGATTAGGAAGAGGGGTAGATATACCATTAGTAAATGGAAAGGAAATGTATACATTATCAGATCTTTTATTTGCTGATGATATTTCCTTATGCATAGGGAAAGTAGGGAAGACATGAAAGTTGTATTGAAGACTTGTACAGGAGTAGGTAAAGAGATGGGGATCAAATTTAGTAAAGAAAAATCAAAAGTAATGATTGTAAATGCTGGGGAAAGAGAAGAGAAATAATTTTTTTGGGGGGGCGGGATGTAAAGTTAAGGGTGGTGAATAGGTACAACTATTTGGGAATTGACTCAGGTGATCAAAAGCATTGCTTGAAGGAATGGGAAAAAATTGATAAATGAAGCAAAAAAGGGTGGTTGATAAAGAAAGTAACAATGTTGTAGCAAGAATTGTATGGAAGAGAGTGACAGTAGTGAGATTAATCTATGGTATTGATGTGTTATGTATTAGCAAAGAGTGTTAAATTAATTAGAAAAAGTACAAAAAGAAGTAGGAAGACATGTATTAGATGCAGATGTGTGGATGGCAAAGGAGGCAATTCAATGAGAAATTGAA